>CM031923.1:10516630-11171121 GCA_018703695.1 Prunus fruticosa
GTTGTGAAGATGAGAAGAATGAGCTAGTTCCTACACGAAACTGTCACGGTTTAAGAGTTTGCATTGATTACAGGAGTTTAACACATCCACTAGAAAAGATCATTTCCCCTTGCCTTTTATTGATTAAATGCTTGAACGTTCTCCGGCCCATGCTTACTATTGCTCCTGCGATGGTTTTTCAGCGCTTACAAACCAATTCCCCATTGCTCCGGGAAGAATGAAGAGTAAACCATCTCACCCATGCCCATTTGGTACGTTTGCTTATAAAAGGACGCCATTCCGCTTCTACAATGCCCCAGGGACTTTCCTAAGATGCACCAGGTCAATCTTTTTAGTATGGTGGAACGAATTTTATTCACGCAATTCACGATGGATTTTCAGTTTCTGCTTCCTCTTTTGATAATTGTCTTCACCACTTGTCCGCGCAGCGCCGCAAAGATGCCAGGAAACAAATCTGATTTTGAATTCGGAGAAGTGTCACCTCACGGTGAGACAAGGCATTGTGTGAGGCCATGTGATTTCAAGCAAGGGAATCGAGTGTATAAGCCCAGATTCACCTCATCCCAAATCTTCCAGCCCTACCTTCTTGCGAAAAGGAATTAGAAGCTTTCTAGGTTCATGCTGGATTCTATAGAAGATTCATCAAAATTTCTCAAGCATTACAAGGCCATGGCCAATCCTCCGGCCAAGGACGCCGTTTTTGAGTTTATGAAAGTTGCATGGGAGCTTCTACGACCTTGAAAGGGAGCTAACTTCAGCCTATTATCATAGCTCCTAATTCGTGCTCTTACCTATTTGAAATAATGTGTGTGATGCCTCTGACTTTGCTATTGCTGGCAGCTTCAGGTCAAAGAAGAACAAGCTTGCCCGATGTGATCCATCACGCGAGTCTGGGAGTTCCAACCAATGCTCTAATCACTACTCCTTCAACAGAGAAGGAAGTCGCTTGCTGTGGTTTCTGCTTTCAGAAAAATTCTTTGCTCCTTACCTTGTTGGGTTCTAAGAACTTGTTTGATTTGACCATGCAGCCCTTGCAGACTTGCTCACTAAGAAGGCTTACGACCACCGCCTCATTAGATGGAATCTCGCTGGCAGATTCAGTTTGGAGATTTGACAAGAGGCAATGTGAGACGTGGTAGCTTGATCATTTGAGCAGGATCGTGGTTGAAGAAAAAGGAGGAGCTTGCGCTACCCTGACGAAGATTTCCCTCCTACGAACAACTACAGTATGCCGCCTAGTCAAAGAGCCATGGGATGCCCAGCTTTTGTTAATTATCTTGCTTGTGGGGTCTCAGAAATGATATAACTTCTCAGGATAAGAAGAAGTTCTTTTTTCATGGCTGAAACATTATGTTGGGGATGAACCTTTCTTATTCAAGCATTGCCCAATGTACCTCATCTAAGAAGATGTGTTTGAAGAAGAAGAGCAAGAAAAGCACCTAGGCATAGCCACGAATTGGCCCTGTCAAGGTCACTTTGGAGCTGAGAAACAGGATCTTACCCTGAGTCTGGTTTCTTTGGCCCACTCTATTTAAAGATGCATTTAATTTTTGTGTTAAGTGTGAATAGTGCCTAAAGGACGGGGAACATAAGTCAGGAATGAAATGCCATTGAATACATACTTGTTGTGGAGCTCTTCTATGTGTGGGCAATTTGATTTCATGGGACTATTTCTATCTTTCCTTTGGTTATACTTACATACTTGTTGCCCTTGATTATGTGTCTTAACGGGTGGAAGAAGCCAAGCCACCGAAACCAATGATCATAAAGGTGGTGCTTGAGGTCTTGAAGAGGAAGATTTTTATAAAGGTTGGCTCCAAGGGCTTCATTAGTGTATGGAAGGGCCCAGCCTCTTCTGTAACAAGCCATTCGAAGCACTCATGAAAAATTACAACATCACCCATCGAGCCCCTCACCATATCATCCTCAAACTTCCTGTCAAGTGGAAATAAGCAATAGAGAAATTAAGCACATCCCTGGAGAAGGTGGTGAACAATACAAGGAAAGATCGGGCAGCCAAGCTCAATGATGCATTATGGGCTTATAGGACAGCATATAAGACTCCCATTGGAATGAGCCTTATGGTCTTGTGTTTGGGAAGCTCTCACCTACCAATGGAGCTTGAACACAATGCCTTTGGGCCATCAAAGAGTTGAATTTTGATCCTTAGAGAAGGCGGCCATGTAAGAAAGTTTCAGCTCAATGATTGGAAAGAAATTACATGAGTCTTATGAGAATGCAAAGCTTGAAGAACGAACCAAGAGTTACCATGCAGAACATTCAACGGGAAAGAGTTCTCCAAAGGTATGTTAGTTCTTTTGTTTATCTCACGCTTGCGTCTCTTTCCACGGAAAATTGAAGTCTAGGTGGCTGGGCCATTCACGTGGTCAATGTTTCTTTATGGAGCTGTGGAAAATCAAAACCCTTAAGATGGATCAACTTTCAAAGTAAATGGACAACGTTTAAAGCCATTCTATGAGGGAATTTCAGCTGGCATTCAAGCAGGCCATGTGGTGGATCAACCTCCCTTTATACCATCAACTTAGCTGATTACATAATGTCTTGCCAAGACATTAACTAAGGCGCTTCTGGGAGGCAACCCATGTGTTCAAGAAAGAAGGTGCTTGGTAGCAATTCGAACTGAATTCGCATCAAGGGGGAGCATTTCAACCCTTCCTCTTTACTTGTTTTGTTTTTATTTTAGTCATTTTAAGTTTCGTTTCTTTATAAATAAATAAATATAAATAAAATAAAAAAAATTCATATAAGCTAACTCTTCGTAACCCCAGGAAGCACCTCCGTCAACAGATGTCTAAAGCTCCGTCTTAGGTCGACACCTTCTGTCTAAGAAGTTTGGGTTTTAGTTGGAACCATGTGACCCTCCAACCTTGCCATCCCCTGGCTGTTTTTTCTAAGGCCCTTAACTGGTCATCCGTGAGTTGCTTATATATTCATTTTATTATATTTTTCTAAACCTTCTTCTAACTTTTCCTTTATCATTTTCTTGTTCCAATCATCTTTTGTATGCTCTTACATTGAGGACAATGTTCAATTCAAGTTTGGGGGTGAGAAGGTTTTTAATTTTAATTTGTGTTTCTGATTTTCGTTCTTTTGTCACTAATTTTTTTTTTTTAAAATGTCATACAATCAATACTATGGAGCTGCCATTGAGGTTTTCATTTCAGAATTTTTGCACTTCACAAAGCTTTTGCTCAGAATCCCTGGTGGCTAAAGTACCATGCTCTAATTCTTGAAGGAGAATAGTGGAGACTACCCTAGTGAGCACATATCGAGCCTAATTGCTTTCCTGAGAGGGTTTAAGTGTTCTATTTCTCATCCATACTGATTTTTCTTCAATTCACTCTAATTGATCTCATTGTTCCATTTTGATTGAAATACTAAGGATGCTTCTTTTACAATCTCATGTGCTTGCTCTCATTCATGAATGAACTCATTGAAGTGATGCTAGGCTATGTGCTGTATAACCATTCTATATGCTTTCTTTTCACCCTACCCATATGTGTGTTCCATTAGCCCTCTTGAAGCCAAACACTTAAAGCCTTTTTCTTCTATCACCCTCATCATTTCCCTACCTTCTGATTCTAATCGAATACTGACCTATTGTAGCCATACCCTGTAACTCAGAAATATACCAAGGTTTGCCAACATAAATTTTGAAGCAAGGAGAGTCCAGCCATGTACCTAAATAAGAATTTTTGTGTGAAATCTGCTGCAATAAAGTAAAGAAGATGCAGATTAAATCAACAAAGATGAAAGTGTTTCAATATGATCTAAAAAGTGTGAGAAAATAAAGTCTATGCCAGGTGATACCATGAAGTTTTGCTGCCATGCCAATCTAAAATTAATGATGCCTGCAGATTAATGAAGCATGCAACCTTGGTATGTTCTTAAGTTATTTGTTTTTCTTCCAATTCTTCCATTCCCCCCTAACCTTAGCCTTTCATTACAACCTTGTGAAAGACCTAGCTGATCTTTGAGGATGTATTCATGGGTGGTGGTATGTATATGTGTATCTATTTTCTTGAGTATTTGATTCCTTTCATGAGATCTAACCAAATTTGTGCTTCTATTTCATACACTCACTTATGCTTTCTTGAGAGGATTAAACCTTAGTTCTGAGTTGATTGAGTGTTTTTCTTGAGAATTAGAGTCGAAGCATGTTCTCTATTCAAGGTTTGAGTGTGCTTGCTTTGAAACCGTGTGCCTTTGAGCTATAGCTTCCACTTGTACACCTGATTGATCACCCATATCTTGGCAACTCTCTGGTGTTGGAGGTATGACTAAAGTTTTCTTTCATTTCATTAGTTGATTTCAAAGTTTATTTTTCTAACCACTTTGTTTTGTAGACTAACAAGGGAAAGCGTTTGTGGGTATCTAATTGTTAAACCCTCAGGAGACACAACTCCTCCTACTAGGGATGCCTAGAGGTTTAAAGGCTTGTTGCATTCGCTCAATGCAATTGGAGTTACCTGCGAAAGTGGTCAGTTAACTTCTTGTTTTGTTTTTAACTTTGTTTTGTGTTGTTTTGCTCGAGGACTAGCAAAATCTAGGTTTGGGGGTATTTGATTCGGTTCATAATCTATATCATTTTGTACCCTTCTAGCTTATGATTTGGTTATGTTTTTGAGTTAAACTTGTGCTTTTAATCCTTTTTGTGTTTATCTTTCAGCTTTAGGGAACAATGATGGCTTTGGATAGGAATTCATGCAATTCAAGCATGTTAAGGCCTGATTTGGATGAAGGGAAGAGAGAGCTTAAAAGACAAACTCAATTTTGGCTCCAAGTCCCCTGCCAGCCCAGTTTCGTGGGTCACATTGTAAGATCTGTTTCAGCAACCTACACAGATCGGATGAGGCCGCATTCTTCATGAAAGTTGTTCCAATGGGTGTGTACTATAACATATCCAAAATTCAGCCCCATTAGATAAATATGGAGTCTGTTACCTAGCAAACACAGAGCCATGCTCAGGATGGATTTTATCAGCGCGCAAAATGAGTTAGCAATTTGTTTTGGCCTTAACTTCCTCCTCCGACCTTGGATTGGCCCAAATAACATATGGCTGGAAAAGAAGACATTCTGAACTACAATTTGAGTGCTTAAAGTCCTAATTTGATTAGAGAAGCCCAAGTTGTAAGCCCTTGAAGTTGCTGGTCATGCTGACATTAGGATCAGCTGTTGGAAGCTTGGTCATGGTGAGTTAGGCATGAGCTATTGTAGTTGGTTGGAAGCTTGGTCATGGTGACATGAAGATGAGCTAGGGCTGCTGGTGGGATTTATTGGAGAAGTGCATCAACCAATTCAGATTTTATAATGCAAGTGTTGTATGCATTAGTGAAGTGCATCAACCAATTCATCTTTTATAATGCAAGTGTTGTATGCATTAGCCATATTGAATTCAGATTTATCACTCCCCTCTCCCTATAAATACCACATCCAATCCACATTCAAGACACAACAAATCCTGAGATTCACAACCCCCACGATTCACTCCAACCATCCTCAAACACTCTCACAATCCCAAACACTCCAACAATCACCAAAACAACTCCAGCAAACTTCTCTTCCATTTCCCTACGAATTTCATCTTCCTTAGCCATCACCACTCACTCAAACTCATCCCAAATCACCTCCATATCCTTCATACATCTTTCTAGAAGTGGGGAAGCTTTGGAGAAGCATTAGAAGTGGAGAAGCACTTGGAGAAGCCTTGGACACCACAAGAACTTCAAGAAAAAGGGTTTTTCTACTCTTATTGCATTCATTATGTTTTCTCATTTATGTTCAAGTCTCTTTTCCATTATAAGTAGCTAAATCCATAACTAGGGCTTCCATGTAACCTAACATGAATATTCTGGGTTTATAAGTTTGGAGTTTCAAGTTTGATTCATGATTCATGTTCTTATTCATTATGCTTATAAGTTAACATGCTTGTTTGAATGATTGATCACCATTAGAACTTGTTTGTTAACTATCTTGGTTTGAATTAGAGTATACACCATGCTTTAATTTCAATTGAACTATGAATAGGAAGAGTATGTATGGACATTCGACAATAGATTGATACATACTTGGTTGTTTAAAATGTTCTTCTATGCTTAATGGGTTCATAATGCTTAATTTTAGGTTAGACAACAAATGATGAAATTAGGAATTAGGAACACAAGGTTATGACCACACACCATGGCTTAATCATACTTTAGCTAGAATCAATCTTTAAAATCTAATTAGACTTGTTACTTGAATCTTTATAACCCAGAATTGAATTGTTATGGTGAATCAAATCCCTAGTCTCCAAACCTCCTTCAAAACCACCCTTTGTTACTTTTGTTTACTTGCTTTCCGTTGCAAGTTTCAGTTTGTTCATTTCTTTCTATAATCACAAGCATTCTCACTTCAAAGTTCATTTTAATCTTGCTCATTTGTTTTTCAAACTCACTCTTGCTTTAATTCTGTTTTAGATTTAACTTCCTAACTTCTTGAATTTGGTAATCTGAAGTACATAACTAATTTGAACTTCTCAGGTCTTAGTGGGTACGACCTCGTACTTGTCTTGCTATACTACTAATTGCCCCGTACAATTGCCAGTTAACATATTATTAACAACACGCCATCGTCATCAGCCCGGCGCGATGATGTTGGGAAGAACCGAGCCTTGATTTCTCGGCATATGTCTTCAAAGCCAGTCTGGAAGACCTGGGACCGAGCTTGGACAAGATCCAGAGGTCCTGGAGGCCATTAAGACGGATTAAAGTAGGGTGTTGTGAAGAAAAGTTGAAGAAAGGGTAGTAGCCGCAAGGAACACGAGAGAGCTGAAAACTTAAAAAAAGAGGCGAAGAGTTCGTGCGCTTTCTAGGAAATGCAAAAGGAACGACTGAAATTGTTGGTTACTAACGAGGAAATACCTAGAAGGGAAAGAGGAGTGTTGAAATTTAGAGTTCAAAAGGGTTGGAGGATTGAGAGAAGAGTTTGGCAGAGTTTGGGTGTCTGAAAATTCTGAAAGCGTAAGGAAAGAATGAAGAAGTTTGGGTTTTTATATTGGCGCTAGAATTCGAAACGAAAGGGCATGGCTCTCAGGAGACGAACCGGCCTCGGCGTGCTCAAATGCGCGATGACGTGTGGAAGCCCAGAGCCGTCGTTTCATTTGACGAGACGAAGCGACATTGAGTGAATGCCCTTCATCTTGAGCTAGAAGACCTTGGAGTCATCGGTGAATGTTGAAGGGATGAGCCGCGAGTCAAGCAGCTTGAGAATTCCATCGAATTCAATCTCTCGATCTTAAATCGATGATCTAAGATCATGGCGATGTGGTCGTCGTTTCTACGAGGAGAGAGAGAGAGAGAGAGATCTGATGGAAACCAACGAATTCTGGGTTAGGCTTTTAAATAAAAGGGTATAATTGTCCTTTCAGCTGATTAATGTAAGGTGGGCCAACGAACTTGGGCCTCCCACTTTGGCCAAATCCAAAAAATAATTCAATTCCTATGTATTAAAACCAAAACAGAAATACTGTTTGTCTTGAATACTAATTAATAAAGATAATTGTGTCTAATGCCTAATTTTTCTAATTATTTATATATAATGAATTACTACAATATTTTACACTTTATACATTGCATGGTAAGATACATGAGTGACTTAGTACCACAAAGAGTTCCTATGAGGTTCAAAATTTTCACTATCTTCATCATCTCTATGTGTAGAGTAAGTATATTGTGAAGAGTAGTCATCAAATGATAAATCCCAAAATAGTTTTGCATGTAATTGCAAACATGCCACTGATATGGATCCAAGATTGGTTGACGTTGTCCATAAGCAAAATCATTTGAAGATTGAGTCTCGGATTCTTTCCATGAGTCGCTTGATTCCAACCCAACAGGGAAATGGTTGGTTATGAGTATAACCATAGTTACTACTCATCTCATGTGAAAATTTGTTTCTTGCAAAAAGAATTCAAAACAAAACCATGTATACATATAAATATTTTAGCATATTTTCACAAAAACATAAGTGATATGGTGGTTAAGGTGTTGAAGGAGTCAAATGGTTTTCGCAAAAACCATGTATATAAATATTTTTGGGTTTCTATCGGGATATTATCGATAATATCGCGATATTGCCCAAATCATTCATAAAAATGTTGATATTATCGGGTTAATATCGATAAAAATATCGATATATTGACGATAACACCATGGTTTGTTGCAAAAATATCGGCCCCCCAAAAATCCGATTATTCTGGGATAATATTAATGATAATATCGACATTTAATACCTTGCTCCGTGGCTAGGGGATTATGCGCCAATATAGGTTTTCCTACTTTGTGTTGGATGAGTGTGCGCGAGCGTGCGCACGGTCTACCGTGCATTCAAAGATAATTTGGATGGATGGATTGAGTGCGCATGTTTGGATTTGACTTTGCTCAAAGCGATTGTGGCCGAGAGAGGAACAGTTCTTGGCCATCAAGTTCACGGCCTAAGCTACAAGGCCGTTGATTGGGGTCGATGGTGGAAGATGGTTGGTGGATTTCGATGTGTCTCCAGCTGCCTCGCTCGATTGTGAAGGCTGTATGATATATGGGGTGGACAAAAATCACAGGGATGGTGCTCCGACTCCTTTAAAATCAAGGGTTGTATGATATATTTTATGGATGGAAGAACTTAACTTTACCACTACTCCTAGGAAAGTATTTTAAAGATATTGAAAGGCGTTGCAGGAAGATAAATGACAAGTAAAGATAATTTGCTCCTTGGGAGGCTTGTTTGGTCGGGGACCCTTTAGACGTTGCAGGGTCTTGTATTTATAGGAGGAGATGAAGCTAGTAGAGGCATGATATGGGGAGCTGCACCTACTTTTCTTCCTTTAGCGGCAGATCCCTTGGACAGCTGGCCTTGGATTTGTTTATTTCAAGTGATCTGAGTGGCGGACAATCTGGAAAGGTGGGTGTGCTAGAACCTTCACTCTTGGTTCATGGCCGAGGCCGAGATGTCCCCCCTCGTCCTAGCTCAATTGGGAGGACGTAGGAACTTTGGACAGATGTCCGGGATGTAGCCTTTGTCATTTTGTCCTTAATAGTGATTTCCTATAGTCTCCACTGGCAGATTTCGAAACATGTGCTTGTCCTAACATGGAAAGTCTTCCCCTTTTTCAAAAACACGTTCCACATTCTCTCTCAGTGTGTCGCTTTTCCAAAAAAACCACCATATTCACTAGAGCGCAATCCTTTTTTTCGCTCTCGGGATAGTGGCCATGTGAGCCCACGTGAAGATGTCATGTTTTGGCTGGAAGATTGGCCGTGAATTAAGGCCATGACCGAGCTTGCTAGTGGGGGACTCGGCCAAGGGATGAGGCGAGTTCTCGGTCGACATGGGGGGACCTTAGTTGAGTCAGAGCCTGTCTCTTGGGCTGAACTCATCTGCCTTGGACAGTTCTGCCTATTAGGCCGAACAACTCGTTTGGTCGGATCTGGTTGTTAGGGCAAGTTCGTCTAGTAGACCGAGCTGGACAATCTCAGCCACTAATGAAGCATGCTGATGAAGTTTAGGCGGAGGAACGGTCGGGCTCATTCAGGAATATCCAGAGCCCATGATGTTTGGGCCACCCTTGAGATCAAGATCATGGCCTTGGACACAGGTATGTCATCAGCCTTGATTGGGCCTAGGGCCGAAATTCCAGGTGAACAGGTCCTTTATTGTCTCTCTTATGAAATTTTTTTTACAGTAAAAAGCATGAAAAAATAGTGGGGAAAAAAAAGTATGAGAGCATATATGATAATCATACATAGGAGGGTGTGATTTGGTATGTATATCACACACTCAAAAGTCCCACACAATACACCATTTAATGAAATACATTAAAATCAGTAAGTTTTTGAATACCACATTACTTTTTGTTATGTTTTAAAAGTCCTAAATCAATACAACCGGACTTGTATTGATTATTTAAAAATCCTAATTAAATAACACCAAACTTTTATTGATTACTTAACAATCATAATTGAATATCACTGTACTTTTAAGCTTCAAAACAATCCATTAAAATCTCAATTGAATACACCCTCTTAAAAATATTCTTTGCAATTTGGTTCGATCAAGATCCAAGTTAATAGTGCACCCATTCAAAATGAAGCCTAAGACTTCTGCGTTACACTAGTAACTTCAACTACCATACTTTAGAACCAACCAATGACACATGTACATTCTAAGTGACATGCAACTCCCACATCCATTATAAAAAATGTTCAAAACACCAAGTGAGCTGCAGATCCTAAGAATCACCTGCGTTCGAACTTTCTCAGCTGAAGTTGTTGGCGACTAAATTACTGCAAATTACACCCAAAAAACTCTCAGTGTTAGTTTCAACTAAATTGTGTAAGCAAGCCCATTCTACAAAAACAAAATATGTAGGGCTGTTGGAGAGAATGACGCTAATACGAAGAGTACGTAAGATGGTTTACTATCTTAAACCACAGAAGTGATCTTCTAATTGAATAGGGATTCCTAAGAACTCATGGTTTATCAGAAAATCTATTCCTATCAGATATGGCAGCCTAAAATAAGTGTTCTAGATATATACACAGTGCTTAAGGATTCCTACTTTGATAAGGATTAAGATTACCTAATCCTAAGCATTAAGGTTATCTCTAGGAGTTTCTTGATGGGCAAAACTCCTAGAGATATGCATATAAATAGGAGGTTCCTTCGAGAGCCGAGAGATACACACAACAACAAGCATTCAGATATTCACCCCATTAAGAATTACGCTGAAACGGTTCTGGTTTCTAGGAGAAAGTCTATGTTTTCTCAAGTAAAGTTTTGATCTTCATCTTGTTCAACATGTCTGATACAGGTTAGTGTTTTACATGTTATATCTATTTAGACTTACATGTGGTATTAGAGCTTTAGTTATATCGTGTTTTACCTAACCAATCTGATACAGGAAATCTATGAAAATTTTAAACTGAAAGCTGCAAGTTATATAGACAAGAACATGAAAACAGTAAAAAAGAATTGACTTTATCGTGTTCTTGACAGTTTTTGATCAAGTTTGCAGTTGCCATGGGATAATTGAGCAAGCTAAAGCGGCTCAATCATTCCATGATAACTGCATTCAAAGCCATTGATCCAATTGGCATCGTAGCTTCAGAACTTATTGAAAGGCTCTCTGTCCAAAGATGTGTGCATTTTGATATAGCTTTGACTATGATGGATTGACACGGAATATGTACAGTTATAAAATAGCAGAAGTTCTCCTCTATCCAAAGATGTGGACAGCTTTTGTTCAAGGAATTATATAACTGTTTGTATTTAATGTCAATGGACGTACTTACACTTTCTATCCAAAGATGTGAGTTAAGTATGTTTAAGCTAAAGTTTTTGGGGAAATTATTTAAGGTATTAATGTTTTAAAAACCTGTACAGTCAATTACAATTCAATCCAGACCCTCACTGGCTCCAACTACAAGAAATGGAGAAAAGATCTTGAAATAGCTCTTGGCTTATTGGACTATGAAATGGTTCTAACTGAGGAAGCACCAGCCACACCGGGCTGTCATGCATCTTCGAAACTAGGACCAAGTTTGCAAAATGGACTAAGGCTAACAAAATGGCAATCTTAATCATGAGGAGATCAATTTCAGAGGAGGTAAAGGGCAGCAACAGAGTCTGAAAATGCAAAGACATTTATTGAGGCAATAGCAGAGAATTTCCAAGGGTCCAAAAGGCTGAGATAGGTACACTAATGAGCAAACTCACAGATTTGAAGTATAATGGAGAAGGATGCATAAGGACTCATATTCTGAACATGGTTGACATTGGAAACAAACTGAAAGCTCTGAAAGTTACAGTAGATGAAGCCATGATGGTGCACTTTGCTCTTAACTCTCTTCCTAGCATTTATAGGCATTTGAAAACTACTTACATTGCTCAAAAGGAAACATGGACAGTGGCTGATCTAATAGGAATATGTGTGCAGGAAGAGCAAAGCATTAGAAATGATAATGCAAAGGAACATGTGAATTTTTAAAGGCAAGCCAAAGGAAGGATATAAATCCAAATATGCAGACAAGAAGCAAAAGAAGGATGAAACTGCCAAAGGGAGAGGTCCAGGAGGTCTGAAATGTTTTTTCTGCAAAAATTTGGTCACATGAAGAGGGATTGTAGAAGGTACAAACGTTGGTTGGACAAGCAAAAGGCTAAAGGTAAGAAAAACTTAGTTTTTGTGGTTTATGAATCAAATTCACTTGAAATTTTATCCAATACATGGTGGTTAGACAGTGGTGCAACAGTTCATGTAACAAATTCTTGCAGGGGTTCAAAACAAAGAGAGTGCCAAACAAGGATGACTTGAAGGTGTTCGTGGGAAATGGAGAAAGAGTTAAAGTAGATTTTATTGGTTTAGTTAATCTAGAGTTGCAATCTGGTTTTTGTTTGGAATTAGTTGATGTCGTTTATGTTCCTACTATGACAAGGAACCTTTTATCAGTTAGTAGGCTGTAAAATCAAACTCACAGTTTGAGTTTGATGATTTTGGTTTCTCCATTTCAAGAAATAAAAGAGTTGTTGGTAATGGCATGATTGTTGATGGAATGTTTCGTTTGAATTGCGACCTACCAAAACAAGGCACTGAAATGTTAAATGTAATAAGCACAAAACAGTGAAGTAAATCAGAATCCTATACTCTTTGGCACAAGAGACTAGGACATATCTCAAAAGAAAGGATGACTCTCTAAGCAAGCAATCTATGTTGCCACCACTTGACCACCATGAAAGGGATAAAACATGTATTGAATATGCAAAAGGGAAGATGACAAACCTCAGAAAGAAAGGAGCTGTAAGAAGTGAAAAATTACTTAAGTTGATACAAACTGATATCTGTGGCCCTTTTCCAATCAACACTCATGATGGCTACAGATATTTTATCACCTTTACTGATGATTTTTCCAGATATGGTTATGTGTATCTAATAGCAGAAAAATCGAAGGCATTGGACATGTTTAAAATTTACAAAGCAGAGGTTGAGAACCAACTAGATTCGAAAATCAAGGTAGTGAGGTCTGATAGAGGTGGAGAGTTTTATGGAAAATTCACTAGAAAGGAAGAAATCCAGGACCTTTTGCCATTTTCTTGCAACAAGAAGGTGTTGTGGCTTAGTACACGAATCCTGGAACACCACAAGCAAAATGGTGTTTTAGAAAGAAGAAACAGAACTTTGATAGAGATGGTGAGAAGTATGATGTGTTGCACAACACTACCAAATTTTTTATGGGGAGAAGCTTTGAAGACAGCAAATTACTTGCTTAATAGAACACCTCCTAAAAGTGTTGACAGAACCCCCTTTGAAATTTGGTGCAACAGAAAACCAAGTTTCAATCACTTGAGAACTTGGGGATGTAGGCAGAAGCAAAAATATACAATCCAATGCAAAAGAAGCTTGACTCAAAGACAACTAGTTGTTATTTTGTGGGATATCCAGATAGGACAAAAGGCTATAGATTTTATTGTCCTAATCACAACACCAGATTTGTAGAGACACAAAGGGCTGTTTTCATTGAAGAAGAAAAAGGAAGAAACAGATACAGCAGATTTTGAGTTTGAAGAAATTATAGAAAGCAAAGAAATTGCAGAAGCTGGAAATAAAGAAAAGGGAGTGACTATATTGAATTTCGAACAACTTGAATAAAGAAAACTCTCCTGCACATGAAGACATAAATATTCATCAAAATCTAGAAGTTGAAACACAACAAAATGCAGAAGTTGAAATGCAATTAAATTTGCCTGAACAACATCAGACCATGGAATTAAGGAGATCCCAAAGAACTAGAAGACCAGCTCTACCAAATGACTATTTTGTCTATTTGCAAGAGTCTGAGTTTGACATCAACACCATAGAAGATCCTGCCACTTATAAACAAGCTATGGAAAGTGAGGAAAATCAACATTGGTTTGCAGCCATGGAGTCTGAACTTGAATCGATGAGCAAGAATGGTGTATGGAGTTTAGTTGAATTACCACCAAGTTCTAAACCTATTGGCTGCAAGTGGGTATACAAAACCAAGAGGAATGCACAAGAGAAAATAGACAGATACAAAGCCAGATTAGTGGCAAAAGGGTTCACACAACAAGAATGAGTAGATTATAATGAAACTTTTTTCTCTGTGTCAACAAAAGAGTCATTCAGAGTCATCATGGCTTTGGTTGCACATTTTGATTTACACTTGCATCAAATGGATGTCAAGACAACCTTTCTAAATGGAAATTTAGTTGAAGAGATCTACATGAAACAACCGGATGGTTTTATCTTAAAAGGGGGAGAGAATTTAGTATGGAGAACTGCAGAAATCAATTTATGGTCTCAAGGTGTCATAGACAATCCAGTGGATGAATGCATCTACATGAGGTTCAATGGAAAGGACT
Source organism: Prunus fruticosa (assembly GCA_018703695.1). Classification (NCBI taxonomy): domain Eukaryota; kingdom Viridiplantae; phylum Streptophyta; class Magnoliopsida; order Rosales; family Rosaceae; genus Prunus; species Prunus fruticosa. The sequence goes on from CM031923.1 coordinate 10,531,064, forward strand.
TTATCATTCTACTCTTATATGTAGACGACATCCTCTTAGCAAGCAGTAATTTGTCTTTGTTACATGATACCAAGAAAATGTTGTCTACTCATTTTGATATGAGTGATCTGGGAGAAGCCAACTATGTACTGGGAATAGAAATTAGCAGAGATAGAGACAGAAAGTTGATAGATTTATCTCAGAAGGCTTATATTGAGAAAATACTTAAGAGATTTAATATGGAAAATTGCACAGGCTGTGATGTTCCATTCTCAAAAGGTGACAAGCTTAGCATCGAACAGTCTCCCAAGATTGAACAAGACAAGCCTTATGCCTCATTGGTAGGAAGTCTAATGTATGCTCAGGTTTGTACTACAACCTGACCTTGCGTTTTGTATCAGTGTTCTTGGTAGATTTCAGTCCAATCCAGGCCAGGCACATTGGGTTGCAGGGAAAAAGGTGTTAAGGTACCTACAGAGGACTAAGGAGTATAAACTGATTTATAGAAGAGTTGAAGAATTGAAACTAGAAGGTTATGCAGATGCTGACTTTGCAGGTTGCTTGGATACTAAGAAATGCACATCAGGTGTTGTTTTTCTTTTTGCATGAGGTGCAGTCGCATGGAAGAGTGTAAAACAACAATATGTTTCAACCTCTACAATGCAAGCTGAGTTCTTAGCAGTTTATGAAGCCACTTCCATGGCAATATGGCTCAAGAATTTTATGTCAATGCTAAATATAGTGGAGTCAATACAGAGGCCTATTCAACTGTGGAATGATAACAGTGTAGCAGTATACTTTGCAAATGGGAATAAAAGGTCATCTGGTATGAGGCATCTACATTTAAAGTTCTTATCAGCCAAGGAAAAGATTGGAGATGGTGAGACTGCTTTAAATCATATAGGAACAGAATTGATGATAGCAGATCCCTTAAACAAAGGCTTGCCTAATCATGTTTTTCATAGGCACGTCGCAAGTATGGGGTTGCTGATAAGTTTTGATGCTTAAAGTCAGTGGGAGTCAGTGGGAGTTAAAGTGAATACAGTTTTATTTTGTTTTTGGTTAACTAGTTTATGTAGACAGTTTTGATTCAGTTATGTTAAAGTTTGAAGTTTTCTATTACTTGCATATGCTGTTTCATTAAATGACAAATAGATTAAGACCAAACTGTAACAGTGCTAGCAATTGTTTAAGTTTGAATCTTTGAATGAGTCATTGAATGATTTTGTTTTAAAGACCTTGGCAGTCATTAAGGGTGAGCTAAACCAGTTATGATTGATCACACTCGACAGTATAATCATAACTGTTTTCAATCTTAATCTAGTTGGAAGCCTTATGTGTTTTTGCTAGTTCATATGTGTGGTTGTAAAAGTCTTAGATGTTATATATCTAAGGAGCTTCGACAGTCCCTTGTGAACTATCAATCATGACAGTGGCTTGTTAAAGGAATAAAGATAGGAGTAGATTTTCACATGGCCATTAAGTGATGACAATGAGCTTCGATCGATTATTTGATCAAGTGGGAGAATGTAAGATGGTTTACTGTCTTAAACCACAGAAGTGATCTTCTAATCGAATAGGGATTCCTAAGAACTCAGATATTCACCCCATTAAGAATTACTCCTGAAACAGTTCTCGGCTTCTAGGAGAAAGTCTCTATTTTCTCAAGTTCAGTTTTGATCTTCATCTTGTTCAACATGTCTGATACAGGTTAGTGTTTTACATGTTATATCTATTTAGACTTACCAGAGTAATCAAAGTTTAAAAAGATTCTAGAACGTTTAAAAAGATTTTAAAAATCCGGGTATATTCAATTTGGATTTATACAAACTTTAAAAGAGGTTCTACAATACGAAGAGTAATCAAAGTTATGAAACTACAAACGTTTAAAGTAAAAGAAAAAAATTTATATAACGAATAGAAATAGAAAAATCTATATAGGGAAATATCAAGAACATACAACTGTATTGTAACTTTTCTTCGTTGACCCATGAAGGAAAGCTCCCGGGTAGATTATTGTAAGATAAATCTCTGCATGCATATCATGAGAAAATACATCAAATACATAGTTCATACAATTAACATAACAATGCTGTGATCATTATTATCGTACATATAAAACCACTCAATTCTCTGTGTTTCCTCATGAACCTAAAAGAGCTTTGCTTTGCAATAAAGGGTATCCATGTCTTGCGGACAAAAAATATCACTGACAGAAAATACTCCAGGACTAGGAATGGTCTCCAAATCAACTCGCAAGAAGAACAATCGGTTCATGACTTATTGTAGCTTATCGCACATAAACCTTACTTCCCTGAAGTTGTTTGCTTCGTTCTAGGCATTTAGTAGAAATCTCCAACTCAAAGTCGACCTTTAGCATTTAGTATCAGGGTCAATCCAAAAAAAAAAAAAACTTGGAAAAGGAAAAGTTGGGCATTCAAAATCCTTCAAGTTCATGTAAAAGTTGATCCTGTACAGTTTCAGATAAACCCGAAGTAAATGCATTCCATTCATACACACTGACTTTATAAACCCGAGAAATTATCTCTCTCACAGAAGGCTCCAGGCCTCCACACACGGCTCTGGCCACCTGGTTTTCCTTGAAACACCCAACCTAACTTAGGCATCGGAGGGCCTTCGGCCAACACCCCTGGGTGTGGTGATAAGTTCATAATTTCACACATTTGCTTGCCTTCACTACTTAGTAATTTTGTTTAGTTTCTCTTTATTTCGAGTCACTTATCTATGTTTGTGTGTTCTGTAGGTTATGGGAGCAAGAGATCACATTTTATTCAATCCATGCATATTAAGGGCTGATTGGGATGAAAGGAATACACTTGAGGCATTTGAAGCAAAATGGTGCAAAAACGTGCAAAAATTGGAGCCTGAGTTAGAAGTTCATTTCAGACTTTTCTTCTTCATCCGAGCTTGGATTGGGCCAATGTTTCTGTGGTTGGATCAATGACATTCTGAACTTCAAAATGGACATCTTAAAGTCATCATTTGATTCAGCCAAGCCCAATTCGTAAGCCCAAGAAGTTGTTCATCATGCTGACAGGAAGATGAGCTCATTGCATGCTTGGTCATGGTGAGCTAGGCATGAGCTATTGGTTTCTGGATGGAAGCTTGGTCATGCTGACATGTTGATGACCTAGGGCTGCTGGTGGGCTGCTAGTGGGATTTAGTGGAGTAACCATTTCTGATTATCTAATGCAAGTGCATCAACCACATTCTGATTTTCAATTGCAAGTGTTGTATGCATTTGCTATATTCAATTCAGATTTCTCACTCCCAACTCCCTATAAATACCACTTCCATTCCACATTCAATTCATCAACATTCACATTCAGATTCAGAGACACATTCACTCATCCATTACTCCCATACACACATTCACCACAAAGAGAGAAGAGAGCTAGTTGCAAAGGAGGAAGAGCTAGGAGCTGTCCTGGAAACTACCTTGCCTCCACCAAGCTAGTTCTTCTATTCTCTTTACTCTATCTATGTATTTCTTATTTTCTGTATTCATAATTATGTTTAACTAATCCATCTAGTTAGGGCTTAGGATGAAGCCCTAGTCATGAATATTCAATGTTATGGATGATTTCATAGTTAATTGATTTCCTTGCTTTCATTATCAAGTTGTTAACCTCCAGTTTATTATGTGCTTGATGTATGTTTTCTTGGAGTAGCTAACTAGGATTTTATGCATCTAGCACAGGTTGGGGAAGGGGTTTAGATTCACCAATTCTACTCTCCTTTCACAAGCAACACATAAATGGCCTAAGAATCATTCAAGGGGTTAATAACCATAGGTTGACTAGGCAGATACCATGTTCTAGGACTTGTGTGATTATCATATTCTCAAGGAACTTAATGACTCTTGTATGCTTTATTCTAAGTAGATACCATGCTTAGGTTGCATATAAGGGATCACGTGTTGTGTAGATACCATGCACAATTACATGCCTTAGGAGAATCATGCATCCTGCACCTAGATACCATAGGCTTGTATGCGATAATCTATTGTTAATGAAGCTTGAGTCAATTTCTATGCATTCATAACTTGGATAGGAAAACTAGTGGTGGATTCCAAGGCTCTAACACTTCTCAATCATTGTTTCATAACTTGTTGATTGCTGCCATTGTTTACTTTCCAGCACTTCCATTTCATTCCTTGTTTTCATTTCAACAACAAAACCCCCCCATTCGAGTGCGTGTGTGGTGCTAGGATTCTGTCCTAGACCTTGCTATTTGTTAGTTTGTTTGTTTCTTGTTTTCTGTTTTTCCATCATTCTAAGTAATTTAACTTGCAACCAAGTTACCATTCTCCAGTGGGATCGAACCTCGTATTTACATAAGCTATACTATAAACGGTTCGTGCACTTGCGAGAATTAAAGTTGCTGTTTTTAATAACTCATTTTAGTTGTTAAGAATAGTGGTATGATTCATCTTCTTCCAACTTATTATGGTAATACCACTGAGGATCCTTACATGCATGTTAAGCAATTCTTTGAAATATGTGCTACAATCAAAATTCAAGGACTTGATGATGAGCAGATTAAGATGAGGCTATTCCCATTCAGTTTAAAAGATAAGGCTAAGTCTTGGTTATATTCTTTGCCTAATGCTTCAATTCATACTTGGGATGAGCTTTCTAATAAGTTTTTGCAGAAATTCTTTCCAGCTCAAAAGACTAACAAGATTAGAAAGGAAATTCTTGGTTTCACACAAAGAGAAGGAGAAGCTTTTCATGAATGCTGGGAGAGGTACAAGGAGATGATGAGATCCTGCCCACACCACAACATAGAGAGTTGGATGCAAATGCAATCTTTCTATGAAGGTTTGCTTGATTCCGAAAGGATGATGGTAGATGCAACAAGTGGAGAAGGACTGATGAACAAAACAGCAGATGAGGCTTTTACTCTCTTTGAATCTTTGAGTGCTAACTCTCAACAATGGTGCTACAATAAAGGAAGAGGAGCTCCTATGAAGGCTGTGGTATCTGAGGTAAGTACTAATAATGAGATTAATGCAAAACTTGATGTTATGTGTTCTTTGCTTCAACAGGCGGTGACTGGCCCTCTAGGAAACAAAGTGGAAGTTCAAGGCCAATCTTTTGCGGACCACATGCTAGAACAAGCAAATGCCCTTCAAGGAAGAAATCCTCAGAATGATCCTTACTCAAACACATACAATCCGGGGTGGAGAAATCATCCTAATTTCAGGTGGAGCAATAATTCAAATGTGCAACAAACTCAAGGACCTCCCCCAGGATTCCAAATACAACAAAGGCAATTCCAGCAAGCTCCCCAGCAAGTTCAAGAGCAAAGGGGTGATCAAATGGGAGAATTGCAAGACATGTTCAAGAAGTTCATGGGGCAACAGATGCAAACCAATCAGAATCTTCAAAATGCAGTGAACAAACTAGAAGTGCAAGTTGGGCAGATTGCATCCTCCTTGAGCAATAGAGCATCTGGAACTTTTCCAAGCCAAACGGAGGTGAATCCAAGGCATCATGAGCAAGTTAAAGCAGTGCACATCTTGAGAAGTGGCAAACAAGTTGATAATAAGGTTGGAGATGCCAATGAAGAGCAAGAAGATGGAGAAAACGTGGAGATCATTCAGCCACCACAAGGGCAGCCCACAGACTCCCACAAACAGCCCCTCAACACTCCTGGAAAGAGCACAGGCCCTAAGGTATCATCTAATCCTGATCAAGTTCCAATTTCAACTAATGCTTTTAGGCCTATTGCACCCTTTCCCAGAGGTTATCAAAGTCAAAGAAAGATCAAGGCTTGGATGAGATAATGGAAATATTCAAGAAGGTGCAAATCAACATCCCATTGCTCAGTGCCATTGCTCAGATTCCAAAGTATGCAAAAATTTTGAAGAATCTTTGCACTAACAAGAGGAGATTCAAAGAGCATGAACAGGTTGCATTAAGTGAAGAGGTAAGTGCAGTGTTACAAAGAAAGCTACCTCCAAAGCTAAAAGATCCAGGTTCGTTTTCTATACCTTGTATAGTTGGTGATTTCAAGATTCCAAAGGCTTTGCTTGATCTCGGTGCATCCATTAACCTTATGCCATATCATGTTTATGAGAAACTTAACCTTGGTGAGTTGCAAGCCACATCTGTGAGCATTCAATTGGCAGATAGAACTATTAGGTACCCCAAGGGCATTCTAGAAGATGTTTTGGTGAGAGTAGAAGGCTTAATCTTGCCAACTGATTTCTTAGTCTTGGAGATGGAAGAAGCACCAATTCCTGACAATGAATTGCCCCTCATCTTTGGCCGACCCTTCATGGCTACTGCTAAGACCACGATCGATGTAGCGCAAGGCACTCTTACCATGACCGTTAATGGAGAAACTGTTGCTTTCAAAGTGTTTGATGCCACGAATCTGCCAAATGATGTTCAAGATTGTTTTCAAATTGAAGTATTGGAGAATCCAGGGAAGGAGAGATTTGATGGTCTTTCATATTCACTAGAAGCATGCTTGCTGCAAGGAGTAGACAAGGAGGAGCAGGGGGCTGCCCACATCTTCAATGCTACAACTCCTACACACAAGAAGGGGCTGCCCAAATTTGGAGATACTCTAATCATCCCTCCAGTTCATTGTGATTCAGTTCATAACCAAAAAAGGAAAACAAAAGCAGCATGGAAACAATGGAAAAAGAAAACAAGTTGGGTGAACAATCTTGCAGTGCATGAGGTGTCAATTGAGCCCAAACCCCCCCATTCACTGTAGCAAGTGTGGATGTCCGGCTGAAGACATGAAACTTAGCGCTTCTTGGGAGGCAACCCAAGGTGACGAGGAGAAGATAGAACATGCAAGAAGCTGCTTGCGTCCTAATCGCTTCAAAGGGGAGTTGTTTTCTAAACTCTAACATTTGGTTATGTCTTTTCCTTATCTTCTTTCCTTACATTTATGAGGCATTGCTTGTTCTTATACTCTAAACATTGAGGACAATGTTTCATTTAAGTTTGGGGGAAGGATTTAGTTATTTTGTTTCAAATTGTCAAAATTTTAAATTTTTTAAGTGTGTCTAGTGTCTAAAACGCAGGATTTTGTGTGTTGTTTCGTTATCCTTTCAAACACCTATGATAAGACTTGGATTTAATTCTAATATGGTTTTTCAGAAATTGATAGTCATTGTTTAAGGACTTTATGTGGTTCTGAGTTCACTTTGTCTTGCATGCCATCCTTGCACTTATTGAGCACTTTGCCAAGTTAGTCCAATTTCTTGCTACTTGGAGATGTTATGCAATTCTACTTATCTCATGATCTGGTTTCGTGCTCTAGAACTTATTTGAATATCTCTTGAGACATTCTGTTGCCATACAATGCTTAGGAAGTGATTTAGGCCATGTTTGAATCGTTTGAGCTTTTCTAACCATCCCTCTACATGTATTCATCCCTAGTCAACCCATTTGAGCCTACGTTAAGCCTTTCTTTGTGTAAACCATTCCTACCATAATAAATCTCTGTTTCTTATCTTTACCTATTCTTTGAGCAATTAAAGCTATCTTCAAAAGAGAGTCATAAAGATGCAAGGTTTTTAGGAGCAAAAGTGAATCAGTAGTGCTGTAACCCAAGTGTTGAAAAGAAATAAGTTTGGGGGTATTGATAACTAATCAAAAGAGGTAAGGAAAGATCATGGTGATCTAGGGTAAAGAGCCACAAAATTAGGCCAAAATAAACACATTTGAAGTGCTGAAATTATGTTGAAAATCTGCTCATGTATGTGTCCTTGCTTGTTACAAAGTTCAGTAATCTCTCATGCTTTTACCTATGCTTTAGTTGTGCTCAAAATGTTGTTATATCTCCATGTCTCCTCTTTCATTCAACCACTACCCTAAGCCTCATTACAACCCTTGTAAAGTCCTTTTGATCCTTGGTATTGTATGGTATTATTGTGGAGAGCTGATTTGATAACAAGCTTATGGGGCTCGAAATTCTTGATTGTGCTCTAAGTGTGTGCGCATGTACTTATTTGAGTTGCAGGTGTTGTTCTGATTTGGCATTCACACACTACACGTAAGGATGTCATTGTAAGCTTTGCACACTCTTGAATCATGTGTGGAACTTAGATTGTGATTGTTATGTTTCTTTGGAACCATATACTTTGGTGATTCTTTGAGGATATTGTTTGGAAGGCTAGCTGCTTATTTTCTGTTTTCTAAGTTGTGGTTTTATTTTGTTTGCTCGAGGACTAGCAAAGTCTAAGTTTGGGGGTCTTTGATAAGTTCATAATTTCACACATTTGCTTGCCTTCACTACTTAGTAATTTTGTTTAGTTTCTCTTTATTTCGAGTCACTTATCTATGTTTGTGTGTTCTGTAGGTTATGGGAGCAAGAGATCACATTTTATTCAATCCATGCATATTAAGGGCTGATTGGGATGAAAGGAATACACTTGAGGCATTTGAAGCAAAATGGTGCAAAAACGTGCAAAAATTGGAGCCTGAGTTAGAAGTTCATTTCAGACTTTTCTTCTTCATCCGAGCTTGGATTGGGCCAATGTTTCTGTGGTTGGATCAATGACATTCTGAACTTCAAAATGGACATCTTAAAGTCATCATTTGATTCAGCCAAGCCCAATTCGTAAGCCCAAGAAGTTGTTCATCATGCTGACAGGAAGATGAGCTCATTGCATGCTTGGTCATGGTGAGCTAGGCATGAGCTATTGGTTTCCTGGATGGAAGCTTGGTCATGCTGACATGTTGATGACCTAGGGCTGCTGGTGGGCTGCTAGTGGGATTTAGTGGAGTAACCATTTCTGATTATCTAATGCAAGTGCATCAACCACATTCTGATTTTCAATTGCAAGTGTTGTATGCATTTGCTATATTCAATTCAGATTTCTCACTCCCAACTCCCTATAAATACCACTTCCATTCCACATTCAATTCATCAACATTCACATTCAGATTCAGAGACACATTCACTCATCCATTACTCCCATACACACATTCACCACAAAGAGAGAAGAGAGCTAGTTGCAAAGGAGGAAGAGCTAGGAGCTGTCCTGGAAACTACCTTGCTGCCACCAGCTAGTTCTTCTATTCTCTTTACTCTATCTATGTATTTCTTATTTTCTGTATTCATAATTATGTTTAACTAATCCATCTAGTTAGGGCTTAGGATGAAGCCCTAGTCATGAATATTCAATGTTATGGATGATTTCATAGTTAATTGATTTCCTTGCTTTCATTATCAAGTTGTTAACCTCCAGTTTATTATGTGCTTGATGTATGTTTTCTTGGAGTAGCTAACTAGGATTTTATGCATCTAGCACAGGTTGGGAAGGGGTTTAGATTCACCAATTCTACTCTCCTTTCACAAGCAACACATAAATGGCCTAAGAATCATTCAAGGGGTTAATAACCATAGGTTGACTAGGACAGATACCATGTTCTAGGACTTGTGTGATTATCATATTCTCAAGGAACTTAATGACTCTTGTATGCTTTATTCTAAGTAGATACCATGCTTAGGTTGCATATAAGGGATCACGTGTTGTGTAGATACCATGCACAATTACATGCCTTAGGAGAATCATGCATCCTGCACCTAGATACCATAGGCTTGTATGCGATAATCTATTGTTAATGAAGCTTGAGTCAATTTCTATGCATTCATAACTTGGATAGGAAAACTAGTGGTGGATTCCAAGGCTCTAACACTTCTCAATCATTGTTTCATAACTTGTTGATTGCTGCCATTGTTTACTTTCCAGCACTTCCATTTCATTCCTTGTTTTCATTTCAACAACAAAACCCCCCCATTCGAGTGCGTGTGTGGTGCTAGGATTCTGTCCTAGACCTTGCTATTTGTTAGTTTGTTTGTTTCTTGTTTTCTGTTTTTCCATCATTCTAAGTAATTTAACTTGCAACCAAGTTACCATTCTCCGTGGGATCGACCTCGTATTTACATAAGCTATACTATAAACGGTTCGTGCACTTGCGAGAATTAAAGTTGCTGTTTTTAATAACTCATTTTAGTTGTTAAGAATAGGCTCAACATGTGGTCCTTTTACTCCGAAATATTTTGCAGGGAGAAGGAGACTGCGATGAAGGAAGAGGAATCTCAATCGAATATTCTCATGGGAGGAAATTTGCTCCCACAAATTGGTGCTTTCATTGAGAGCGTGAAATAATACTCAAAGCGTGTTCCAAATCCGTTTTCCACACTTTTTTCCAATCAACCATGGTCGATACAAGACGTACGAAGAGTAACACCACCACGACGGGCCCGTCTCATGGTGTCGTGGTGGAAAGCACTCTACAACCTCAGCGGAATCGTGGCTGCCAATGCCTTGTGACTGCCTCCTAGCGCTTCGCAGCCACCTCCAACTGCCGGAATTGCAGAATAGCCAATGCATGGTCCCGAGACCTCCACAGCCTTGTAACCGCAAGTGCCAGCGACCGGAGCTGTTCTGCCGCGCTCAGCCTGCGTCGGAACACAGGCAGCAGCCACACCACTTAGCTGCTGGATTTCCTGCACAGCCCCACGGCTACTTCGACGATGTCCTAGTCTTGGAGCAAATCCATTCTCTCCCTCCTCTGCCACCACACTTGACGTATGCACTTGTGTACGCGTCTAATGGAGCCCTAGCCCATACGCCCTTGGGCCCGATGCACACTTCTTCTGGTCAGGTGGACCTTAACTCACGGGTTGATCAACTCACACAAAGAGTCGACGATCAAAACAACATGATTGGCCAGCTACTCAGGGCAGATCGACTTGAACCAAGGCCCTAACCTTGGAGCCCATGACGAGGAGAGGAGGACGCACGAGCATGCCAATGAGTAGTTCGAGAGATCCCAAGCTGATCGGGCAGGGGAGAACGGGTAGGGAGAGAGCGAGATCGTGCTAAAGAGATGCAAACATCTCTGCAAGTCGCACTCTAAGCTGGTCGACGATCCGTTCGAGGTTAGGTCCAAGGACCAATGTACGTGAGAGGGTGGGCCCACGGTCTAATGTCCACGCTCGCTTGGGCCCACAAGGAAGTATCCATTCTAGGCTAGGCACACAAGGAGCTCAAGTTTGTGAACAATCGTGTGACGAGCGCAACGATCGACGCTCACCAGCTCGCTCGAGAACCAATACACGGCAACAAGCCATAGAGGACTCCTCGCGAGCTCAATCTCCTAATCTGCCCCACGGGCAGAGCAACCAAGGGGATCGACCCTTGGGAGCTGAGGAGGAAGTTAACCAGCGGTGCTCAAGGCACCGAAGACGTCGACTCGAACCACTAGCCCTGCGGCCGGAAGATGTCGAGAAGTTAGTGAATGACCGACTCCAAAGTCTCCAACTTAAAGGAAGCACGAAGGAGGCCCTGCAGGGAAATTGATCGAGTTGACTGCTCACCCTTTACAGACGAGGTGGAACGAGCTGCACCACCGAAGCGGTTCACAACGCCATCCATCACTCTGTTCAAGGGAGACTCCGACCTTGAGAGCCATTTGAGGCACTTCAAGAGTGCCACGATCCTGTACAAGGCAGACGACGCCCTGATGTGCAAAGTGTTTGCGATGACTCTGCGTGGAGCAGCTGAAGACTAGTTCCACACTCTACCGTCCGTGTCGATAGGCAACTTCAAGTAGTTCGCCCTCATCTTCACAAAGGAGTACACCTCCTACAAGACGGTGAGAAAGCATGCAGACCACTTGTTCAACTTACGCAAGAAACCAGACGAATCTCTTCGAGACTACCTCAGACGATTCAAGGCTCGAGAGGCGAATATCATAGGATGTAATGACCAAGTTGCGTCCTCAGCTTTCAAGAAAGGCTTCCCAACCGAACACGAGCTATACCGTGAGTTGGCCATAACTCCAAGCCAAACCTTGGCAGAGGTCTTTGCGACGGCAGATCGCTACACACTTTGGGACGATGACCATATCGCGGCGAAGAAGGCCAGCAAGCAAGCGGATCGCCCGACAAGGTAGGCAAATAAAAAAAGCAACAAGTTCGAGCACAAAGCCCGAGACAAGTGCAGATCATTTGCCTGGCATCGACCCGAACATCATTTGCCACCGACTCCATGTCAACCCTCCAGCAAACCCGTGATGCAGAAGAGACGCAACTTCGCTGCCGAGCGAGTTACGATCATCGAAGCCGAGATCGATAAGCTTCTAGTTGCCGACTTCATTGAAGAAGTCTCCTACTCAGAATGGCTGGCCAACGTTGTCCTGGTGGCGAAACAATAAAAGGGCAAATGGAGAGTTTGCGTCGATTACACCGACCTCAACAAAGCTTGCCCTAAAGACAACTTCCCATTGCCGAGAATCGACCAGCTCGTGGATTCAACTTTCGGCAACGTAGCTGCTCGAGCTTCATGGATGCCTACTCCGGCTATAATCAAATCCTAATGTACGAGGATGACAAGGCGAAGACTTCTTTCATCATAGAGAGAGGGACCTACTGCTACAAGGTCATGCCTTTTGGGCTGAAGAACGTCGGAGCAACCTACCAAAGGCTCGTGAATAAAATTTTCAAGGAGCAGATCGGTAACGCCATGGAAGTCTACGTGGACGACATGCTGGTCAAAGCCCCTAAGCGAGTAGACCACATCAATAACATCACTGAGGCGTTCAGCCTGCCTCCCCAGGTATCGCATGAAGTTGAATCCAAGTAAATGCACGTTCGGTGTATCGAGGCGCACCCACACCAAATTAAAGCTATTCTCGAGATGAAGTCACCTTCAACAGTAAAGGAAATACAAAGTCTGACGGGCAGAGCAGCGGCCCTCAACCGATTCCTCTCGAGATCTACCAACAAGTGCAGACCATTCTTCAAGGCTTTGAAGAAGGGGCAGAAGAGATAAATGGGACGAGGAGTCCAACTCGGCCGTCAGCTGAGCTCTCATCGGAGAAGAACTGGGGGCCCAACATCTGGTATTCTACACGTCAAAAGCCCTTCTTGATGCAGAGACTCGCTACCCAAAATTGGAGAAGCTCATTTTGGCCCTTGTAATTTCTGCGAGAAAGCTGCGACCCTACTACCAAACTCATCGAGTCATCGTCATGACCGACTTTCCTTTGAGGTCAATCCTGCACAGCCCTCGACGCGTCTCAACGACTCATGAAGTGGGCTATAGAACTAAGCGAATACGACCTCCTCTACCGGCCGAAGACTGCAATAAAAGCCCAGGCTTTAGCAGACTTTGTCGAGGCAGACAAGACCTCCGCTAAACCTGACCAACCCAGAGACATGTGGCGGTTGCGCGTAGACGGAGTGTCGAACCAAAAAGGAGCTGGAGCAAGCGTCGTCATCATCACCCCGGATGGTACCCTGTTGGAGCAAGCTATCACGCTTGGCTTCCGGCCTTAAACGAGGCGGAATACGAGGCATTGCTCGCTGGCTTGCACTTGGAAAAGGAGCTGTCAATCAAGAAGCTGGCCATCTACTTAGATTCCCAGTTGATCACAAATCAAGCCTTAGGAGAATACATGGCGAAGCACCCAAGGATGATCTTGTATCTTGACAAAGTCCAAGAGCTGTTGAAGGCGTTTCCTACCTTCACCATCCAACAAGTGCCTCGAGCAGAGAATGCGCACGCAGGACGCACTAGCAAGCTTGGGATTAGCGCTTGATACCCAGTTTAGACGCTCCATCCCGGTCGAGCACCTTGACTAGCCAAGTATAGAAGAGGCAGAGCAGCCAAACTTGATGCAGATCGACAAGGACCCTAGCTGGCAAGACCCCATCATTGACTACCTGGTTAACGAAAACTTACCTAAGGACAAGTCTGAGGCCCGAAAAATCAAACAGAAGGTTGTGAGTTACTGCATGAAAGGTGACATGCTTGTTTGCAGATCATACTCCGGCCCTCATCTTACTTGCATCAAGTACCCACAGATGCTCGAGGTTCTCTGCAAAATACACGACGTCGAATGTGGAAGCTGGGGGCAAATCGCTTGCCCAGAAGGCTCTCGCATAGGCTATTTCTGGCCTACCATGCGCCAAGACTCCACGGAGTATGCTCGAAGATGTGATCGATGCCAACGATATAAGCCAATCCCTGGCTTGCCAGCTGAGGAATACCATCCGAGAACAGTCCATGGCCTTTCATGCAATGGGCCATCGGCCTGGTGGGACCTATGCCGACAACACCTGCCAACAAGGAGATGATGATCGTCCCCACGGATTACTTCACCTAATGGATCGAGGCTGAGGCTTTATCCTCTACCAAGGAAGCTGATGTTGAACAATTTATCTGGAAGAACATCTGCCGATTTATCTGCCAATTGGATGCCCGCAGTCGATAGTCACCAACAATGGTACACAGTTCGTGGGGCAGGCAGATCACCGCATTCCTTGCGAAGTATGGCATCAAACAACACTTGTCAAACCCCAGATACCCGCAAGGCAATGGCCAAGCAGAGGCATCCAACAAGATCGTGTCCTGGACTGCCTGAAGAAAAGACTGGAAGGTGCAAAAGGAAAATGGGTCAATGAGCTACCAGGAGTCCTGTGGGCTTATCGCACAACCAAAAGGAGATCAACTGGCGAGACACCATTTTCTCTAGCCAATGGGACAGAAGGAATCATCCCCCCACATATCACAGTCCCTTCCATGAGCATTGAGGTGGGCAGTCTTGACTAAAATTGCAAGCAGATGAAAGTCAACCTTGATCTGCTCGAAGAAGAACGAGAAAAGGCCATTGTTCGAGTGGCAGCCTGCAGCGGCGCTAACGTCCTCCTGCAATACGAAGGCCAAGATCAGCGGTTCAACCTGGGGACCTTGTGCTCAGAAAGAGTTTCATCACAGCACCAAGGCAAGGGTCAAAGAAGATGAAGCCCAACTGGGAAGGCCCCTACGTGATCAGCCGACTGGGGCGAGAGGAAGTTACACCCTCGACACTCTAGAAGGAAAGGAAATTCCAAGACAATGGAATGCACACCACCTTCGGAGGTACTATCTATGAAGAAAAACTGCTTTCGATGTTATCTATGTTGTTCATTTCTTTTATTCAATAAAGCGATGTAGTCACACCGACATCAATCCAGGAGCAAGCGTTTCAATGAAGTATTTTTTCGAGCATTATGTCCCACAAACATATACATGCAGGCGACCAGCCTTAACTTCATTGAAGGCAAGCTACTTCTCGAGTACAAACTTCATGGAGTTTTTTTCAAGCGCTATGTCCCCGACATACGCCCACAGGCGAAAAACCTTACCTCCACTGAAGGCAAGCTACTTCTCCAGTACAAACTTCATGGAGTCTTTTTCGAGCGCTATGTCCTCGGCATACGCTTACAGGTGACAAACCTTACCTTCACTGAAGACAAGCTACTTCTCGAGTACAAACCTTACCTTTACAGGTGACAAACCTTACCTTACAAGATACAATGAGAATTGAAGTTTGAAAGATAACTGAAAATTTCATAGCAAAGCGGCTAACCAACCAAGTTCAACAATAAATAAGGAGGTCAACTAAAGGCCACTTATTGAAAGAAAATTACAAATTTCGAAAATAGCTAAAATGAACTACATCTACTAGGGGACTTCGCAGGATGCCCTCGAGCCGATCACGTCCTCAGCTACCTCAGCATCACTCTGCTCAGCCGTGCCACCTTGGGCATTGTCTTCCTCCATTGCGGCTTCATCTGCTACCTGCTCTTCAACTGCTTCTACGTCCACAGCATTGATCTACACACTTTGAGCAGGGGGCAGGTCAAGACAGAGCGACTCACCATCATCATCTTCGAGAGGGTAGCATGGAGAAGCACTATTTCGGCAATCCAAGTATCCCAACTTGTACGCGTTAGCAGCAATCTCATGCTTGGATGCCTCCGTGGCTTCCACATGGGTGTCAAACTTGGCCAGCGCTTGTCACGATCCTGGGTCAGAGCAGCATGCTTACCTTCGAGGTGAAAGTAGGCTTCTTTGCGTTCGAGCAGAGTAGCCATAAGAGACTCGAGCTCACCATCCCTTCGGCCAACAGAACTCTTGAGCGCAGACATACTCTCCTTCATCTCGGAAATCCTTGCATCATGGCGATCTGCTCGTTCCAGAGCTTGTCAGCCGGATGAGCATTCTTCTTCACCAGCTCGTCAAGCAGGGCAGAAGAGGGGGCAACATCATGTGAGTTCTGCATGGCCCCAACACTAAAAATCAACAGCTTCTTCTTGCTTATCCAAGGGAAGGCTCGGAGAAAGCGCCAAGGTCACCAGCTCGGTACACGTGGTCAACTAGCTTCGCCCAAGCAGATGGACTTGACAGGAAGCCCGCTTTAAGCGGATTAGACACGGACTCACCCCCAGCAGAGCTATCACCAATTCCCGGACTGGTAGTTCGCGCAGCTGAAGGACTCTTTGCTCGAGCAGACGACTCTTTAGCTCTCTTGGCTGCAACTTGCAACTTGGAGTCAGCTCGGCGCTTGACTGTTCGTGGCCTCGCAGACGAGTCATGATTGATAGACAAAGGTACAGTCCTCTCAGTTTGATCTCGGTCGGCGCTGATGCCCAAACCTGGCTTCTCGGTGGCCTCCTTACGAGGCGGATCACGAGTTTTGGGCGGTACGGGCTGACACTTGAGCATAATATCTCGGACCTCGTGCATGCCATTGACCTTGTTGTTGTTCGCGCTAACGAGGTGTCTGATCCAAGCAGACGAGGCATGAGCAACCCCCATATGAACCTTCTCGCGGGTGAGACCCCTCTTGAGGAAGACTTGCTCGTGGCAGAAGGAGGTCTCGGTTGCTTTCGCTGTGGAGACGTATCCCTTGATCGTGAGACTGCGGCTTCATCGCAGGCAGATCTCCTGCTAGCCTTCCTCTCCTCAAGGAGCTCGATCGAGGACTCCTCCTGCTCAGTTGGAAGATCGCTTAGGTCCGAGCCAAGCAGCTTCTATCTTTCAACATCTTCGGTGGTAGGCAGACCATCGACCTCCTTCCGATGTTCGCTCAGTAACCAGCGCCATTCACTAAACCGGGCAGAGATGTTCAGAGCTTGCTGAACCTTGGACATGTTCGGGACGAGATTGAGCTTCTTGCATATGTTATTCTCTGCAAGAGAAGATGGAAGTCAGTTAGAGACACAGCAAAGTTTCAGAAAGGCTATAGCAGATCAAAGAAGTACAACTTACCATCATAGTAGATGTGAGGAACGAGCGGACCTCCGCCACACATGATTGCCTTGACTCAGACTGCCCCTAGTTCGTGGCGCAAAAAAAAAAAATTGAAGCAGTTTGGACCAACCCGGTAACTAAGCTGGCCGAACTCCACCCCGCTCTAGCAGGCGGGCCGCGTGCCTCCAGCCCAGTTACAACTAGACTGCCCAAGTCAAAGTTCAATTGTCAAGTCAAATACCTCCTCAACTCAGGAGTCCAAATCCAATAAGGAAGCCCAGTTACAGCTGGACAGCCCAACAGATAATTCACATCTCCTACATGCCACCACGTGCCATGCAGAAGCTGGCAAGGCATTTGTAGGAACCCAATTAAATCACCCTAAGTCAAATAATTCTTCCATTTGGGGATTATTTGACCTAATTGGGAGTTACTCAATTTAATTGGGAGTTACCTAATTAAAATTGGGATTGATTTGATTCCTACCCCAATTAGGGATTTGATTTAAATCAAATTAATCAAATCCCTAATTAATCAAATCTCGCCTAATCGGGGAGGAATAATTCCTTTCCATCTACGGAATTATTCCTCTGAAACCCTAGCCTCTGAGGCCCCTATAAATACTTGGCCACACACAAGGGTTTAGGTACGTCTAAATTCCTACTAAAACTCTGCAGAAATTATCTCTCACAAACCCTTGCCACCATACTCCTTCTCTCTCTCACACAAGGCTCCGCCCTCCACACACAGCTAGGGCCACCGTTTTCCTTGAAACACCCAACCTAACTTAGGCATTGGAGGGTCTTTGGCCAACACCCCCCGGGTGTGGTCCTTTTACTCCGATCTATTTTGCAGGGAGAAGGAGACTGCGATGAAGGAAGAGGAATCTCAATCGAATATTCTCATGGGAGGAAATTTGCTCCCACAATGCTAAAAGCAAATAAGCAGATATACTTAAATGTTGAGAAGAGACAAACTTTTAGATTCAGGCAGGGTACCGTTGAACTTATTGTTTCCAAGAAACCTAATTATGAAGACAGAAATACATGCCTCAATACTTTAAGCATACATTCAGAAGGAATATAAAATAATTAAGAGGGAGTAATAAATTACAGGAGAGAGAGCGAACTCAAGTTAAACAGCGAGTCTGGTATCTGTCCAAGTTAAATTGTTGAAGCTCAAATCCCTGGGGTGAAAAAAGAATAACTCAGTTATGTCCATTAAGACAAAAGCAGCTAGTCCTAAAAATTCTTATAAAACAAGAACCATCTGTTTGGGCCTAAATTCCACACGCCAGCCCAATTGATTATTGACCCATGTCAAAAGCAGGAGTTTGGACTTTGTTTAAAATCAGAAATCAGCCCAGCTGGTTTTTAGAGGCCCAGAACTTTGTAAACCAATTAGCAAGGATTAAATTCATAGATTAAAGATTAATTACCATTAAATAGTGATTTAATATGGACAAATCAGTTTCTAATTGATTTTAGGATTAGGCCCAGCTTCTAATCTCTCCAAAAAAATGCAAAATTGGATCATAACAGTTGATCTCAATTCCAGAAGTTCAAATTAGCAGATTTTTTAGGAAGATCTCAACTCTTGGAAGTCAAAGTTTTCAATTGGGCAGAGGAAGTGATGGGGAGTTAATAAAAAGAGGTTAACTAGAAGAACACTCTCCATAACCATTTAAAATGCCAAAAAAGAAGGGTGGCCAAGTTTCCTTTCTATGCTCGTGAGGGCTCTGCATCAAAGCCGGTTGTGTATACAAGAGATGAACAGTGGACAGGAAAGTTGTTTGCCAGAAAAAGCAAATGGACCATCATAGAAACTGAACTGTTGATAATTCTTTCTCCCAGATTAATAGCTCCCCATTTTTGGGTTGGAAAAGGAATATTCTTTCAAAAGATCTATCCTCCAGATATTAAAAGATTAAACCCTCAAGTCAGATTCTTTATAAATATGAGAGGAGGTGAATAGGGTCGAAGACAACCAAAAAATTCAATCAAAACAAAAAATCCCAAGTCATCCTGAGAAATTCAAAACAAGATCATTCAATCTCAAAAGCCTTCAGAACTCTGAAGCAATCAAGCCACTTGGTTTGAAAATTCATTCAGCTCCTAAACAAAAGGGCAGAACTAGAACTTCTGACTCCAGCTTAGTCAGGGAAGCAATTCACAAAGGAAACGAGATTTCTCTCATTACAAATTTGGTTCACCATAAGCGAAATCAAGCAGAACTCGGGTTTTTCATAATATGAAAACCTCAACAAATTTATAGAGATGCCTTGACCTCTCAGAATTGCCAGAATAACTCCTGGATGATTCATAATTTAGCAAAACATGTACTATAGTGCAGCTCCAGATCAGCAATCATCAATCCAGCCACTTCCAGCCTCATCCAAATTGAAGAGATCTCAATTCTGCGCATCTAACAAGCCTCTCCATGGCTTAAATAGATTAAAGCTATGCCAATCTCAACATTGGTATCAATTTCCAACAAATCGAAGCAGAAATCAAAGCCCAATGTTATGTTGTCCTTTCAAACATGGCATTTTCCTTTTGTTTTTAGTTGTGTAATAGGCAGTTCTTCTTAAAATCGTTTGATTTATTTTCAATATTCATTTTGGCCATAACTACTAGTTTTTACTATGAGAAATTGTGAAGTCCTCACCAGTCTGAGGCAAGAAAAAAACTTACTTGGGAGATATTCCTCACCCAAATCCACAATCACTTGTTTAAAGTCAGTAACTTGGGGCGCAAGTTATCTATTTTTCATAAGTATGTTAGGGTTTTCAACTATTAACAGTGGCACGCTAGCACACCAAACAAAGTTGACTTGTTGACCACAAATGGTTCTCAAGCCAATGGAGAACCAATTTGGCACGCCTGGTGGGACTTCTCAGTATACATACTCCTAAAAACTTCTTTTAGTGTTGTTTGTACCTAAAAAGGCCGACCGAAGGAGCAACCTCTCGGCCAAGACACCCGCCCAAAAAAGGCCGAACGCGTCGAGTTGTTGTTCGTCTCTCAGGATAAGGACGAGCTGTGGAGGCGGAACCATCACGGCCACGGCCACGGTGAGCTTAAACGAAGAAATTGATAAAACCTCAAATACACGACCAAAGTAGAAAAGTCAAGTGGTGTCGCCACATGGCATCCAGGTCCCACGCTTCATTTAATGAAGTAACGCCCCTGACTACAGCAGAGGACCCACGATCCACGTAAGAGCATTTAATGTGCAAGGGAAGAGGGGAAGTGATTGAAGTTAGGGTATGGTGAGTAATATCAGGGTGATTAGATGCAAAAATCTTACAATTTGTGAGGTTGAGTCACCAACCATCAGACTAGAGCATTAAATGCTCCTCCAAGGCCCAAGGGCAGAACCCATGATCAGGGTGGTGGCTGGGATTTATGGGGGTCACACCACCATACTTCACGTTCCCAAATGTCAGCTCGACTACCCACTATCTCTGATCAACCTCATCATGCAGATTTTTCAGCCTTCCTGTCCTCTCAGGACTTCTTCTATAAATACCGGGCTCCAACTACGTTTAAGGGGTTCAACACTAAACACAAGCCTCCAACGGAGCAGATTATATTTTCCTGTTATTTACCTTATGTCATTTATCTTCCTATAATGCACTTTCAATATCTTTACTTGCTTTCTTAGGAGTAGTGACAGCTTGTAGGAAAATCCATTCATCAATATATCATACGACCCTTGGTTTTCAAGGCGCCGGAGCATCATCCTTGTTGTTTTTCCGTTCATCCCACATATCATACGACCATTGCAATACGGCGACGCGCCGGAGCACCACCTAAAAATCCACCAGTTACGCCATCACTTAACGGGCCTGGAGCTGAGGCCGTGAACCTGACGGCCGAGATCAGTTCCTCTCTCGGCCACAATCGCTCTGATTAGAAGTTAAACTCAAACAAGCGCGCAACTCATCTATCAATCCACTCTTATCACCCTTGAATGCACGGTAGACCGTGCTGGCACGCCCGCGCATACACGCATCGCACCAAAGAAGGACGACCTGTGTTGACGCGAATCCTCTCGGCCCGGGCAACATGCCGTGAGATTTGCGGACGCCAACAAGTGTATGAATATTGGAAGTTCTAGCCAGAATCCACGTTTCGCCATGGAAAGAAATCAACCAGCTAACATGAGATAGTTAGCTTTATATATGCATAAAACCAAAACGTGACAAGTAGAACTAGATACTCACAACTCTTTTAGAGAAGTCAGCTTCGAAAATGTAACTAGTATAGGACCTTCAAAAGAGTTTCCTCGAAACCTCCTAAAAAAAATATTTCGCTGAGAATTAGTAGAATACATAAGTGATTGATTTTTCTCAAAAAACCATTGAGCTTACAAAATCTAACTAAAGACTTAACCTATTATCATTTAACTGGAATTGCATCAAAATAGAAAGCACTTATTTAGATAATCTTACCAGACATATCTTAATCAAGAAGAAGGGGATGAGATTTAGGGATTTCAAGAGAATAAGGAAGAGAGAATGTAAGAAAGAATATAGCCTGGTAATTCTATATTTCTAATTATGATAAATCGAATAGTAAACACACAGCTTTAATACAATGTTTATCTCCTAACAGACTTAACAAATGTAGCTACTCTCACTAACAGATTTAACAGAGAGCACGTGAGCTGCACATGATGAACTAACAAACTCATGGTCAACATTTTCCCTACACAGCTGAACTCCTCAGTCTAAGATGAAGACAGTGTTGTAAGAAAATGGGATTGTGTAACCCCTTTGTAAATGCATCTGCTATCTGTTCTTCAGTAGGTATATACTGCACAATAAGATCCTTTCTTTGTACCTTCTCTCTCACAAAGT
The DNA here is from genome assembly GCA_018703695.1 of Prunus fruticosa. Classification (NCBI taxonomy): domain Eukaryota; kingdom Viridiplantae; phylum Streptophyta; class Magnoliopsida; order Rosales; family Rosaceae; genus Prunus; species Prunus fruticosa. The sequence continues at coordinate 10,552,990 of CM031923.1, forward strand.
GAAAGTCAATATCCAAATGCTTAATACGAGAATGGTATACTGGGTTTGAACTTAAAGCCAGAAGCTGATAAGTTGTCACAGGACATAATAGGAGCATCAGGCAGAAACATCTTCAAATCCAAGAGAACTTGTCAAATCCATGCCAAGTCAGCAACTGTGTTTGCTAGGGCCCTGTATTTTGCCTCTGTTGAACTCCTAGATCCAGAGCCTTGCTTCTTGAACTGCCAGGAGATGGGATTACTACCCAAGAATACTACACATCTGGTTGTAGACCTTCTAGTGTTAATATCCCCTGCCCAGTATGCATCACTGTATCCATTAAGCTCTCAAGGACCTTTTGTAAAACTAATTCCATACTTCAATGTACCCTGTACATATCTGAGAATACACTTCACCAAAAAATAGTGAACCTCAATAGGATTATTCATATATTGACACACATGATTCCAAGCATAGGCTAGATCAGGTCTTGTAAATGTTAGATCCTGTAGAGCACCTACTAAAATACGAAACGTAGTAGGATCTGCCAAGGGCTCACCATCAGTCTGTAAGACTTGAGTGTGTGGCTTACAAGGTGTTGCACAGGCCCTACATGAACTCATGCCGGCTTTATGTAATAGATCTTTGGCATTCTTAGTTTGACTCACGAATATGTCACCAGAGGAATTATAGGAAATCTCAGACCTAAGAAAAAGGTGAGTTGCCCGATATCTTTCATTTCAAACACCTCACTGAAGTCTGTAACCACTTTTTGAATCAACTGATCACTAGAACCTGTTATAATGATGTCATCGACATACAATAGTAAAATGATAACGTCATTCCCAGTATGCTGCACAAACAGACTTGGATCAGAATGTGAAGATTTAAAACCAAGAGCAGGTAGGTAACCTGTGAATTTGGCATTCCAAGCCCTTGGAGCTTGTTTAAGATCGTACAAAGATTTTTTCAGTTTGCATACAAACTGTGGATGAGAAGAATCTTCAAAACCAGGAGGTTGTTTCATAAAAACCTCTTCTTCAAGATCGCCATGTAGAAAGGCGTTCTTGGCATCAAGTTGTCTTAGTTTCCACTGGTTCATAGCAGTTATGCTTAACACTAACCTCACAGTTGTATGTCTAACAACTGGACTGAAGGTTTCCCCAAAGTCAAAACCAGGCTCTTGGCTGAACCCCTGAGCAACAAGTCTGGCCTTATACCTCCCTCCTGTACCATCTGGATTTCTCTTTATTTTGTAGACCCACTTACTTCCAATAATATTTTTATCACCTAGATTAGGAACTAAGAGCCATGTGCCTTGCATATGAAGAGCATCAATCTCCTCTTTCATTGCTTGTCTCCACTTAGAAGAAAAAGAAGCCACCTTAAAACTAGAAGGATCATCTAATTCAGGAATAGCATGAAGACAAGTAAAATAACCTTGATAATCAGGAAACTGTTTGGTCTGAACTATACCATCTTTAGCCCGAGTAATCATGGGATGATTATTGATAGGCACTAACGAAATTGATGAGTCCTGAGTCCTGACAGACGAGGAAGAAGCATCTGAGACCTCAAAAGGAAACATAACTTGTAACTGTTGGTCATTCAACATAGGTCCAGAACTTGCAGAAGCTGCTAGAGTGTCATTCAATGAAGCATGATGTTGGATGTGAGATACCGCAGTACAAATATTCTCAAAGAAGCAAGATCAAGATGATGGCCAAATAAACGAAAATAAGGAGACTTATTATGTAATACATAACTGGGCATTCGATTTATAAGATACACAGCATGAGCAGCGGAATGAAGCCAAAACTGACCTGGTAAGGCGCTGCTCCAAGTTAACAATGTAATGGATGTTTCAATAATATGCCTATTCTTCCGCTCTGCCAGTCCAGGTCTCCTGCGGAGTATATGGGCAAGACAAACGACGCACAATTCCTTTGGAAGTCAAGAAATCTGTAAAACCCTTGCTAATAAACTCACCACCACCATCACTCTGAAAACACTTAATGGCAGCACTAAATTGATTTTGTATCAAAGCATGAAATTGTAGGAACTTGGAGAAAACTTCCGATTTATTAAAAAGTAGATAAACCCACAAATATCCAATACATTCATCAAGGAAGGAAACAAAATATCTGTAACCCTCAACAGATTTGTAATGGGAAGGTCCCCATACATCACTATGAACTGTATGAAAAGGAATTTCAGACATACTATGTCTAACGGGAAATGGAAGCCAATGCATCTTCCCTTGAAGACAAGCTGAACTTAAGGGATTTGAATTGGAGGAATCACTTGCACATTGAAAACCAGAAGCTTTAAGCATTGATTGCACCACTTCATTTGTTGGATGGCCAAGTATGTGATGCCAAATGGAAGTTTTAACATGTTGACCAATCAAAGCCATTTTCTTGGACAGACAATGAGAGGATACATCACAGGAAATGGGATACAATCCGTTGTTACTCCGAACCTTTTAAAAGGATTGTCTTGGTGACTGGATCTTGTATCACAAAACCAGAGGCATCAAAGCCGATAACACAATTATTATCTTTGCACAGCTGATGCACAAACAAGAGATTAGCAGATAATTGTGGAACATGAAATACAGATGGCATATTAAGAGAAGTAGAAGCACAAGCAATGGCAGTAGTGCCAATGTGTTTAATTTTCAAACCTTCTCCATTACCAACAATCACTTGCTTTGTAGATTCACAAGGAGCAACCTGATTTAATGAGGAAATATCAGACACCATGTGATGTGAAGCCCCACTATCTCCAATCCAGACCTTATCAGGCACATAGGAAGTTTTTGCAGTCATAGCAGAAAGGTTGGAAGGAGGAGCTTGACCCTGATAGACATAGTTGGATCTATGGAAACAATCCAAGGCTCCATGACCCCTCTTACCACAGATTTGGAATTCAATAACCTGAGATCCATGCCTAGAAGAGCTTGTCTCATGGCGAAAATAACAGTCAGCAGCCGTGTGACCCCGTTTGCTGCATCTGACATTCTGGAACAACTGTAGATTTCTGAGAAAAATTGAAACCAAATCGATTTCCTGAGGAAGATGAGCTGGAGGCTCTGCTTTGAAATCTGCCTCTTCCAAAACCAACATGATTAGGAAAACCAGAAAAACCTTCACGTTGACTATTGCCAATAAAACCACCATTATTACCAAGAACAGTTCTTGAACCAGAATTGCTATCCAATGAAGGCAAAGTAGAATGATCATAGGACCCCATATAAGCAACTGGTAAAGAAGATGGAGTAGGCAGGTAAACCCATACCAGAATTAGAATGGCCCATAGCATTCCAGAAGCATATGACGAAGAAGACGGAGTAACAAACATGGCAGAGTGAGGAATCAATCAAACCTCTGCGGTTTGCTCTGCAGCCAGGCTGAGCGCGAAAATCCTTCAAAGAAATTGGAGAATCCCTAGCAATCAAAATCGTCTTGATCATGTCATATTCCTGAGGGAGGCCATTAAGAGTTGCAATCATAAAGTCATCGTCAGACACCTTAACCCCAGCTTGAACTAATTGATCACGGACTGTTTTCAGATGCAAGAGAAAGCGCTCGATTGAATCTCCACCCTTCTGGGCATCTGTAATTCAGTCTTCAAATGATTGATTCGTGCCCTAGAAATCGACGCATAACGATCGGAAAGACTCAACCAGGCATCACGAGCAGTCTTGGTGCCAATAACATACTCGATGGCCTCATCAGAGAGAGTGGCAATGAGCAAACTGAGTAAAGCCTTATCAGGGCGAATCCATTCCTTGTAAGCAGTAATAACTTCAGACGTAACACCCTCCTCATCAACAATAGCAAAGTGAGGAACGGATTCCAATTGAAAACTCCACTTGAGAAAATTATCGTCTTTGAGACGAAGAGTAATCATCAGGAGCAAACCGTCAATTTTGATCAAAGAAGAAGAAGAACTCGCCATTGATGACCAGAAATTAGGGAAAACAGGAAAGGAGGAAAGAACAATAGAGACAGAGTAAGGGAAGAGCACAGCGAAGAGATAGTTCAGAAATTCGGAAGAGGATGGAAAGTGTCAGAAATTCATAAGGAAGAGAGAATGTAAGAAAGAATATAGCCTGGTAATTATGTATTTCAGATTATGATAAATCGAATAGTAAACACACAACTTTAATACAATGCTTATCTCCTAATATCACGCTAACAAACTTAACAAATACAGCTACTCTCACTAACAAATTTAACAGAGAGCACGTGAGCTACACATGATGAACTAACGAACTCATGGTTAACAACAGAAAGCTTTGACCAATTTCCTATGAAGTCAGGTATCCTGCCAGTTTAGCCTTTAATGCCCGATGCCCAACTGCAACAAACAAATGAATTCCTCTAATCCATATTAAAGTAATAATTTTTCCTATTATTAATAAAAGCGTTTTTTTTTTAAATCCAGAAAAAATAAACATATTTTTAAAATTCTTCCAGTGTTTCCAAGTTTTGCAGATTAGCAAATGATGATGGAATTTCGCCACTAACTCCAAGGTAAACAATAACGAAATATCATAAATTTATTCCTATCGTACATTTTTTAATAATCGCAAGTTAATAGATGCTAAGCCATCAGTAAAGAACAGATGAATGTGGAAAACTAACAATATAATATTGTAATAAAGTAACTAGATATCAAAAGAAATGATATCCAAGCTCTAAGAAATGGAGGTATCATTGTAATTCTATACTAGGCTTTTATAACTCAACACTAACCTTGGTCAGAACATCTTGGCTTCTAAGAGGATCTTCTTCTCTATGCAACACTGTAAAGCTGTTTCTCTAGATGGGGTGAGAGCTGTATTGAGCGTGTATTGTTGCTAGAGAACGGACCTCTTTATATAGATGCATTACTTGAAGCCTTGCCCATCAAGGAGCTGTCGAGTATTCTGGTTGCATTAGGAGTGGTTGTTTCAACCCATGTAGAACTAGGAAATCTATTATCTCTTGTATTCCAAATAGAACAGCTTTTACAAAAGTATAACCTAATAAGTCTTGTGTTTATTTCTGATCATGCAAACCTCTCGAATCCTCACTTGATTAGAAGACCACAATTTGTGGTTAAGACAATAAATTGTCTTACATTCTCCCACTTGGTCGATTAATCAAGAGAGCATTTGCATAGATCGCTTTAAGGCCTTGTGAAATATAACTCAAAACAATTTCCCACTAAGCAATTGTCAACTATAAAGCATGAAGAGGGGCTATCAAGACTTCTGTGAATATCTTGTACTTCAAGGTCTTTATAACCACACTCATCACCCTTTAAAGCCACATAAGCTTCGATCAAGATTAAAGAACAGAACAACATGATATACTGTAAAAGCTTAGATTTTACCATGTTTGTTCAATGTCCCTGATTTGACTGCGAAGGTCTTATTAAATTCACTGTCATGAACACATTACTATGCGCAGCTTCTTTAAACTAGCAATGCTGCTAAATGTTATTCATGCTTTTCAAACATAACAATAGAATTTTAAAATACAATTAACTTTAATTTGAACCAAACTGTATCAACATCCATCGAAACTACATAACAACTAATAAAACTTGAAACAAAACTCCCACTGATTTAGGCATCCATATCAACTGCTGTCAATCCCATACTAGAAACATGCCTATGGAAAACAGCATTTGGCACTCCTTTAGTAAGTGGATCTGCAATCATTTGGTCTGTACTTATGTGATCTATGGTAGTGTATCCTTGACTGATTTTCTCCTTAACAATTATGAACTTAACATCTAGTAGTCTCGAACCTCTTGTCCTTTTGTTTCCTTTGGCAAAAGTCACTGGAGCACTGTTGTCATTCCACAGCTGGATGGGTCTGTTTATTGATTCCATCACACTTAAGCTAATTAGAAAATTTCTCAACCATATAGCTTGTGAAGTGGCTTCATAGCATGCTAAAAATTTAGCAAGCATTGTAGAACCAGCTGTAAGAGGTTGCTTGATGCTTCGCCATGAAACTCCAGCCCCTCCAAACATAAACACAAAACCAGATGTGGATTTTAATGTGTCTTCACATCTTGCAAAATTTGCAAATGCAAATCCTTGTAGTTCCAGATGCTCACTTATTTTGAATACCAGTTTGTAGTCCTTTGTTCCAGATGCAAAATTTGCATATGCAAGTATCCACTATGCCAAAATTGACTTTTCGCGTCGGGGAAATACCGTTGCTAAAGGTACCCAACAACCGATGTATTGGGAACCGATGCAAAAGATATTGTGATACGCTTCGGACATTCCCCGTCGCTAAAGATGAGTTACGACTTCGCTCTTCCATAATCGCCGATGCATAAGGTGTTACTATATGCCAAAAAGAGCGTTGACCTCCGATGCCTAAACCTTTAATAGCATCAGAGAATATATTAGCACTGATGCTAAATACTCATTATAGCATCAAGGGTTTTGATTATACTGAAGCGTGTTCTAATTTACCACTTTAGAAAAGATGCCACTACTGTTGCAAATTATGGTCTACGCCTTCGTTTTTTGTATTTATGATGATGTGGAAAGCCTACAAATGGTTTGACTTTCTACACATATTATTGACCCTTCATTTTTTTTTTACTTTTCAACAACAATTTTAACTAGAAAAACAACCATAATAGTTTATACCATAAAACTTGAAGATTCAAAAGTAATTACATTGTTTACCAATCTTGATTCCTACTATATCCATACAAAATACCACATCCATAGCATTAACCTATAATTACAAAATTTGTACTTGTACTTGGTCTCCACATTCAGCTGTCAATTTGTCCTGAGTCTCCACATTCACGATTTGTACTTGGTCTCCACATTCAGTTGTCAATTTGTCCTGAGTCTGCATTTTTGGAAATACAAAAAGAAACTAGGAGCAAGTAACAGGAATTTGAACAAAGATAAGTTCTAGAAAAGAACATACCTGGGAGAAAATTGTATGTGCCGCAAAAGCTGAATCTCTGATTTCCACTTAATCTTATTGACAAAAAAGAAGAGAGATAGAGGAAAAAACCAGACCTGGACATGAACAATTCCACTATCAACACAAACAGCATATAAATCTTGTAACATAATCAAAACCACCAAAGACAATGTGAAAATGAAAGGTTGAGCTCCCCAAAAACAAGCTACTCTCATCGTACAATATGTTAGTCCAATTAAATAGCTGAAAAAAGAATCAGAAACAGATTTCCATTGAGGGACGAGCAAACTAACTCAAATATTACAAACATGGCACTCAAAAACAGAGTTGACACCAAAAACCACACTCATATATATTGCCATTGCAACATCAAAAAACATTCCTATATGTGTAAACTTATGAGTTCTGCCAGTAAACCAAAATCCATACATAATCCATACATAAATAAGCAAAATACTACCAAAATACTAGCAAAATACATAAATAAACTTATGACTCTTGCGGACCAACAGTTGAGATAAAGTTTTGTAGCAAACAGTTGTCCAAGTGTAGCCTTCTCTGCGTGTTATCTAATCATTAAATATACACTATTAAAAGTAATTTGGTTTGATTCCGTAAAAAAAGATGAAAAATTGCGATTAAGTTTAATTTCGTACTTTTATAATTGAACAAGCCTGTGAATTGTAATGAAGATTTATTTAAATAGAATCTGGACCTTTAAGATTGTTGGTTGTGTACACCAAAACATATCCACCACCAATATAATTGGATGCCAAAGCCTTTCCAGCTCATGTTGGTTGAGAGAGTGCCAATTGAGAGTGTTCAAGGACAAATCCCATGTAGAAACTTTTCCTGTGAGAGAGTGTAAGAACATATATTTCTGTTTAAGAAACTTGGACAAGTTATTGTGCTAAAATCTACTTATAGTTAGCTGACATGATTTGGCTTGCAGGTTGGGATCCAAACCACAACATTACCATATCATACATTTGGTTTCCATTTGATGAGAATATTAAAAAACTCCCCACCAAAAGAAAAGCCAGAGGAAATAATACCAAGGAGTTGAAATCTGAGCATAACCCTAACCTTGCTACTGCAAAAGCGAGCAGAGAGAGAGAGAGGATAGAGTTTGGAGTTCAATTGCAACTGAGGGCGGGTAGGGTGAAATTTTTGGGGGAAAGTATGAAATTTTTTTTAAGGAGTGAAATTTGTGAGGTTGCTGTGGGGCACTTCAGAACAAGGCAATCAGATGTCAAAACAAAGTTCACAAGATACTTAGAAATCCAGAGCATATCAAATTATTCCAAAGTCCAGAACAAAACCCTCTGTTTGGTCTCCTCCTAAACCAAGGAATACAAAAAATTAATAAAAATAACAATCCCAAATCCATGCTTGTTGAAGAATTCATCTCAACATAACAACAATTTTAGTGATCTCATAACAGCAACCAAAAAAAAACTTGAATTATTCTCTTCATCCACATTTTCATTCAAGACAAACACACAGAGAAAATAATCCTGGAAAGGAAGTAAATTTTGAAAGAATGACCATACCAGCAGCACCCAGTGACAAGAACTGAAACTGGATATTTCGCCATTGCTCCAGAGTGTGGCTTTGGATAGAGAAAATCATCACAGATGTAAAAACCACTCAATAACTTTCCACAAATTACAGAAGAAAATAAATAAATAATCTGAGCAAATTAATAAGAAAAGTAGAAATACCATATGTTATTGAGAAGGTAATAGCTGTTTGGATTTTGCAACAACACTTGGTCATCATGTTGGAAATTAAATTAGAATCTTAAATCCTTATCTTAATCTTTGTAATTGATGAGCCCAGAATAATGAAAGGCTTGTATAGATCAATAATGTGAACTGCAGGCATAATATAACTTTAGCATTCAGATCGGTTGCCACCCTCTTCTAGACTGATGCATTAATTGAAAAAATGCATATAGTGAAATGCCATTTGTTCTGCTCAATAAATATCTTCAATGAAAAGAAAGATGATAAACAGTGTTTATTAATTAATTCACAAAACAGACTTCAGAATACAAATTTAATTCCAAATTAACCTATCAAAATCTCCTTTTACCCCAAAAGGTAGTTCAACATCCAATGAACTTCAGACAACCAATCCACAGATATATGGAAAAAAAAGTATAACCAATCCTTTAGTAACATGCCTTCCGTGGATTGTTCTACAACCCGAAAAGTCCAGAAAACGTCTCAGAAAGTCAAGAGATGACAACTAGATGAGAAAATTTCTTTACACTTCTAATGCCAAACATGGAAAAACACAAAAAAGGAGAAAAAGGTAATTACCAGGAGGATTGGGTCTATCGGTAACCAAGCATCATCTGCTTCTTATCCTGCTCGTATATATCATCTTCAGGAGTCATTTCTCTGGGTTGTTGAGCACCAACCTCAAGATTGTCCATTTTCACATTACCAATCATTATTGGATCCGAAATTCCTCTTCTAGAGCTCCTCAGACCCTCACCTGAATTCACTTACATCATTAGGTTTCTCCCTTTGAAAAAACAACGCATAACCGTAGTAGAGAGGACTGATCACTAAAAAATATGGCAATAAATTCAAAGAATAATCTATTTTCTAGATACCTAAGCATCATATACGAATGACAAAAGGCATTAAGGAGAAGAATTAGCTTCTTGCACCAGATCGACAAATAAAGTGTACAAAACACAGTCTAGGACTCGTAAAAGCAAGCACGTACCGGTAAAGGATCGGAGTTACGAACCCTAGCTGAAGAAGAAGCCTCGAGAGGAAGGAGAGGACCGAAAGAGCACAGATCTCAAAACGAAGAGAAAGCGGGCGAGTGACTTTCTGTGACTGGATGAGAGCGTGAGAGGGATGAGAGAGTGACTGTGACTGTGGGTAGCGAGAGAGGTTTAGGGTGACTGGGGGTATCGCGTGAGAGAAGAGAGGGAGGGAGTTTGAAGGTGAGAAAGATGAGAACTACTCCTGCTGACTGGGTATCCCAGAGAGAGAAGAGTGGGAAATTTTTGGGGAGAGGGGGAATCTGAAATATTAGAAGGGACCGAAATTTTTTAGGAAAAATCACTGTAGCGGTCAATGAAGGTTTTGGCATCGGAGCTAAATGTGGCGCTTAAATTTATTTTGCGCACAATAATTTTACGCATAAGTATATATCTATTATAGATGTTAAATATAATCAATGGCATCAGTAGGAAAAATAAAAAATATATACTGATGCCTTTATATACTTTAAGTCATATTATTTATAAAATCGATGTCTAATATACTAACAGCATCGATATTTCATTTCGCCGATGTCTATAAGGTGTTGCGTAAAGTGAAATTTGGCATAGTGATCTCATGACTTTCTTCCCTGCAACCCAATGTGCTTGTCCAAGATTAGACTGAAACCTTCCCAACATGCTAACTGCAAAAGCCAGATCAGGTCTTGTACACACCTGCGCATACATTAGGCTCCCTACTAGTGAAGGATAAGGTTTGTCAGCCATTTTAAGCTTTTCTTGTTCAGTTTTAGGTGCTTGCTCAGTGCTTAATTTATCACCTTTTGCAATGGGAACATCACTGCCTACACAATCCTGCATATTGAACCTTTTGAGAACCTTCTCTATATAAGATTTCTGTGATAGACCAAGCAAACCTTTCTCTCGATTTCTGCTTATGTCTATGCCCAAAACATAGCTTGCTTCTGCCATATCAGTCATATCAAAGTGTTTGAACAGAAAACTTTTACAGTCATGCAACATAGTGAGATTTGTGCATGCCAATAAAATGTCATCCACATAGAGAACCAGAATAATGAACTGTCTCCCACTGATCTTCATGTATATGCACTCATCAAATGCATTTTCTGTGAATCCATATGCTTTTACAACCTTGTGAAATTTCAAATACCATTGTCTCAATGCTTACTTTAATCCATAAATGGATTTGCATAGTTTGCAGCCAAACCCTAGGTCAAATATTTCCTTCCATTTGGGGATTCTTGCCTTGAATTAGGGATTTGATTCTCATTAAATCCCTAATTGATTTAAATCTCCTAAAATCAGAAAAATAATTCCTTTCCCAACAAGGATTATTTTTCTCCAAACCCTAACCCTACGAGGCTATGCAAGGCATGGGGGAAGCCATTCTAAGCTCACAAAAATTCCCTCCTTGCCGCCCTCTCTCTCTCTCTCTCTCCCTTACACAAGGCTCCGGTGGCTCCGGCCGCCCCGGTTCACACCATACATATATCTCTGTATCCTTTTTAGCTATTGTTTCTCTACGAATCAATTGAACTAACTTAGGCATCGGAGGGCCTTTGGCCAACACCTCCCGGGTGTGGTCCTCTTATTCCAGTCTATTTTGCAGGGAGAAAGAGACAAAGAAGAAGAAGAAGGGGAATCAATCGATCGAATATTCTCGTGGGATGAAATTCGCTCCCACAAATTGGTGCTTTCATTGAGAGCACGAGATATACTCAAAGCGTGCTCCAAACCTATTTTCCAATCCACTGAAGCCTTCCAAACAACCATGGTTGGTAGCAAACGCCCTAGGAGCAAAACCACAGCGACGGCGCACTCCGGAACGGCCGAAACCTAGGTGCCACCACGAGGTACAGCTGCTGCCAGCGTTTTGCAGCAGCCTCCCACGGCTGCCAACGCTTTCCAGCAGCCCCCGTGGTTGCCCATGCCTTCCAACCACCTCCCGGGGCCTCACAACCTCTTCAAACAGCTGCTGTACCTATTTTGCAGCAGCCTCCCACGGCTCTCAGCGCATTTCCGTAGCTTCCTGTGGCTGCCAGCACACCGCAACAACCTCCCGTGGCTGCCCATACCTTGCCGTAGCCTCCAAAAGCCATAGAATGGCCGCCGGAATGGCCATACATGCGGCTGGAATTGTTGCACCGCAAGGACCAAGCGACGACGCCATTTTGGAACAAATCCGAACGTTCCCTCCTTTGCAACCACACTTGACGTATGCACCCATGTGCGCATCTAATGGAGCCCTAGCCCATATGCCATTAGGCCCAATCCACACCTGTCTACCTAACCTGCGCAGTCAAGTGGGCCATAATTCATGGGTTGATCAACTCGCGCAGAGGGTCGACTACCAAAACAATTTAATTGGCCAACTACTCAGGCAGATCAACTTGAATCAAGGCCCTAACCTGGGAGCTCGTGAACATTTTGAGGGATCCCAAACTAGTCAGACAAGGATAGACGGGCATGGGAGAGAACGAGATCGTGCTGACGAGATGCAGACATCTGCAAGCCGTACTCTAAGCCGGTCAACAATTCGTTCAAGGTTAGGTCCAAGGACCAACGTGCACGCCCATAGTCCAATGTCAACGCTCACTTGGGCCCGCAAAGGAGTATCCATTCTAGGCTGGGCCCACAAGGGGCACGAGTCCATGACCGACTGTTTGTGCCTAATAAATCACGGCCATGAGTATCCTTCGGTCAGCTCATGGCCGTGAGTATCCATTCTAGGCTGGGCCCACAAGGGGCACCTGCTCATGAAGCTAAAACGCGGCATTTCGCCGGGACGGGCTAGCCTTCCTGAAAACAGAAGAAAAATTGCTAAGGCATGATCATCTCGGCCTCAATTAGAAGCCGAGGCCGAGGCCGAACAAAATCACGGCCAAAGATGTTAAAGTCATATCATCAAGTGGCAGCGGGTCCCACGCTTCATTTAATGAAGTAGTGCCTCTGTTTATTGCAGCAAACCCACTGGCCACGAATAAGCATTTAATGCACGAGGGAAGGTGGGAAGTGACTGAAGTCAGGTTTGGCGGACAGGAGAGAGTGATTAGACGCAGACATTCTCACAAGAATTCTTGCAGCTTGAGAGATTGGGTGACTAACTATCAGAGCAATAAATGTGTCCCCATGGCCAGTTGCGCAGAAACCACGATCAGGCGGCGGCGAGATTTACCAGGATTTATGGGGTCACACCACCATACTTCACGATCCCAAATGTCGATTGGACTACCCACTTGCTCTAATCAGGCTCCACCATGCAGATTTTAAGCCTCGATTACTCCTCCAAGAACTCTTCCTATAAATACAAGGCTCAAGCTACATTCAAAGGGTTCAAACACCAAACCAAAGCCTCCCACGGAGCAACTTATATTTTCCTGTAATGCACTTTCAATATCTTTACTTGCTTTCCTAGGAGTAGTGTTAGACTGTAAGGAAAATCCATTCATCAATATATCATACGATCCTTGATTTTCAAGGCGCGGAGCACCATCTTTGTTATTCGCTCATTCACCCCATATATCATACGACCGTCGCTCCGGAGAGCAGCGCGCGGAGCACCGCCCAAAACCCACCACCAACACCACCACTAAACGGCCTTGTAGCTCAGGCCGTGACCCTGACGGCCGAGATTAGTTCCTCTCTCGGCCACCACTAAAAATTGCAAATGTCTTACAGCTTGTTTATTGCAGAGTTGTTATAAGCTGTATAGGATGCATCATGATTTTTTTAATAGTAGTAAAAAACCTCACGGATTTGGTTCTTCTCTTTTAGTTTGTAAACAATTTTATTGTTCTGCAAGGGTTGTGTGATGGATGCAAACTCCACAATAGAGCCCCAAGGTTTTGTGTTCGGTTCACAATTGTATATTATTTTATACCCTTATAGCTTATGATTTAGTAATGTTTTTGAGTTAACCTTGTGCTTTTAACCTCTTTTGTGTTTGTCATTCAGTTCATTGAGCCCTAGGTATCACTTGAGGCATTTGAAGTAAAATGGTGAAAACAATGTGTAAAACTGAAGACTGAGTTACAAATTCATTTCGGAGTTATCTTCTTCTCAGGAAGCTGGGATTGGGCCAATACTTGTGTGGTTGGATCAATGACATTCTAAACTTCAAAATGGACATCTTAAAATCGACATTTGAGTGATCCAAGCCCAATCCGTGAGCCCATCAATTTACACATCATGCTGACTTGCAGATGAGCTCATTGCTTGCTTGGTCATCCTGGCATGAGGATGAGCTATTGGTTTCTGAATGGAAGCTTGGTCATGATGACATGAGGATGACCTATGGCTGCTGGTGGGATTTGTTGGTGAAGTGCAATAACCATTTCTGATTATCTAATGCAAGTGTGTTAGGTCATTGCTATATTCTATTCTGATTTCTCACTTCCCTCTCCCTATAAATACCACTTCCATTCCTAACACTTTCATCAAGCAAAATCCTGGGATTCACAACACCACAATTCAGCCATCTACCCTCAAACACTTCCATCATTTTCCCAAACACTCCAGAAATCAACCCAAAGCTCTAAACAGCCTCAAATCACCAAAACAACTCCAGCAAACCTCTCTTCCATTTTCCCTACGAATTTCATCTGTCTCAACCATCACCACTCACTCAAAATCATCCCAAATCACCTCCATATCCTTCATACATCTTTCTCGAAGTGGGGAAACTCTTGGAGAAGCATTAGAAGTGGAGAAGCACTTGGAGAAGCCTTGGACACCACAAGAACTTCAGAAAAGGGGTTTTTCTACTCTTATTGCATTCATTATGTTTTCTCATTTCTATTCAAGTCTCTTTTCCATTATGAGTAGTTAAATCCATAACTAGGGCTTCGATGTAACCTAACATGAATATTCTGGGTTTATAAGTTTGAAGTTTGGAGTTTCAAGTTTGATTCATTATTCATGTTCTTATTCATTATGCTTATAAGTTAACATGCTTTTTTGAATGATTGATCACCATTAGAACTTGTTTGTTAACTATCTTGGTTTGAATTAAGAGTAGACACCATGCTTTAATTCGAATTGAACTATGAATAAGAAGAGCATGTATGGACATTCGACAACAGGGATTAGATACATGCTTGGTTGTTTAAAATGTTCTTCTATGCTTAATGGGTTCCTAATGCTTAATTTTAGGTTAGACAACAAATGATCAAATTAGGGAATTAGGAACACAAGGTTAGGACCAGACACCATGGCCTAATCATACTATAGCTAGAATCAATCTTTGAATCTGAATTAGACTTGTTACTTGACTCCTTATAACCCAGAATTGAATTGTTATGGTGAATCGAATGCCCTAGTCTCCAAATCCATTTTCCAGCCCTTCAAAATCATTCTTTGTTAC
Source organism: Prunus fruticosa (assembly GCA_018703695.1). Classification (NCBI taxonomy): domain Eukaryota; kingdom Viridiplantae; phylum Streptophyta; class Magnoliopsida; order Rosales; family Rosaceae; genus Prunus; species Prunus fruticosa. The sequence goes on from CM031923.1 coordinate 10,568,057, forward strand.
ACTTGTTATTTGCTTTCATTTGCAATTTCAGTTTGCTCACTTCCTTTCACAATCACAATCACTTTCACTTTAAATTCTGTTTCTCCTAACTTCTTGAATTCGGTAATCTAAAGTACATAACTAATTTGAACTTCTCAGTCTTCGTGGGTACGACCTCGTACTTGTCTTGCTATACTACTAATTGCCCCGTACAATTGCGAGTTAACATAATATTAACAACATTTTGTAAGTTAAACATGGAAGAAAGAAAATCATGAGTTGTGAAATTCGTAGTTTATTTTCTCTGAAATAAATTGGACAACAGCATAATATATTATCTTTTCTTTTCTTCAAATCTATCAGAAACTGCATCCTGAGGAGTTCATAACGAAGTTGTAGATTTTTTTGTATTTTCACTTGTCTGCATGAGTTTAGGGTTTCTTTTCTCCCATAACTTTATGAACCGAACAGCATATATCCTTTAAATTTGAGTCCACTTACTTTGAAATGAAGAAGAAGAAAAAAAAAAAGGGTAGAGAAAACTGAAAATGCAAAATAAAAAGTACAATATTAATAATATATATCTAGCCTCTAAGCCTTCTTTTCATCCTGTTGAAGGGGACTGTTATCATCACATAGAGCCGTTGGTAGTTTAGCGTATGTAAGTGCGAGGTCGATTCCACAGGGATTGGTGATTGAAGGATCCAACTCAGTTTTCCTACACAAAACATAAATGAAAACAAAAGGAAATAAATAAAACAAGGAAGAAAGAAAATAACTAACTCAAGTAGATAAGTTCCCAAGTTCAATTAGATTAATGGATTGATTCTAGCTAATGTATGATTAGGCCATGGTGTTTGGTCCTAACCTTGTGTTCCTAATTCCATAATTTGATCATTTGTTGTCTAACCTAAAACTAGGCATTAGGAACCCATTAAGCATAGAAGAACAATTTAAACAACCAAGCATGTATCTAATCCATGTTGTCGAATGTCCATACATACTCTTCCTATTCATAGTTCAATTCGAATTAAAGCATGGTGTATACTCTTAATTCAAACCAAGATAGCTAACATGGAAGCCTAAATGGTGATCAATCATTCAAACTAGCATATTAACTTATAAGCATAATGAATAAGAACAAAAATCATAATTGAAACTTGGAAACTAATCAAACTTGAATACTTAAGATAGAATATACATTACAAGAAAAATAAATTACAACTAAACAATTGAGAACATTAAGGAAAAGCTTAGAGAATTTCAGCACAAAGATTTCATTATAACAATTGAAAACTAGAAAGAGAAACTAAGAGAATTTGAGGGAGAGAAGGGAAGGGAGCTCTAGAGAAGTGTTTGAGAGCTCCCCCCTTGGGGTGTGTTTACAAGCTTAGAGAACTTCCCTATTTATAGGCCTAAGGGAAGTGAAAATCTGAATTCAAAATGGCTAATGCATACAACACTTTTATTATAAAATCTGAATTGGTTGATGCACTTGAATTAGAAAATATGAATTGGTTGATGCACTTGTATTAGAAAATTGTTGATGCACTTCACCAATAAATCCCACTAGCAGCCCTAGCTCATCTTCATGTCAGCATGACCAAGCTTCCATCCAGAAACAATAGCTCATGCCTAGGTCACCATGACCAAGCATCCAACCAGCACATGCTGAGGTCAGCATGACCAGCAACTTCAAGGGCTTACAACTTGGGCTTCTCTTAATCAAATTAGGACTTTAAGCACTCGAAATTGAAGTTCAGAATGTCTTCTTTCCAGCCATATGTTATTTGGGCCAATCCAAGGTCGGAGGAAAGAGTTAAGGCCGAAACAAATTGCTAACTCATTTTCCGCGCTGATAAGATCCATCCTGAGCATGGTTCTGTGTTTGCTAGGTAACGGACTCCAGATTTATCCAATGGGGCTGAATTTTGGATATGTTATAGTACACACCCATTGGAACAACTTTCATGAAGAATGTGGCCTCATTCGAGCTATGTAGGTTGCTGAAACAAAGCTTGCAATATGACCTACGAAACTGGACTGGCAGGGGGCTGTAGCAAAAAAATGAGTTTGTCTTTAAGCTCTTCTTCCCTTCATCCAAATCAGGCCTTAACATGCTTGGATTGCATCATTTCCTATCCAAAGCCATCATTATTACCTAAATCTCAATTAACTAAAAGATAAACACAAAAAGGATTAAAAGCACAAGTTTAACTCAAAAACATAACCAAATCATAAGCTAGAAGGGTACAAAATGATATACAATTATGAACCGATCAAATACCCTCAAACCTAGATTTTGCTAGTCCTCGAGCAAAACAACACAAAACAAAGTTAAAAACAAAATAAGAAGTTAACTAAACCACTTCCGCAGGTAACTCGATTGCATTTAGCGTATGTAACAAGCCATTAAACCTCTAGGCATCCCTAGGAGGAGGAGTTGTGTCTCCTGAGGGTTTTAACAATATCGAATACCCACAAACGTTTTTCTAACTCTACAAAACAAAGTGGTTAGAAAACTTTACTAATTTTGTTAGTCCTTAAGCAAAATAAAACAAAAACAAAAACAAAAATAATTACAAAAATATAAATAAAAATAAAAATAAAACTCAAAACAATTTTTCCGAACATTTTCTGAAGAGAAATGACTTATGCACATGACTCAAAAGTTTTAACAATAAAAACTCAATTTAGACATTATTTTTAAGGCGGCAAAGTTCAAAACATAATATGCTCAAAGTGTAGTAGTGTGATTGTCAAATGCAACAAATTCTCCAATCTTAGTTTTCACACAATTTCAAAAATCATACCAAGCACAAATGCAACTTCAAATCTCACCAAAGTTGTCCTCTCACAAATGAATCACTCAGAAGAGGGCTACAATGCATCACTCAGTTATAAACATGAGATTAGAGTTAAACCATAAGGGACTTAACTCAAAATAGGAAGATCAAAAACTTGCATTAATATGATCTCAAGAAGGATGTCAAACACTTAAAAGTAGAAAAATGAATGCAATTCAACCATATGACATTTAAGATCAATTTAGGTCTTTAACATAGGTTGTAATGGGGCCAAGGGTGTAAGGTGAGTAAGAAATGAAAGGTATGGATAATACAAAGTCCAAGGAACTCAAAAATGGAAGAGCATAAAATAATTATTTACAAGACTTCGAATCATCACGATTAGATATTTTCTTTACATGATCAAAACTCCTTATACCTTCATTTACAATGATTTAAACTCCTTTCCAAACACCAATGAAACCCAAAAATGAAATTTCAATCAACTACCATTTAATCAGAACTTTTCTCTTTTCTTTCACCAATTGTGTGAAGTTCTATAATTTTTTTTTTTAATGTAATATCCCTTCCCAAACTTAGCATGAAAAACACATCCGAATTAGAGCTCATGAGTTCCTTAGAAAGGTAAATTCTTGTTTTTCGGGCTAAAGCTAGGAATTGCAATTGGTAAAATGAAAGAAAAAGTTTACATGTAGGCTCAAAATGGTTAACAATGGAAAATCATGCTTAAGCATGCATAAGGTTAGCTTGAAAGGCACAAACGATCCAAAGGTGGCATTAATATCATTTCTTAAATGTCATGAAATCAAATTACAAAAGAATGAATAACTTTTAAGTGTTCAACCAAATCAATGAATAATGAGATCAAACAACAACTTTGATGACAAGAAAATAAGAGTATGTGTATAACACTCATGACATGAAGCACAAGGCTCAAAAGCTCACATTATATGGTTATATAAGTCTAATTTATGCTTCATACGATTCTTTAGATCATGCAAATCCTTTAATTGGAAAATTGTGAAACAAATGGCAAGTGCAAAGAAGGTTTCAAACATATCATGCTAGAACAATGCCAAATTATTATTTTAAATTTTTTTTTATTAAATTTTTTTTTAAAACAATAAAAAGTTACAAAAAAATAGAAAATAAAAAAAATTCAATTTTCATTTAAGTCATGCAACATTTATCACAATCTCATCATATGTGTTCGGAAAGTGACTCAAAACCAAAACAAAACAAAACAAGACTCAAAATTTAAAAAAAATAAGAAAAAAAAAATTACATGCTAGACTCCAATGCCCCCAAACCTAGAAATGAACATTGTCCTCAATGTTTAAAAATTAGGAACAAGCAATGTCATAACAAGAAATGAAAGTATTAAAGCAAATAAAAATAATAGAATACAAAAAGAAAATAATTACAAAATAAAAATTACAAAACAAACAAATAAATAAAAACAATTGAAAACACTTAAAACAGTAAGCCCTAAATAGACGGTCTTACGCAAACCAAAACCCAAACGATTGAAAACCCAACCCAAAAGAAAGTTAACCCACATTGAAACCTAAACAACGGTGAAAACCCGAAGCGCACAATGAAGTTCTGAAGCCCACATGTTAAATTTTTTTTATTTTTTTTATTTTTTAAATGAAACGTGAATTGGGAGCGCGAATGCGGGATTTCTAAAAAGAAAGAGTGTGGTCCCTGATGCCTTGGTTCCTGGGAAGTCACGGGTAAAAAGGGTGAGGGACGTGTCGGCGCACAGAGGCAGCTGTCACATCCCCCGAGCCAGAATTATTGGCCTCGTAGGAAGGCGCGACGACTTTTTCATGTGAAGGTGGTGAAAGGTGAAAATGCAATTAAGGGAGGTTGGGAAATGGGTTCGGCGACATATAGAGATAAGTCGTAAGCGCCGCACAGAACTCAGAACCGCAGCGGCGGCTAGGGTTTAGCAGAATAAGTCTATAAAAAGCTAAAAAGAAATGGTGAAAAACACAAACTCAGAAACACACAAAAGAGAAACGAAAGAAAGAAGAAAAGCGAGTGAGAAATCAAATGGCCTCTAACTACCCATTTTCGTTGGATCTCAACCTAGCTCCACCGACTCAGACATGGGGCCAAGCAACGGCACCAGTATGGGTGCCATACTTTGCTTCTGCACGAGGGCCTGTGACTGTCAATGACTCAATACTCCTAGACAACGATGTTGCCATTGGAGTTGGCAGAAATCTAGTAACTCCTAAATATATACGTGTGTTTGGGACAAGGGATGACAACCGAGTCACGAGTGATGCCCTGGCACTGAGCGTGCAGAGTCCTGCATGTGTTGCAAGTTTGGGGCATCGCCTACTTGCGAAATCCCATGAGGTAGAGATTCTGAAAGGTCAGTTAGCGGCCGAGCGAAGTATGGTTGAAGAGTGTCAGAGTGCTATAATATCATTTCTTAAATGTCATGAAATCAAATTACAAAAGAATGAATAACTTTTAAGTGTTCAACCAAATCAATGAATAATGAGATCAAACAACAACTTTGATGACAAGAAAATAAGAGTATGTGTATAACACTCATGAAATGAAGCACAAGGCTCAAAAGCTCACATTATATGGTTATATAAGTCTAATTTATGCTTCATACGATTCTTTAGATCATGCAAATCCTTTAATTGGAAAATTGTGAAACAAATGGCAAGTGCAAAGAATGTTTCAATCATATCATGCTAGAACAATGCCAAATTATTATTATTATTTAAAAATAAAAAAAATTTATTAAACTTTTTTTTTAAAACAATAAAAAGTTACAAAAAAAAATAAATAAATAAAAAATAAAAAATAAATAAAATTCAATTTTCATTTAAGTCATGCAACATTTATCACAATCTCATCATATGTGTTCGGAAAGTGACTCAAAAACAAAACAAAACAAAACAAGACTCAAAATTTTAAAAAGATAAGAAAAAAAAATAAATTATTACATGCTAAACTCCAATGCCCCCAAACCTAGAAATGACATTGTCCTCAATGTTTAAAAATTAGGAACAAGCAATATCATAACAAGAAATGAAAGTATTAAAGTAAATAAAAATAATAGAATACAAAAAGAAAATAATTACAAAATAAAAATTACAAAACAAACAAACAAATAAAAAGAATTGAAAACACTCAAAACAGGTAAGCCATAAATAGACGGTCTACGCAAACCAAAACCCAAACGATTGAAAACCCAACCCAAAAGAAAGTTAACCCACATTGAAACCTAAACAACGGTGAAAACCCGAAGCCCACAATGAATTCCGAAGCCCACATGTTAAATTTTTTTTATTATTATTTTTTAAATGAAACGTGAATTGGGAGCGCGAAGGCGGGATTTCTAAAAAGAAAGAGTGTGGTCCCTGATGCCTTGGTTCCTGCGAAGTCACGGGTAAATGGGGTGAGGGACGTGTTGGCGCACAGAGGCAGCTGTCACATCCCCCAAGCCAGAATTATTGGCCTCGTAGGAAGGCGCGACGACTTTTTCATGTGAAGGTGGTGAAAGGTGAAAGTGCAATTAAGGGAGGTTGGGAAATGGGTGCGGCGACATATAGAGATAAGTCGTAAGGGCCGCACAGAACTCATAACCGCATCGGCTAGGGTTTAGCAGACTAAGTCTATAAAAAGCTAAAAAGAAATGGTGAAAAACACAAACTCAGAAACACACAAAAGAGAAACGAAAGAAAGAAGAAAAGCGAGTGAGAAATCAAATGGCCTCTAACTACCCATTTTCGTTGGATCTCAACCTAGCTCCACCGACTAGACACGGGGCCAAGCAGCGGCACCAGTATGGATGCCCTACTTTGCCTCCGTAAGGGGGCCTGTGACAGGAGCTGACTCAATACTCCTGGACAACGATGTTGCCATTGGAGTGGGCAGAAATCTAGTGACTCCTAAAGATATACGTGTGTTTTGGGACAAGGGATGACAACCGAGTCACGAGTGATGCCCTGGCACTGAGCGTGCAGAGTCCTGCATGTGTTGCAAGTTTGGGGCATCGCCTACTGCGAAATCCCATGAGGTAGAGATTCTGAAAGGTCAGTGAGCGGCGGAGCGAAGTATGGTTGAAGAGTGTCAGACTGCTATAAAAAGCTTGAAAAGGGAGAGGGCAAGGATAGTGGAGGTGAATCGACACCAGCTAGAAGTATTGCGGGACGAGAATAAAAGCCTATCAAAGATGGTAGAGTTGTATTCTCGCGACATGCGAAAGCAGCTGGAGGACCTAGACCGACCGGGTAAACGCAAGCAAGCAGATCGCGAGAGTAGTTACGCTCAAGCTAAGATTGCGATCTTTGGGAGCTCAAGTGGTGAGCCCCAAGAGGCTGTGCGTGAAGCCCCGGAAGAGGACAGCCAGAGGGCCAAACTCAAAGCTCCTATGGTCGAGACACCGAGCACAGAGAAGAAATGACTTCTACTGCATTATTGATGTTTTTATTTTATGTTGTTGTTTTTGTATTTTCGTTATTTTGTTTCGGAAATAAAAGAGGAAGGTTGCAGAAAGAAAAATAAAAAGAAAAGGAAAAGGAAAAGACACTTCCCAACTAAAATAAACCAAAGACGACAAACGGAAAAGAAAACACAGTTCCCTAACTAAAATAAAACAAAGATAGCCGAAAGGAAAAGGCAGAAACACAAAGCACTAGAAAATGAAAGTAACGGGCAAAAACATAAAACACCAGAAAACACGGAAAAAAAGTAAAGTAAAGTGAAAGTTAATGTGCTCCCCCTTGAAGCGATTAGGTGAGACATGCCCGGGAAATCCGAAATGGTGTTGGCTCTCTCTCATCAGCATATGCCCTATTTAAACCACACCTCTGCAAGCGGATGATACCCAGCATTTCTTCCTGCAAACTCAAGGAAAAACATCAAAAAATTCAGAAGCAAAACAAATGGCATCCTCATGCACTCACCTTGATGATCTCAACCTTGAGCTATCCCTTGCACCACCAAATGCCCAGATAAGGGCTCCTCCAACCTCTGTCTTCCCAAACTCTTCATATCATCACGGCACTGCCTCAAACTTTGCTGAGGCAATACCGAACCTTTCTGAGGCAATGCCGAACAGGTCAGTGCTCCTGGGAACATTGATTGGCAGTAAACTAACTCCAGCAGATCATTTGCATGTGGCACGTAGGTCTGACAAGATGGCGGTGGATGAGTCCCACGATTTAACTGTGCTCCAAGCGGTCTCGGCTACCAATTTGGGCATGCGACTCCTGGCGAGGACACGGGAGTGTGCCGCTCTGAGCGAGGAAGTGGCTTCCTTGAAGGCTATGGTGGCGGACCTCCAGAAGCGGCTCTCCTGTGCCACTCAGCATGTGGAAGCACTGCAGAGGAAAAATGATGACCATGTAGAACTGTTGCAGATCCTACAAGTACGAGACAATAGAGGTAAGCCATGAAGATGGAGAAGATGAAGAAGAAGAAGAAGTTTGTTTGTTTTTTTTTTTTTTTTAATTTACTTGAATGTTTTTTTGTTTTTTTGTTTTTTTTAATGCAGTGTTTGAAATAAAATAAAAATGTGTTTCTAACACTTAGAAATAAACTAACTAATCATACCACAAAAACAAAATAAAAAACAAAATAAAAACAACGACTAAACAAAATAAATACAAAAACTAACTTAACAAAACAAAACAAAAACAAAATAAAAACAAAGACTAAACAGAAAATAAAACAAAGAAAATAAAAAAAACTTAGTTTAAAAACACACGAATATACAAGCAACTCACGGATGACCAGTTAAGTGCCTCAGAAAACACAGCCAGGGGATCCGGGAAGGTTGGAGGGGTCACAATGGTCCCGCTTAAAACCCAAACTTCTTAGACACCGAAGGTGTCGCCTAAAGAACTCCTAGACACTGTATTGACGGAATGTGCTTCCTGGAGTTACCATAAGTTAGCTCATATGAAAAATCTTTTTGAATTTTTTGAATTTTGAATTTTGAATTTTTTAAGATACGAAACAAAAACAAATTAAGATAAAATGAGACAACAAACCATAAATGAAAATGAACTAAGTACTCTAAACAAACTCAAACAAATGACATAAATTGTTGTACTAGAAGAAACAAACCAAGAAATAAACAGAATTTAAAGAAGAGAAAGGATTGAAATGGATGCACTTGGAGGCCGCGACTTCTCCCACTGCTCCACACTTCCCTTCTTTGAAGTTGCCTTCTTTCTCCCTTTTTATTGAGCTATTTACATTGCTAGAACAAGCACACACAAAAATTTGAAATGGAATTAAAAGGATTAGGAAATAAATTTAAAAAAAACTAAAAAATGAAAAGGAAAAATAAACACTTCCATGTTTCAAAGTAACAAGCAACAAAGTAAATCAAACTAGCTTATGGAGTTCGTTCTTTCTCAAATATGATTATCCATATGGTGTGTGGTTTTAATCAAGTATTCAGAAAAAGCATTTAGCTATGGTGTTTAGTCTAAACACAAATTCCGAACCCATTAAGAACAAGAAGAACAATAAAGAACCAAGTAGAATTTAAACATGGTGTTTGTCTTCAATATCTACCCATTCATTCATTAATCAGTCCAAGAGTCATATGGTGTTTATGTAAACTTGGACAAGATATTTAATTAAGAGCAAGTGAAGGAAACCATAAACTATAAATAACCAACATGCTACTTAAACCTCTTGTGTGTTGTGTAAGCTTGGGACTCAAACCCAGTTCTCTTGCTTGTAAGGCAATTGTCCTTGTCCGTTGGACTACAAACACAACTTGTCAATTAACGTCATTAACTTTAAAACATGACACTGTCTAGATATATACAAAATAAATAAATAAAAAGTAGGAAAACTAAAATCAAACAATGTTACCGATCCCCGGCAACGGCGCCAAAAACTTGTTGCATAGATACAGCTGCTCCAAAATTGATTCAACTGCATCCTCAACTTGTGATACTCGTAAGTGCACGAGCCGTTGGTAGTTTAGCGTATGTAAGTGCGAGGTCGATTCCACAGGGATTGGTGATTGAAGGATCCAACTCAGTTTTCCTACACAAAACATAAATGAAAACAAAAGGAAATAAATAAACAAGGAAGAAAGAAAATAACTAACTCAAGTAGATAAGTTCCCAAGTTCAATTAGATTAATGGATTGATTCTAGCTAATGTATGATTAGGCCATGGTGTTTGGTCCTAACCTTGTGTTCCTAATTCCATAATTTGATCATTTGTTGTCTAACCTAAAACTAGGCATTAGGAACCCATTAAGCATAGAAGAACAATTTAAACAACCAAGCATGTATCTAATCCATGTTGTCGAATGTCCATACATACTCTTCCTATTCATAGTTCAATTCGAATTAAAGCATGGTGTATACTCTTAATTCAAACCAAGATAGCTAACATGGAAGCCTAAATGGTGATCAATCATTCAAACTAGCATATTAACTTATAAGCATAATGAATAAGAACAAAAATCATAATTGAAACTTGGAAACTAATCAAACTTGAATACTTAAGATAGAATATACATTACAAGAAAAATAAATTACAACTAAACAATTGAGAACATTAAGGAAAAGCTTAGAGAATTTCAGCACAAAGATTTCATTATAACAATTGAAAACTAGAAAGAGAAACTAAGAGAATTTGAGGGAGAGAAGGGAAGGGAGCTCTAGAGAAGTGTTTGAGAGCTCCCCCCCTTGGGGTGTGTTTACAAGCTTAGAGAACTTCCCTATTTATAGGCCTAAGGGAAGTGAAAATCTGAATTCAAAATGGCTAATGCATACAACACTTTTATTATAAAATCTGAATTGGTTGATGCACTTGAATTAGAAAATATGAATTGGTTGATGCACTTGTATTAGAAAATTGTTGATGCACTTCACCAATAAATCCCACTAGCAGCCCTAGCTCATCTTCATGTCAGCATGACCAAGCTTCCATCCAGAAACAATAGCTCATGCCTAGGTCACCATGACCAAGCATCCAACCAGCACATGCTGAGGTCAGCATGACCAGCAACTTCAAGGGCTTACAACTTGGGCTTCTCTTAATCAAATTAGGACTTTAAGCACTCGAAATTGAAGTTCAGAATGTCTTCTTTCCAGCCATATGTTATTTGGGCCAATCCAAGGTCGGAGGAAAGAGTTAAGGCCGAAACAAATTGCTAACTCATTTTCCGCGCTGATAAGATCCATCCTGAGCATGGTTCTGTGTTTGCTAGGTAACGGACTCCAGATTTATCCAATGGGGCTGCATTTTGGATATGTTATAGTACACACCCATTGGAACAACGTTCATGAAGAATGTGGCCTCATTCGAGCTATGTAGGTTGCTGAAACAAAGCTTGCAATATGACCTACGAAACTGGACTGGCAGGGGGCTGTAGCAAAAAAATGAGTTTGTCTTTAAGCTCTTCTTCCCTTCATCCAAATCAGGCCTTAACATGCTTGGATTGCATCATTTCCTATCCAAAGCCATCATTATTACCTAAATCTCAATTAACTGAAAGATAAACACAAAAAGGATTAAAAGCACAAGTTTAACTCAAAAACATAACCAAATCATAAGCTAGAATTGAATTGTTATGGTGAATCGAATGCCCTAGTCTCCAAATCCATTTTCCAGCCCTTCAAAATCACTCTTTGTTACACTTGTTATTTGCTTTCATTTGCAATTTCAGTTTGCTTACTTCCTTTCACAATCACAATCACTTTCACTTTAAATTCTGTTTCTCCTAACTTCTTGAATTCGGTAATCTAAAGTACATAACTAATTTGAACTTCTCAGTCTTCGTGGGTACGACCTCGTACTTGTCTTGCTATACTACTAATTGCCCCGTACAATTGCGAGTTAACATAATATTAACAACAAATTTTGGCGCCGTTGCGGGGACTGAACGAAAGTTCTTCCCTGGTTATGTGCCCAAGGTTACCCTATTCTTTTTAGTGTTTCTAATCAATCTAATTTTCTGTTTTGGGTAGTTTATGTCTAACAGGTCATTCCTTGAACAAGTGAGGTCTTCGTTCCAACGTTCCAGATCTTTGAACGCAGGACCATCATTGCAACCCAATCGGGTGAACTCTGAAATTCAGAATCGTCTAGAAAGAGAGTTGTCAACTGCAAAAGAGCAAGCTCTTGCCACATTTACAAGTATTGCTCTCCACACTGAACTTCCTGGTTCTTCACCTTCACATTCAGAAGCAAGTTCAGACCAAGAAGAAGAAGAGATGGCTGCCAATGAGTTCATGGGAGACCTTGATATCCCAACAATTCCAACATCCCCTTCAAGCATTTCGCTACCCACTGTAGCTCGAAACTATGAGCTTAAATCTTCTCATCTTAATATGCTACCTTCCTTTTATGGTTTACCTAATGAAGATCCATTAACTCATATAAAGGATATTTTTAATGTTGTTACTTCTTTTCCCTTGACAGGTGTGACAGAAGATCAACTTCGAATGAGAGTGTTTCCATACACTTTAAAGGATACGGCGAAGTATTGGTTGAATTCTTTGAAGCCTGGTTCACTCACTACATGGGCTGCCATTCAAAAGAAGTTCCTGGAAAAATTCTTCTCCACACAAAAGACCGACATGCTTAGGGACAAGATCTTGTTATTTGCACAGCAAGATGATGAATCGTTTTGTGAAGCATGGGAGAAATTCAATGGGCTGCTCAATCAATGTCCTCATCATGGGATTCCATTGAAGCTTCAAATGCGTATGTTTTATAAAGGACTAACCCCTTCTAGTCATAATATTGTCACAAATTTTGCAGGTGGTTCTTATAAAACCAAGACTCCAGAAGAAACGTACGAACTCTTTGAGGAAATAGCAATGGAGACCCAACATACGGATACAAGAGGTAAGCGTGTTGTTAGTGGTTCTAATGATGCTTCTAGTGTGCAGATTTCAAAACTGGAACAAAAGCTAGATGCTCTTCTTGCATTGAACTCAAGAAACCCTCCGAAGGAAGTGTGTAGCATCTGCGAAGCTCATGACCATGCTACCATAGCTTGTCCACTTGGGGCTGGATATCCAGAATTTGTGCAAGAGCAAGCTAAGTTGGTAAATTCCTACAACCAAGGTCCAAGAAATGATCCATACTCTCAAAGTTATAATCCAGGTTGGAGGAATCATCCAAACTTTTCATGGAGGAATACTCAAAATCAAGCCAATCCCCCTTCATTCCAAAGGCCACAACAATCATCATCATCATTGGAAGATATAGTGAAGCAGATGGCAATCAACCAATCCAATTTTCAGCAAACTACACAAGCTGCCATCTCCAAATTGGAAGTTCAAATAGGCCAAATAGCTGTTGAGATAAACCAAAGAGATCCTGGGAAATGGCCAAGCCAAACTGAGATCAATCCAAAGAACCATGAAGTCAAGGCCATTCATGTGCTCAGATCAGGTAAGATAGTTGATAATAAAGTTTATTCTAATCTTTCAAATGATGTTGTGATTGTAGAAGATGAAGAGGAGGAGACCATGACCACGGAAGGAGAACAACTCAAAACTTCCCAATCTGCTCCTAAGGCCAAATCAGATTCTCAGGAATCCAAACAATTCCAATTGCATAAAAGGGATGACAAATTTGTGCCACCACATCTTCAAGAAGATAGATACGTGCCACCCGCTCCATATGTTCCACCGATTCCATTTCCAGGCCGTCTTAAGAAAGCAAAGCAAGATAAGGCTTTTAAAGAGATTTATGATATTTTGAGCAAAGTTAATATCAATTTGCCTTTGCTTGATCTTATTGAACAGATTCCTGCATATGGAAAATTCATCAAGGATTTGAAAACTCACAAGCTCAATTTCGCTCCAAATGAAGGAGTAAAGCTCGACCAGAATGTAAGTGCTGTGTTGCAAAGGAAGCTTCCACCAAAATCGAAAGATCCTGGCAGTTTTGACTTTCCAATTAACATTGGAGACAAGAAGGTTGGAAGAGCCATGTTGGACTTGGGAGCAGGCATTAATGTAATGCCATATTCAGTTTATCAAGAGCTTGGTTTAGAAGGGATGAAGAAGACTTCAATTCGTCTTGAACTAGCTGATCATTCTATCAAATATCCAAAAGGTATTGTAGAAGATATTCTAGTTCAAGTTAATACACTAATTCTCCCTGTTGATTTTGTAGTGATAGATATGGAGGACAACCCAAATGGAGATCGTGTTGATCCCATTCTCTTAGGACGACCATTCATGGCCACAACAAACACAATTATCAATATGAAAGATGGCACCCTCTCCATGACTGTGTTGGGTGAAACTGCTGAATTTAAAGTGTTTGATCCTCCATCTCAACCTTCTATCTCTCTTGATACTTGTTTTTCAATTGATGTTGTGCATGATGAAGTTTCTTCTAAGAGTTTTCAGAAACAGTCCACTAATGCTTTAGAAGTTGTCATTTCACAAAATGAGGAAGAACAAGTTGAACCAAAGTTCCAAGAAGTGGTAGCTGCCCTAGAAGTGTTCCAGCCATTTCCACCAATTTCTAGGTTACCACTTGAGCCCCTTGATCCATGCTCTACGAAGTTGGAACCATCCAATGGCATGTTCAAAGTTACAACCCTTGCACACTTGAAGAAAAAGAAAAGGAAAAGACAGAGGAAGAGAAGGAAGAAGAGAAGAAGTTGGGTGAACTATCTTGAGACGATTGATCCAAAACCCCCCAACTCATCATAAGCTGATTGCATAATGTCTTGCCAAGACATTAACTAAGGCGCTTCTTGGGAGGCAACCCATGTGTTCAAGAAGAAGGTGTTTGTTAGCGGTCGACCTAATCGCATCAAGGGGGAGTTTCTCTAAACCTTCTTCTTAACTTTTCCCTTTATCATTTACATGTTCTCAATCATCTTTTCTATGCTTTAACATTGAGGACAATGTTCAATTCAGGTCTGGGGGGAAGGTTTTCAATTTTAATTCATTTGTGTTTTCAATTTTCGTTCATTTGTTACTAATTTTTTTTTTTTTTGGTCATAAAATCAATGCTATGGAGCTGCCATTGGGGTTTTCATATCAGAATTTTTGCACTTCACAAAGCTTTTGCTCTTAGAATTCTGGTGGCTAAAGTACCATGCTCAAATTCTTGAAGAAGAATAGTGGAGACTACCCTAGCGAGCTATTTCGAGCCTAATTGCTCTCTTGAGAGGGTTTAAAGTGTTCTATTTCTCATCCATACTTATTTTCTTCAATTCACTCTAATTGATCTCATTGTTCCATTTTGATTGAATACTAAGGATGATTCTCTTTTGCAGATATCATGTGCTTGCTCTCATTCATGAATGAACTCATTGAAGTTGCTGGCCATGTACCTAAATGAAAATTGGTGTGATCTGTGCAATAAAGTTAAAGAAGTTGCAGATAAATTCAGCAAAGATGAAAGTGTTTCAATATGATCTAAGTGTGAAAAATAAGTCCATGCCATGTGATACCATGAAGTTTGCAGCCATGCCATTCTAAAATCAATGTTGCCTTGCAGATTAATGAAGAATGCAACCTTGGTATGTTCTTAAGTTACTTGTTTTTCCTTCCAATTCTTCCATTTCCCCTAAACCTTAGCCTTTCATTACAACCTTGTGAAAGACCTAGCTGATCTTTGAGGATGTATTCATGTGTGATGGTAAGTATGTGTGTATCTCTATTCTTAGTATTTGATTCCTTTCTTGAGATCTAACTAAATTTGTGCTTCTATTTCATACACTCACTTATCCTTTCTTGAGAGAATTAAACCATAGGTTCTGAGTGATTGAGTGTTTTCTGTGAGAATTAGAGTCGAAGCATGTTCTCTATTCAAGGTTTGAGTATGCTTGCTTTGAAGCCGTGTGACTTTGAGCTATAGCTTCCACTTTACACACTGATTGATCACCTATCTTGGCAACTCTATGGTGTTGGAGGTATGACTAAAGTTTTCTTGCATTTTCATTAGTTGATTTCAAAGTTTGTTTTTCTAACCACTTTGTTTTGTAGAGTCAGTAAGCGTTTATGGGTATCGTTTCTGTTAAACCCTTAGGAGACACAACTCCTCCTACTAGGGATACCTAGCGGTTTAAAGGCTTGTTGCATATGCTCAATGCAATCGAGTTACCTGCGGAAGTGGTTTACTTAAACTTCTTGTTTTGTTTTTGTTTTGTTTTGCTCGAGGACTAGCATAATCTAGGTCTGGGGGTATTTGTTCGGTTCACAATTGTATATTATTTTATACCCTTATAGCTTATGATTTAGTAATGTTTTTGAGTTAACCTTGTGCTTTTAACCTCTTTTGTGTTTGTCATTCAGTTCATTGAGCCCTAGGTATCACTTGAGGCGTTTGAAGTAAAATGGTGAAAACAATGTGTAAAAACTGAAGACTGAGTTACAAATTCATTTCGGAGTTATCTTCTTCTTCATCCGAGCTGGGATTGGGCCAATACTTGTGTGGTTGGATCAATGACATTCTAAACTTCAAAATGGACATCTTAAAATCGACATTTGAGTGATCCAAGCCCAATCCGTGAGCCCATCAATTTACACATCATGCTGACTTGCAGATGAGCTCATTGCTTGCTTGGTCATGCTGACATGAGGATGAGCTATTGGTTTCTGAATGGAAGCTTGGTCATGATGACATGAGGATGACCTATGGCTGCTGGTGGGATTTGTTGGTGAAGTGCAATAACCATTTCTGATTATCTAATGCAAGTGTGTTAGGTCATTGCTATATTCTATTCTGATTTCTCACTTCCCTCTCCCTATAAATACCACTTCCATTCCTAACACTTTCATCAAGCAAAATCCTGGGATTCGCAACACCACAATTCAGCCATCTACCCTCAAACACTTCCATCATTTTCCCAAACACTCCAGAAATCAACCCAAAGCTCTAAACAGCCTCAAATCACCAAAACAACTCCAGCAAACCTCTCTTCCATTTTCCCTACGAATTTCATCTGTCTCAACCATCACCACTCACTCAAAATCATCCCAAATCACCTCCATATCCTTCATACATCTTTCTAGAAGTGGGGAAACTCTTGGAGAAGCATTAGAAGTGGAGAAGCACTTGGAGAAGCCTTGGACACCACAAGAACTTCAGAAAAGGGGTTTTTCTACTCTTATTGCATTCATTATGTTTTCTCATTTCTATTCAAGTCTCTTTTCCATTATGAGTAGTTAAATCCATAACTAGGGCTTCGATGTAACCTAACATGAATATTCTGGGTTTATAAGTTTGAAGTTTGGAGTTTCAAGTTTGATTCATTATTCATGTTCTTATTCATTATGCTTATAAGTTAACATGCTTTTTTGAATGATTGATCACCATTAGAACTTGTTTGTTAACTATCTTGGTTTGAATTAAGAGTAGACACCATGCTTTAATTCGAATTGAACTATGAATAAGAAGAGCATGTATGGACATTCGACAACAGGGATTAGATACATGCTTGGTTGTTTAAAATGTTCTTCTATGCTTAATGGGTTCCTAATGCTTAATTTTAGGTTAGACAACAAATGATCAAATTAGGGAATTAGGAACACAAGGTTAGGACCAGACACCATGGCCTAATCATACTATAGCTAGAATCAATCTTTGAATCTGAATTAGACTTGTTACTTGACTCCTTATAACCCAGAATTGAATTGTTATGGTGAATCGAATGCCCTAGTCTCCAAATCCATTTTCCAGCCCTTCAAAATCATTCTTTGTTACACTTGTTATTTGCTTTCATTTGCAATTTCAGTTTGCTCACTTCCTTTCACAATCACAATCACTTTCACTTTAAATTCTGTTTCTCCTAACTTCTTGAATTCGGTAATCTAAAGTACATAACTAATTTGAACTTCTCAGTCTTCGTGGGTACGACCTCGTACTTGTCTTGCTATACTACTAATTGCCCCGTACAATTGCGAGTTAACATAATATTAACAACATTTTGTAAGTTAAACATGGAAGAAAGAAAATCATGAGTTGTGAAATTCGTAGTTTATTTTCTCTGAAATAAATTGGACAACAGCATAATATATTATCTTATCTTTTCTTCAAATCTATCAGAAACTGCATCCTGAGGAGTTCATAACGAAGTTGTAGATTTTTTTGTATTTTCACTTGTCTGCATGAGTTTAGGGTTTCTTTTCCCCCATAACTTTATGAACCGAACAGCATATATCCTTTAAATTTGAGTCCACTTACTTTGAAATGAAGAAGAAGAAAAAAAAAAGGGTAGAGAAAACTGAAAATGCAAAATAAAAAGTACAATATTAATAATATATATCTAGCCTCTAAGCCTTCTTTTCATCCTGTTGAAGGGGACTGTTATCATCACATAGAGCCGATCTTGTAGATTGTCTATGAATCGAAAATACGCATATCTCCATGTCTTGTTAATAACTAAAGAACCACAGACTCCCCAAAAACCTACTATGAACCCCAAAGCAGCGAAAATGTAAAACCATGGAAGTTGATGATGCCCATTGCCCTTGTCTTTGCTGTTCTTGTTATTTGCACCCATGTCCTTACTTGGTCTGCACTTATTTGGAAGTGGGGCACCACAAAGTTTTGGATTCCCCTCAAAGGCAGAAGCGTCGAAGCTTTGGAGCTGGGAGCCTGTTGGTATTGGTCCTTTGAGGTTATTGTAGGAGACATTA
The DNA here is from genome assembly GCA_018703695.1 of Prunus fruticosa. Lineage (NCBI taxonomy): Eukaryota > Viridiplantae > Streptophyta > Magnoliopsida > Rosales > Rosaceae > Prunus > Prunus fruticosa. The sequence goes on from CM031923.1 coordinate 10,586,475, forward strand.
AATGCTTTCAAGAAATTAAGGCTTGCCAATGACGATGGGATTGTTCCACACAAGAGATTCATGGTGAGGTTCAAAATCTCTAAATTTTTTAGGTTAGATATTTGGTATGGAATGACGCGGAGAAGTTGTTGGAGTCAAGATGCAACTCCTGGAGAAGCTGCAATTGGCCGATCTCAGGAGGTATCTCACCAACAATGTTATTCTTAGATAAGACTATCGCGTTGGAAAAAAATACAATTTCTGAGGTAGAAAAAGTTGAGTTTCGGTAAAAATGCTGCTCCAGCCGTACACAGGCAATTCAAATTCATATTGGTCTGCTTGAGATGCAATATTAGGTTCATAAAGCAACCTTGGTAGTCTACAAAGTTGCTTTGGAAATTCACCTGAAATTCGACTGTGTGACAAGTTTATATGAAACAGCCTAGGAAGAGTCCCCAACCAACTTGGAATTGGCCCTGTGATTTGATTACCATGTAGAAGCAATATCTCTAGATTCTTGAGCTTTGATAACCATACAGGTATTTGACCATCGAGGTCAGAATCAGCCAAATTCAATACCCGAAGATTTTGGAATCCGTCAAAATCAACCATGTCATCATCAGATGGCATTACCTCACCATCAAAGGCACCACTAAGCATGAGTGTGAAGACTTTTGCAACTCATCAATATCTTCATTGCCCCTGTGAGGTTGGTGAATCGGTTGTAACCAAGCGAGAGGAAGGACAAGGATTTCAATGAAAGAATCTCAGCTTCTATTTGTCCATCTAGATGATTTGCAGCCAATCGAATGGCTTTTAGGGACCTACATGAGTAAAGGCTTACTGGAACCGTACCAGTGAAGTTATTGATCTTTAGGTCAAGTTTAGTGAGTTGACTCAGTCTTGAGAAATCAAGCATGGAGATATCTCCTTCCAAGTTGTTGTTTCCCAAACGCAGTCCTACGAGGTTTGTGCAATTCATCAAAGATGGGGGCAAAGCACCTTCTAAATTGTTGAAATCAAAGGTCACAAACTTCAACTTGGAGAGCTTCCCCAAATTGAGAGGAAGCTCGCCGCCAAAATGATTAAAGGAGAGGTCAAGGATGGCAAGGTTGGTGAGGTTGACAATTTTATCACTAATGGCTCCATGTAGTGAATTGAGAGGTAATGCAATTTCTTCAAGTTTGGTAGCATTATAGATATCTTCTGGAAATAATCCTGAAAGGTTATTGAGACCAGCACGAAAAACCTGCAATTTGGAACACTTCCCTAGCCCAGGAGAAAGGTTGCCACTGAATACATTGGAAGAAAAATCCAATAGCCTAAGGAAGGGAGAAGAATGTTTGAGACAAATAGAGGATGGGACATACCCTGTGAAGCTATTGTTGCTGACATTGAAACTAGTCAAGTTGCTTGCTTGTTGGAAGAACGAAGATGGAATTGCACCAAAGAAGTGATTGCTGGACAAATCGACTGTTTCGGATATTGCTGGATGATAGAGAAAGTGGTAGCTCTCCAAAAAGACGGTTATAGCTCAAATCAAGGATCTCAAGTTGATTCAAAGAAAAGAAGAACTGAGTTTCAAGTGAACCATATAGTGAATTGTGGGAAAGGTTCAAGTGGGTGAGATGTGTGAGATTTGCAAGTGAAAAGGGAGAGATATCTCCTTTGAACCCTTTGGAAGGCAAGAGCAAACGGGTGACCCAACCATCTTGATCACAAGTGATGCCCTTCCAACGACAGCAATCAATGGATGTCCAATTTAAAGGAGGAGAAGATAGAGTGGAGGCAAAGGACAGGAGGGAGCTGCGTTCAGTTTGTTTGCAGGCACAAATATTTGTAGATATAATGCAAGAGAATAAGAGGAAGAGAAGGAAGCCATGAGCCATTAGGTTATAAGCTTTGCACTAGTATGTTGCTTTGTGTATGTGCCGTTGCTCACATGTATTTATATATATAAGAACAACCATGCTTGAAAACGATGCAAACCACCACCACACAATGCAAATTGAGAAGTCGGGAAACAACAATCACTGAATGCAAATTATTGACATTGAAACCTTTGGGCCACCAGAAGAGGACTTGGCCTTCAAAAAGTACTCAAAGTTGTTGCTGTGATATATCAATCACAAGAAATATCTGAGTTCCCTTGCCAATATCCATGCTGGTTGCGTTATCGACTTTATTGACTTTACGACTTTATTGCAGAGTTGTTATAAGCTGTATAGGATGTGTCATGATTTTTTTTGAACACCAATGCATTTCAGATTTGGATGCAAATAACTGATACCAGTTCATCTTCCGTGTTAATCACTCAAAGTCCAAGGTCAAAGTCATTTTTTCCAAGTTGTTTGCAATAATGTTGATAGCAATAATGCGAACTTCCAAGTAACAACTATAATAAAATATTGATAGCAATAATGCGACTACTATAATAAAATATTGATAGCAATAATGTTCAACCCTCTAAGTGAGCACAACTTAACAACTATATTTAGCAATATTGCTAAATATATTGATGGCAATAAAATGAGCCCCAACATTCAAAAAGCAATTATGCGAACTTCCAAGGCTAACATTGACTGCCTAAGAGGAAAATTTTCATCATCGAATTTTAGATAACAACACTATCTTTTTTTTCTTTTTGAACTGGAGTGGGGAGGGCAATACACCCCAGAAGCAACTACACAGAATTAGAAATACAAATCAAACAGGCTTTAGAGACCTGACCCAACTAAGAGATCCCCAAAATAGTAGAGGCCTAAGTCCAAATCATAACTCCAGTTAGCTAATTAGCCTCACAATATCATTTCCCAGGGAAAAAAAGAGAGTAGAAAAACAATTAAAACCATGGTAATGACTGCCCCAACAGATTAGGCAATCGTACTTATAAGTTTATAACTTAATTGATTCAAATGCAACAAATACTTTTACTTTTTCATTGCAACTGGAAGAAATGAGAATATTCTTACCTATTGTTTATCCGTTTTGATGTAGTTCCTATGGCGGTAGGGTAAAATTCCTCATTGACTTGAAAATCATTGGTGGTCAACAAGTCAACTTTCTTTTATATGCGAGCGTGCCACTGTTACCGGTTAAGAACCCTAACAGACTGTGAACTATAATAACTTGCGCCCCAAGCTATTGACTTTGATAAAATGATTGTGAATTTGGGTGAGAAATATCTCCCAAGAAAGTTCTTTTCTTGCCTCAGACGGGTGAAGACTTTATAATTTCCCGTAGTAAAAACTAGTAAGTTTAGCCAAAAATAAGTGTTTGAAAATAAAACAAACGAGTTCAAGGAGAACTGCTTATCATACATTAAATAAAAGGAACTACCAAGTCTGGGAAGGCATCAGAACATTGGACTTCGATTTATGCCTGGATTGTCGTCTGTGACTCAGGCTGTATTGGATGTAACTGGACTAGAATTGCACGTCAGTACCTTCAACTAATGGAGATTAGCTGGAAATCGACACCAATGTTGAAATTGACAGAGCTATAATAAGTTTGAGCCATGGATAGGCTTGACAAATGGGCAAAATTGGGAGTTTGCATCTGTTCTGGAGATTATCTGTATGAGATTAAGACATCCTGGTGTCTCTGTTGTGTATGAACTTGGGTTTCTCCAACAAAATCAATGAACACCGTGCTTCAAGAAAGTACTTAAATTTCAATAATTTAATTGATCATGAATAGTCAAATGATATCGGATTCAAGTAAGCTTATTTGATGGATCCCTCAATGGAAGCTCTTTATATATATATATATAACGCTGCTTGCAAAGGATGCAGACATCACTGCCAATTGAGAAGTCGGCAAACAACAACCACACAATGCAAATTATTGATATTGAAACCTGTGGGAGCAAATATTTGCATCTCTAATCATTGCACGGCACGTGGAAAAGTAGGATATCCCTTAAATTAATTAATTGAACTAATTTATTTGGCCAATTAATTAATAGGGATAATATCTTAATTATAGGATATTATCTTTATTTAATAAGGTAATATCATTACTTCAGATATTATCCTAATAAAGAGATATAGTCATCATCAAATTAGGAGATTTGGATCCCAATCAAATTCCTAATGGACTCAATCCCTACAATTTGGGTAAAGAATAAACTCCTTCATAATTAAAGTTTTATTCTCTACGAAACCCTAGCCTCTGAGACTCCTATAAATTAGATGGCTTCATTCATCATTCAAGGTACTTCTAAAACCTAAGAAAAATACCCGAAGCTCTCTCCACTCTCCACTCTCCATATTTTCTCTACATGGCTTTGGCCACCACACACGGCTCCGGCCACCCGGTTCTCACCCTAGAGAAATCTTCGTACCCTTTTTAGCTATTGTTTCACCTAGATTCAATCGAACTAACTTAGGCATCGGAGGGCCTTTCGTCAACACACCCTGGTCTATTTACTTTGGTCTTTTTTATAGGAAACGAGGAAGAGAAGGAAGATCAAAGGTTGAAGAATCACAAAGCGAATATTCTCCTGCGAGGATTTTTGAACAAACTTTTGGTGCTTTCATTGATAGCACAAGTTATACTCAACGCGTGCTCAAGGATTCCGCTCCTCCTATTTTCCGATCCACTGAAGCTTTCCAAACAACCATGGTTGGAAGCAAGCACACGAGGAGCAAGACTGCCGCAATGGCTCAATCCGCGACGGCCCAAGGTCACTCCTCCCACGATCCCATGATCGACATGGTGGCACCACCACCTCACCTACAGCAAACCCTTGCTGCCGCACCACAGTAGCCACCCCGTGTGGACGGAACCACCATGCCACTTGCTGGACCCGCCGCACCAGCCTCTGTCGTTGTCGTACGATTTCAAGAAGTCAAGTAGACCTCAATCTGAGAGTTGACCAGCTAACTCAGAGAATGGACGACCAAAATGACTTGATAACGCAACTCCTCAACCAAATAAACTTGGTTCAAAACTTTGGCCTTGGACAACGGGGCGAAGAGAGAAGGATGGACGAATGCGCTGATGGGCAGTTCGATGGGTACCAAGCAAGATGTGTAGGAGTAAGCAGACAAGAAGAGGGACAACAACGCGGTCGGCTTGCCGACATATCTCAAGCATCTGTGAGCCACACTTAAAGCAGACGAAGTCTCCCATCCAGATTGAGTTCAAGGACCAATGTGCGCGAAAGACTGGGCCCACGACTTGACATTCGCGCCCGCCTGGGCCCACAGGGAAATGTTCACAAAAGGCTAGGCCCCAGGGAGGTCAACTTGACAACCCTCACAATGAGGATCGTAAAGAAAGGAGCTCTCCTGCCCGCTCGCTAGGAAATGTTCACGAAAAGCTAGGCCCCCAAGGAGGTCAACCTTAAGACCGTCACAATGAGAATCGTGAAGAAAGGTGCTTCGCTTCCTGCTCCCGAAGAACCAATTCTCGTCGACAAGCTATAGGAAATCCCTCGCAAGTACAGTCCACCAACACGCTGCCTAAGAAGCGATAGGCTTCGTAACAAGAAAGTCAATCAGCGTCTCCCAAATCGCGAAAGTCGCCAACGTGACCGACTAGCCATGTGTGCGGAAGACGTTGAGAAGCTTGTAAATAACCGACTTCTAGACTTAAGGATTGGCGGAAATTTCGAAGATGCACTACGCATGGAGGTAGACTAAGCAAACTTCTCACCTTTTCACCGCCAAAATCAAGCAGGCTGCTCCCCGAAACGATTCTCAACGCCCTCTTTCACATACTTCAAAGGGATTCCGGTCCTGAAAGCCATCGGAAGCACTTCAAGAGCGTTATGATCCTTTACAAGGCCGTAGACGTGCTAATGTGCAAAGTGTTAGCAACAACTTTGCGAGGAGCAGTTCAGGGCTGGTTCTACACCCTACCATCTGGGTTGATCTGGAGCTTCAAGGAGCTGGCTTACGTTTTCACCAAAAAATACACTTCTTACCTGACGATCAAGAAGAATCCTGACCACTTGTACAACCTCTTTAAGAAGCCTGATGAATCCCTTCGAGATTACATCAAGAGATTCAAAGCAAAAAAGGCCAACATTGTAGGGTGCGATGACCGAATCGCGTCTTTCCCGCTTTGAAGAAAGGTCTTCCAACTGAACATGACTTATACCGCGAGCAAACTATCACTCCCAGCCAGACTTTGGCAGAGGTCTTCGCGATCGCTGAATGCTACGCGCTCTGGAATGACGATTGAATCGTCATGAAGAAGTCTACCAAGCAGGAAGATCAGCCAACCAAGAGGGCATGCGAAAGAAGCGACGGGCTTAGTAGCAAGAATAAAAACAAACGTAGGTCGTGCCCACAAGGGGAAGGTACGGCAAAGGAGAACTACACCAAGTTCTCTATCCCCATACATCAAATCTTAGCCCAAGTGAAGGACAAACCTTAGGTAAGAAGACCGCCACCCTTGAAAGGAGATTCTGACAAAAGGGATACCATAAAATATTGTACCTTCCATGCGACGCACGGGCACAATACGAATAACTGCTTTGCTTGGACAGCGCACCTCGAAGAACTCGTGAGAGATGGTCACTGAACAGAGTTCATTGCGAAGCATGCCATCTAGCAGATTGAGGACCGCAACACCACCAAGGAGCCACCCCAGAAGGTCATAAGGGTTAATACAATCCTAGCCAACTCAGGAGGAGACCGAGCTAACTAGCAAAGAAAAGAAAAGGAAGATCAAGCAAGCCACTGTGATCTCCCAAGTCTCAACTTGCCTCCCACTAGTAGAAGAAGATCCCATGATCGACTTCCAAAAAAAAGATCTAATCGACCTCGATCTACCACACAACAACGCCTTTGTCATCAGCATTCAAATCGCTTAGGCCATGGTCGACCGAATCCATGCAGACGAGGGGCAACACAGCCAATATCCAGCAATTGGCAGTCATCCAACAAATGGGCTTAGAGACAAAGATCAACAAATTAGCCAGGTCACTAATCGGTTTCAATGGCGCAACAACGTTTACTCCTCATCTGTAATCGGCTCGCAAACATTCATGATCATTGATGAAGTCTCCCCTTACAACGGCATTCTAGGCATATCATGGATCGACAAGATCAACGCCATCACATCTGCCGCATATCAGAAAAATCGATACCAAATCCCAAGGGAGTAGGGGCAGTTGTCGTCATATTCACCCTAAATAGAACTTTGTTGGAACAAGCCATCACACTAGGCTTTCTTGCTTCAAACAATGAGGCAGAATATGAGGCATTGCTCATCGGACTGCGCCGAGCAAAAGAATTGTCGATCAAAAGATTGGCCATCTACTCAGACTCATAGCTGATGACGAATCAAGCCTCATGCGAGTACATGGAAAAACATCCAAGAATGGTCTAGTACCTCAACAAAGTCCAAGGACTTTTGAAATAATTCCCTACTTTCACCATCCAACAAGTTCCACTCGCGGAGAACACTTATGCAGAAAGTGGTGAGATACTACATGCAAGGCGACAAGCTCATTCGTAGATCATACTCCGACCCTCATCTCACTTGCATAAAATACACTCAAACACTTGAGGTCTTCTACACAATTCACGACGGCGAGTGTGGCAACCACTCTTGGGGCAGGTCACTCACCCAGAAGGCTCTAAACATAGGCTATTTCTAGCCTACCATGCGCCACGACTCCACTGAAATATGTCAAGAGATGTGATCGCTGGAAGCGGTACAAACCAGTTCCTAACATGCCTCCTGAAATCTACCATATGCAGAATAGTCTATGGCCTTTCATGCAATGGGCCATCGACTTAGTGGGCCCCATGCCAATGGCACCTGCCAAGAAAGAAATGATGATCGTCGCCACTGACTACTTTACTAAATAGATCGAGGCCGAAACTCTGTCATGTACTAAAGAAGCCGATGTGAAACAATTAATTTGGAGAAACATTATTTGCCGATTTGGCTGCCCACAATTACTAGTTACCGACAATGGCTCAAAATTCATCGGCAAGCAGCATCTGTCTACCTCGAGATATCCTCAGGGGCAATGACCAGGTCGAGGCCTCCAACAAAATAATCCTGGATTGTCTAAAGAAGAGATTAGAAGGCACTGAAGGGAAATGGGTAGATGAGCTCTCTGGAGTATTATGGGCTTATTGAATCACCAAGCGAAGACCAACTGGCGAAACCCCGCTTTCCCTCGCCTATGGAATTGAAGCAATCATTCCTCCTCACGTCACTATCCCCTCCATAGGCATTGAAGTGGGTAGTATTGAGCAGAACTCCGAGCAGATGAGGTTTAACCATGACTTACGTGAAGGCGAGCATGAGAAGGCTATTGTCCGAGTCGCCTCCTATCAGCAACGGATGAAGTCTTACTACGACAAAAAAAGCCAAGATCAGCAGTTTCAACCAGGCGACCTTGTGCTAAGAAAGGCCTTCATCACTGCACAAAGACAAGGGTCCAAAAAGATGAAACCCAATTGGGAAGGCCCTTACGTGATCGGGCCAGCCCTGGGGGGGAGAGGAAGCTACACGATTGACACCATGGATGGAAAGGAAGTTCCACGAAAATGGAATGCATGCCACCTCCAAAGATATTATCCATAATGCTTCCTTTTACTCGCTCAGCTCCGGCGGATGACTGAGCACTGCACATTTTTGAAGAAGAGAAGCAACTCCTGGAAATTCTGGCTTTTTTTATTCAATTATTTCCATTTCAAATAAAGCGACGTAATCTCATGAACATCAATAAAAGTTCAGTTTCTCATTCCAAATTTCTCAAAAAAAGAGGGTTACCCATAAGGAGCGTCCTAAGGGAGACGCAGGGCGACAACCAAAAGTGTCCTTCGAGAGATGCAGCCTGCAAAGAAGCGTCCTCAGGGAGACGCAAGGTGCGCTAGGAATTTCCTAAGGGAAGTCTCCATGCTTCCTAATGGAGGTATCCAAGTTCCTATCCATTTCATAATGAGGCAGGATAGTCATATAGTTGCCCATAAGCAGCGTCCTTCGAGAGAGGCAGGGCGACGACAGAAGCATCCTTCGGGAGATGCAGCCCCCGAAGAAGTGTTCTTAGGGAGACGCAGGGTGTGACAGGAAATTCCTAAGGGAGGTCTCCATGCTTCCTAAGAGAGGTATCCAGGTTCTTATCCGTTTCCTAAGGGGGTAGGATAGTCATATAGTTGCCCATAAGTAGCGTTTTCGGGAGACGTAGGGCGACGACAGAAGTGTCCTTCGAGAGACGCAGCCCGCAAAGAAGCGTTCTAAGGGAGACGCAGGGTGCACCATAAATTTCCTAAGGGAGGTCTCCTTGATTCCTAAGGGAGGTATTCAGGTTCCTATCTATTTCCTATAGGGGGCAGGATAGGCATATATTGCCCATAAGCAGCGTCCCTCGGGAGACGCAGGGCGACGACCAAAAGCGTCCTTAGGGAGACGTGAGAAACGCCCGGAGTCCTTCAAGGGGGACTTTTGTCAATATCCTAAGGGAAAGGCACGGCCAAGACACTAGCCAAGACAATATGCAAATTGAAGTTGAAAAAATAACTGAAATTTCCATAGCAAAGTGACCAACCGATCAAGTTCAACAAAAAGAAGATGGTCAAACAAGACCAATTATTCTAAACAAAAAAAAACTACAGAAGTTGAAAAGAAATAAAGGAGTCTTCATCTACTCCAAGGCGCCGCAGGAGATCCCTGATCTCCAGCCTCTTTGGCATCCGCCTCGATCAGCCACGCTCTCAGGAAGTCCATCTGCCTCGATCCGTGACGTCTACCACCACCTCATCAGCTACATCCTCCTCTACTCCATCCTCTTCAGCTCCTGCCTCTTTGGCCACTTGCTCTTCAACTCCTTCCATGTTCACAACATTAACCTGCCCACTTTGCACAGGGAGCAAGTCAGGACAAAGCATCTCGATATCTTTATCTCCAATGGCATAGAAAGGATCATTTCCATTTATACAGTCTAAGTAGCCCAGCTTGTACGCATCCATGGTAGCTTCGAACTTGGATTCTTCAATTGACTTGTGAGAGGCGCGAAATCCAGCCAAGAGCTTGTCATAGCTAAGAGAGATGTCAGCATTCTTGCGCTCAAGACAGAAATAAGCATATTTTCGATTAACCCTAAACCCTAAAAGTGAGCCAAGGCCAGGAAATACATTAGATAGGTGCCGAAAGGCGATAATTACATGTAATGTCCGAGTTGTAAGGCTCGAGACCTAGGTGCCGAAGGCGTAGGGAAATATAAACCATGGGGTCTAGACATGTAGGAGACGGTAAGGAAGAAGCATTCGTCAAGCTTCGGCGCCGGTGTGGACCTTTGGTATGTGGAGAACCTGCATAAGACGGTAAGGAAGAAGCAGTCATCAAGCTTCAGCACCGGTGTGGTACCTGCTGAAGGCTCTCCGATGCTTAAGTCAGCTATATGTGGTAGTTTTGGCAGAGTAACGGTAAAGGTGAAAAAAGTAGTTACCCCTTTTACTTAGGATTTGTTCCCTATTTATAGGAAAGTGAAAATGGGGGTTTTTGCACAAAGTTTCGATGTGGGACTTTGTGCAAATTGCTGTGGAGGCAACACGTGTCCCTGGAAACTAGGTTCTGTAGTTGAGAGCTTCATCATGTGGTTGCTGCTTCGGAAGGAGGCTTTCTTTTGGCCGTCGGCGTGCTTGTTTAATGTCGAATACGCTTTTTTAAAATAAAGCTGATTATTAAATTTAGATTCAATTACAATATCAAATTCGACAAGGCAACCACTGAACACTTTAATAGTTCCTTTCCTTTTATCCATTCATCCCCACAACCATACCCTATCCAAGGCGTATGATGCCGAACAACACTTTCCAAACCATGATTTCAACATTCATGCCTGAGCAAAGTACTCACGAGGCACAAGTTCAAGAATCTCAACTGAAAACGAATCCACACACACACATATCCAAGTATCCATCAATTCACAGTTTTTCAAACCATATCCACAGTTTTCCAAGTATCCATCAATTCAAGAATTAGTAACCAATGAAGCCCACACACCAGAAAAATCCAACACCATGTATGGGAATAGTGACAAGAGAAGGTACATATGATGGTGAGGTTTATAACCCTTATATAAATATTATAAAAATAATATTCCCTTCCTTAATTCAATTTCCCCAAATATTTATTTGTAGTATAGAAATTAAACACTCAAGCATATATTTAAAATAATAGACTTTTGTAAATAACCAAATATCACCCAATTCATATACTTTAATAATAATCGTAATAATATTAATTAATGATAAATAATAACCCCTTAGAGATCCCCTATCAAATCAATTTTCAATCAAAACTCACTATGCAAGAAATTCCATATTAGAAGAACGAAGTACACTTAAAAACAAACGTCCACTTATATACTAATAATCATATCCGAGACCCAATAATCATAGCCGAGACCCAAGACTCACTTTCACAACCCATCAATCAAGTATCAGATGCTCATCCATTCCATTACTTCAATTATTAAACTAATATCCAAGAATTTCATCTGATAGTATAAGACAATCTCATAAAACCAACATAATCAACATAACACAAATAACAGTTAAGACTCGTTAATAAGGTAGTTCTAGTACTCCTCGAATGGTGAAACTACCTCGGAAGACTCACGGTTAACCAAGGGGTCAAACTGCCCAAACTTGGTCAACTAGGCCCGTGGGGCCCACAATGTCCGATTTCAAATCCGAAAGTTCCTACGGTTTCAACAAGGTTTATTATACATGTCCTGTGAGTTTGGTCTGAAATCGAACGACCAGAATCACTCGCGATCGCACGATCAAATGGTTATCGTTTCACGCAAACTTTAAGTCATTGAATCGGAGCATCGGGATTCCGATTCACGATCTGTGAATTCTTACACGACCCTAGAGGTACCTAGATCAACATATTTGAAATTGGAGTCGATCCAATGGTCCGAACATATCGAACCAGGATAACGCCTTAAATGGGTAATCTGATCGACGTAAAACGATAACCAAATCCAAATCTGAGCATAACGTCGTGCTCGGGACAATGAATGGAGCAACTTTTGTTCTTGGACCATGGCCAAAAAGTGGCCGGAGATGGTCGGAATTACGAGTCGAAACCGGCCAAAACTTAAAGCGATAATTTGAGTTTCAAAACGCAGAAATTGATCCTAATCAACCCAACCATTAGCTAGAACACATTGAGAGGATGAAAAAGAATACCTAGATCGAAGAAATTGGTGGCCAGAATCGCTAGAAAGAGCTCTGTGAAGTTTGGGTCAAAATCGGCTGTTTCCCCCCTTTTCCTACGAATGGCGGTGGCTATGGCGGCGGCTGAGGGGTGGGGTAGGAAGAGGAGGTTGAGCTGGTTCTTTTGGGACCAGTGGTGGCCCAAAAATCGGGCTGTCATACGGTTGAGAGGGGGGGTTGTTTCACGACAAAAGCAAGAGAGAGAGAGAGAGAGAGAGAGAGAGGGATTTCAGATTTTAAGAACCCCACTTTGAAATATTTACAGTTTTGCCATTGGGCTTCGGTAGCTCATAAATTTCTCCTTACAACTCCAATTTGAGCCCACTATGTGTCTACTAACTCATCTGGAAACGATCTACGTCATGGTTGCATTCATTTCCCCAAAATCCTTCCAGATTAAAAAGTGACCAAAATACCCCTATCACTTGGGGCCAAATTGGAATTTCATAATTAATTAAATTAAACAGATCATTAAATTTGGGTTGGGATGCTACATGAGTTCTTGAAGACTTGACATCAGCCTTCCTCTTTAAGGGGAGTTCGCAGAACACTCATCATGTCCAGGGGGGGCAGATCATCAGGGTCGAACCCATTCCTGCTTCCATCTCTTAACATCCTAGGTAGGGGCAGTCCACCGACTTCCTCCCGATACTCACTCAACGGCCAGCGCCACTCGCGAAACCTCAGGGGGATGTTCAAAGCGCGATCAACCTTAGCCATGTTCGGTCCAAGTTCCAATTTCTTGCAGATGTCGCTCGCTACAAGCAAAAGACAGAAGTTAATCAGCCACACTTCAAGAAATTCAAATAAAAAGAGAGCAAATCAAAACAACAAAATGACGTACCATTGCAATAGGTGATGGGAACAAGTGGACCATCACCAACATTGCCTTCCCACCGTCTCCTGATCTCCAGCACATCGTCGTGCCATACGTAATCTCCTTAACTAAAACTATCAAACAGCTTGGCATTCCAGATGCAAACTTGGGCGTACTTCTTGAAGCGCCTCACTTCGAAAAAGTAGAAGAACTCTCATGGCACAGAACTAGAGCACACGATTCAGATTTTCAAAGCACATGATCGCCCAGGAGATGTTTGGAGTACACTGACTCAGAGCACACCCCATGGCACAGAACACCTTCTTGAAAAGCTTTGATAGCAGGAATGTGAAGCCTAAGGAGAAATAAAAGGGACGGAAGGTGATGATCCTAGCATTTGGATCATTCGCATCCACATAAGGCACATCGTCTGTCAAAGGCTTCGCCAACTTAACATGCACGTCATCAGGAATGGCAGAAGCATAAGTGGCCCGCCACTTCTAGAACTGAGCTTCAGTTGTAACGCAATGCAGATTAGCCACGAACCTCTTCTTGTGCACTCGAGAGCCTCCCACAGATACAAGGGCACTTGGGAGCTTGGTGACTTGCTACCATCTTCAAAAGACATTATCAACGGACAACTACAAGAAGAGAATAAAACTATACAAGTTAGAATAGCAAAAAAAAAAAAAGAAAGCTGGCAGCAAATAAATAAAAAATGAAGAAAAAGGAGGAGTAGCTTAGCTTGGCGCAGCCCAGCGCACCCTCCAGCATGAGCCCATCTTGCCAGCAGCACATGCGACCCAGCTCCATCGCAGCCTAGCTAGTGCCTCCAGCCCAGCTCGCATCCCATCCTGGCCTATTCGCTCCAGCTCCAGCATGTGTGGCCCGCTTGCGATTGCCTAGGCAAGCCCACGTCGCATGCAAGGCCCAGCGCCTCCATGCCCTTGCTCCAGAAGCCCAGCGCCTCCATGCCTTCGAGCCTAGCCTTCGTCAAGCCTCCAGCCCTTGCCCACATACTTCCAGCTCCACCATGAAGCAACGCCCACAGCCAAAAATACTCGAACTGGACCACATCCTTGTTGCCAAAAGTCAGAACAAAAGAAAAAAATATATATTTGCGTGCTCAACTTACTTTGGGATGCACGGAAACTCCTCACTTCGACAAGCAGTACAAGTTGGAAAACCTAGGTCCTGTATTTATACAAGTTGACAACCCAGGTCAATAAGGAATCGTAAGCCCATTCCTCCTGGTAAACCAACTCCAAAAATAGTCAAAAGCCTACTCCAATTGGGAATCCAATCTGCAAAATGAGTCCAACTCACAGAAGAAACCCCAGACACACAAGTGCCATGCAGAAGCTAGGGTGCATTTGTGGGAGCAAATATTTTCGTCTCCAATCATAGCACGCCACGTGGAAAAGAATAATATCCCTTAAATAAATTAATTGAACCAATTTATTTGGCCAATTAATTAATAGAGATAATATCTTAATTATAGGATATTATCTTTATTTAATAAGGTAATATCATTAATTCAGATATTATCCTAATAAAGAGATATAGTCATCATCAAATTAGGAGATTTGGATCCCAATCAAATCCCTAATGGACTCAATCTCTACAATTTGGGTAAAGAATAAAATCCTTCCTAATAAGAGTTTTATTCTCTACGAAACCCTAGCCTCCGAGGCTCCTATAAATAGATGGCTTCATTCATCATTCAAGGTACTTCTAAAACCCAAGAAAAATACCTGAAGCTCTCTCCACTCTCCATATTTTCTCTACACGGCTCTGGTCACCTGATTCTCGCCCTAGAGGGCCTTTGGTCAACACCCCCCGGGTGTGGTCTATTTACTTTGGTCTTTTTTACAGGAAATGAGGAAGAGAGAGAAGGAAGATCAAAGGTTGAAGAATCACAAAGCGAATATTCTCCCGTGAGGATTTTTGCAGAAACAAAACGCTTATTCGTCCAAGAGATATTCCCACTAATGAAACCAGAGAGAAGACCTCATTGGGTATTAAGAGATATTCCCACTAATACCACCAGGGGAGGACTTGACTTACTTTAAGTCCACAAAGCCTTCAAAGTACTCAACATAAGAAATTGGCAAACAACCATAACCATACAATACAAATTCTTCAAACCCCTTCTATACGTCGAACAAAGATTTCAACTAATGTAGCCAAAATTGAAAACCACATTAGGTCTAAAGAGGGCCAGGATGAGAGGACCAGGACCTTCTAGCTGTTACGATCAACTAATGTAGCTAAATTGTAGACCACATTAGGTCTAAAGAGGGCCACGATGAGCACCTAAGATGTTTTCGTGTTGAATAATTTTATGGTAATATATGGATTCGATCAGTGCCAAGTCCTCAAACCTAAGACCTGTTGATGTTTAGTTGTATCATGAAGCCAACAAATCTAGTGAAGCGGCATGTGTTGATAATTTTTTCTTCGAAACTTGGAAGATATGTGGTGTTATTTAATACGGCATGCACGCAAGACATGGCTTGAGAGTTCCAGCGCTGGTCAAGCCTTATCTTAACATTACATACATTGACATCCTATTCATGTTACACTGCAGGAGAAGCAGAACCTTCGTAGCAAATCTCATTCTTCGCTCTTCATTCACAAGTCACTACTCCTGTCAACTACATGACCAAACAGATGAACTTTAGAAAATGGTATATTAAGCAAAAGATGAAAGGCATAAAGGATGACACACTCGGAGTAAATTCATGGATATATTAAACCCAACAAAATTATATTTAAGTCTAGTCGACTCAATTGAACAACTTATACTACAAGGTCATGCAGTCTTCAGTCTTTCGTCCCATTAACGTCAACAAGGTATTGATTCAAATGCCGACCAAATATTTTTGTAGAGAATGAATTTGTCACATGCTGTTGCACTTCAATGCCCATTCTCTGCTCCATCTGTAGGTCTTCGATCAGTTTAGCAATAGCAAAGAAAAACTCTCTATGCCATCTGCAGGTCTTCGAATAGATTATCTCATATAAATTTCATTTTCCAACTTATATCCCATCAAACGGAACAAACCCATGTACTTTGGAAGGACACATAGGCACTGGGTAAAAGTGCATTTCTTTCAGGAGAGACAAAATAATTTAATTATCCAATTAACTTTAAATCTAGCTGAAAAAGTAGACCAATTAGAAGAACAAATAGTAGAAATCAATCAAGTAGTACACAATACTACTTCCACATTACCCAAAGAATTAATTGATAAATTAGAAAATTTAACCTTAAGAAATAATCCTCATAAAAGAAAAAGTAGAATAAATCCATTTGATAATAGTAAATGGAACTCTTTAGGGCACCTCCACTCCAAAGGGCAAAAGCAAGGCAAGGTTTGTCACTATTCACATGAATAGTAGCAGCCCTTGCCTTTTTTGTTTCCACCCCAAAGGGCAAGGCAAGAGCAATTACTATTCACATAGGCGGAGCCACAGTGGGGTCAGTGGGGTGGCACGACCTCTTGGAAGCCATGGAAATAAGCTTAGAGGTTCCTTGGAGCTGCTGGTGCGACCTCTTGGAGCTACACACTAAGTGGTCGACGAAATGACTAAAAGAAGAAGTGTTAAGTGTCTGCAAGCTGAAGAAGAAGGCTGCATGCGCGAGACTTTTTTTTTTAAAACAACCTGGGAAAACGACGTCCTTTTGGGCCAAGTCTGAAATTAAAAAAAATGGCAAGGGTATCCCTTCTCTTCTAGCCAGATCCAGACCCGATTCCATTCTCTCTCTCTCTCTCTCTCTTTCTCTCTCTGTGTTTTTGTGCCTGAAGAAGAAAACCCAGTTGGGATTTTGTAGGATTAGGGTAGTTCTTATCTTCATGGAGGAAATGAAGAATATTCTCTCTTGATTTTAATATGATTTTCCAAAGTGTGGTTATCAGAAATAGAAGAGGGAAAAAATGGCACATGTTGTTGGAGGAGGTAGACAGAGATAAACACACCGGCAGATATTGCTGAAGCCCATAAACCTGGCACGTACTCCAATAAATATTGTTTTTCTCAGTCTTTTCTCCTCACTTCATGGACTTTCTTTGTCTATTTTTCAATTATAGAACCAGTATAGCTCTTGCCATGTTATGGACTATTTTAGTTTTTTTTTTTTTTTTTTTATAGTTGCTTTTAGGGTATGGCTAAGATTGGAGGTTTGTGTATTGCTATTGTGGAAGCAAAATATCTCATTCTAGGTCAAATAATTAGGCCAATCAATTTGGGAATTATTTGACCTAATTGGGAGTTACCTAGCCTAATTGGGAGTTACCTAGCCTAATTGGGAATTATCTGAATTAATTAGGAGGTTATTCGATTTAAATTAGATGTCTTTGATTTATGTCCTAATTAGGGATTTGATTAAATCTCTAACCCCTAAATACACCAACCCCACCAACCACACCAACCCCCACCAACCTCGCCAAATTAAAGCCTCTGAGACCCTCTATAAATATGGAGCTACACACGAGGATTGAGGTGCGTCTGAATTCCTCCTGAAACTCTGATAAATTATTTCTCATAAACCCTTCTCCTTTCCTATTCTTTCTCTCTCTCACACAAGGCTCCGGCCACCACACACGGCTCTGGCCACCCGGTTTTCCTTGAAACACCCAACCTAACTTAGGCATCGGAGAGCCTTTGGCCAACACCCCCCGGGTGTGGTCCTTTTACTCCGAATTTATTTTGGGAGGGAGAAAGAGAAGCGGAGAAGACGGAAGGAATCTTGGGCGAATATTCGTCGGGAGGAAATTTGCTCCCACAAATTGGTGCTTTCATTGAGAGCGCGAAATAATACTCAAAGCGTGCTCCAAATTCATTTTCCACACTTTTTTTCCAATCAACCATGGTCGAAACAACTATCGGAATTGCAGAACAGCCGCCGCGGACATCTCCTGGAATTGCAGAACAGCCGCCGTATGGTCCTTTGACCTTCACAGCCTTGCAGCCACAAGCGCCGCGGCCGAAGCCTGCTCTCGCGCCATCCTGCCGTCGCAACACAGGCAACAGCCATACCACTCAGCTGCCGGATTTCCTATAGCCCCATGGCTACTTTGACGCCTCCCCAGTCTTGGAGCAGATCCATCCCTTCCCTCCTCTGCCACCACACTTGACGTATGCACCTATGTACACGTCTAACGGAGCCCTAGCCCATATGCCATTGGGCCCAATGCACACCCCAGGTCAGGTGGACCTTAACTCAGCGGGTTGATCAGCTCACACAAAGAGTCGACGATCAAAACAACCTGATCAGCCAGCTACTCAGGCAAATCAACTTGAACCAAGGCCCAAACCTTGGACCCGTAACGAGGAGAGGAGGACGCACAAGCATGCCAGCGGGCAGTTCGAGAGATCCCAGGCTGGTCGGGCAGGGATAGGCTGGCAGGGAAGAGATCGAGGTCGTGTTGACGAGATGCGAGGTCGTCCTGACGAGACGCGAGTGAGATCGTGCTGACGAGACTCGAGATCGTGCTGATGAGACGCGAGATCGTGCTGACGAGACGTGGACATCTGCAAGTCGTACCCTTAGCAGGGTCGACGATCCGTTCGAGATTAGGTCCAAGGACCAATGTATGGGAGAGGCTAGGCCCACGGCCCCGCTTGGGCCCACAAGGAAGTATTCAATTGAGGCTAGGTTTGCAAGGAGCTCGAGTTCGTGAACAACCGCGTGACGAGCGCAATGATCGACGCTCACCAGCCCGCTCGAGGACCAACACAAGCTCAATCTCCTAATCTGCCCCACGGGCAGAGCAACCAAGGGGGTCGACCCTTGGCGGGGAGAGGAGGAAGTTAACCAGCAGCGCTCGAGACACCGAAGACGTCGACCCGAGCCACCGGCCCTGCGAGCAGAGGATGTCGAGAAGTTAGTGAATGACCGACTCCAAAGTCTCCAACTTAAAGGAAGCACGGAGGAGGCCCTGCGCAGGAAATTGATCGAGTCGAACCTCGCCCTTTACCGAGGAAGTGGAATGAGCTCCGCCGCCAAAGCGGTTCACAACGCCATCCATCACTCCGTTCAAAGGAGATTCTGACCCTGAGAGCCATTTGAGGCACTTCAAGAGCACCATGATCCTGTACAAGGCAGACGACGCCCTAATGTGCAAAGTGTTCGCGATGACTTTACGAGGAGAAGCTCAAGACTGGTTCCATATCTCTACCGTCCGCATCAATAGGCAACTTCAAGGAGTTCGCCCTCATCTTCACAAAGGAGTACACCTCCTACAAGACAGTTGGAAAGCATGCAGACCACTTGTTCAACCTGCGCAAGAAGCCGGGACGAGTCTCGTTCGAGACTACCTCAGACGGTTTAGGCTCGAGAAGGCGAACATCATAGGATGCAATGACCAAGTTGCGTCCTGAGCTTTCAAGAAGGGCTTGCCAACCGAACACGAGCTGTACCGTGAGCTAGCCATAACTCCGAGCCAAACCTTGGCAGAAGTCTTCGCGACGGCAGAGCGCTGTGCACCCTGGGATGATGACCGTATCGCCGCGAAGAAAGCCAACGAGCAGGCTGACTACCCGACAAGGTAGACGAGCCAAAAAAGCAACAAGTTCGAGCACAAAGCCCGAGACAAGTGCAGGTCGCGACCCCAAGAGGGAGGCTCGGAAACACGAACCTTCACTGAGTTCACTATCCCGATCCACCAGATCCTGGCACAAGTTAAGGACAAGCCGTGGGTTAGAAGACCGCCACCCATGAGGGGAGACCCCACTAAGAGGGACACATGGTAAATACTACGCATTCCATGGGGAGCATGGTCATTACACCAACAACTGCAATGCTTGGAAAAGGCACCTCGAGGAGCTGGTCAGAGACGGCCACTGCACGAAATTCGTCGCAAAGAAGGCCATCCAGGAGGTCGAGGATCGTGATGCAGTTGCCAAGGAACCTTCCCAAAAGGTCATACGGATCAACACCATTCTAGCTGATTCCCATGAGTCTGGGCTGACCACAAAGGAACGCAAGAGAAAGATCGCGCAGGCGACTTACATCTCCCAAGTCCTAACTAGCGATCCGAGTCATTGGAGATTCACCCGTCATCGGCTTTCAAAAGAAGGACTTGATCGGGCTTGATCAACCACATAATGATGCCCTTGTCATCTGCATCCAAATTGAACAAGCTATTATCGAGCGAGTTCATGTGGATGAGGGAAGCGCAGCCAACATCCTGCAACTATCCGTTATCCAACGAATGGGATTGGAGCCCAAGATCAACAAACTTGCTAGGTCACTCACTGGCTTCAATGGGGCCACATCTATCACTGTGGGAACGATCGACCTTGACATCCACTCACCCCCGGAGTCTGCTCGCAAACCTTCATGGTCGTCGACGAGGTCTCTCCCTACAACGGAATCTTGGGCCGACCATGGATCAGCAAAATCGAAGCCGTCACATCTGCCTCTACACCAGAAGATCCGCTACCCCATCCCTGGTGGCGAGACCGGGCAGATCAACAGTGACCAAGCCATGGCAAGGAGATGCACAGCCCAAGGGCTCAAGAAGAGAAAACAGTTGCATTTTACACCAGGAATGCAGGCTCCTGACGTGGCAGGACACACTCCCAGGAGACAAGCAAGCCCGAACGGGAGGGGAGTTGCTACCTCAAAATAACAATTAAGGAGCCAGGATCAAGGCGATGGAATCCGCCCAGGAAGACTCCCTGAAAAGGGTTGGAAGCCTGAGGATGACGTTGAGTTAGTACCCCCTGATCCTAGCCCGCAGACAAAGAAGCGTAGATCGGCTCGGGCCAGAACCCAAACGAGAAGGATTGAGACGAGGGAATCTGCCCGGAAGGCTCCCTTGAAGAAAGTTGGAAGCCTGAGAAAGACGTTGAGTTAGTACCCCTTGATCCTGACAAGCCAGGATGGAAAGCGCGGATCGGCTCGCGCTTAAGCCCAGTGAGAAGGTGGAGCTGACCACCTTCCTCCAGAACAACAACGACATGTTCACGTGGTCACCATCTGACATGCCTGGCATCTTGATCGGCCAAGCATTGAAGAGGCAGAGCGCAGCTCACATCTTACCACAACAAGAAGGCCATTGTTCGAGTTGCAACTTACCAACAATAGCTCACATCTTACAACAAGAAGGCCATTGTTCGAGTTGCAGCTTACCAGCTTGACTCCAAGCAGGCGATAGGCCTCCCTTACTTCCATTGAAGACAAACTGCTTTCGATGTTATCTATGTTGTTCATTTCTTTTATTCAATAAAGCGATGTAGTCACACCGACATCAATACAAGAGCAAGCTTTTCAATGAAGTATTTTTTCGAGCATTATGTCCCACAAACATACACATGCAGGCGACCAACCTTACCTCCATTGCAGACAAGCTGCTCCTCGAAGCACGAACTCAAGGGAGCATTTTTCGAGTGTTATGTCCCCGACATACGCTCGCAGCGACAAGCCCCACCTCCATTGCAGACAAGCTGCTCCTCGAAGCACGAACTCAATGGAGCATTTTTTTGAGTGTTATGTCCTCGACATACGCTCGCAGGTGACAAGCCCCACCTCTATTGCAGACAAGCTGCTCCTCGAAGCACGAACTCAATGGAGCATTTTTCGAGTGTTATGTCCCCGACATACGCTCGCAGGCGACAAGCCCCACCTCCATTGCGGACAAGCTGCTCCTCGAAGCATGAACTCAATGGAGCATTTTTTTCGAGTGTTATGTCCTCGACATACGCTCGCAGGCGACAAGCCCCACCTCCATTGCGGGCAGGCTGCTTCTCAAGCACAAACTCAATGGAGCATTTTTCGGGCGTTATGTCCCCGACATACACCCGCAGGCGACAAGCCTCACCTTCATTGCAGACAAGCTGCTCCTCGAGCACAAACTCAATGGAGCCTTTTTCAAGCGCTATGTCTCCAGGACATACACTTACAAGATACAATGAGAATTGAAGTTTGAAAGACAACTGAAAATTCCATCACAAAGCGGCCAACCAGCCAAGTTCAACAAGAAATGAGCCTCATTCTGCTCAACGGACACCATCTCACAGCAGCCCCAGCTGCCTCCTCCTTCGCATCTGCCCTAACCTCATCAGTCACGCCACCTTTGGCTTCGTCTTCCTCCATTACAGCTTCATCTGCTACCTGCTCTTCAACTGCTTCTACGTCCACAGTATAGATCCGCTCACTTTGAGCAGGGGAGGTCAAGACAGAGCGGCTCACCATCATCATCTCAGAGAGGGCAGCATGGAGAAGCACCATTTCGTCAATCCAAGTATCCCAACTTGTACACGCTAGCAGCAATCTCATGCTTGGATGCCTCCGTGGCTTCCACATGGGTGTTAAACTTGGCCAGGCGCTTGTTGCGATCCTGGACCAGAGCAGCATGTTTGCGTTCGAGGTGAAAATAGGCTTCCTTGCGTTCGAGACGGGGTAGCCATAAGAGACTCGAGCTCACCATCCTTTTGGCCAACAGAACTCTTAAGCGCGGACATACTCTCGTTCATCTCAGAAATCCTCGCATCATGGCAAATCCGCTCGTTCAAGAGCTTGTCAGCCAGTGAGCATTCTCTTCACCAGCTCGTCAAGCGGACAGAAGAGGGGGCAACAACACGCGAGTTCCGCATGGCCCCAACACTAAAAATCATCCCCTTTTGAAGATGATACATGACAGGTTCTTCTTGCTTATCCAAGGAAAAGCTCGAGAAAGCGCCAAGGTCACCAGCTCGATACACGAGGTCAACCAGTTTGCACACGGGCAGTTGGACTTGACGGGAAACCCGTTTTAAGCGGTAGACACAAACTCACCCCGCAGGGTTACCACCAATTTTCGGACCAGCGTTCGCGCAGCTGAAGGACTCTTTGCTCGAGCAAATGACTATTTAGCTCTCTTGGCTGCAACTTGCAAACGTCGAGTCAGCTGCGCGTTTGACTGTTCGTGGCATTGCAGACGAGTCATGGTTTCTAGGCAGAGGTACAGTCCTCTGAGTTTGATCTCCGGATCGGCGCAGACGCCCCAAACCTTGCTTCTCGCAGCCTGCTTACAAGGCAAATCATGAGTTTTGGGCAGGACGGGTGGAGACTTGAGCAGAATATCTCGGACCTCATGCATGCCATTGACCTTGTTGTTGTTCGCGCTAACGAGGCGTCTGATCCCGGAGACGAGGCATGAGCAACCCCCGTATGGACCTTCTCAGGAGGCGAGATCCCTCTTGAGGAAGACTTGCTCGTGGCAGAAGGAGGTCTCGACTACTTTCGCTATGGAGACGTATCCCTTGATCGTGAGACTGCGGCTTCATCGCTGGCAGGGTCTGCCGCTAGCCTTCTTCTCCTCAAGGAACTCGGTCGAGAACTCCTCCTGCTCGACTCGGGCAGATCACTTAGGCCCGAGCCATGCAGCTTCCATCTTTCAACATCCTCAACAGGGGGCAGGCCACCGACTTCCTTTCGATGTTCGCTCAGCAACCAGCACCATTCACTAAACTGGATAGGGATGTTCAGAGCTTGCTAAACCTTGGACATGTTCGGGTCAAGATCGAGCTTCTTGCAGATGTTATTCTCGCAAGCGGAAGATGGAAGTCAGTCATATATACAAAGTACAACTTACCATCACAGTAGATGTGAGGAACGAGTGGACCGTCGCTGACCTCCCCTTCCCATCTGCCGATGACTTCCAGCACATCTGTATGCCACGCATGATCGCCTTGACTCAGACTATCCCTAGTTCGTGGCACAAAAAATTGAAGCAGTTTGGACCAACCCCAGGTAACTCAGCTGGCCCGAACTGCCACCCGCTCTCAGCAGGCAGGCCAGCGCACCTCTAGCCCAGTTACAGCTAGACTGCCCAAGTCAAAGTCCAATTGGCAAGTCAAAAACCTCCTCCACTCAGGAGCCCAAGTCACAGAAGGAAGCCCAATTACAGCTGAACAGCCCAACATCTAATTCACACCTCCTTCATGCCGCCACGCACCATGCAGAAGCTGGGGGGCATTTGTGGAAGCAAAATATCTCATTCTAGGTCAAATAATTAGGCCAATCAATTTGGGAATTATTTGACCTAATTGGGAGTTACCTAGCCTAATTGGGAATTATCTGAATTAATTAGGAGATTATTCGATTTAAATTAGATGTCTTTGATTTATGTCCTAATTAGGGATTTGATTAAATCCCTAACCCCTAAATACACCAACCTCGCCAAATTAAAGCCTCTAAGACCCTCTATAAATATGGAGCTACACACGAGGATTGAGGTACGTCTGAATTCCTCCTGAAACTCTGATAAATTATTTCTCATAAACCCTTCTCCCTTCCTATTCTTTCTCTCTCTCACACAAGGCTCCGGCCACCACACACGGCTCCGGCCACCCGGTTTTCCTTGAAACACCCAACCTAACTTAGGCATCGGAGGGCTTTTGGCCAACACCCCCGGGTGTGGTCCTTTTACTCCGAATTTATTTTGCAGGGAGAAAGAGAAGCGGAGAAGACGAAGGAATCTTGGGCAAATATTCTCGTGGGAGGAAATTTGCTCCCACAGCTATCATCTCAGTCTGACAATTTAAGATTTTGAGGTTCACGGATGATCCTAATTTAAGGTGAGACTTACTCATGTTTGTTTGTGAATTTCATCTCACATTTCCAAGAAATTTTCTCAATAAATTGAAGTGATGTCTACTCATGTTTGTGAATCTCACCTCATCTCATTTTTTCATAAACTTCTGTTTTGACTTTTCGAAGTGGAGTATTGAACTTGAAATATATTTCAATATTATGTGATAAATTACCAAAAAAATCATTAACGGGTTGATTCTAAAAACGTTCCAATTTACTTACGTGGTCCCAAAACCTTATTAAACATTTCTCTTCTTTATTTTTCTGATTTTGATATAAGTGATTTAAACTAGAAAAGGGGGATTCGAACTCAAATGCAGAGTGGAGAGCATAATCGCTCTAGCTAACTTGTCTAAGCCCATATCTGCAAACATTTCCCCTTTTAATACTATCAATAATAAGATACGATCAATTTAACAAGATTCATGCTTGGACTTTTTTCTTTGAGATTTTCTATTTAAACCGCACTTCTCTTTGTTCACTCCAATACTTAAATTATTGTTGTAAGTTTTATTATTGTGTAAAAAGACAAAAAAGGTTGTAATGTTGTTTCCGTTATGAATTATGAATGAAAGTACTATGATTTCATTTTCAATATTTTTTTCCATCCTAAATTTTTATTGGGACTTTTACACTAAGACCCCTTGTGGTAAGATTCCTGGCTCCGCCACTGACTATTCACATGAGATATGAGGAGATGAATTTGTATAGAGTTTTTGGTGTGGGAAGTAAAGAATATGGTTAGGTATTTATAATAAAAAATTCTGGAATTTTTGGTATTTTTTTCTAATCTTTTTGGTTGCTGACGTCAGCATTGCATCATTTTGCCTGGGGCTTGGGCCCCCCCCCAGGCCACAGCCTTCCATTGGAAGTGCTCTTAGGAGAAAAGGAAAAGAAATAGTTAGAACAGAAGAAGATTTTGAACAAGAAGCATAAGAATTTCTTAGAAAAGATTTTGAAAAATCTCATAAAAATAAATATAATTTAAATCAATTAGGAAGATTTGAAAATAAACATAGTACTGTAAGTAACATTAGTCAACATGAAGTAAGCTGCATAGATAAAGAAGTAACTCTTAATTTACTTAGTAACATAGCAATAGAACATCTTAAAAAGTCACAGTATCAACAAATTCATATAGGAACAATTATGATGGGAATAGTTGGACTCACAAGAGCACACGTCCTGTCACGACAGATTCGAAAATAAGGAATATTCTCGAATCATGGTGTGAGTCATACCGTAGTCATAAGAATAAAATCCTACAAACCATGATATGATGAGAAATAGAGCCACCAATAATACAAATTTACTTATAACATCACAAAATTAGAGTCGTAGTAGCTCGTAATTAAATATACACTAACATCTTTATCAAGCGGTTGACTACTTACAATCATTAATTACACAAATCAACAACAAAAGCCTAGCAGCTTAGTTGAAACCCACTTCCTCAAACTTCGTCTTGAATCCTACACAATCTATTAGGGTATAAGCATTCTAATGCCTAGTAGAGTACCGTCAAGCCCCTCAAGGTCAGCTATCACAGTTAATCAAAGTGTCATGCATCAAACAAGACAAGATATATAAATTATGCAATCAGACCAGTAAACTAGCATTGTTATTATCCTAGACTGGAACATTACAGGGGTAGACATGCATTAGAAATAGGATGTCATAGGAAACGAGCAGTGTTATTACCCTAGACTGGAACATTACAAGGATAGATATGCATTAGAAATAGGATGTCGTAGGAAACTAGGAGTGTTATTACCCTCAACTGAAACATTACAGGGGTAGACATGCATTAGAAATGGGATGTCATAGGAAACTAGTAGTGTTATTACCCTAGACTAGAACATTACAAGGGGTAGACATGCATTAGAAATAGGATGTCATAGGAAACTAGCAGTGTTATTAAACTAGACTGTAACATTATAGCCATTAATCAACATGACAATAAACTAGCAGTGTTATTACCCTAGACTGAAACACTACATCCATTAATCAACATGACAATAAACTAGCAATGTTATTGCCCTAGACTGGAACATTACAGGGGTAGACATGCATTAGAAATAAGATGTCCTAAGAAACTAGCAGTATTATTACCCTAGACTGGAACATTACAGAGGTAAACATGCATTAGAAATAAGATGTCATAAGAAACTAACAGTGTTATTACCCTAGGCTGGAACATTACAGGGGTAGACATGCATTAGAAATAGGATGTCATAGGAAACTAGCAGTGTTATTACCCTAGACTAGAACATTACAACCATTAATCAACATGACAATAAAGGTGTGGAACATTACAGTCATTAATCAACATGCAGCGTTAATGAATTGTTTGGGTTTTTTTTATTATAAAATTGGGCTAGGCTTGTTTTGGGTGCTTTTTAAGTTTTTTGTGTAGGGTTTCTTTTAAGTTGATCAATGGCAGTCACGTCATTTATAGGAACTTTGTTGAAACCATGTTGACCTCACCTTCCCCCTTAAGTAAATCCCACCAATTAAGGGATAATACTTGCTTGTCATATGTGACATTCCACCAAACAAGGAGTAGCTAGCCATGCCCCCTCATATGCCTTCTCAATGCCCAATACCCTAAATCAAGGGGGGCCATGCAAAGGACCCAGCCATCAATCAACCTTGTCTACTCCAACTTGGACTATAAAAGGGAGCTCACCACCTCCAAGCAAAGGATCAGCTGCTACTTCCTCACTTCTCCAAGAGTTGTCCAAAGCTCTCCCAAGCTTTCTATTTCTCTTCTACTAGAGCTCTCAAGCCTCTCTCTCCCCATATCTCTCTCATGTACAATGTAATCTCCATATTCATATACAAATACAAAGCTATAACCTATAATGGATGTAGCCCAATTATGGGTGAACCACTTAAACACTTGTGTTATGTGTGTGATTATGTCTTAATACATTATATACAAATTTGCTCGTTAACATTTGGCACCGTCTGTGGGAAACGCGGCAAAGATCCATGTCGTTCTAACCATTTTGTTACTGACCGTGAAGCACATTGAGCAACCAAGAGGTCCACTATTTTTATATTACTCCATTTACTTAAGTTTACAATGTAAATAAGGAAGTACCCCCTATTTGGATTCAAATAAAAATACTAGAAAATCAAATTCCCACCAAATCAAAATATGATAAATCGGTTTTAGTGCAAAATATGATTTAGGCTAAAAATGAAGGCTCATTAAGTCAATATATACTTCATACTAAAATCCCATAAAATCAAGTTTTCTTATTTGATGTGTAAGGAATAAAAGCCGCCAAAAATTATCTTGAGAAAATGATTATTCCGAAACCATTTTTCATACTTAGTCAATATTTTTACATAAAACATTTTTTCATGTATGATATGAATGCATGAAGGGACCTAAGTTTTTTTTAGTTTGTGAAATTTTGATTTTTGCTTTCTATTAGGTTTAATGGGGGGGGGGGGGGAAGCTTTAAAGAATGCCCTTCTATGTCACGACACACCCAACTTGTTGCTCCAACCAAGCAACTATGAAGACACCCATGTGTCTCCTCTGCCAAAACTTTTCAAGATAGGTCCCACCATTGCTGGACTTGGGGGCTTCTCTCCAAATACAAACGCCCAGTCGGCAACCTCATCCATTAGGCATGATCAGTACCATATGCCTTCCACCTCCTCAATTCCATGCTCCTTTGTGCTGGGTCTGAGACCATTCGAAGAAGATGAGAAATATCTTCTCTCATTTAGTGATTTACAATAAAATAATATCTAAACATAAATATCTAAACATAAATATCTAGCTATGATATCTCAACTTAATATCTATGATGGGCTATCATAGCATAATATCTTATGATATTATATTGTTATTATGTGTCGATACATGAACTAAATTATGGCCACCTTGCATGGTCACCCGCCACCTTACATGGCCGACCCGAACATCGTGGATGAGCGCCGACCACCTTGCATGGTCACTCGCCACCTTGAATGACCGACTGGATCACCGTGGATGAGCGCCGACCACCTTGCATGGTCACCCGCCACCTTGCATGGCCGACCCGAACACCGTTGATGAGCGATGACCACCTTGCATGGTCACCAGCCACCTTGCATGGCCAACCCGACCATCGTGGATGAGCACACGACCACCTTGCATGGTCGCCGCCACCTTGCATGACAAACCCGACCACCGTGGATGAGCGTTGACCACTCTGCATGGTCACCCACCACCTTGCATGGCCATTTATACCACGTCGCATGGCCAAACCCACCTGGAAGTTCATCTCCACCAAAAACCATATTCATGGTGCAGCCACTCCTTGCCGACCAAACGGAGAATAAAGCCCATGCCCTGCTGCCAAATCTACTCAAGACGCCAAGGGGTCGTTTGGTACGGCGGACTGTCATGGATTGGACTAAATCCTGGGACTGTCTTGGATTAGCTCAGGCTGGCTTAAGCCTGGATTAAGTACTGACCTACGTTTGGTGATAAGTCGGACTAAGAAGTTGGATTGTAAAAATAATGAAGACCTATGTTTGGTGCTGTGTTGAACTAAAAAATAATTCTTGTAATATTGAAATTTAAATAGGGATTTTGACTTAAAAATAAATAACAAAGAAACCCAATTCAAAAATTTTAAACAATAATAAAAAGAAAATAAATCAAATTCTTATATTTTTTTTATAGAAGCTGATTTTTAATATTCTTAAAGATAATATTTTTAAACCAGAACAAATACCCAAACCCCACCCACCCCTTCCGTCCTCTCCCCCCCAGTCCCTCCCTCCCTTCACCCCACCCCCAACCCGCCCCTTCATCTTTTTTTCTCCTCTTCATTCGTCAACCAAGTCCCCCTCCCCTCCTCCTTCTCTCTCCCTATTTTTCTCTATTTCCCCTCTCTTTCTTCAACAACCAAATTCATATCTGGGTTTTTTTAATAAACCAATAGATGTTGTTGGGGTTGGGGGCAGAGAAGTGAGAGGGAGCCATTGATGTTGCTGGGTTGGGGGCAGTGCAATGGACGACGATGGGTCGGAGGAGATGGGTTTCCAGAGTTGGGTCGGAAGAAATTCTAAAAATACGTTCTTTTGTTTTGTTGTTGGTTCCAATCAGATCTTGGAGCTTCAGTTTTTTCAATCAAGAAAATACACTTCTTGGAGCTTCAGTTTTTCAACCTCAATTTTGTTGAGTTAGAGAAGTTGCGGGAAGAGAAAGTGATGAATGGCGTCAGGGAAGAGAAGCCAGGCCACTGTGTCGGACTCGCTTGTTCGCGATGGTGCTATTTTGTGAACCACATTTCAGGTTCACTATATTGGAAGAGATAGTGAGCCATTTTTTTCACGGACTGTATAGTCTCATTTAAGTTAGTCCACTGTCTTATCAAACATGGGTTTTAATTGCTATTTAGCCCAGTCCTCTAATGAGGCCTACCAAACATGCCCCAAGTGTCTTCCCCTCTTACTTTCTTCAAGACACGATGAAAAAAAATATTATCAAAATAATACCCCTTCTTGTCTTTGCTCTGGCAAACCAATGAAATAGTGTGGGGAAATAATGAAAAATCTCCTCTGTTTACAAGCAGAACAGTCACGCATTGGCTACAAAAAGCAGCCAACAATATTCAGAATAAAAGGCTACAATTGCCTCAGCTTGCCTCACCTCCACTATGCAAGGGCTGCTCCAACCAACAATTCCTCAAGACACCCATCGTGTCTTCATCTACCTTCTCTCACAGCCCAATCTCTCGCGAGTCAGTGGAACAATTACTACTGCTGATGACTAGGTCCCGTCGCTGCCGACCAGACCCACTTAACCTTGGGATACGGGGCAGCTAAGTTTGGTGCACCCATGCCTCTTCTCTCTCAAAGAGACTAAAAAACTCTCCCTCTACTCAGACAAAAGGGCAACATGTGAAAGGAGAAAGGAAAAACAGCTCGGCTCGACACTTGCCTGCCTTTCTCTCATGGGGTGCCCCATCTCTCTTGCCTAGAAATCAGCTAGCCCTACCCCTGACACAAGCCCAAATGGGCTCTATATCTTGATGCTGCCAGGACATGTGCACTTTGCTCCTATCTCAGCCAGAAATCAAATAAAGAGTTTAGGTGCTATTCAGTGAAGTTCCGTGGGATTGGTCAAACCACCTTCATGTTACATTATCCATTATGGTCGGCATGGCACTCTCTCCACCTTGTCCCACCATGGTCAAAGAGAGAAGGAATATTAGCTTGATATGTGAGCTTGGCTCGACCTCAACATTTCCACCTTATCCCACCATGGCCAAAGAGAGACAAGGAAAATTATATCACCACACGTGTGCTCAGCTAGGCACGAATTATGACTATTTCAATGCCGCAAATCATCAACGTCGCATGCGGAGCCGAGCAACTTGCATGGCAAAGCTCCACGTCGCATGCGGAGTCAAGCAACTTGCATGGCCACCCACCACGTTGAACGACCGACCCGAGCACCTCGTATACTCGATCTCCACGTTGTGGCCGATCGAATCACGTCGCATGAATGACCCAAGCACTTTGTTGCATGACCAACCACATTGCATGGTTGATTCTCCAAGGAAAAAAAAACTCTCCTCACCAAGGCACAGGGTTGATCGGCTCGGCCAAACAATAGTTTTACTTTAAAGTTTCCAGTTGAGAATAAATTCTCAACTAGAAACTTGGGGACTTGAGACTTGAGGTACTCTATGTATATCGACCTCACCAAACCTCCAACACCACAGTTAAAGGGAGATAATTAATGAAAATCCCGCCATGGTTAAAAAGAGATAGAGAAAAATAAATAAATCTCCATATATGTGCTCATCTCATCCGCATTATCTCCATCATGTCCCACTATGTTCGGAGTGGGGGCTACATCACATCATGTCGGATGGTAATTGTATTTCTATGTAAACATTTTGTGTACAGAAGTTCCAGTTCTTACAAATTCATTTTGCATATATAGAACTACAAGTTCTATGTAAATCTTTTGTAAATTAATGGACAAAACTTCGGGCTCTTGATAATTTATTTTATATTTATAAAACTATACGTTTTGGCAATCATAAAGATCCAATGAACTTCAGGTTCGTATATGAAACATTATGAACTTCACATTAATATTAAAATAAAGATCCATAAATTGTACTGTTCCTTGGTTGTCCATATTAAAATATATTTGAAACTTCAGGTTCAAGTATGCGGATCCAGTTAAAATGAATTAATGCTTGTGTGTTGAACTACAAGTTCAAATTAAATAATAGAATAATAAAAACTAAGAACCAAGGAACTTGAAAGTTACAATTAGAATTTGGTTACAAATTGATTCTATTGTGGAAAACTTGATAAATATATAATTTTTTTAAAAAAACGTTTGATTCTAAACTTCAAATTCAATTAAGATATTATATATGTTATGCCAAAGCTGTAAGTTCTTGACAAGGTATGAACTGCGGGTTCATATTAATATTAATCTATATATATAAAGCAAAAGGCAGAGAATGGTGAAATATTCAAAATGCCAGAAAATGCTCTTGGTTAATGCAAATATTAAGAATTGAAATTATTAATTAAATGAGGATAATATAGTAAATTCACACTTTTTCATATTTAAAAAAAAATTAAAATTAAAAGAAAAATCAGATAATGGATCTTATTTTTATGGAACACAACTACCTATTATCTTTTTTAATTCTAAAATAAATTAAATTTTTTTATAAAAAAAAGCCTCTGGGAGGCGCGGGAGCGCGTGCGGAGAGGCTAGTCTGAATAAAAATTATGAACTTTTGATATATATTAACATATAACTGAAACTTTAGGTTCAAGTACGTATATCAAATTTAAAAAGAATATTTGGTTTTGAACTTCATGTCCAAATTTGTATTATAATATGATATTGTTCAAGGTAATAAAATAAAACGATAATAATTATAAAAAAAATTAGAAAATATGAAATTCAAATAATGTTGAAACTTCAAGTTCATAACATGATGCATATTTTTCAGCCCAAAATCACAATACATATGCACTTGTTGAAATATCAATTTGGAGGTTGACACAATTAGAACTTCAGGTTCTATAATTTACCTATTTTAATGCACATGTGGCCGAAACTTATAGTTTAGATTAGACATAATTAGAACTTTGGGTTCGAAGATTTTTGAACTTTGGTTCATATTAGGAACTTCAGGTCCTTAAATGTAAATTATTGAAATGAAAACAAATAACTGAATATAACAAGAAAAATAAAATAATAATTAAAATATTAAAATAAAATAAATTGTTGGAACTTCTGGTTCCAATTAAAGAAAAATCAAAGAACTCCAAGTCTTGATTTGCTTTATGAGAATTGCATAATTCCAAGTCCTTGTATAGATATTATATGGATTGAGAACTAAAAGACTTTATGTCTTTATTTAATTATATAAGAATAATTTAGGGAGTTCGGGTCCTTGCATAAAATAAAAATAAAACCAAAGAAAATAACTAAGTAAAAATAAAATACAACAAAAATTAAAATATTGCAATAATAAAATAAATTGTTGACACTTCTAGTTCCAATGAAAAATGAATCAAAGAGTTTCAAGTCTTCATTTGCCTTAGTAAAAGGATCTTCTGGCCCTTACATGATTGAATAAGAACTAAGGAACTTCTAGTCCTCCATTAGTTGTACAAGAATTGAGATTCTTGAGTCTCTTACTTTGCTCTTGAATGAAAATCTTTGATTTCTAACAAATAACAAAATACTATAATAAAAATATAAATTCTTCATAACTCATATGTAAATGAGAAATATAATAAAACAATTCTTATCTATTTGGAATCTTGTCATTCAACTTATTTCCATTTGATAAGCCTATGTAACAAAATCTTTCATACTTGAGACGAAACTATGCTATCTCAAGTGGTTAGAGACTCATGCTGATAACGTGTTATATAACTAAAGGAATTTGTAGAGAAAAATGACGAGTAGAGGAAGACAATAGAAATTAGTCTCAAGAACTTGTCATCTTCTTCTTTGATAATCACCTATTTATAGGCTTACAATGATAAGAAGCTAACCCACAAATTGTGAGTTAAAGGCTACTAATTACATAAGTTACACTATATCAAAAAGTGAAGGTAATGGATGTAACGGTGGTCATCCACATTCTATCTATTAATAATACACATAAAAAATTTATGAATTATCTCGTCTATAATCACTAGTAAAAAAAACCCCTTGCGCGACGAAACACAATTCGTCGCTCAAAGTCACTTTGCGCGACGAAGTATGGTTCGTCTCGTAAAGTCTTTACAAAAATAAACAAAATAAAAAATTATTTTTAAAAATCTTTGGATGACTTTGCGCGACGAAACAATAAAATTGGGTGCACAAAGTCTTGCACGACGAAGTGTGTTTCGTCTCGCAAAGTCTTTACAAAAATAAATAAAATAATTTTTTTTTTATAAAAATCTTTGCATGACTTTGCGCGACGAATTTCTAAACTTCGTCTCGCAAAGTCTTTACAAAAATAAATAAAATAATTTTCTTTGCGCGACGAATTTCTAACCTTCGTCTGTCAAAGTCTTTACAAAAATAAATAAAATAATTTTTTTTTATAAAAATCTTTGCATGACTTTGCGCGACGAATTTCTAACCTTCGTCTCGCAAAGTCTTTACAAAATAAATAAAATAATTTTTTTTATAAAAATCTTTGCATGACTTTGCGCGACGAATTTATAAACTTCATCTCGCAAAGTCTTTACAAAAATAAAAAAATTATTTTGTTAGAAAAATATAATATTTTAAATGTATTATATTTTAAATTGACGATCAAATTGTTCATTGTATTCATATAGGGTCAAGGAGTGTAGCTGTAAAAAAATCATCAAAATCGAAATTGAAATAACCGTTAAATCATGATTTTTCGTTTATAACCGTCAAAAAGTTTTGTCCTATTACTTGATCTCTGAATGTTTATTTTTTCCGATTTTTGGCGTATATGATCTCGAAGTATAAACAAACAAGTTTGATGGTTGAATCTTTGAAACTAGTTTTCGTAGAATGCGTATGCCATCTAAACAATATATTCACTAACAATTAAGAGTTTATTTATACTTTCATTAAATACAACATAAGATTTTGTGGTATCCACTAGTGTAAATATTTTAAATTGAAGATCAAATTGAGTCATTGTATTCATATAGGTTCAAGGAGTGTAACTGTAAAAAATCATCAAGATCGGAGTTAAAATTACCGTTAAATCGTGATCTCTGAATGTTTATTTTTTCCGATTTTTAGGGTATACGATCTCGAAGTATAAACAAACAAGTTTGACGGTTGGATCGTTGAAACTAGTTTCATAGAATACATATGCCATCAAAACAATATATTCACTAACAATTAAGAGTTTATTTATACTTTCATTAAATATAACATAAGATTTTGTGGTATCCACTAGTGTAAATATTTTCAATTGATGATCAAATGTAGTCATTGTATTCATATAGGGTCAAGGAGTGTAGCTGTAAAAAATCATCAAAATCAGAGTTGAAATAACCGTTAAATCGTGATTTTTCGTTTATAACCGTCGAAAAGTTTTGTCCTATTACTTAATCTCTAAATGTTTATTTTTTCCGATTTTTGGCGTATATGATATCGAAGTGTAAAAAAACAAGTTTGATGGTTGGATCATTGAAACTAGTTTCGTAGAATGCATATGCCATCAAAACAATATATTCACTAACAATTAAGAGTTTATTTATACTTTTATTAAATATAACATAAGATTTTGTGGTATCCACTAGTGTAAATATTTTAAATTGACGATCGAATGCAGTCATTGTATTCATATAGGGTCAAGGAGTGTAGCTGTAAAAAATCATCAAAATCAGAGTTGAAATAACCGTTAAATCTTGATTTTTCGTTTATAACCGTCAAAATGTTTTTGTCCCGTTACTTGATCTCTGAAAAAAAAAATTTCCCGATTTTTGGCGTATATGATCTCGATGTGTAAACAAACAAGTTTGATGGTTGGATCGTTGAAACTAGTTTCGTAGAATGTGTATGCCATCAAAACAATATATTCACTAACAATTAAGAGTTTATTTATACTTTCATTAAATATAACATAAGATTTTGTGGTATCCACTAGTGTAAATATTTTCAATTGATGATCGAATGCAGTCATTGTATTCATATAGGGTCAAAGAGTGTAGCTGTAAAAAATCATCAAAATCAGAGTTGAAATAACCGTTAAATCTTGATTTTTCTTTTATAACCGTCGAAATGTTTTGTCCCATTACTTGATCTCTTAATGTTTATTTTTTCTGAATTTTGGCGTATATGATCTCGAAGTATAAACAAACAAGTTTGACGGTTGGATCGTTGAGTAGCTTTAAATTTGTTTATTTTGTACGTATAACACTTAAGAAATTGAATAATATATATATTTATTAGTAGCTTTAAATTTTTTTTAAGACTTTACGCGACCAATATAATAATTCGTCACGCAAAGTATACTCTAAAAATTTGGGCGGGCACCAAAAATGGGAATTTTTTTTAAAAAAAAGTTCGTCGCGCAAAGTTTTGTGGGACCAATATAAAGTTCGTCACGCAAAGTTTTGCGAGACCAATATATAGTCGTTCGTCGCGCAAAGTATACCCGAAAAATTTGGGCGGGTACCAAAAATGCGAATTTTTTTAAATTTTTTTTTCCAACTTTGCGCGACCAATATATTGTAGTTCGTCGCGCAAAGTATACTCTAAAAATTTGGCGGGTACCAAAAATGGGAATTTAAAAAAAAAAATTTACGACTTTGCAGGACCAATATATAATTGTTTGTCGTGCAAAGTATACCCGAAAATTTTGGGCGGGTATCAAAAATGGGAAGCGGGAATATTGTGGTCGCGCAAAACTTTGAGCGACCAAAATTTCGTCGCGCAAAACCCTAAAAATTTGGGCGCGCACCAAAAATTGGAATTTTTTTTTAAAAAAAATTTCGAGACTTTGCGCTACCAATATATTGTTTCGTCGCGCAAAGTGATACGTTTTTTAAAACCAAAATAACACCTCCACCATTTTCTCAATGTCTTCTACTCTTACCTCTCCTCTCTCTTTCCTTCTCCCCAAATCCTACCCTTTCTCTCACACTCACTCCTCTCACTTAATCTCTCATCTCTCTCTTCACTATCTCTCACTCTCACTCACTCTCTTATCTCTCTTTTCATCATCTCTCACTCTCACTCACTCTTTCATCTCTCTCTCACTATCTTCTCTATTCTCTCACACTCACTTCTCCCTCTCATTCTCACTCACTCAAAATCTTGCCAAAAGGTATATTCTCTCCAAACTTTAATTTTTTTTTTCATTAATATGTGTTTTTGGAGTTAGTTTTGAGTTTATGCCAATTTTTTGTAATTTTGTTGTTATTTGACAATATTTGTTTTTTTTTTTTTGTAGGGAATCGTTGAGACTTTGACGGCTAAAGTTGAGGATTTGGACGCTATCGAAACATATCCCCCACCACTATCACCACAATAGGCTTGTAGATTTTATTATTGTACTTTGTTAATTTATGTGTACATTTTGAATATTATATATATTGGATAATTTGACCACTATTTTTCATATGTAATTTTATTTTGAATATTTCAATTTAAATTAAAGTAATTAAATAAAATAAAATCATACAATTAAATTAAATTTAAAAAGTAAAAATTTGAAAAATTAATATAATGAAATTGATATAAGAGAAATAATAAAACAAAATGTCAAAAACCTTGGGCGACAAAATATTTCGTCGAGCAAACTATTAAACTAGTTTATTTTAATTAAAAATTTAAAAAAAAAAATTTGAATATTTCGTCGCGCAAAGATTTGCGCGACATTAGGATTCGTCGCGCAAAGATTTGTGCGACATTAACTTTCGTCGCGCAAAATAATATTATTCGTCGCGCAAAGTGTTCGTCGCGCAAAGTTGATAGTATTTGTCGCGCAAAGTAGTTATAATTCGTCGCGCAAAGTATCTTTGAGCGACGTTAGTATTCGTCGGGCAAAGTTGTTATCGTTCGTCGCGCAAAGTATCTCTGCGAGAAAAAAAAAATTTCGTCGCGCAAAACCTTTCTTTACTATCTTTGCGCGACCAAAATTTCGTTGCGCAAACTTTGCGCGATGAAATTGTACTTTGTGCAACAAAATTATTTCGTCGCGCAAAGTGTTTTTTGTAGTAGTGAATAGTGTACAAATTCCAGTCAACATTTGCTTACAAAACAAGTTTGTGTACACTTGTAGGGAGGGTGATATTTTATATATATATATATATATATTTATTTATTTTGGCCTGACGTAGGGATGATGATTGATATTAATAAAATCTCTCCCCATAATCTCGAAGTTCCTAAAAAAATGTTTGTTTGAATATTTTCTTGGTTAATAACCAAATAACTGAAAAAAAAACAAAAAACAAAAAACACAAAAACAAAAACAAAATCCAATAGGATATAGTAGAGATATATACTATATCCTATTGGCTTGATTTTGCAAAGTCTTTATTAATTTAGAACTAATATATATCTGGCCATATATAACATAACTTCATTAACGTCACCCTTTGACTGCATAAAAACCATTAGGTGGAGCACTGCTCTCTTAATTAAACTGTTCTAAGATCAGCAAAACACCAATAATAAAACTCTAATGGATAGATCCAAAAGTAATAAGATAAATAATATAATATAATATAATATAATAAGATAAAATAGTAATAAGATCAACAAAACACCAATAATAAAACTCTAATGGATAGATCCAAAAGTAATAAGATAAATAATATAATATAATATATTAGAAATGGGTGGTTAATGAAATTTATCAAGAAATTAAATAATATAATAGTAATAAGATTGAATCAATTGCCCTTACGAAAACAGATTTCTTAAAAAAAAAATAAAATGGAAATAAGACTGGGTCAATTGCTCTACTCTATGTGTAAGATGTGTGGTTTACTTACTTACTACGTGCTTGACTTGGATGGATTCTAAGTTTTTTATTCTTAAGCGTATGATTTTATACATGCATGTTAGACTCTTCTGTTATATACAATGGCTCAACACCCCATTTGGTTTTGCTTCAGTCAACACTTCGCGTGCCCATAGGTTTCAACAACTTCAATTTTCTATGGAAAAAGGTTTGTTTTTTGTGAACTCCAGCTACACTGACCTAGACACAACGTTAGCTACATGTTTTCCAGTTCAGTGAAAAAAATAAAAGAGATTTGTTTACAAGAGTTTCCTTCACGCATCAACATTAACGACAAACGTCCTTTCACTATATGTTGTGTAATTTAGTAAAGTTAAAAGAAAGAGATGTCGTTTTCGAGAGTTTCGTTCACGTCTGTATATTAACGATTGATAATTATCCACGCTCGTGCTTGAACAACTTAAGTTTCATTAATTTCTACAAATGAAAACAAATGTATCTTGTATTGAACAAAGACTATGACATACAAATTTGTTCTACAAATTGATGGGGTAACTGAAAAGCATATTATACTTTATTTAGCAATGACGGGTTAGTAGGTTTGATGTGTCACAACAACCATGCAGGTGAGCAGTCGCTGTATCAATTTGTATATATTATCTCTCATAGGAAGTACTTTATTCATACTAGAAACTGGAAGTACTCTTTATACATACCCTTAAACGTGATTAATCACAAAAACACATTAACATGTTCTGTTTCATTGAAAATTATCGTAAAATTTTTTATTTTATTATTTATACAAATTAGGAGAGAGGAAATTGAACACATAACAATGAGTACATATATAAATATTTTTAGTTACTTGAGCTACGAGCTCTTTTTAAAACAATTTTCAACACTTAATCTATCAGTCAAGGGCTTGTAACTCAATTGGTTAAGAGCATTTACGCATGTTGTTGGGTTCATTTTTATACATAATTTATCATGTCATTCACCTAATTTTTTGAGTTGGTTCTTGACAATTTATAGTTTTTTTTTTCATCTTTTTTGTGTTTTTATAGATTTGACCTTGGTTGGAATAAATGTGAGCAAAAAGTAGTATATTATTGAATATAGATTTTGTTTTTGTTCATTTTCTTAGGTCAACTTTTTGGCCTTGGATCAGCATGTTCCGGTGCTCGAATGCGGGGAAGATCTTCATGAAACCTGTTCCAATGGATGTTGACGACAACATATCCGAATTTGAGCTCATTGAACAAGTATAGCCTATCCAACCGATCCAGCATTGATCCTAACTCTGAAATTGTGGTTTGGACCACATTTACCTCCATTGGATGTGACCCTCCATTTTCTACTTGTTACCACACTACTTGGTAACAATGTTTCACTTAGATAAGCTGGAATCTCTCTTAAGATATTGCAAGTTAAAGAAATTATGAAAGTGAAGACAAGTGGAGAAAAGGGCCAAAGAACTTTGGGTAGAAAGTGAGAAAGAGGAGAAGGTATCTAAGGGGCAGCAACCAAGCAAGAAGGATCATTCTCTACACTTTGCAATTTCTGATTTTTAAAGATGGAGGAGAGCAAGGAGCAACCAAAGAGAGGGGAGAATGGCATGATAATTCGAGAGAACCTTGGGGAGCCTTGAGGCAAGGATCCAAGGGATTGAAGATGCAACTCTCTTTCTCTTCCTTCTTCTATTTTCTTTCATTTTATTTATTTCTTGTATTTTCTTAGCTTCAATGTAACTTCTTATTTTTCTAGGGCTTAGGTTGAAGCCCTAAACATGATTACACTTTTGTTTTGATGCTTTAAGTTTATGGATTTGTAGATCTTGTTGATGAATTCATTTTCACCAATTTAATCATATGTTATGTGTTTGCTTCTTTTGATTTAGCACCTTAGGTTGTATGCATCTAGCTAAAGTTGAGAAGTTGTGTAAAATACCCAATAACATAATTTCTAATTAGCAACAAATGATTGAATGTTGAATTAATAATTGGCACAAATTAATGTGCTAATCATCCAATTAAAAATACCCGCAAGTGTACGAATCTATTGGAGTACAGATTTGTAAATATGGGATTGTTCCCACGAGGAATTAGAGGCTTATACAAAGGTCCAGTTTGAGTACGTATAGAACACTTATTTAACACAATCACACAGGCAAGATACAAATTGAATACTAGGAATGAGTAAATAAAAGTAAAAGAAATGAAACAAAAAAAGAAACGAAAGGCAAACACAATCAAGATTTTGTATCACTCCTTTACCAGCATGGTATCACTACTATATCACCATTGTATCACTTCTTTATCACCACGGGTACTATGGCAGCGATTGATCACTTTTGAAAAGCGATCTATTGCTTTTTGGTAGAGAGGAAATTCTCCGGATAACAACTAAACGATCGATTGCTTTTGGAAAGCGATATATCGCTTTTTGGCAAATAGAAAATTATGTACTTCCTCTATTTTCAAGTTTCGACCTCTATCTCGTTTTTGACCTGTAACATTCAAATTGTTAATCCAAATTTTACGTTCTTAATATGTGATCGGTTCATAATTGTATATTATTTCTTACCCTTCTAGCTTATGATTTGGTTATGTTTTTGAGTTAAACTTGTGCTTTTAATCCTTTTTGTGTTCATCTTTCAGTTAATTGAGCTTTAGGTAACAATGATGGCTTTGGAGAACATAATTCATGCAATTCAAGCATGTTAAGGCCTAATTTGGATGAATTGATGAAGAGCTTAAAGACAAACTCATTTTGGCTACAGCCCCTTGCCAGCCCAGTTTCGTAGGTCATATTTCAAGCTTTGTTTCAGCCACCTACATAGCTCGAATGAGGCCACATTCTTCATGCAAGTTGTTCCAATGGGTGTGTACTATAACATATCCAAATTTCAGCCCCATTGGATAAATCTGGAGTCCATTACCTAGCAAACACAGAGCCATGCTCAGGATGGATTGTTTCAGCGCGGAAAATGAGTTAGAAATTTGTTTCGGCCTTAACTTCTTCCTCCGACCTTGGATTGGCCCAAATAACATATGGCTGGAAAGAAGACATTCTGAACTTCAATTTCGAGTGCTTAAAGTCCTAATTTGATTAAGAGAAGCCCAAGTTGTAAGCCCTTAAAGTTGCTGGTCATGCTGACCTCAGCATGTGCTGGTTGGATGCTTGGTCATGGTGAGCTAGGCATGAGCTATCATTTCTGGTTGGAAGCTTGGTCATGCTGACATGATGATGAGCTAGGGCTGCTGGTGGGATTTATTGGGGAAGTGCATCAACCATTAAAGATTTTCTAATACAAGTGCATCAACCATTGAAGATTTTCTAATACAAGTGCATC
Source organism: Prunus fruticosa (assembly GCA_018703695.1). Lineage (NCBI taxonomy): Eukaryota > Viridiplantae > Streptophyta > Magnoliopsida > Rosales > Rosaceae > Prunus > Prunus fruticosa. The sequence continues at coordinate 10,628,371 of CM031923.1, forward strand.
AACCATTTCAGATTTTATAATTTAAGTGTTGTATGCATTAGCCATATTGAATTCAGGTTTTCACTTCCCCTAGTCCTATAAATAGGGAAGTTCTCTAAGCTTGTAAACACACCCCAAGGGGGGGAGCTCTCAAACACTTCTCTAGAGCTCCCTTCCCTTCTCTCCCTCAAATTCTCTTAGTTTCCTTTCAAGTTTTCAATTGTTGTAATAAAATGAGTTTGCTGAAATTTTCTTTAAGTCTTTCCAAGTTCTACTTTACTTTTCCTTATGTAAATTCTTTTCTTTAGTATTCAAGTTTAATTAGTTTCCAAGTTTCAGTTATGGTTTTTGTTCTTATTCATTATGCTTATAAGTTAATATGCTAGTTTGAATGATTGATCACCATTTAGGCTTGCATGTTAGCTATCTTGGTTTGAATTAAGAGTAGACACCATGCTTTAATTCGAATTGAACTATGAATAGGAAGAGTATGTATGGACATTCGACAACAGAGATTAGATACATGCTTGGTTGTTTAAATTGTTCTTCTATGCTTAATGGGTTCCTAATGCTTAGTTTTAGGTTAGACAACAAATGATCAAATTAGGGAATTAGGAACACAAGGTTAGAACCAGACACCATGGCCTAATCATACTTTAGCTAGAATCAATCCGTTAATCTAATTGAACTTGGGAACTTATTTGCTTGAGTTATTTCCTTTTTCTTGTTTTATTTATTTTCTTTTCCATTTCTGTTTTTTGTAGGGAAATGAATTGGATCATTCAATCACCAATCCTCGTGGGATCGACCTCGCACTTACATATGCTATACTACCGAACGGTTCGTGCACTTGCGAGTATCACAAGTTGAGGATGCAATTGAACCCATTTTGGTGAAGCTGTATCTACGCAACAAGTTTTTGGCGCCGTTGCCGGGGATTGGCAACATAGTTTGGTTCTATTTCTTTTCCCTACTTGTTTTATTTTTATTTTTCATTTTCATGTTTTTCTAGACAATTTCTTGTTTTAAAGTTAATGACGTTAATGGACAAATTGTGTTTGTAGTCCAACAGAAAAGGACAATTGCCCAACAAGCAAGAGAACTGGGTTTAAGTCCCAGCTTACACAACCCATTGGTGCTTGTTGCTTTGAAGCATGGAATTGGATGTGTGTTGATTTTTCCTTTTGTTTATAATGTTTAAAGTCTACTTAGTTCTCTATTGTTCATTCCTAATCCTTTTAATTCCATTTCAAGTTTGTGTGTTGGTTTTAGCAATTTATGATAGCTTAATAAAAATGGAGAGAGATGGCAACCTCAATCATAAGAATGGGAAGTGTGGAGTAGTGGGAGAAGTCGCGACCTCCAAGTGCATCCATAATCGACCTAATCGCTTGAAGGGGGAGCATTTCAATCCTTTCTCTTCTTTGAATTCTGTTTATTTCCGTCATTGTTTTTACCTTTTGGTCCGCGGTGAGTTCTTTGGTTTTCTGTGCTGAATCCAACCATATAAAGAACGTGAAATTTGGACTTACGGTTTGAAAGTTATAGGCTAAAACCCGAACATAGGTCGAAGCTGGAAAACAGAGAAACGATTCTGTCCAAATAGTGATAAAAGGGTGATAAATAGGTGATAGAAAGTGCTGTTTGTGTTTTTCTTTGGTTTCTTGGTTTGTTTGTTTTAGTACAACATTTTATTTCGTTTGTTTGAGTTTGTTTAGAGTACTTAGTTCATTTTCGTTTATGGTTTGTTGTTTCATTCTATCTTAATTTGTTTTTGTTTCTTATCTTAAAATTCAAAAAAGATTTTTCATATGAGCTAACTTATGGTAACCCCAGCTGAGCACTTCCGTCAAATCCAGTGTCTAGGAGTTCTATAGGCGACACCTTCGGTGTCTAAGAAGTTTGGGTTTTAAGCGGGACCATTGTGACCCCTCTAACCTTCCCGGATCCCCTGGCTGTGTTTTTCTGAGGCCCTTAACTGGTTATCCGTGAGTTGCTTGTATATTCGTGTGTTTTTAAATTAAGTTTTTTTTAATTATTTTCTTTGTTTTCTTTTCTGTATAGTCTTTGTTTTTGTTTCTTTTTATTATAGTCTTTGTTTTTGTTTTGTTTTTCTTTTTGTTTTCTTAAGTTAGTTTATTTATTTATTTATGTGGTTTGGTTAGTTAGTTTATTTCTGAGTGTTAAAACACATTTTTTATTTTATTTCAAACGCTGCATTAAAAAAAAACAAAATAACAAAATAAAATAAAATAAAATAAAAAACAACTTCATCATTCATCATCATCATCTTCTCCTTCACCTTCTTCATCTTCATCTTCATCAAGGCTTGCCTCTATTGTCTCGCACTTGTAGAATCTCAGCAGTTCTACATGGTCATCATTTTTCCTCTGCAATGCTTCCACATGCTGAGTGGCACAGGAGAGCCGCTTCTCTAAGTCCGCCACCATAGCCTTCAAGGAAGCCACTTCATCGCTTAGAGCGGCACACTCCCTTGTCCTCGCCAGGAGTCGCATGCCCAGATTGGTAGACGAGACCGCCTGGAGCACAGTTAGATTATGGGACTCATCCACCGCCATCCTGCGAGACCTACGTGCCACATGCAGGATGACCTGCTGGAGTGAGTTTACTGCCAATCAATGTTCCCAGGCAGCACTGACCTGTTCGGCATTGCCTCAGAAAGGTTCGGTATTGCCTCAACAAAGTTTGAGGCCGTACCGTGATGATATGAAGAGTTTGGGAATACGTTGCTTGGAGGAGCCCTTTTCTGGGCATTTGGTGGTGCAAGGGACAGCTCGAGGTTGAGATCATCAAGGTGAGTGCATGAGGATGCCATTTGTTTTGCTTCTGAATTTTTTGATGTTTTTCTTTGAGTTTGCAGGAAGAACTGCTGGGTATCATCCGTTGAGAGGCGTGGTTTAAATAGACATATGCTGATGAGAGAGAGCCAACACCACTTCCGGATTTCCCGGGCATGCTCGACCTAATCGCTTCAAGGGGGAGCACCTTTACTTTCACTTTACTTTTCTTTTTTCCGTGTTTTTCTGGTGTTTTTTTGTTTTGCCCGTTACTTTCATTTTCTAGAGCCTTGTGTTTTTTTTGCCTTCACCTTTCGGCTTTCTTCTTTATTTTATTTTAGTTAGGGAACTGTGCTTTCTTTTCCGTTTGTCGTCTTCGTTTGATTGAAGTTTGGGAAGTGCGATTTCTTTTCCGTTTTCTTTTTCCTTCTGCAACTTTACTATTTTATTTCCGAAACAAAATAACCAAAAAGCAAAAACAACAAAAATCAAATAAAATCAACAATTAGCAGTAGAAATCATTTCTTCACAGTGCTCGGTGTCTCGACCATTGGAGCTTTGAGTTTGGCCCTCTGGCTGTCCTCTTCCGGGCTTCTTGCACAGCCTCTTGGGGCTCACCACTTGAGCTCCCAAAGATCGCAATCTTAGCTTGAGCGTAACTACTCTCGCGATCTGGTTGCTTGCGTTTACCCGGTCGGTCTAGGTCCTCCAGCTGTTTTCGCATGTCGCGAGAGTACAACTCTACCATTTTTGATAGGTTTTTATTCTCGTCCCGCAATACCTCTAGCTGGTGTCGATTCACCTCCACTATCCTTGACCTCTCCCTTTTCAAGCTTTTTATAGCAGTCTGACACTCTTCAACCATACTTCGCTCCGCCGCCAACTGACCTTTCAGCACCTCTACCTCATGGGACTTCGCAAGTAGGCGATGTCCCAAACTTGCGACACATGCTGGACTCTGCACGCTCAGTGCCAGGGCATCACTCGTGGCCCGGTTGTCATCCCTTGTGCCAAACACACGTATATCTTTAGGAGTCACTAAATTTCTGCCCACTCCAATGGCAACATCGTTGTCCAGGAGTATTGAGTCAGCTCCCACAGGCCCCCTTGCGGAGGCAAAGTAGGGCATCCATACCTGGTGCCGCTACTTGACCCCATGTCTAGAGTCGGTGGAGCTAGGTTAAGATCCAACGAAAATGGGTAGTTAGAGGCCATTTTATTTCTCACTCGTTTTTTTTTTCTCTGTTTCTGAGTTTGTGTTTTGTTTTACCCTTTCTTTTTACCTTTTATAGACTTAGTTTGCTAAACCCTAGCTGTTGCGGTTCTAAGTTCTATGTGCCTGCCCTTACGGCTTATCTCTATATGTCGCCGCACCCGTTTCCCAACTCCCCTTAATTGCATTTTCACCTTTCACCACCTTCAAAGTGAAAAAGTCATTCCGCTTCACCCAAGAGGCCAATAATTCTGGCTTGGGGGATGTGAAAGCGGCCTCTCGCGCCGACACGTCCCTCACTCCTTTTGCCTGTCACTTCCTATGAACCAAGGCAGCAGGGACCACACTCTTTCTTTCCATAAAACCCGTCTTTGCACTCCCACTTCACGTTTCATTAAATTTAAAAAAATAATAATAAAATAATAATAATAACAAACGTGTGGGCTTCGGATTTCTTTGCGGGTCGGGTTTTCACCGTTGTTAGGTTTCAAAGTGTGTTAGCTTCTTTTGGGTTGGGCTTTTAATCGTTTGGGTTTTGGTTTGCGTAGAGCCTGTTTGTTTAAGGCTTTCTGTTTCGAGTGTTTTACTATTTCGTTTTTTTAATTTGTTTGTTTGTTTTGTAATTATTTTATTTTTGTATTTTAATTCTTGTGTGTTTTGTGATTTTGTTTATTTGCTTTAATACCTTCATTTGTTATTTTTGCCATTGCTTGTGCCTAAATTTTAAACATTGAGGACAATGTTCATTTCTAGGTTTGGGGGTATTGAAGTTTAGCAAGTAAATTTGGTTTTTCTTAAAATTTAAAAATAAATAATTAATTAATTTCTTGCTTGTTTTTCTTTTTTTCTATATTTTGAGTCTTGTTTTGTTTTGAGTCACTTTCCGAACACTTATGATGAGATTGTGATAAATGTTTGCAAGACTTAAATGAAAATTGAATTTTATTTATTTATTATTTATATTTTTTTTTTCCTTGTAAATTTTTATTGAAAAAAAAAATTTAATTTGGCATCGTTCTAGCATGATATGTTTGAAACCTTCATTGCACTTGCCATTTGTTTCATAATTTTCCAATTAAAGGATTTGCATGACCCAAAGAATTGTATCAAGCATAAATTAGACTTATATAACCATATAAAGTGAGCTTTTGAGCCTTGTCCTTCAATTCATGAGTGTTATACATGTACTCTTATTTTCTTGTCATCAAAGTTGTTGTTTGATCTCATTATTCATTGATTTGGTTGAACACTTAAAAGTCATTCATTCTTGTGCAATTTGACTTCATGACATTTAAAGAAATGATATTAAGGCCTTCTTTGGATTGTTTGTGCCTTTCAAGCTAACCTTATGCATGCTTAAGCATGATTTTCCATTGTTAACCATTTTGAGCCTACATGTAAACCTTTTCTTTCATTTACCAATTATATTTCCTCGCCTTAGCCCGAAAAACAAATATTTACCTTTCTGAGGAACTCATGAGCTTTAATTGGGATGTGTTTTTCATGCTAAGTTTGGGAAGAGGTGTTACATTTGAAAAAAAAAAAGAAAAAAAAAATTCACACAATTGGTGAAAAGAAAAGAAAAAAAAAATGTTATGATTAAATGGTGGTTGATTGAATTCATTTTTGGGCCTTTAAAAATAATTGTTGTTTGGAAAGGAGTGTAAACCAATGTAAATGAAGGTATAAGGAGTTTTGATCATGTAAAAGAAAAAATCTAATCGTGATGATTCGAAGTCTTGTAAACAATTGTTTTATGCTCTTATATTTTGAGTTCCTTGGACTTTGTTTTATCCATACCTTTCATTTCTCACTCACCTTACACCCTTGGCCCCATTACAACCTATAATAAAGACCTAAATTGATCTTAAATGTCATATGGTTGAATTGCATGCATTTTCTTACTTTTAAGTGTTTGGCATCCTTCTTGAGATCATATTAATGCAAGTTCTCCATCTTCCTATTTTTGAGTTAAGTTCCTTATGATTTAACTCTAATCTCATGTTTATAACTGAGTGTTGCATTGTAGCTTTCTTCTGAGTGATTCATTTGTGAGAGGACAACTTTGGTGAGATTTGAAGTTGAACTTATGCTTTGTATGATTTTTGAAATTGTGTGAAAACTAAGATTGGAGAATTTGTTGCATTTGGCTATCACACTACTACACTTTGAGCATATTATGTTTTGAACTTTGCCGCTTTGTAAATAATGTCTAAAATTGAGTTTTTATTGTTAAAAACTTTTGAGTCATGTGCATGCGTCATTTCTCTTCAGAAAATGTTCGGAAAGATTGTTTTGAGTTCTTTTTATTTTTGTAATTGTCTTTTTTGTGTTTGTTTTTGTTAATTAATGTATTTATGTTTGTTTTTGTTTTTGGTTTTGCTTAAGGACTAACAATCTTTTAAGTTTTCTAACCGCTTTGTTTTATAGAGTCAGTAAAACGTTTGTGGGTATCTCAATTCTGTTAAACCCTCATGAGACAAAACTCCTCCTACTAGGGATGCCTAGAGGTTTAAAGGCTTGTTGCATATGCTCAATGCAATCGAGTTACCTACGAAAGTGGTCTAGCTAACTTCTTATTATTATTTTTTTTTATCTGTGTTTTCCTTTTTGTTTTGCTCGAGGACTAGCAAAATCTAGGTTTGGCGGTATTTGATCGGTTCATAATTGTATATTATTTCTTACCCTTCTAGATATGATTTGGTTATGTTTTTGAGTTAAACTTGTGCTTTTAATCCTTTTTGTGTTCATCTTTCAGTTAATTGAGCTTTAGGTAACAATGATGGCTTTGGAGAACATAATTCATGCAATTCAAGCATGTTAAGGCCTAATTTGGATGAATTGATGAAGAGCTTAAAGACAAACTCATTTTGGCTACAGCCCCTTGCCAGCCCAGTTTCGTAGGTCATATTTCAAGCTTTGTTTCAGCCACCTACATAGCTCGAATGAGGCCACATTCTTCATGCAAGTTGTTCCAATGGGTGTGTATTATAACATATCCAAATTTCAGCCCCATTGGATAAATCTGGAGTCCATTACCTAGCAAACACAGAGCCATGCTCAGGATGGATTGTTTCAGCGCGGAAAATGAGTTAGAAATTTGTTTCGGCCTTAACTTCTTCCTCCGACCTTGGATTGGCCCAAATAACATATGGCTGGAAAGAAGACATTCTGAACTTCAATTTCGAGTGCTTAAAGTCCTAATTTGATTAAGAGAAGCCCAAGTTGTAAGCCCTTAAAGTTGCTGGTCATGCTGACCTCAGCATGTGCTGGTTGGATGCTTGGTCATGGTGAGCTAGGCATGAGCTATCATTTCTGGTTGGAAGCTTGGTCATGCTGACATGATGATGAGCTAGGGCTGCTGGTGGGATTTATTGGGGAAGTGCATCAACCATTAAAGATTTTCTAATACAAGTGCATCAACCATTGAAGATTTTCTAATACAAGTGCATCAACCATTTCAGATTTTATAATTTAAGTGTTGTATGCATTAGCCATATTGAATTCAGGTTTTCACTTCCCCTAGTCCTATAAATAGGGAAGTTCTCTAAGCTTGTAAACACACCCCAAGGGGGGAGCTCTCAAACACTTCTCTAGAGCTCCCTTCCCTTCTCTCCCTCAAATTCTCTTAGTTTCCTTTCAAGTTTTCAATTGTTGTAATAAAATGAGTTTGCTGAAATTTTCTTTAAGTCTTTCCAAGTTCTACTTTACTTTTCCTTATGTAAATTCTTTTCTTTAGTATTCAAGTTTAATTAGTTTCCAAGTTTCAGTTATGGTTTTTGTTCTTATTCATTATGCTTATAAGTTAATATGCTAGTTTGAATGATTGATCACCATTTAGGCTTGCATGTTAGCTATCTTGGTTTGAATTAAGAGTAGACACCATGCTTTAATTTGAATTGAACTATGAATAGGAAGAGTATGTATGGACATTCGACAACAGAGATTAGATACATGCTTGGTTGTTTAAATTGTTCTTCTATGCTTAATGGGTTCCTAATGCTTAGTTTTAGGTTAGACAACAAATGATCAAATTAGGGAATTAGGAACACAAGGTTAGAACCAGACACCATGGCCTAATCATACTTTAGCTAGAATCAATCCGTTAATCTAATTGAACTTGGGAACTTATTTGCTTGAGTTATTTCCTTTTTCTTGTTTTATTTATTTTCTTTTCCATTTCTGTTTTTTGTAGGGAAATGAATTGGATCATTCAATCACCAATCCTCGTGGGATCGACCTCGCACTTACATATGCTATACTACCGAACGGTTCGTGCACTTGCGAGTATCACAAGTTGAGGATGCAATTGAACCCATTTTGGTGAAGCTGTATCTACGCAACAAGTTTTTGGCGCCGTTGCCGGGGATTGGCAACATAGTTTGGTTCTATTTCTTTTCCCTACTTGTTTTATTTTTATTTTTCATTTTCATGTTTTTCTAGACAATTTCTTGTTTTAAAGTTAATGACGTTAATGGACAAATTGTGTTTGTAGTCCAACAGAAAAGGACAACTGCCCAACAAGCAAGAGAACTGGGTTTAAGTCCCAGCTTACACAACCCATTGGTGCTTGTTGCTTTGAAGCATGGAATTGGATGTGTGTTGATTTTTCCTTTTGTTTATAATGTTTAAAGTCTACTTAGTTCTCTATTGTTCATTCCTAATCCTTTTAATTCCATTTCAAGTTTGTGTGTTGGTTTTAGCAATTTATGATAGCTTAATAAAAATGGAGAGAGATGACAACCTCAATCATAAGAATGGGAAGTGTGGAGTAGTGGGAGAAGTCGCGACCTCCAAGCGCATCCATAATCGACCTAATCGCTTCAAGGGGGAGCATTTCAATCCTTTCTCTTCTTTGAATTCTGTTTATTTCCGTCATTGTTTTTACCTTTTGGTCCGCGTTGAGTTCTTTGGTTTTCTGTGCTAAATCCAACCATATAAAGAACGTGAAATTTGGACTTACGGTTTGAAGCTGTATCTACGCAACAATATGGTTGGATTCAGCATGGAAAAATGAAGAATTTAAAGTGGGAAAAATATCTAAAACAGATACAAAAGTGAGCAGAATTCAGTAACAAAGAACACTCACAATTTCAAACAACAAATAGAAACCAAAAAAAAGAGGGGGGGGGGGGGGTGTTTAATGATTCAAAATGTAACCAAACTCTAATTTTAACAAATGTGATTAACAAAATATAATTTAATATGGTGACAAACACTAAGGTTTTTGGATTCGCTAAGTAAAGTGTATGTTTAAAGGGTAAAATGATCTTTTACACTACCTTTACCTACAAACGTGTTTCTTTACTCAGTGAACGTATGAGTGGCGTTTATATGGTAATTGAAGCGTTCATTTGGTAATTTACAATTTAAACATGCATTTTACCTTCCAAACCTCATCCTTGCTTTCGTGGAATTGAGCAAACGTTTAAATGCTAACATGGTCTTTCTCACTACAAATTTAATAATTTTATAAAATTTACTAAAGAAAGGATTTATTACAAATTCTCAAAGAATTCATTGTAATAATACGATCCAACAAAAATGACAAACATGTCTCTTTATTCATTGATCGCACGAGTGACATTTATATAGTAATGAAGCCGTTCATTGGGTAATTACTTTTTAAATGTGCTTTTTACCTTCCAACCATCCTAGCGTTAACGGAGTAAAGGAACCATTTAAATAGTAACATGGTCCTTCTCACTACTTTTACCCAGAAATGCCTCTCTTTACTCACTGATCAAACATGTGGCATTTATATGTTAATCAAGTCGTTCATTGTGTAATTACTATCTAAACGTGTCTTTTACCTTCTAACTCTATCACGCCGTTCACGGAGTAAAGTAACTCGTTTAAATGGTAAGATGGTCATTCTTACTATTTTTACCCACAAACATCTCCGTCGTTCCTTACTAGGGTTGTAAAGTAACGTCGTTTAAGTAGTAATTGGAATGTTTCTACAATATTTACTAGGTTTGTACATCAGTTCAAAACAAATACAATTTTGCCAATCTGCATATGATCCAATATATATTTGATTATGAATTTTCCAATATAATTCGATCACATTAGATGTTTAAATCCAATCTGATCTAATCCAATTGATATTGGATTGGATTGAATGATCGGTTCATAATGGAAAAAAGTAGTCATGAAATATGAAACATATAATATAATCCAATCCAATCTCACTATCCATTAAAAGTGGATATTACCCTATGAACAAACTTCCCTCATTCCTTGAGTAAAGGACGTAGTTCATTTCATCATGAATTACAATGCTAAACCCTAAAGTATGGACTGAGAAGTCATATTGTATTCAACCATGCAATTACACCCGTGTGCATACAGGAGGTCGACTATTGCATAAACTGTGTGCTATTGCATGTACGTCTATGCAATTAAAACATTGAAATCCTGCCCTTCAAAGTTTGATGTATTCATACTTCAAAGTGTATTAGAATTTTCGTTGAATTTGTGTGCTGATGTGTGAAAGTCAAAGTTTTATTAACAAGATTTCAATAATGACACGAAGATTATTATTATCATTTATAATGACACGAAGATTATTATTATCATTTATTGACAATCTTGTCACACTCTTTGAAAAAATAATAATAAATAAAAAAATCTTATCACATAACCAATCATACCATTATTTGCTTTTACTTTAATGCATATGGGGTTGAGGAACACAAGTAATAATAATAATATTAGGGTGGAGAATACTATATAATATATGCTCCTGACACACGTCCATCATTGGACCAAGAGCTTGCTGAAATAGGTCATTGGGGAAGGTAAGGTTTTACCCATATTCATCGTATTGCCAACAGTGTTGCTCATCGTACAGTGCACTTTGGCTTGCCTATTGAAACCTCTATGTACTAGTATGAGGAGTCTCCTAATTTTATTTCCGGTACTGTATGAGGATTGTAATTCGTGATCAAGGAAATGTCCTTAATACACTTTAGACTTGTACTAGTCATTTCACATCAGTAATATTCTATTGCTTATCATTATATATATATAAGCTTCAGTTGAGGGATTTCTCAAATAAGTTTATTTGAGGGACATTCTGTATTGTATTTCAATAATCCAAACTGTCTATTTTATAGATACTCATTCAAAGATCATATCTATAAAAAATACTTGAATTTGATATCATTTGACCACTTGATTAAATTATTGAAATTTTAATACTTTTTTAAATAACCGTGTTCATTGATTTTGTAGGACACAATTGGATATCGAAACGGTTTCCGATTTGTCTAATTTTTTATAAGAATAATCTATGAATGTAGACTTAAAAAATAGATTGTTTAGATCGTTGAAAAAAAATTCTTAGGAGACCCTAAAGGGTGTCCCTCAAATAAAATTATTTGATATATATATATGGTCCTCTTTTTTTTCTTTTTTCTTTTCTTTTTTTTTCATTTTTTTTTCCAGACAAAGGTGATAGCATTTTATTGATAATGAAGGATGAGACAAGTACAAAAAAACCGAGCAATGGCCTAGAGAATTAGGCGAGTATCTCTACACCCAATGGGGATTTGGTTGTCAATTACCGAAGTAGCCTACCCTCTCCACCGCAAGCGTGAGAAAGAACCTTGTCTCCATTAGACATAACAATCCTCAAATAAGACATAACAATAAAATCTGGAGGTTCCTCGAACTAGTACACAGTGGTGCCAATATATCGAGCAAAGAGCATGGTTTTCTATACACCGTTGGCGGTTCAACGGACATGGGGGTAAAACCATCTCCAGTGATCTCGAAAGAATCACTCTTAAAAGAAACATTAGTGAAACCCCTATTTACTGCCAATGAAACTCCAACACGTGCAACTAAAGCTTCAACATGAGCTGCAGAGAAAACATTGTCCAAAGCCATGGCGCAACCCGCCACAAAGTAACCTGCGGAATCTCGAACCACGACACCTACTCCGCTCACTGTAAGTCCAGGTTGCCAAGCCCCATCAAAACATTGATTTTCATACCTCCCATGTTCGGCTATATTATCAACATTGATAATATATATGCTCTTTATTATCAAAAGATTTTGGCCAATTGCTTTTCCACCGTACATAGAAGTGAAAAAATTTGCTCCTTAGTTTGGTTGTACCAGGGACATCAATACTCAAATCAATCCAATATAAATAAAAAAGCAATCCATTCCAAAAGATTGAAACCCAATACACTCTCTTTAATATTTTATATGACACTTGATTACAAACTAGCTATTAGTCTAGTAGTATTTTAATTCGTGCATGATACACAACTTATTTATTTATTTATTTATAATCCACGGGACACACCTTTTTCACATATTAGATTTCAACTTTATTGAAGACTTGGTATCGATCATTGTTTGTGCTGGGGTTGAGGGAACCAAATATGCAAGGAGCTCTTCGTCAGACTCAAATATGGCCATTTCTTGTTCATCAAGGGTCACCCAAGCTTCAATTCCATCACAAAACTTTGTATCCAACAACGCAATTACGTTCTTATAGCCGCATTTGCTGGTGACCCACGTAGGTTTTCCCCATCCAAAGTCCATTTCATACAGAGGGAGCTTGCACAGACTTGTGGCCCAATAAAGATTGATGCCCTTAGTGCTCTTTAAAAGTTGGCCCCTCTCTCTAATGCATTCAAACACTGCCAAGAATCCCTCCACACCTTTAAATCTGTTTGCCTTCTCATTGACAAAGTCTGTCAAACCTTTCCTCATCGTGCTCACCAACTCGTGTAATTTGGTCTCATCCTCTTTGAACAAGATTGGAAGTGGCCAAAACCAATTCCCCATGGCATTTTGTGGCAGCTCCGGGAGCATTCTCCGGCGCAAGTTTACCATTTGGAACAGAACTGTTGGGCTGATTGGAGTCCCAGGCTTGGAGTTATGAGAAGCAGCAATGGCACATTTTAACATGATTGCCAAAACTAGTTGTACGTTTGTGGGGATGAAGTTTTGGACAACACCCTCAATTTTGGCCTTGAGACTTGCCATCTTTGAGACATCAAACACAAATCTCCTAGAAGTTAAATTTTCACTAGGCGTTTCCAAGGTATTTGGGATGGCCGGTAAGTCTCTAGACGGCAACAAATTTCCTCCATTAAACTCCGGCAACGCTAATCGCCCTCCAACTCCATCATCATATTGATCTTCATCACGATTTATGGCGGCCCATGTTCGCGCGAATTTGTAGAGCGATGTTACATCTGCAATTTTGTGCATAGGAGATACTACAATAGCAATTCCTCCGCAGTTAAAAACATTGATTTGAACAAGTAAAAGAACTGACCCCAAGGCTACTTGAGCTGTTTCAGAATCGGTCTCGGGGATCAAGTGATTGAGAAACTTGGGCTCTGGTTGTTGAAGATAATCTGCAAGCTGGCAGTTAACCCTAGCTTCCAAGAAATGAGCCCCTTCATCGTTGCACTCGATGAACGCAGGACCTTTGAGCCGGCCAGCCAATGGATAGAAGAGAACCAAAGTTTTGGATAGAGACTCTTGCAAGCGCTTAGAAGCTTTGGAAACAAAATCGGCACCATGCCAATGGTTGGTGTACAAAAACACGAGGGGTCCATATAACGTAGGAGGAAGAAGTTGATCCAAAAGAGAGAGCTTGAGAGTTTTAAGGTGATAAGGAGTTGGAGATGATGGCTTAATGATCTTTCTTGAGGTGATTTCGACAAGAGAATGGATAGAACTACCCATTTCTAATTGAATTAGAAAGACTCCCTCAAACTTTGGATTGGAGCCAAGATTATATATATATATATATATATCCCTCAATAATTTAGCCCAAAGTTTGAAGTCTTATGCTTCCTTGTTGGTCTCCTTTTAACAAGACACATAATCAAATCTTAAAAGAAAATTAATAAAAAATCAAATAACTTCAAATATTTAAAAATAAGATTAAAAAGTCACATAATCTAAAAATTAAAAAACCAGAAATGCAACATCTCCTCCCCACCCTTATCTTGGCCGGCCCCACCAACACCATCCACCATCTTTCTCCCCCAACCCACCCCAACACCACCCAAGCCGCTATACCATTCACCATCTCTCTCTCTCCCCCCTCCTTTAATTAGTTCACTGAACTGTTTTTCAAGAAAATTTGGAAAATGGTGTTACCTCCTAAAATTAAGAATTTTTGTTGACTTTTTCGTTCAAAATAAAGTAAATACTCGGGATAAGCTTCTTTTTTGGGTCAAGAGGGATAAGCTTTCTTAGAGCATCTACAATCATGCTCTCTATTTTTTAGTTAAAATTTAGCTAAAAACATATAAAAGCTATTTTAAGAGCTCTCTATTAAATTTTAACTCCAATCATACTCTCTAGTTTAGGAATTCATAAATGCTATAACTCTTTTTTAATTGGTCAATCTTTATAAAAAATAGTTAGCACGAATTAAAGGTTTAAAATACTCATAAAATAAAGCAGCATTAAATTATAGGGAGCCACTATGAATTTTTTCTCTCTCTTCAAATTTATGAGCTCCTAGAAGTCTCCCTTTTGCAAACACAGATATTTTTGTTATACAGAAGCATTAGACTTTGCTTAACCTCTTCCTCACCATTTTTTCTCTTATAATATTCGTTTTCTTGCTACGTAATGCAATGGAAGATATGACATCTTACGCTTCCTTGAATTTGTCAGCCCTTTTGTGTTTATTTTTTTTCTTTGTCTTTTATTTAACCCCAAACAATCATCTTGACGGTCGGATTTGTTACATTTTCAGGTCAAGCGCGCCACAAAGTTGACCAAAGATTTGTACGTGATGCTTCAGTACCAACTGATAATTTATTAATGGACCATATTTTTGATAAGAATTAGGCAGCTCATTGACCAATTCTTCAAATTAGCTACCCTTCTACACACCTACCCATCTACTGGTTTACAATTTCTTTGAGCTACCCACCTCGTTCTCGTTTTATATCTTTTGGATCTTTCTTTTTCCTTTTGATCCCATGTTCGGCTATATTATCAACATTGATAATATATGCTCTTTATTATCAAAAGATTTTGGCCAATTGCTTTTCCACCGTACATAGAAGTGAAAAAGTTTGCTCCTTTGTTTGGCTGTACCAGGGACATCAATACTCAAATCAATCCAATATAAATAAAAAAGAAATTCATTCCAAAAGATTGAAACTCAATACACTCTCTCTAATATTTTATATATTTTATATGACACTTGATTACAAACTAGTTATTAGTGGTAGTATTTTTCTTCGTACATAACACACAATTTATTTATTTATAATCCACGGGAAGAGATAATTTACACCTTTTTCACATATTAGATTTCAACTTTATTGAAGACTTGACATCAAACATTGTTTGTGCTGGGGTTGAGGGAACCAAATATGCAAGGAGCTCTTCGTCAGACTCAAATATGGCCATTTCTTGTTCATCAAGGGTCACCCAAGCTTCAATTCCATCACAAAACTTTGTATCCAACAACATAATTACGTTCTTATAGCCGGCTTTGCTGGTGACCCACGTAGGTTTTCCCCATCCAAAGTCCATTTCATACACAGGGAGCTTGCACAGACTTGTGGCCCTATAAAGATTGATGCCCTTCTTGCTCTTTAAAAGTTGGCCCCTCTCTCTAATACATTCAAAGACTGCCAAGAATCCCTCTACACCTTTAAATCTGTTTGCCTTCTCATTGACAAAGTCTGTCAAACCTTTACTCATCGTGCTCACCAACTCGTGTAATTGGGTCTCATCCTCATTGAACAAGGTTGGAAGTGGCCAAAACCAATTCCCCATTGCATTTTGTGGCAGCTCCGGGAGCATTCTCCGGCGCAAGTTTACCATTTGGAACAGAACTGTTGGCCTGATTGGAGTCCCAGGCTTGGACTTACGAGAAGCAGCAATGGCACATTTTAAGATGATTGCCAAAACCAGTTGCACGTTTGTGGGGATGAAGTTTTGGACAATACCCTCAATTTTGGCCTTGAGACTTGCCATCTTTGAGACATCAAACACAAATCTCCTAGTCGTTAAATTTTCACTAGGCGTTTCCAAGGTGTTTGGGATGGCCGGTAAGTCTCTAGGCGGCAACAAATTTCCTCCATTAAACTCCGGCAACGCTAATCGCCCTCCAACTCCATCATCATATTGATCTTCTTCACGATTTATGGCAGCCCATGTTCGCACGAACGTGTAGAGCGATGTTACATCTGCAATTTTGTGCATAGGAGATATTGCAATAGCAATTCCTCCGCAGTTAAAAACATTGATTTGAACAAGCAAAAGAACAGACCCCAAGGCTACTTGAGCTGTTTCAGAATCGGTCTCGGGGATCAAGTGATTGAGAAACTTGTGCTCTGGTTGTTGAAGAAAATCTATAAGCTGGCAGTTAACCCTAGCTTCCAAGAAATGAGCCCCTTCATCGTTGCACTCGATTAACGCAGGACCTTTGAGCCGGCCAGCCAATGGATAGAAGAGAACCAAAGTTTTGGATAGAGACTCTTGCAAGCGCTTAGAAGCTTTGGAAACAAAATCGGCACCATGCCAATGGTTGGTGTACAAAAACACGAGGGGTCCATATAACGTAGGAGGAAAAAGTTGATCCAAAAGAGAGAGCTTGAGAGTTTTAAGGTGATAAGGAGTTGGAGATGATGGCTTAATGATCTTTCTTGAGGTGATTTCGACAAGAGAATGGATAGAACTACCCATTTCTAATTGAATTAGAAAGACTCCCTCAAACTTTGGATTGGAACAAGATTATATATATATAGAAAAGTTGATATAGATCCAATTTCTCATCTAGAAGTTGGGTTTAATCCTTGGATTTTGGTGACTTTGATACAAGTCCTTTGACTTTTGTGCCACATAGGATTACATTCCTTTTTAAATATTGTCTGATGTAATCTTTTTATTTTATATATTTAAAATAATTTTTTGTTCCAATATTGCCCATTATCTTAGATTACTTACCTTAATGAGATAAAACGTAAAACGTAAGGAATAATGAAGTTATTAATTGCAAGTAAATTTTATGGTGGTTTTATAATAAATTACTAAATTTATGGTAAGTAAAGCACCTAATTAGGAAGACTTTTTTTTTCTTTTTTAAATGTTGGACATTGACATATATATAAAAAAGAAATAATGGAGTGAGTTTAGTGCTCAAAGGAAGCCAAACATTCGTTAAAATAGATGAGAAAATAATGGAGATTCAGACTTGGGGTTCATCCCAAGGCACAAATGACTCGCTGAAGCATGGTCTAATATCTATTTGCTATGCAGTCATAGTATCAACTTCTTCTTCTTCTGCTGCTTCTTCTTTTATTATTATTATTATTTTATGTTGAATATATGCTCAACTTTTAATCAGGTTCAGTTATTTTGTTCTTTATAGTTGTTCTTTTATGTATAGTATACCAGAGACATAGGTAATACATTTTTTGATATATTTTTCTTCATATATATATATCTAAATTATATGTAACATATTCCTTTAACAAAAAAAAAGTTATTAATTGACTTGTGTTTTGACATACATGAGATATAGGTACCACACTTTTTTGTCTTTTTGTGTTATGAATCTAAGTTATAGGTAACATACGATTTACCACTTATCTTTTTTATGTACCGGAGATATAGGTAGCATATACTGTCCGACTTATGTTTTTATGCACCTAAGTTATAGGTAATTTAATATTCTCCTTGTTTATTTTTCCACCTTACATTTAGGTAAGATGTTTTGTGGTTTGTTCAGCCTATGATGTAGATATATTATCCTATGGTATAGATATATTGTCCTATTGTCCATTGCATAGGTATAATATGTCATATTATCTATTGCCTATTACATAGGTATATATATGATTTTTCCTATTTTCGACATTGTGTAATAGTATTTTATCTACCTTTTTTTTAGGTAACATACAATTTTATTTTGTCTATTTTTTTATTTGACTTATAGGTAGTCTTCTAATTTATGTTCCTAACTTATAGGTAACATGATTTATCACTAAGTATTTTTTGTTACTAATAATAACACTATTTACCTGTATGTCAGGTATATAATCTAATGTGGATGCTTGTCTGATCGATTGGTATAATTTGTGGGTCTTTACTTTGTATTGATTAAATTCTATTTTAACCATATATTAGGAATATTATCAAGGAAAAAATTCAAAATTTAAATTATGGAATTCAATTATAAGGAAATAATGTATTAAATTTAAATTTTCAATGTGTTTTCCTTATTTACCTCAAAGGGTAAAATTGACACAACAAAAAAAGTAATAAATGTCAAAGGACCTACATCTAAAACTAAAACTGCGAGGACTAAACTCAATTATAGCTAATCATTTTGGACCTAGATCTAAGAAACCCTATTATATATCCCTCAATAATTTAGCCCAAAGTTTGAAGTCTTATGCTTCCTTGTTGGTCCCCCTTTATGCATTTATGAGCATCTCGTAAATCTTCACCATCCTAATAATCTAATCATTTAAAACAAGACACATAATCAAACCTTTACAAAAATTAATAAAAAATAAAATAACTCCAAATATTTAAAAATAAGATTAAAAAGTCACATAATCTAAAAATTAAAATACCCGAAATGCAACTTCTCCTCCCCACCCTTATCCTGGCCGGCCCCACCAACACCATCCACCATCTTTCTCCCCCAACACCACCCAAGCCAGCTATACCATTCACCATCTCTCTCTCTCTCTCTCACCTTCTCCCCCCCAACTCCTTTAATAATCTCTCTATATTCTTCACAGCCCCGCCTTAATTACCCCTAACCTTTCGTGAAGAAACCCATGGCCTCTCTCCCACCCACCTCGTGGAAAGGGAGTGGATTTTTCTTTTATGCTTTTTATTTAAACGAATAATTGTTAAATTTAAATAAATTTTCTGATGAAAAGGAAAATTAAATACTTATATTGTTGACATGTCATGTCTTTTAAACAATTAGATTATTAGGATGATCAAGATTTTGCGAAATGCAAGAAAATACGTAAACTCTAAGTGGGGTGTATTTCAATTAGGATTGTATACGATTTTGAGAGATTTTTTTTAAGTGACAGATTTCCTGGAATTGTACAATTCCTATAGGTTTCACCCGGATTTTTAATAAACTTGTATAGGCTTTTATTATAGACTTCCATACTTTTGTATGAACTTTTGTTATAGATTCAGATATATTTGCATGAGAATTTATCAAAAATAGCCAAAACTTGATCCTTAATTTCAAAAATGTCAATTTTTATAAAATATTTCAAATATAGCAGAAAACTCACTTAAATAGACACAAATGCCCTCAAATTTAAAACTCGTATACACCTAAAAAATAAACCTTATTAAATAGAACTTTGGAATATTTTTAATCCACGTTTGTACAGAAGAACAGAAGTTGAAATATATCATCCTATTTATTGATATTTTAATCAATTTAAATTTAGTCCCAATCCAAGCATCATCAAACATCGGTTAAGTGTTATTCAACTTAAGCCAATTCAAACCAAGACAATTTCTGAGAATAGTTCATGCCAAGACAATCTTCCGTAACAAACAAGGCTGAAGGGACCAACTTGGCAAATGACTAAAAGACTTGTTGCCGGATCGATTGCCCAAGTCTGTCCGAATGACACCATTATTTTTTCTTCTCTGATGGATCAATCCGCCGAGTGTTCCCCACACGCATAAATGCTGCCCCGGCTTCTCAAAGAAGCTAAAAAGTTTCAAAATTGGCAGCCCATCCCACACGTCACGTTGCCTTTTAAAAGCCACACAACCATATTTGTACAATTTGAGTAGCAAAGTCAAAGGAATTTTCCACATAAATGAATTGATTTGTAGGCCAACGAAAAATCAAATCATGATATAAGTAAGTGTTCCCAACATTTTCCACTAAAAAATTATATCCTTGTTGCTGAGCTTGGTTGGATTTTACTTTTTGTTGTATTGTTGTGCCTTTTTGTGTCTTAATATATTTAGGCTTTGTTCAATATATTAGGGAATCTCCTATATTAGGCAAACACAGAGATTTTTGTTATACAGAAGCATTAGACTTTGCTTAACCTCTTCCTCACCATTTTTTCTCTTATAATATTCGTTTTCTTGCTACGTAATGTAATGCAAGATATGACATCTTACGCTTCCTTGGTCAGCCTTTTTGTGTTTCTTTTTTTTCTTTTTGTCTTTTATTTAACCCTAAACTATCATCTTGACGGTCCGATTTGTTAGATTTTTAGGTCAAGCGCGCCACAAAGTTGACCAAAGATTTGTACGTGATGCTTCAGTACCAACTGATAATTTATTAATGGACCATATTTTTGATAAGAATTAGGCAGCTCATTGACCGTCGGATTTATTAGATTTTCAGGTCAAGCGCGCCACAAAGTTGACCAAAGATTTGTACGTGACGCTTCAGTACCAACTGATAATTTATTAATGGACCATATTTTTGATAAGATCTCATTGACCCATTCTTCAAATTAGCTACCCTTCTACACACCCACCCATCTACTGGTTTACAATTTCTTTGAGCCACCCACCTCGTTCTCGTTTTATATCTTTTGGATCTTTCTTTTTCCTTTTGATCCCATTAGTATCAGAGCACAAGCGTTCTTTTTCTTCATTTTTTTTTTGTTACAAGCCCTTTATGTAAAAACCCTCGAAAATATTATAGTTGAAGAATATAGGGTTTAGTGTAAAATCCATGCATGTTTGTACTAATTTGATGATTATGCTAATTGGTGTCACCAAACAAATAAAAATATAAGCAAGGATATGGAATAGGTGACAAATCCGGCCGAATCCGGCACATGGTAAAGATAATAAAGCAAAGAAAAACAAAAACGAAAAACAAAAGAACTTGCAGCACAGGAAGTTCCAGCCCTCTAATGCAAGTACTTCTTTGCCTGTGCCTTCTCACATTAGAGATAATGCAAAAGTTCAGTGAGACATCCAACTCCAAGTTGAAAATGTCAAGTGTTGGATTATTATAGCAACCTCATATCATTCTCTAACTTGGACGCAAAATCCCACAATAACCAAAAACAGTTCTGCATCTTCCTATCTAATCAAATCAGATTTTAAACTTACAAAACTTGAAAAACACCAGTCGCAATGCAAACTAGGGCATCACTTGAAGTGCTCTTTTTCCCCTCCCTTCCTATTGTGTTAAACAGAACCATCCAGCGACGCCATGCTGGTTCTGGTTCTGGTTCAGGGAAGGGTCAATGCAATGATCTTCCTTCAAAGCAATTTATGCAGTTGTTCCTTATCCAAGCGAGTCTTGCAAGAAAATAGGAGTTCATATTGAGCTCCAAATATACGTTGGCGCTTTAGCCAAAAAAACTTCTTCTGCAATTCATGCGGTTGTGTCTTTATGACCAGATATTGTTTCTTGATTTCCATTTCAAACTGCTCTCTGGACTTTTTATCAATATGAGGTGATCGCAACACAGTATATAAGACTCGTGATTCAGGCAATGCAATCCTCCGTGTAGAAGGTGGAAGCCCCCACAAAAGGTTTGGGTGATGAAAAGATCGAATCACTACACATATCTTGGTCGCCATTACTTTCAGTGCTCTTTCTTTTTGGCTGACTCTTTTGACAATCAATAAACATATCCTAGTCAGATGAATGACAGCAGAGTCTAAACAAAACATTATTTAAATAAAACAGAAAAGAATCCAGTCCTTCATGATAAATGTTGGGTATGAAAAGGAAAAAAAAAACCACAGATCAAAGCATGTTCATATCTTTAACAATCTTTAACAAATCATCCATTAAGCACTTTATGAAATCAAGAGAAACCCATCCATCAAGTCAGGCCTTTTTGAAGTATTCACAACTCTACTATGCTTCTGCAGAACTAAGTCCCAAACAGTCAAACATCTCTAGAAAAATAAAACCCCAAATCCCTAAAACGAAATAACATCAACCAGATTGTCATAGAAAACATAACTACAAAAAACAAAAAAAAAAAGGATGGGGAAATCATATAACATATAAACAAAGATTTCACATCAGATTTATAGATTATGTACAAAAAGTAACAAATAATGAGACTGAGTACCAAGAAAGTAAAATAAAACAATCAGAAGTATATAGAGAAAATGAAAAACAAACCAAGGTCGTTTGGTATTAGAAAATCTAAAAACATATACAGTCGGATCAAAATAGAAATGATATTTAATGTAAACAATAAAGTCACAGTATAAAAAAAATAACACAAGGAGAGGACCAACCAAAGTAAAAATCCACTGCTTCAGTTTGGAGATGTCTAACTTAAAAACTTGGATCACCTTCAGCCAGTAATGAAGAACGAACCTTGACTGCAACAATAACTGGAGAAAATCAACTGTCATAACAGAGGAATCAGTTGCAATCCATCACCTATAGCCATCATATCTCATGAAAAACTAACAGCTTAAATTTCATAAAGCACAATAATACTAGGAAAACATGATTGCATGACAAACATAATGCAAATCAATTTATGAGTTTATAGTTATTTTGTATAATGACAAAAAAAGAATTGCCTACAAATTTCAAAGCTCTTCCTCTTTCAGGAATCTAAGGAAAATCATATTATATACATGATAGGAAAAATAGCTCTGTTTATGAAAGCACATCAACAAGGAAACTCAAATCATATATGAAGGTACAGAAAACTCATGTGAGAGCTGCACAACAGCTACTCCCACCAAAGAGCAGCCCTCCATGAAAGGACCTCAAGGTGGACCAGATTAAACCCTCTCTGCGCCAGAGAGCAGCCCTCCCTGAATTTCCAAGGAAACAAGCCATGACTCATTATTATTATTATTATTATTATTTCAGTTTTTTAAGACTGAAATAAGTAAGATTGGTAACTATATTTGTTTTTGTTTCCTCGTTGACCCTTGATCCTGCCATTCTAAGTTCTAACAATCAAACCAGCCTCCTTAACCACAAGCTCAAACCAGTAACTTCTTGGTCTGACCTAGTGACCTTCTGATCTAACCTAGTGACCATTGGACTCAACTTGATGACCATCGAACTTGACCCGGTGACCCCCACCTAGGCATGACCTTGTGATCCAACCCTATGACATACTGATAGTCATTCTATATAGTTAATTTGAAATAATTAAATTATCTTTACAAAAAAAAAATTATGTATTCAGAAACCATTTAAGCAATTATTCTTAATTTTCTATTGCAATGAACATAAAATGTTTTTGCTATAGAGAGTGACTAAACAAGCATCACAGTAAAAAAGGTCAGAAACAAAGAAACAACCCAAGTTTGGTCCACAACTAGCAACTGCAGATCAACCAAATACCCAAATATTGGGAACTAAAATAGCTAATTTTCATATCCTGCCTACCATTTCTCAACAAGGTTCAGAGTCGAGACTCCTAACTAAAATAGCTAATATTGGAAAAAGAAATCAAGGGAAGGATAATGAACATACAGGGTCGAGACTCGAGATCATTGGGCATTCTAATTAACCTAATCCATCGACCCAGAGCAGCACAAAAGCATAATCAATCAAACAGAATCAACTACACATAACCAAAATCAACACACAAACAACTTACCGAGATGGAGGAGGAGGATGAGGATGAGGCAGCAGTTTCTTGGTTTTGGAATTTGGGGATTTTTGGTTTTCCGTACGATTGTTCAGAATCTGAATGGAGAGAAGACGAATTGGAAGGAGCTGCTGTGGAGATGGAGACAGCTACGCCGGAGCTTGGATTGTATCTGTTATTTTCGTGAACTGAATCTCTTAATAAGAGATTTATTTTAACTTCAAATAAAAAAGCAAAGAGGAGTTATCGAATTTTTTGTTGTGATTAAATACCTTGATATAATTTGTGTGCGTGTATGCAAGTATGCGACTAGGGTTTTATGTATCTTAATCCATGTGTTGAACTGAAAAGGATGTGGTGGGCTGTAGCCCAAGAAGTTTTGAAGAAAAACTAATAATAAACCAATATCTAGATGGCCCACCACAACAAGTTTGCTGCTTTTTGGTTTTTTCCTATGCTAAATCTGCTACCTGTTTCGACCAAAAAAAATATTTTGCTGCCTGTGTTTTGTGGGTGAAATTATATGCAACCTTTGGCAAAAGATTTTTGAAGAAGAAAAAAAAATACCTATATGGTCCATCATCAACTACAACAAATAAAGAAAATATTATTTTCTCAAGTTCATTTGTATTCTCTTTTAAGAGTGGAATAATATGTTAACCTAATTATATTGTCCTTGTGTTTACAACTAATATATATGTGAAACTAATTATTTATATTTTTGCACTTTGCATTTTAGAAGCTTAATCAATTGATGCTAATAAATTTGAACTTCAAAATGTGAAGGTAAGATTTTTTTATAAAAAAATCATTAGACGAAACACGTTTTGCCATTTATATCATATATATACAGTTCCCTTTTATTAAGGGATCTCTCAAATAATTTTATTTGAGGGACCCCTTTAGGATACCGTACAAAATTTTTCGTATACTTATTTATCGTTTTATTTATTTATTATTGAAATTGTTTTTGTTTGCAGAGTTATAAAAAGATGCCTCCTAGAGCTAGAAGAAGCTTAGAACTTATACCAAATGAGATTGCTCGTAAGATGACCTTTCGGAAGCGAAAGAAAAGTATATATAAAAAGGCGGATGAGCTTTCGAAACTCTGTGATATTGATGTTTGCTTGATCATCTATGAAGCTGATCAAAAGAAGGGGCGGGCAATTCAATCAGAGACGTGGCCTCAAGATTCAGCTGAATTCAATCGCATTTTTAACAAGTATAAAGCTTCCAGGGATATTCATGTCCCTGGTTTAAAGCAAAACTTCGATTTGTCTGATTTTTACAACGCCGCCAAGAAAGAAGACGTGGATTGAAAGTTTGAATAAATGTACCCAACATGGGATGATCGAATCGACCAGTTTTCGCAGGTCGAATTGATTAAACTAATTGGTTCACTGGAAGCCAAGATACAAGCTTCATCCAAGAAGATTGATTCCGTGGAACAAAATTGAAATGTATCCAAAGCAGAAGAGCACACCAACATGTGTTGGAAGCCTACTAATCAAGTCCCTGATCAGCAAACTTGTCCTGAATTCGGTGCCTTTAATATGGTTTCAGTCAATACCAACTTCAGCCCTATAATTGATGTCAATATGTGCAAATATCTCAAACTGCCTTGTGCATGGATTT
This sequence comes from Prunus fruticosa, assembly GCA_018703695.1. Classification (NCBI taxonomy): domain Eukaryota; kingdom Viridiplantae; phylum Streptophyta; class Magnoliopsida; order Rosales; family Rosaceae; genus Prunus; species Prunus fruticosa. Next base: position 10,653,561 of record CM031923.1, read on the forward strand.
CAAGCTCATTGAAGATCTGATGATCTAACCCTTACTGAATTTGTAGCTATCTTTTAGTTTGATTGATTCAATTTCTGATTTACGACCTTTTGGCTATATGGAAAATACATGCCTATGTTTACTCTCTTAATTTACTTTCAGAATTGTGGTTATACCATGCTTCTCCTTTAGTTAATGGGTATTTTTATTGGGTGTCGTTGTTTTTATTTATTGTTTTACAATATTGTAAGGTCTTCTCTGTTTCATTTAAAATATTAGAGCTACACTTAAGATAATACATGTGTATCTTTCAATATACTAACTAAGCTCCAAGTAAGGAAAGCTAAAAAAAAAACCCTAAATCTCTAAACGCTCCCAACCCTTCAGCGCCGCATCCTGGGGGGGAGGTGGTCTGCCCCCCTCCTCCTCTCCCCTCCTCCTCCTCCTTTGTCCTTCTTCTTCCCCCCTCTTCCCTACTATTCCTCTCTCTCGTTTAATATCTCCTTGGTTTGGTTTTGCCCCTTTTTCTTTTACCGTTTCCCCTCACCCTCTGTGGTGATTTGCCTCACCCTCTGTGGTGATTTTCCTCCTCACCCTCTGTGGTGATTTGCCGCACCCTCTGTGGTGATTTTATCTCACTGGAAATTAGCCCAAAGTTTCCCTCGCTCCCTGAACTATCCTCCTCACCCCTTTCCCTTGCTGTTACTGTTGCCTTTTCTTTTCTTGTTTTGCAGGGAGTGTGTGGTTGGGTGTGGGTGGCTGCTTTGTTCTGCTCCTTTTCTGGAGCTACCTTGAGTTTGCTTGTGTTTCAGTGGCTGGGGTGTTTTGTCCCCTGTTGTTGCCGGCGGTTTTGTTTTGCTATGTTTGTTTTCTTTTGCAGGTTTCAGTCTTGTTTCAGGCTGGATTGCTTTCTGCTCTACCTGGAGATGCAAGTGCTTGCTTCTATTATGCTTTTTCTCCTCCGATTCCTTGCGGCGTTGTCTCGATGTTGGAACTTCTCCATCGTGTTACGTTCTGGTGTGTCTCTCCTCAGGAATACTATCGCGTTGAGGATGCTTTTAAAGTGCATTTGGCACTTACCCCTCGGATTATGGTAGCGCTCTCGGTAGCTGTGATGGCGTATCCATCACCATCTTCCTCTCGGTTCTTTGGCTTCTGTGACTTCTCTGGTGGTTTGGGTCTTGCGTTGGGTGCCTTGCCAATTGGTTATTGGTGGTGCGGCATTCCTCAGTTGGTTTTCTTTTTATTTCTTGGCTTTTGTTGTGTTTTTTTTGTTTTGTAATTTGACTGGGTATGAAGCTTGGTTCTAGCCTTGAACTGAGGTCTAGCTGCTTCTACTGGTTCGTGTATTTCTGGCTTAGTGTGCAATCTATCCCGTTTTGGTTTCTTTGAAACCAAACATTGACCAAAAAAAAACTAAGCTCCAAGTTTTGTGGTATTTTCCAATAGGGTGTTGTTAAACTGAATGCGGTGTGACAAATAAATGGCTAAAACCTTAGCCTATAATACGGAACTCTGGAATCCACCAGGAAGATATGAGAAAACTTCAAGGTTTATTTGATAGGATCCGGATCCCTTGTTCTGATTTTCTCTGTTACGATCCCGCTTTACTTTTATTCTCCATACGCCACCTCATTAAAATTTAATCTAAGGGATTTAAAAGTTAACAGATAATCCTAAAACAAAAACTCAATTTACTCATAATTAAAAAAGAATAAAAACCCCTAACACCCAACTAACAGGAGTTAACGTCTGGCTGTTTTTTTTCCTCCTTATTATATAATTAAGCATCAAGTAAAATATAATTAATATATAGAGGATTTGGATATCTCTGAGAATCATGGAATTATGGATTCAGTGCCTTATCTCACGAACTTTTTATCATTGAAATACTTGCTTCTCAGGGGCAATAAATTAAATGGAAGAACACCTGAAAATATTAGACAGATGTCCAAGTTGGAGATTATTGATTTTGGTGGGAATTCTTTGGAAGCAGTGATGTCAGAAATCCATTTCTCGAAACCCTTCAAATTTAAGGAGTTGGATTTATCTAGCTCTCTAGTTTTAAACTTCCATTTTGATTGGGTTCCTCCCTTCCAGTTGGAATCGATATTTCTGATAATGGAATTACTAATACCATTCCGAGTTGGCTTTGGGATTTGTCACATAAATTAATTTTTATGGATCTCTCTCATAATCAAATTAGAGGAACAATTGGAAATTTGAGATCGGAGTTTTGACCTCAGCTAAATGTGAGTTGGAACCAATTGGAGGGTCCAATCCCTTCAACTCTATCAAAAGTGTTACTTCTAGATCTCTCCAATAATAATTTTTCAGTGGCAGCAGCTTCTTTTTTTTAGCACAACCAAGGATGGTAATTTAACTTTTCTTGATATCTCAAGCAACCATATATTCGGAGAACTTCCGGATTGCTGGATCCATTTAAAAAAAATTAGTCTTTCTTGATTTGGGCTATATAACTCTTTATCTGGAAAAATTCCTACCACAATGGGGTACTTGTTTAGCATTGAGACACTAAGACTAAATAACAATAGATTTGTGGGAGAGTTGCCTTCACAATTCAAGAATTGCAAAAACTTGACACTTTTTAATCTTGCGAAAAATAAATTATCGGGATCAATACTTGAATGGTTAGGGGCAGTCTCCGAATTTGACTATCCTTATCCTTTAATCTAATAACTTCTATGGAAGCATCCCACCACAATTATGCCATCTCACTCGTATTCAACTTTTGGATTTGTCAAGGAACAACATCTCTGGAACTATACCCAAATGTCTCAACAGTTTGACTACTTTGACTCAAAAAGGAAGTTCAAGTCAAACTATTCAACATTCTTTTTTAGGTGATTATCTAGGAGGATACATTTTAGGGCGTTATGATGATGAAGCATCTTTAACATGGAAAGGATTCAGAGCTAAATTTAAAAGTAATCTAGGACTTCTAAAGAGTATTGATCTCTCAAGCAATAAGTTGATTGGGGAGATTCCTAGTGAAATCACTTATCTTGTTGGTTTGATTTCTTTAAACTTGTCGAGAAACCAATTAGCAGGTCAAATTCCTTCAAGGATTGGAAATTTGCAGGAGTTAGAGTTTCTTGATTTATCAAGAAAGCATATAAAATGGAAGAATTCCGACACGTCTTTCTCGGATAGCTAGTCTTGGTAAGTTGGACTTGTCAAAAAACAACTTGTTTGGAAACTTAAAAAAAAAAAACAAAAACTTCCACGCGACTTCATAATCCTTACGCTGCGGCTTGTAGATCACACAACGACGCCGTTGCATGTCGACACGTGTCACCACGTCTTGCCACACTAAACATATATGCAGCAAGGTAAAAAAACGAGTGCACGAGGCGATTTCCATTTGCCTCGCTCCAAGGCGAGCTTAGTCAGGCCTTTGAAAACACTGATTTTCATAAGGAATATGATCTCAATAGTTAAATATATCAACAATAAGAATCACCATTAACATTTTTTTTTTGGTCGGAATCAAGTTTCATTAAATAGAAGGTCAAAGCCAGATTACATCAAAATGAACTCAAATAATTGAGTTCAGACAAAATGCAATACAAACAGACATAGAACCCACAACAAATAAAATTAACAAATGTATAAAGCACACATAAAGACATTAAACCCACATAAAGGCAAAGACCCCACATAATGTCAAAAAGCCCACAAAAGGCAAAGGCCCACAAAATACAACACAACAATAGGAAACCCTAACACCAATAATAGGTATGTGCCGCACAATCCAACAGCCACAAGCCGTGGCACCAAAGCAAGCCGACAACCACTAAAAAGAAACCAGTAGCCAGCATAAAATGGTGGTGAGCAAGCCACCCAAGCTACACCTATTAGGAGTAGCGCTACCATAATCCAAGCAATAAGTGCTATTTGCACTTTAAGGGCATCCCAAACTCTATAAGTTTCACCGAGGATAAACAACGGAAGAAACATATGTGGAGTCAAAAAGCCAATGATAGTGGTTAAGACCAAACAATGTGACACAACCTTCAACATTGAGGAGAGAAAATGCATTACAAAACCTGTAAAGAGCACAGAAAGCTCGAAGACTCTAGGAAAAGCACAGAGCCAACAAAACCACCCAGAACGACCAAAACCAATGGGCAGTCCCTGGAGACGAAAAGAGCTCTCAGCATCAGCCACCACTACAGGACCACAGGGAAACTGATAGATTGGGCACACAACTGAATCCACCAAGACCAACCCCAGATCCTAGCACAGGCTGGGAGGGGGAGGGAACTGGGTAAAACAGGGGATTCAAATCCCAGATATGCAAAAGAAACAGAACCAAATACAAAGGGCCAAAACCCAATTAAACCACGAAAACCCAACCCAAAACACCTAGCCAAATCAAAAGAAAAGGAAAAGAGAAATAGGAACAGGACAAAAAGCAAAGGAGGGGGGAGGAGTGGACTGGAAACTAGGAAGGATAATAAAATTTTAAATAAAATTCTGCTAGCTGATGTGCCACATCTTTCAATTTAGGAGTGCAAGTTGGAATGGAAATTCCAATTCCAACCGATTTTAATTAGAAAATTTCTGATTTTGGTGAGTCCATATTAATTCCAACATCCAAAAGTTTCGAAATCCGAAAATTGCGAAAAAAAAACAATTAGATTAGAATTTGAATGTATATCAAGATTCCGAAAATTTTGAATTTCGAAATGTATTGAGGATTCAAGCTTAGACTATACATAATGACTAGTTTCATGTTGAATTTGATATGGCATAATAACTAAATAGACATAGACGAGATATTTCATAAAGGATAACAACATATAAGTGATAGCACATAATAGTTCTTCGAGCTTCTCCGTATGATTTTTCAATTTTGAGCCAATGTTAACCTTTCAAATTGTTAGACATGTTTAAAATTGTCAATGATTTTCCTAAAATTCGCAAAAAAAAACAAAAAACGAAACATGTACCGAAATTTTCCTATAATTCAGAGTTAAAAAAAAAATTAGAATGGATGTTGAAATTCAAAATTTTTTGGAACGGAATTGGAAAAGAATTGTCATTCCAAATTTTTTTGGAATGAAATTGGAATCCCCTAATTTCGATTCAATCAGCCCTAATTGGATTAATAAGGATCCATATTTTAGAAAAACACAGGGTTTGGGTCATTCTCTCATTCACACGAGGAGAGCCTTGACGGCTAAGGTTAGGGTTTCTCCAGTTTTCTTTACTCATTCTCCTGCCGTCTCTCTAAGTCTTCTTTGATTGTCTCTTTGGGTTCTTCTTGTTGAATTGGGTATAACTTTTTTTTTTGCTCTTTTATTCTCCGTGGGGTGGTTATGTTGGCTTTCTTTCTGGGTTCCTAAGGAGCTAGTCGCGGTGAGGGCCTCCATCTTAACGCTATGGAGATGGTCACCGCCTCTTCTGCTTAAGTGGATGACAAGTATGTGGCACCAATCGAGAATAAAAAGCGTGCGAAAAATGGTGTTGGGCATCTGATTGTTAGTGGCATAGATTTTTCTGGTAAGCATAGTTTTTGTACCGAGGATTTTGTTGACAAGGGGGAGGAGACCAGCCTCGAGGGGTCTCCAAGATCTCCCTAATAATTCTCCTATGGAACGTTCGTGGGCTTGGCAACCGATGAACGTTCCTACTATGAAGATCTTTCTTAGGAATTTTCTTCAAGCTAAGAGGCCAATCTTGGTCTCCCTTGCTTGTCAGCTGGGGTTCTGGATCAAGAAAATTGGAGGTGGCGGTTGGTGTTTGGCTGGATCTGTTATGATGCTCACAATACGTTTTTGACTCTATATGAAGAACTATGATGCTTTCTTTAGATCATAGGAGGCTTTCTTTGATAGTATATGTGTAGTGATAGGATGTGTTTCAATGGTTTTGCGGTTGGGTGATTGGCTGGATCTATTTCTGATACCCATAGTATGTTTTCTACTATGTATGAATAACTATGATGTTTTTTCTAGATCATAGGAGGACTTCTTTGATAGTACCTACGTAGTGATGGGATGTTGTTTTAAGGGTTTTATGGTTGGGGTTTAGGTTGGTTTGTTTTGTATAAGTTATTTGACTCTTATGTTTAGTCAATAGCATGGGTGATACTCTTTTCTACTCCGGGTGTTTGTTTCTCTAGGAAACGAGGCCGCCGTTAACATGCTAGTTTTTACCATGTAATGTTCCTTACGGTTTAATGAAATACCATCTTTTCTCAAAAAGGATCCAAATTTTAGAAATGTACCACCTCTTCTATATTAGTTAAATATAGCTAAAGAAAAATATTTAAAAAAATTTGGTGGCTAAAATTGTTGATGTTAAATTATAAATTGGGAATTTGGAGTAAACCACATGTAATTGACACACACACAATATATATATATATATATATATATTGTTGCTATTGCTTTAAGCAACAAACACAATTCAATACCCTTTCACTCTACTCAAAACTATAGATTTTTTTTTAAAAAAAAAAAACACGAACAAACCAAGCTTAGGATTTCAACATAGGGTGGGCTAAATTTACCTAACGTACAAACCTACTAAAAAAATAGAAAACTCAATAGTATTAGTGAATCATTTATAACAAAAAAAAACACCTAGCTATGAATGAAACATTCACTTCAACTAAACAAAAAACTTCATTACCAGTGAGTGTTAAGAAGGCATTTTTTTTTTTTTGATAAGCCCAATGCATGTTCAACCTAGGTTTGAGCTTAGGCATCCATAATGCCAAAAGGAGGAAAAAAAAATATTTTTACTTGAGTGGGTTGTTCGATAGAAGAGAGAGAATAGGTTAGAAAATGGTATAATTGAGTTTTGCTTTCAAAAATATATTTTGAATTGGTGATGTGCTGTGCTATATGTATTTTGGGCTGAAAAAAATTAAAAATCGCCTGGGCTATAGCCCAAGTTAGTACCTTCTATGGTCCGTCCCTCTTACCCCATCAACTATACCTAAAACGCAATCTTAACCCATGTACACAATTCTACTTTTCTACTACTAGTACCTAAAACATAAATTAATATATAAGGAGCTTGGTATAACATGTATACTATTCTACTACTAATACGACAAACTGTATTGCAACGATCATATAAATAAACGCATGATAATCGTGAATGTACACACGTGTGTTGTTTTCTTTCTAAAAGCTTAATTGAAATCCAAGTTCATTATGATGAATATTTTTTATGCAAAACCATTAATTCTTTTGAGTCTTTCATCTTTCTCTCTTTTTCTTCAAGATACATTTGAAGTTTATAACCCGTATGTTTTTGGGTATAATTGTTTCAATCATGTAGAATTTCTTGCCAATGGGTACTTTGAGGATTACTTGAATATGTTACTGACACGAACCTTATATGAAAAATAACAAAATCAGGATATCGAGGTGAAGTTATAGGTGGCGCATTTGAATCTATGAAAGAAAATAATACTTATGTATATGGGCTAGCACAATGTTGGAATTATATTGGAAACGATGAGCGTTACGCACCATATAACATAGCATGCAAAAATTGTGTGTGTAACATCCTGAACTAAAATAATTATTAAATTAAAAATTTCATTGTGGAATTACATTTTTACCCTTAAGGGTAAGGGTAAATTGGTCACTTTTAATTTGGAAAGGATTTTGGGGATTTGAGTTGTGCTATTGAGTAGAGCTCGCTGTCACTAGTTTGTAAACACGTAGTAGGCCCAAATTGGAGTTTTAACGAAGAAGTTGTGGTCAACGGAAGTTCAGTGGCACAACTGTAAATTTTTTTAAGTTGGATTTTAAAAATCTGATCTACTCTCTCTCCCTCATGCGTCTGATTTTCTAGACCCAATTTCGAGCCGTGAAATGACTGGAACAAGGAGAAAAGTCGTGGTTTTTCCGTCGTCGTTTCTGGCAATTCTGGCAACGGAATCCGTCGTATAAGGTATGCTTCTTCATCCATTTTTCATGTTCTAGCAGTCTACATAGTTGGTTTGGGTCAATTTGGAGTTTTGGAAGTCCGATTTTAAACCTAGAAAACTGTGGTCTTTGAAGTGGTTTTCCGACCACTTCCCAGCTAAATTGGAGGTCGGCCCAATTGTATAAGTTGCTCCCCTAGTTGCCCTGATCACGTAGGTGTAGGTATTGATGGGTGATTTGAGAAATTTCCGTCGTCGGAAATTTCTCAAGCCACCCACACGTTGCCAGCGCGTGTGGTGGCGCGTACCGACCCAAATTCCACTTTTGAATTTGCTTTGGACCCTATGCGTGTCCGACACCTGGTGGGTGCCGAGCACACTTGACCAAATTGCCCTTCTAATGAAAACCAAAGTTTCTTTAGGGTTTGACTTCTACCGAAAATTCGACAAAGTCTCCTCTGGTAAATTTGACTTTTCCCAAAAAAAAAATTTACATGTTAAAAACACAGTTAATATCCACAACTGGCAACATGCACAGGTTAACCTTCAAGCAGTTTACAAACTAGGCCTCTGACCTTCAATAATTCAAAACAGAATCACTAGCAAAGCTCTTAAGTCAGATAATGAGATTTAACAAAGCAATTAATGATTTCGAATTAAATTACACATGTTCACCATAATTAACATAAGATAACTTCTCAATTTCCATCAAGCAAGGTTTAACACCCAACACAATCATAAGTAGTTTAAGCATCGGCCCAATTCGTACAACAATCCAAAACGGTTTCAAACCTGGCTTGGCCACAACCACAATTTAACAATACTCACTTAGTCCAACGGAAAAATAAACCTTCATTTAATCAAGCCTCGTTTTCAATCGAGCTTTAAAACCACCGACAAGGTCGACACCAAACTCATTCAAAACCAAAGGAGTGAAACTAGATCCAAACGACTAGATGAAAGTTCAGGAAGTAACTTTAGTTCGTGGCTGCACCTGGGTGGGACCCCAGGCTACCTACGTACTCTCCTGAGGGATCAAGCCACACGTAGTTCTTCTACTTATATGTATATATATAATTAAGTTGTTACAAATAAGTAAGAAAACAAGAAAACTATAAAAATAGCATTAACCACGAGAACCTTACCAACGACTTAAGTAAAATATACTCCCATCTTTCGCATGTAAAACAAATTCACTCCTCAAGAGAATAGATATGATTTGTAGAAAATCTTTATAACTTGGAAACCTTAAATTCTTGTCTCATATAATTAGAAATAGATATTAAAACCTCTACTCAAAATACCAAGATGAAATCATTAGTTTAGTTTAAACCTCTTAAAACCAAAACGCTCTCCACCTAGGTGTACCCCCATTCATATTCCTCAATACTTTTAATATATCATCAATTCCAATAATATTCTGTCAATTCCAATATCATGTTTGTTACATCCTCGCAGGCCTCGGAAACAAAAAGTCACCCAAGCCACATTCCTTGCAAGCCTCAGGGGACCCTTGGTCAACTTGAGCTGCATTCCTTGCAGAACTCGGGGGACATGTAGTCAGCCCAAGAACGCACATCCTCGCACCACACGGTTCAGGCGTCCCCAAAACTCATGGGGCAATGTCATAAATGACAAATCTGTTTCAAATGCAACTGGGGAGTACTCCTGAGGTGGGTTTGAAAACTATATTTTGAAACTTATCTTGAAATTCCTTTTATTTCACAAACCATACTTCAATTCTCTTCTCAACTTTCCAAAAATCAATTCTCAACTACCTTGAAATTTACACTACATACTGTTGAGAACTAGTATCCATAATTCATCATTTTCAACTACTAAGTTTATGTATTAAATATAGACATGCACTTAAATATTTAATTAGTTTATTAATCACGTTCGAACTTCGATTAACCAACCATTCCGATACTACTATAATAATCGTAATATCAATAAATAACTAGATAAATAAATAAATAGCCACTACCCCTAGAGATTCCATAAAATACTGTATCCCATAATTTAAAACAAAATACTTCCGTACATAACCCAATACTATCCAAACCATATACTTTATTTATAATCATAATAAGATCAATTAATGAAAAGTAATAAACTTCAATTATCAATGTAATGTCCAAGAATTTCTAAAAGGTAATAAAAACAATCCTCTAATCCAAACATGATCAGAATAACTCAACTTTCGGTCAAGACTCGTTTACATGGTCGTTCTAGTACTTCTCAAAGGGTGATGTTACCCCAAAAGACCGACGATCAACCGAGGGATCAAACTATCCAAACTTGGTCAATCGGGCCGCTGGGCCCACAACCTCCAATCATCAATACCGGAGTTCCTACAGGTTCAACACGCTTTTCTAAACCTACCCTGTAAGTTTGGTACAAATTGAACAGGCGGATCACTCATGATCGGACGGTTACGATTTAGCTAGCCATATGGTTAACGATTTCGGAGTATCTAGACTCTGATTCATGATCCGTCAAATCCTACACAATCCTAGAAATACGGGGAACAACATACGTGAATTGGATTCGATCCAACCGTCCGAACACATCGACCCCAAATAACGCATAATAGGCACAAATCCGTTCGAGGTTCGAATGACGTCTTAATCGTAACGGAATGGAAAAACGACACTGCTATAGTACCCACATGCCGGCAGCGTGTGGGTGGGTTAATCAATTCCCAGCCACCGAAAAAACGTTGAATCAAGCCACAAACCTTATACCATTCAAATCAGCACGTTGGGGGGAGTTCAAAACGCTCATGAACCGGCCGACAATTGGCTGGAATTTCAAATTGAAATCTGGCCAAAATCTAAGTTTCAGAATCGAGTGTTCTAGGGTACAAATTGAAGGCGAAACACCCTACAGACAGTTAGGGCATGCAGAGAGGGTTCGAAAACACACCTAGTTCGACAGAGAGCACGCCCGAAACGCCATGGCGACGCCGGGAAAAATCGGAGAAAAACTAGTCGTTGCCGCGGGCGGGATTTGAGTTTTCCGACCTGGAAAATTGGCGGTTCTTGACGGAGAGGTCAAGCCGGTTCGAACAAGACCAGGGTCGACCCTTGCCTGTGACCTGAGCAGAGAGAATCGAAGAGAGAGAGAGAGATCGGAGTTGAGGGTGAGGAGAGAGAGAGAGAGGGCGCATGGAGAGAGAGAGAGAGAGAGAGAGAGAGAGAGAGAGAGAGAGAAGGATTTCCTGGGTTTTTAAAAACCCCCTTTTTGAAATAATTATGATTTTGCCATTGGGTTTCTTTTGATCGTAACTTCTTCGTTACAACTCCAATTTGAGCCCACTATGTATCTACAACTCATCTCGATGTGCTTTACAACTGAAATCTCAAGATTCCTTCTCAAACAAAAAGTCAACTTTTAAACCATTAAAATTTTCCCGGGGTAAAATTATCTTTTACTTGAATAAATTAATAATTAAATATTAAATTATGATCGGGTTGTTACACGTGGGCCATGGTGTGGTGGCCCATTGTGTTTAGTTTTGAACCCCATGTTGTCCTGAGCTTGATGGTATACTCGGCTTTGAATTTGGTTATCGTTTGACAGTCAAACGGATTTACAGCTATTTGACGATATCTGGGAGTAACAGCCATTGTGCAATCGAGAGTAATCCGAACTGCTCAATCAAGACCAAACCCTCATGACATGTTGTTCATTTTGAGTTGGAACTTTGGGAATTTTCGGTTTGGAAATTAGAGGTCGTGGGCCCGGGTTGACCAAAAGGGGAATTTGACCAAACCATTGACCTTGAACCTATAAAGACGTCTTAACAAGAACTCTGCATTTAAATCCTGGGAATTAGGGTTTTCTTTCTAATTTAAAGTTTGTGTTCGAAATACAATTTTTAACATATCTCGATATTTCTTCAATAGGTGCTCAGGCTCCAGCTAGCTAGCAGGCAGGACTCCCACTGGGCCATACTAGTCTGGATTTTCTGTGAGTGGACTTTGTTTTAAATAAGCAGTTTTTTTAAAGTATAAATTTCATGCATAAAAAGGTACTTTTAAATTTACATTTGTTTTTACTTGAATATGGCAAATATTGGAAATTTATGCATGTTTGCATGCAGGAATTATAAGGGTTTTGCGGCACTATATGGAAGTAAAAATGAATTGAAATATTGATTTGTGCATGCGATATATATATATATATATATATTAGTCCCGTTCTCTTGGACTATAGGAGTCCAAGAGACTTGTGATCACCCACCCTTAGATTTAATCCAAGGGCTGAGAAAAATTTACTTTAAAATATCTTTTTTCTTTTACCTATTAAATTTCACTTAACAAAAAAGGAAAAAACCAAAAATTAAAAACCCAAAATCTGTTCTTCTTCCTCCCACTGCCCCCACGTTCTGCTTTGTCCCATCGTTGCAGCCACAACAACTCCGAACTCTGGCGTAGCGAGCGAAAATCCAGAGCAACTCATTCCCTCACACTTCAATAAGGTCAGTTTTTTGTTCTTCTTCAGTTTTTTCACTCAATTTTCGGAGTTGAAATCCCATATATGGGAATTTCAATTGGGTTTGTGTTATTTTTTATTTTGGAACTACTATAACTATTCATTGTACGCATTTGAACAAATATCAGTCTCTAGTTGGGAAAAGAATAAACCCTTCGATTTCTAGAAATTGGGAATGAATTGGGAAAAGAATAAACCCTTGTACGCATCTTAACATATGATTGGTTACTTTCAATTCTCTGGCTCATAAAATGTCCAAGTCAAGTTTTCACTCTAGTGAATCGTCCTGTAGTTTTTGAGAGACTTGTGTTCCTTCTCTGTTACCAGGTTTATTTTCTCCCAACCATAGTAAAGTGTGTAATTGGTTGGTTTGAATTGGTTGGATTCCTATAGGTATATAATACGATAGACAACTGCCTATAATTGGTTGAATTTGGTTAATTCGAAGCTTCTTTACAATAGAGAAGTTGATTACTTTACAACTATGGTGTGTTCATATGTATGTAATGGATAACTGAATGTTATAAATGAATTTTTTTTTTACTAATAGTTTACTGATCTTGCTGCATTCTAGAAGTCTGTAAATGAATGAACTCTTTGTGTTTCTAGCAATAGAGATAGCAATAGAGAAGGAAAGGAAATGGAACAGGTCCTCTCATGGTAAAAGAAAATATGAAATCAGTCAGAGAGGATAAAAACTTTGAAAGAAAATCAAGCCTGGATGACTATACAGATTCTGTCAAATTCTGACAAAATGGGAGAAGGCGTAAAAGCAAGCCTAGCTGAGTTGCCAAAGCTGGTGTTAAGTGCAAATCTGTTAAGTTTTGTTGTTATGTACACCTTTGCCATCAATTGATAAATCAGAAGCATGGAGAAAGGCTTTGTTGGTTCACCTGTCATTCCTTATATTGCCTTCGTTGTATTACATGTCTATAGTTTCGGTGTTCTGTTAATCTTCGCAAATCTCACGGGTTGTCATTCTTTGGTGTGGTATGTTTGTATGCGGGCGTGTAGACACGATCTCCGTGCATTCGAGGAAGGTGAGGGTGGATGGGTAGATGAGTTGTACGCTTGTTTGAGTTTAACTTCTAATCAGAGACGATTGTGGCCGAGAGAGGAACTGATCTCGGCCGTTGGGTTCACGGCCTGAGCTACAAGGCCGTTAATGGTGGATTTTTAGGTGGTACTCCGGCGCGTTGCTGGATTGTGACGGTCGTATGATATATGGGATGAATGAAAAAATAACAAGGATGGTGCTCCGGCGCCTTGAAAACCAAGGGTCGTATGATATATTGATGAATGGATTTTCCTACAAGTTGTCACTACTAGTAAGAAAGCAAGTAAAGGTACTGAAAGTGCATTACAGAAATATAAATGACATAAGGTAAATGACAGGAAAATATAATATGCTCCGTTGGAGGCTTGTGTTTGATGTTTGAACCCTTTAAACGTAGTTGGAGCCTGGTATTTATAGGAGAGGTCCACAGAGGGCAGTAAGGCTGAAAATTTACGTGATGAAGTTTATCAGAGATAGTGGGTAGTTGAGTCGACAATTGGGAATGTGAAGTGTGGTGGTGTGACCCCCATAAATCCCAGCCGCCGCCCTAATCGTGGGTTCTGCATTTAGAGCCTTGGAGGAGCATTTAATGCTCTGGTATGATGGTTGATGACTTAATCTTATAAGTCATAAGATTTTCACACCTAATCACCTTGATTTTGCTCACCATACCCTGACTTCAATCGCTTTCCCTCTTCCCCTGCACATTAAATGCTCTTATGTGGATCATGGGTCCTCTGTTGTAGCCAGGGGCGTTCCTGCATTAAATGAAGCGTGGGACCTCAATATCACGTGACGACTTGACTTTCCTATTCTGGCCGTGTATTTGAAGGGTTGTCATTTCCTTAGGAATTTCAAGCTCATTGAGGCCGTGGCCGTGATGGTTTCGCCTTCACAGCTCATCCTTATCCTACGAGAGAAACGAACAACTGTTCTAATCTAAACGGCTGCTTATGACACCAAGGGTACCAAATTATGACAAAATTGATAGACATAACTAGATTTGTGCAAGACTGAAAGAAGAAAAATATAATATGGCCTAGTCTAGTACATACAAAATTAACAGAGTATGAAATCTAGAGAATTGTTGATCCGGCTATTGTGAACACAACTTGACGTCAAGTACCAAACAACATATCTGTGAAGCGTGATGTCCTTGGAAAAATTACATACATATCAAAGTTTATTAAAAAAAAATACAAAGAAAACTCAAGCCAAACAACGACCTACCTACCCAGGTAGCATCCACAAGCTATTATTCATCAGTTGTACTCCTTTCCACAAATGTCTCATTAACAAGATTTTCTTTAGTAGACATACTGCATAAATACAACCGAATCCAAAACACATAAGAAAATAAGAAATAAATTTTTTTAAAATTGCAAGAAGATGTAGAAAATACAAAACACATACCTATTAAGTAATGGACATTTCCTTTTATTATGTTGGCCAACCTTACCACACAAGGAACACCGCCTAGATTTAACTTTTATTTTTTCTCTCCAAGATTTTAATCGTTTTCCACAGCCTTTCGCTCTAACATGGAGAGGATCTACAAAATTTTGTTTTTCAGGTATAGCCTATGTAGCAGTTGTTCACACTAGATGGTTCACCAACCAAACTCAAATTCATATTTTTAATTTGATCAATAAGTCCTTTGAATGACTTTTCTACAAGTTAACCTACTACAAAAATGGAAAAAGACGACCAGAAAAGGACGACGACATAACATAAAACCGTCGTTTATTTAAACAGACGACGTAAAAAAAAAACCGTCGTGGATAAGTTCCTTACTGTTGAATATTTTTAAAAGACGACGCATACAAATAAAAAAACGTCGTTTTAAAAACCATCCTCAACTGGTTTAGTCGTTGTCTTGCCCACTAATTCATCTGAAAAATTAAACAAGGTGAGGGATGAGCAACCACCGCTCAGTGAGTAGATTATGTAATATGCCAGTCAAGCAATGCCGTTTTACACACTCTAGAAAATATAATGAAAAAAATACACCAATCCAAATCATATCACATCATCCCTTCATATCTTGGTTATCCTTCATAGCATGTAACCAACCACGTGATCCCTATATTGCCCTCATTGCCCTATGTCCCTGTGTGGTACATCTATCCCTCGGATACCCATCATTGAAGTTCTCATGTTCCATGAATAATACATACATCATATTCCAATCAATTTATATATAATATGAAAGATTGTACCAAATTAGACATGCTTGACTTTGAAATAGAGAGATATTTGTAAATAGAATAAATCCACGATAATTCATGGTTTTCATATTTTATCACAAAATAAGAACTTTTAGAAACCATTACATAAACCACTCACCTCGCTAATGAGAACCCTTTAAATAAATTGGCAAGACAACCCATCTACCTATCTCCTCCAATAATCACCTCTCTCTCTCTCTCTCTCTCTCTCTCTCTCTCTCTCTCTCTCTCTCTCACTAAAAGAACTATCATCTTCTTCTCAAATAATTCTTGCTTGAAATGAATGAACATCTATTCCTATTTATACTAAGAAGAGGCGGTGCACCAAAGTTCTCTTATTGGCTGGCAATAAACTTGTTATCCAAGTTGTGGATAACTATATCAAACTAATGACGGTACAAAAATATCTTCTATATTCTAACATTCATGATCGCCACTTGTAAGTCACTTAATATATTTGATAAGCTACAGCCACCTCTTCTTTTAAATAGAAAATATTTAATTAATATACATATATATAATATAATATAATAAGATATAAATATTATTTAGTATACAAAATGAGTATATCCGAATTGATCCATTGAGCTTATATATATATTTAACCAAGATAATTACTTATAAATATATAACAATTATTTTTCTTAAATTTTTTTTTTAAAAACGAACTCTCACAAAAGCGCCGTCATAACTAGATCGGAATTCCAAAATTTTTCGGCAGTTGTGATAACCACGTCATTTATGAATTGTGTACCGTCGTTATAACTAAATAATACGGCGGTTTTTTAATAACAACGTCGTTGTATTGAACTCTGGGAAAATATATAAACTTTTCGTCACCTGACCTAATATTCTATGGTTTTCTCTTCCCGATAAAGTATCGTAGTTTCCCTCTCATTTCCCAAATCACCATTTTCGTCACCTGACCTAGCATCATCGTCTCGAATCTTCGTCTTCATCTCCAAATCACCATTTTCGTCTTCGTCTTCATCGGAAGGAAACATTTCTTTGGACGTCCAAGGTTTTTTCTCACTCTCTTCCCTTTTTTTACTTTTCATTTGAATGCCGTAGTTGTCTGGAAACAAGATTCTGTCAAATTGAAGAAATCTTTCACTGGTTTTGATTAAATACATAAGTAGATACTCTCACGACGCCAAAAGACGACAGTTCTGTCTTGTTTTCGACGATAGAATGGACACGCCACGACGACCGTAATGCAAACTGCACGACGGTGGCTAAAAACCGTCATGGTGTGACAATTAATACGTCGGAAGCAAGATGAAACCGTCGTCTAGTGAGAGAAGAACAATCATTTGGAAATTTTAAACCACGTCGGTTATTATTAATAACCGACGTAGTTTATACACATTTACGTCATGAAATATATAAAACCGTCGTCTTATTTTCATTCATGGTCTAAGAGACTGTTTAATAGGACGTCACTTTTTTAGTGTTACCGTCGTTGTTTTGTATTATTACGTCGTTTCTTTTTAATAACCGACGTTGTTTTCCTTGCAGATTAATCAAAAATGGTTTCGAAATCTCAAAACAAGGAAGCTGAAGCGTCAAAGGCCAAAGCAGGTTGAGTGGCACAAGGGGATGAACCCAAAACAGTTTTCAAAGGCTCAAGTGGAAGTTGAAAAATCAACTCAAAGCAAACCCTCGAAGAGGATGAGATTTTCCTCAACCTCAGAGAAAGACTAGAAGCACAGCCACATTTGTTGAGGAGCCAAAATCTGGCCGCGGTTGAGCACAATGAGCCGTGTTGTGAAGAGGAAAATTGAGAAGGTTAAGCCTGTGGTTGAGTTCAATAAAGATGGCAAACTACATGGCAAGGCTGCTGTTGAGATGCAGTCTTTCATTGGTGTTTTGGCATGCACAAGAGTCCCTCTTGTGGACAAGAAATGGAAAAAATTACCCAAGGACGTGAAGGAGCAGATTTGGGTAGCTGTTCAAATGTCCTATGTTATTGGGGATAGTTACAAGAACTTGGTCTTGCAGTTCTGCCGCCAAAAAATGGAAGGATTTCAAGTATAACGTAAATAAGCAATATATCCTTCCATTCGCACATGACAGGGGAGAGGTTAAGAGAAACCCATGCGCTTTATAAGTTCATAGAGAAATCGTAATGGGATGCCTTCAGAGCTTCAAGGTTAACCCCAGATTTTGAGGCTAAGCATGCTGAGCAGAAGGAGAGGAGGGAGAAATTGGAGTACAACCATAGGTTGTCTAGAAAAGGGTATGTTGGTTTGACGGACCAATTGGTAGAAACCATGCTCGAAGGTCAAGAAATCGATCGAGCGTTCTGTGGAAGAAAGCAAGAGAAGATAAAACAGGAAACATCCCTGATCCAAAGGCTGCAGAGAAGGCAAAAATAATCGTAAGTCTCACTAACTCTGTTCTAAATTTGAAAAACAGAGTGTTTTATTTTGGTATAGACGTCGTTTATCTTTACATAAGCGACGTTATAAAATGAACACCACGACGGGCTTAATTTACGGACGTTTAAAAATGAATAGGACGTCCGTTTTTGAATAAAGTAGACGTCTAGATAGAATTAATACGACGGATTAAATTATTCTATGAACTGCATTTTTGTTTTAAGTTTACTCACGCACACACTCTCCCTCTCTCTATCTATTTCATTGAAATTTGTGGTGCACAATTTCTGGAAAAGAATGCATATTTCAATCGAGTTTTTTCACTTCTTCATTAAAACTTACGACGGTTTTATCTTATCTAGACGTTAGAATGCTATACAACGACGGTAATTTTGTGCAGCCGTATGGAATTGGACATCTACGTCTGTTTGTTTAATAATCCGTCGTCTTACTTTGAATACTACGACGGTCTTTGATTTATGTTTTAATCTGTTTTATTTTGAATATACGACGTATTTTTATATACCGACGTTGTAAATAATAAACAACGACGGTATTTAAGTATAGACGTTTTAAGCTGCTATGGGGCCACTAATATCAGACCCCTAGCTTTGGAATTAGAAGATCCGAAGCCTGAAGCTGATACTGCTAGAAAAAGAGAAAGAGGACACGGTAAAATCTCTGCTATTTTCTATTTCTGCTTTTTAAATTTTAAATAGCCGTCGCTCCTTTTATTAGCCGACGTCAAAATTTTAATTAAAGACGGTATATACGTCCTGTTTCTTACAAGACACGTCGTGTTTTCGTTAAATACCACGCCGCTTTTACTTGTTTTGCAAATTATTAGACATTAAAAATAACGACTGTGTTTTTCTGCCGTCGTCTAACTCTTTTATAAACCGTCGTCTATTTCATGATTTCATTAACTGTATTTATATTAGATGACCTTTCTATAGTATAGCGACGTTATAAATTCAACACAACGACGGTTATCTATTTACCGACGTGTATAACCTTTACTACGTCAGTATTTACTAGAAACCGTCGTTTATATTATATACCACGTCTGTTTTTTGAGTTTATTTAGAGTCGTTTATTTTAGTTCACACACAAACTAACTTACATTTCTTTATTAATTTCTTTTAACAGGATCTCTCAAAGCTAGACATGCCACCTCCCTCTGTTAGCCTTATGCTAACATTTCCAGACCAAATTGTTGCCTGGTAACGAGTCTCTAACAATTCACATGCCCAAGGAAGTGTTTGGCTTTGAGCATGATACCTTCCTCTTTCCTGAAGATGTTTTGCAGTTTGGTTCCATGGTTGAGATTGGAACCACAGTGATGATATCAGGTATACCTGAGGTAATTCTCCCTAATCCCATTTTGTTTTACATTTTCCTTTCTTTTAAATTAAAATCTCATTTAATTGACTTTCATATATTTAGGTTCCTATTTGACTATTTAAAAATGGCAAATATTGTAAACCTTGTTGGCCTCGTGGACCCTGGGCTAGTGAGCTCTGGAGCTGGATCAATATCAGAACCGAATAAAAAACCTGTCAAACCGCCTGAATACAGCAGATGGGAATCAATTTTTCTTAGTCCCTTATAATCCAGGGTTAGTACCATTTAAAGTATTTTCCTGAGCTTCTAATATTTTTCTTTGTAGTACTATTTAACCTATATGAATCATTATGTGCAGGGGTCATTGGGTGATGGTAATTGTGAGACCAGCAACGGAGACCGCCTATTACATGAATTCACTGCCAAAACGCATGGTTGACGACGACATGAGAAATATATTGAATACGTAAGTTGATTTCTTCTAATTTAAATAAACGACTATTTTAATAATACCGACGTTATAATTAAAATATAACGACGGTAAGTTATTACCGACGTGTTAATTTAACTACCACGTCAGTATTTTCTTTAAAACGTCGTTTTAATTTAACTACCACGTCGTTTGGGTTTTATTTAAGAACGTTTTAATTTTTTCTGCTCAATTTTTTTGTCATACGACGTTTTACTCTTACCGACGTTATAACGTTACACAACGACGGTTAGTTTTTACCGCCGTTTTAAACAAAATATCACGTCTTGGTTTAAAAAACTCCGTCGTGTGACTGATTTACCACGACGGTTACTATTTGTATTTAAATTTTTTGTTTTGTCATTAACACCCTTTGTTTTCTTGTAACAGGTCAATTAAAATGTTTAACATTCATATAAATAAAAATTCACGTAAACAGCAGGCCATTTGGAAAAATCTACACGGCACTCCTAAACGACCAACAAGTGTAGAGTGTGGCTATTACGTGATGCGATTCATGAGAGATATAATTCATGATCCAGACCTAAATTTCGAGAAGAAGGTAAAACGCAACATTTTAGATATACTTTCTTTATTTTACTACGTCATATTTTTGTTTAAAACCGTCGTTTGTATCTTTATAACACGTCGGTTTTTTGGTTTATTTAGTAGTTTGACAAGAAAAAAGATAAACTTCAGTATAAACAAGAGGATAATGACGAAGTTAGGCATGAATGGGCAGAATTCGTGAACAAGCAAATACCGAAGGATAATTGATGTAGATAAATATTTATGAACAATGTTTAGGTTTAATTTAGTTTATTTAAAATGTACATAAATATTTTGTTGTAATCAAGAGAACAAAAATAAAAAAAAATTAAATTTTGGTTTAAAACTTGTTTAGTTCCCAAAAACCGACGTCTGATTCTAATTTACACGTCTCATACGTGTAAACAATGGTCGTCTTGCAGGAACTGGAAATATAACATCGATGGTAATTCTTAAAAACGACGTGTAATAGTCATAACAACGACGGTTTATAATTAATTCATCATGTATAAATGAATTTGTACTCATATACTACGTCGGTTAGTATAACCTTATCGACGTCTTAATATTATACAAAGGCGGATATTCTTAAATATCCGCCTTTGTATATTTAAACAACGTCGGTTATATACACTAAAATGACGTGTAATAGTCATAACAACGACGGTTTATAATTAATTCATCCTGTATAAATGAATTTGTAATCATATACTACGTCGGTTCGTATAACCTTATCGACGTCTTAATACTATACAAAGGCGGATATTATTAAATATCCGCCTTTGTATATTTAAACAACGTCGGTTATAAAAAGACGTCATTTTATATTAGTTTCAACGTCAGTTTATTATATTTAAAGTCGTTGTAAAGGGATACAACGTCGGATAGGTCATTTTTAATTTAATTTTTATTGACTTTTATATTTTATTTAAATCCATATTAAATTCAAAACTAAATCCAAAAATTAAACTGAAAACTACCAAGCATTGGAATATTGTCTCTATCCTAAAGCTTTAAAAAATATAATTTTGGAAATATTTTTTTATTGTATTTAATTACTAATATTAATAATATATTGAAAACAAAATCCGGAAAATATACTGGCAAATTCTATGCACTGATTGAGACAATATCTTGCCCGTTAAGGTCTGAAAAATGTAATTTTAGTTTTCAAAGTTCGAATGATAACAAAATTCAAACAAATTTAGAGACAAAGCATGGTACTCCTTATACTTTACATAACATAACCCTAAGGTTTATGTGATCCATTGGTGCCCATAAATTCAAAATTATGAAATCCATATTTTAGCCTACTATTGTAGAAGGCAATGTTGTAAGGAATCCATAGCAATTTTCGGTTCATTTTTCTCGTACTTGTGTATTTTTTTTAAAATTATTTTAAAATTTAGGGTTTAGGGTTTTTTGAAATGACGCGGTTTTCTCCCGCTGTTTTTGGTCAACTACATTAACAAAGACTAATTGAATTCGGTTTACGACGTCGGTTATTAAATAGTGACGTCCTTAGTGTTTACAACGTCGGGATTTTATAAAAACCGCCGTTGTAAGTAATTATTATGAAAGTTTTGACCGTCGTGGTTGAAAAACGCGGTACTTTAAAATTTTTGACCGCGACCTAAAATTTTCAGAATTTCCCTTTAACCCTCAAATAGTTCATTCTCTCTCTTCAACATAAATTTGTCTGAAAGTTTTCGTTCTCCCAGCTCTCTCTCAATATCCATGTAAGTACAACTCTAGTCCCTTTAATCCTAATTCTCTCTGCTCTCTCTCAAGCTTTTGTTATATTCTCTCAGCTCTCTTTCAAAGCATTGGGTACGTAGATTCTCCAAGATCTCTCTCAATGCATTTGGTACGTAGATTCTCCAAGATCTCTCATTGGGTACGTAGATTCTCCAAGCTCTCTCTCATAGCATTGGGTACGTAGATTCTCCAAGCTCTCTCTCAAGCAGCTGTTATATTCTCGCAGCTCTCTCTCAATATCCATGTAAGTACAACCCTAATCTCTTCTTAAATCCATAAATGTTTTCGTTGGTAGCTATATTAGGGTTCTTTTATGTTTTGGTGTTTGCATTCTTGTAACTCTCTGTTTGGGTTCTTGATCGGTGCATATTTATATATCATTTTGTACCATTTTAACTTATGATTTGGTTATGTTTTTGAGTTAAACTTGTGCTTTTAATAAGTTTTGTGTTTGTTTCAGTGTAATAAGCTTGAGACTCACTAATTGCATTTTGGAGACAAGTTAGCTCAAAATGGTGTCTGCAGATCAGTCAACTTTACGGATTAGAATATACTTACTCAAGAAGAACCAGATGATGACCCATACATCATTGGAAAGATACGGAAGTCTAGTTTCTGTAGAATTTTACGGTTCATGATTCCGAGTCTTCTAGAGAAAGTTACACATGTTTTGGCAACTTAAGGTCAAATTCGGCAGCATCTGCGTTACTGGGCCAAAAATCACAGTTGAAGGCCTTCCGGATTTTTCCTTGAGTTGGGCTGCATATGCTTGGAAAGATAATTCAAAGAGCTTCAAGATCCATATTTTTTCAGATTTTTCAGAATGAAGACACAAGCCCAAAACGATCCCATAAGCTGGCTGCAATGCATTGTCATGCATGACATATGCATGATGAAGTGTTGTTGATTGTGGGAAAGTTTGGTGAAGCATATTCAATACCTATTGTCGAGTGGAATTTTGCAGCAGCCAAATGAATTAAAAGATGTTGAAGTGGATGATGCAACACTAAGCTTAATGACAAGAAGAATTGTATTCAAATGCAATAGTGTGTTAAGTGATTTAAGTGTTGTAAGTTAGTGAAGTTAGCGTGTTTAGAAAATTCAATTGTATAATTCAGATTTTCACTTCCCCTAGGCCTATATATAGTGAGGTTTCCCAAGCTTGTAAACACACCCCAAGGGGGGGAGCTCTCAAGCACTTCTCTAGAGGTCCTTTCCCTTCTCTCCCTCAAATTCTCTTAGTTTCCCTTTGTAGTTCTCAATTGTTGTAACAAGATCCTAGTACTATAAATCTCAAGCATTTTTCCTTTCTCTTCTTCTATAAATTCTCCAAACACTTCTCTAATTCTCTAAAGTCTCCATGTCCCAACACTTCACAAACACCCTTCTCTCCCTTCCCTAAGTTCTCAAATTCTCCAAGTTCACAAACATCTTCCAAGTTCTCAACCATTCTCTTCCAAATTCTCAAAGTTCTTAAACACATTCTCTTCCAAACATTCTCCAAGTCCCCAAACACTTTCTCTTCCAAAATCCACAAAGTTCCCAAACACCACTTTCTTTACTCTTCCAAAATTCTCCAAATCTCCCAAACACTTTCTTCTCCCTTCTCAAAGTTTTCAAACACATGCTCTTCCAAAATCCACAAAGTTCTCAAACATAATTCCCATTCTCTTCCAAAATCCTCAACGTTCTCAAAATACCTCTCTACTTTCTTCTCCAAAAGCTCCCATGTTCTTGAACACTTCCCAAACACTCCTCCATTCTCTTTCTCAAACACATCTCTCCTCTCTTCCAAAAGTCTCCATGTTCTCAAGTGTTGTACCAAACCCTTTTTGCTTCTTTTGTTTTCATTTCTATTTTGTGTAGGAAAATTGAATTGGATCATTCAATCACCAATCCCTGTGGAATCGACCTCGCACTTACATATGCTAAACTACCAACGACTCGTGCACTTGCGAGTATCACAAGTTGAGGATGCAACTGAATCCATTTTGGTGCAGCTGTATCTACGCAACAGTTCTTTTATGTTTGTTTGGCCATGGATTCTTGGAAAAGGAATGGGGATGGGAGATTTAAGCTGTTTTTTTTAACTACGACGACGGTTGAAGTATCAAACCGTCTTCCAAATGTTTATTATACGTCGGTTGTTCATTTACTCCCGTCGTCTGAGTTTTAAGCTGCAACTGGTAGCCTAAAGACGATCTGTTCTCCATTAAACGTCGTCTTTAGGCTACCAGAACACCGTTCAAATTTCTGGGTTTGGGTATCTTAATGATGACGGTGACTATAAATGTCGTCGTCTGAATGTATATTAAACGACGATTATTTTTTTAAACCGTCGTCTTGTCCATGTTTTATATTTAATTTTCATTTTGTTCTCTGCTATTTGAATGAGGTAGTGTTTCATTGCTGGTCTTTCCACTTTAATATATATATATATATATATATTTATATGAATTTGATAGAGTGTGAGATGGATAAGTCATGGATGCATGCGGGATAGAAGATCGAAGGCATATGAGTTAGGGGTGGAAGGATTTTTGAATTTTGCGTTAGAAAATCTTGGAACTACAACTGAGATTCGTTGTCCATGTGTTAAATGTGGGAATATTCGATTGTTTGGGGTTGGAATTATAAGGGAACACTTATACTTTAATGGAATTGACCAAAGCTATAAGATTTGGAGATGGGCACGGAGAACCTTGGGAATGGACTACCAATGCTAGTAGAAATGTGGAAGAAGATGAGCAAAGTCGATTCAGTTATGTTTCTGAAGAATTAGGGATGGATGATAATGATTTTGCCAATATTGGATCTGATCCTTATGAGTTTGCCAATTTGATTGGGGATGGCGATGAACCCTTGTACCCTGGTTGCAAGTAAGTACACGAAGTTGTCGGCTTTGGTGAAGTTATATAATTTGAAAGCAAAACATGGGATGAGTGATGTTTGCTTTACAGAATTATTGATACTTCAAGGAGAATTTCTCCCAGAAGGAAATACACTACCTTCCTCTATGTACGAGGCAAAAAAGACTTTGTCTACTTTAGGGATGAGTTATGAGAAAATTCACGCATGTTCCAATGACTGCATTTTGTATCGGAAGGAGTATGAGAATGCAACTAATTGTCCTACTTGTGGTATCTCAAGGTGGAAGGAAACCAAGGATGGGTTCTTGAAAGAGGGTGTGGCAGCGAAGGTGGTGTGGTATTTTCCTCCAATTCCAAGGTTTAAAAGGATGTTTCAATCACATAAGACAGCTAAGAGTTTGACTTGGCATGCTGCAAGAAATCAGTTGACGGTTATATGTCTCATCCAGCTGATTCCCGTCTTGGAAACTTGTTGATGAAAAATGGCCCGACTTTGGTAATGAGCCAAGAAACTTGAGATTGGCTCTCTCATCTGATGGATTCAATCCCCCAGTTCTTTAAGTAGCAGATACAGTTGTTGGCCAGTTATGTTAGTTACATACAATCTCCCACCATGGCTATGCATGAAGCGGAAGTTCATGATGTTGACTATACTGATTTCCGGTCCTAAACAGCCCGAAAATGATATAGACGTCTACTTAGAGCCTTTGATTGATGATTTGAAATCTCTGTGGGATGGGATTAGAGGAGTGTGTGATGCCCACATAGGAGAATACTTTACACTAGAGCTGCATTCCTGTGGACAATTAATGATTTTCCCGCTTATGGAAACTTATCTGGTTGTGTTGTTTAAGGATATAAAGCTTGTCTAATATGCGGCGATGATACACCTAGTCACAGGTTGAAAAATGGCCACAAAATTTGTTACATTGGGCATAGAAAGTGGTTACCAATCAATCATCCATATAGGAGGCAACGTGCAGCTTTTAATGGGAAACCTGAATATGGCATGCCCCCGAGCCATTAACAGGAGAATAAGTGCTGCATATGGTTGAAGATATTAATTACATATGGGGCTCGAAAAATGGGGGAAGTGTTGGTGAGAATGATGGTGACAGAGTTTGTTGGAAGAAGAAATCAAAATTCTTTGATCTCGAGTATTGGAAATACCTCCCTGTGAGGCATGCCTTAGATGTTATGCACATTGAGAAGAATGTTTGCGATAGTATCATTGGTACATTGCTAGAGATCCCTGGAAAAAATAAAGATTGGAATTCCTGCTCGGTTAGACTTATTGAACATGGGGGTAAAAATTGATTTGCAACTCGAGTATGGAGAAAGACGTACTCGCTTGCCTCCAGGGCCTTGGAATTTGTCAAGAGCAGAGAAGAGAGCGGTTTGCAATTCTTTTTATGGTATGAAGGTTCCTGAAGGTTATTCTTCAAATATAAAAAATCTTGTATCTTTAAAAGATTCAAGACTTCTTGGCCTTAAATCTCATGATTGTCATACCTTGATGCAACAATTGCTCCCTATGGCAATTCGTTCTGTTTTGGAGAAGCCTGCAAGGTATGCAATAACTCGATTGTGCTTCTTCTTCAATGCTATATGTGCGAAGACGGTAGATGTTTCCAAGCTAGATAAGTTGGAAGAAGATGTAGTAGTTACTTTGTGTTTGCTTGAGAAGTACTTTCCCCCTTCATTCTTTGATATCATGGTTCATCTAGTAGTACATCTTGTTAGAGAAGTTCGTCTATGTGGGCCAGTATATTTTAGATGGATGTATCCGTTTGAAAGATATATGAAAGTGCTAAAGGGGTATGTTCAGAATCGTACTCGTCCCGAAGGTTGCATTGCTAGCGGTATATAGCTGAAGAAGCTATAGAGTTTTGTACCGAGCATTTATCTGATGTTAGTACAGTTGGAGTGCCTTCAAGCCAGAATATGAGAGTTTCAAAGCCATTATCAGGTTGCACAGTGAGCTTAGTGTTAAGCTCATAATTTCATACATATACATGCCCAATTTACTTACTTCTTTTGCTTAGTTTCCTATAATTCTGAGTTATTTGCCTCCCTTTGTGTGTTTTGTAGGGCAATAGAGGAAGAAAGCATAATTCATGCAATTCAAGCATGTAAGGCCTGATTTGGATGAAGGGAAGAAGAGCTTAAAGATAAACTCATTTTGGCTACAGCCCCTTGCCGGTCCAGTTCCGTAGGTCACATTGCAAGATTTGTTTCAGCAACCTACACAGCTCGGATGAGGCCGCATTCTTCATGAAAGTTCTTCCAATGGGTGTGTACTATAACATATCCAAAATGCAGCCCCATTAGATAAATCTGGAGTTCGTCACCTAGACAACACAGAACCATGCTCAGGATGGATTTTGTCAGCGAGCAAACTGAGTTAGAATTTCATTTCGGACTTAACTTCTTCATCCGAGCTTCGATTGGGCCAATACTTGTGTGGTTGGATCAAACACATTCTGAACTTCACAATGGACATCTTAAAGTCGTCATTTGCTTAAGAGAAGCCTAATTTGTAAGCCCTTGAAGTTGCTGGTCATGCTGACCTCAAGATGAGCTGGTTGGAAGCTTGGTCATGATGAGCTAGGCATGAGCTATTGTAGCTGGTCGGAAGCTTGGTAATGGTGACATGAAGATGAGCTAGGGCTGCTGGTGGGATTTATTGGGAAAGTGCATCAACCATTTCAGATTTTCTAATACAAGTGCATAAACCAATTCAGATTTTATAAAACAAGTGTTGTATGCATTAGCCATAATAAATTCAGATTTATCACTCCCCTCTCCCTATAAATAGCACATCCATTCCACATTCAAATCAACAACAAATCCTGGGATTCACAACCCCACAATTTACTCCAGCCCTCCTCAAACACTCTCACAATTCCAAACACTCCAGCAATCAACCAAAAGCTCTAAACAACCTCAAATCACCAAAACAACTCCAGCAAACCTCTCTTCCATTTCCCTACGAATTTCATCTTTCTTAGCCATCACCACTCACTCAAACTCATCCCAAATCACCTCCATATCCTTCATACATCTTTCTAGAAGAGGGGAAGCTCTTGGAGAAGCATTAGAAGTGGAGAAGCCTTGGACACCACAAGAACTTCAAAAAAGGGGTTTTTCTACTCTTATTACATTCATTATGTTTTCTCATTTCTGTTCAAATCTCTTTTCCATTATGAGTAACTAAATCCATAACTAGGGCTTTGATGTAACCTAACATGAATATTCTGGGTTTATAAATTTCAAGTTTCAAGTTTGATTCATGATTCATGTTCTTATTCATTTTGCCTACTTGCCTATATGCTGATCGGAATGCCTAGCTACCATTCAGATTTGTATATCTTGGTTTGAATTAAGAGTAGACACCATGCTTTAATTCAAATTGAACTATGAATAGGAAGAGTGTGTATGAGAATTCGACAATCTGGATTAGATACATACTTGGTTGTTTAAAATGTTCTTCTATGCTTAATGGATTCCTAATGCTTAATTTTAGGTTAGACAACAAATGATCAAATTAGGGAATTAGGAATACAAGGTTAGGACCAGACACCATGGCTTAATCATACATTAGCTAGAATCAATCCTTGAATCTGAATTAGACTTGTCACTTAAATCCTTATAACCCAGAATTGAATTGTTATGGTGAATCGAATGCCCTAGTCTCCAAACCTGTGTTTTAACCTTCAAAACCACTCTTTGTTACTTTTGTTTACTTGCTTTCCTTTGCAATTTCAGTTTGTTCATTTCTTTCTATAATCACAAGCATTCTCACTTCAAAGTCCAATTTAATCTTGCTGCATTTGTTTTCAAACTCACTCTTGCTTTAAATTCTGTTCTAGACTTAACTTCCTAACTTCTTGAATTTGGTAATCTAAGTACATAACTAATTTTAACTTCTCAGTCCTCGTGGGTACGACCTCGTACTTGTCTTGCTATACTACTAATTGGCACGTACACTTGCGAGTTAACATAATTAAACAACACTTAGTTGATATGGACTTGTTGAACCAGGCACATCTATATGTCTTGGAGAATACGGAGGAAGTCCTACCTTATATCGAGTACGTATGAGTTTAATTTTTCATATATATATGTAGCCATTTTAAATATTATTATTCCTTATGTTTATCTTATATATAAGGGACCGTAATGCGTGTTTTTTTCGTGTCAATTGTAGGGAACATATGATCCACATCAAGACCACTTATCCGAAATTTAGAAAGAGAACAAAGTGGGTACAAGATAAGCACAATAGCACTTTCATTCAATGGCTACGTGTTAAGGTATATATGTTATTGAATGACATATTGAACTTATTTTAAATTTCTTTCTTTCTATATATATGTTAGATTGAATTAAGATATATGTTTAATTTGCAGGTTTAAAGTGAATTTAATGGGGAAGATTATAATGGCATATCAGAAAATTTGAGGGGGTTAGCAGCTGGTCCAAGCATGGTAGTGTTAGAAATGTGCCCTAAGAGCCAATACATTTGATGTAATCTCCTTAGAATACATTTCATATATGATATATAAAGGGCAAATTTATTTTGTTATCTTTTACATCGTGTAAAGAAACAAATGTCCAAGGTATGCTAAATAAGAGATAAAGTAATCTAAAGAAGATTAGATTCGGAGACCTTTAATCTCTAACTGTAGCATCCCAAAATGTTCCTAATCATAGGTTATCAAATGGGCATTGATAAACCGTCAAGATTAGCACATATTATGTATGCTCAATTGGGAGGATGGTTAGTCTCAAACCATTTGTGTAGTTGACACTAATACAAGTATGTGGGTGCTCATTAGTGAATGAGTACATTGAACGCGATCAACCGTAGTTTTCGTATGGAGTATTTATCTATATGTCAAACGAGAACTCATAGTTGCAATAATGCAAATTAGTCCTTAGACCTGAGGCATCATGGTTGTCCTGTGATGCGTTATTGATCTTTGATAGCTCTTAAAGGCAAGCCGTAAAAGATTTGTCTTAAGTGTTGTTGGGATCTCTTAATTCATCATAGGGGCATGTGAATGTACAACAAGGAATCTCTACTTTCGATAAAGAAGGAGAATGCTTCAAGATGTGATTCAGTAAATCTTTGGCCAAAGTATTTTGAGCTTGATTTAGAAAGTTGTTCTTAATCATGTTCTTTTGAATCACATGAGGTTGTAAATCATATTAGGGGTTTGACATAAACAATCCGTACCCTAATAATATGATTTGAAACATTGTATAAGAGAAGGACCGTATTGCATTGCAATTCCAACTGAATAGGTTCTTCATCTATTCTGGTTAGCTTGGGTAGCCTTGATATATTGCTAGATGTCACTCTTGGCTTGTGGAAGTTCTAGGATTGATTGTGATCGATCCAAATAAAGGAAGAATTAAAAAGGGGTTTTAATTCCAGTTGGTTAGAAAGAGTTCTAATATTTTCCCACTGCCTTGCTAATTAGAACCTAATGGATCGCACACCTTAAATGGTTAACTTTGAGTAATACAAATGAGAATGAGGAAATCAATTTGATTGATTTGATGTGGATGATTTACTACGTGTAAAAATGTATTTGGGCCTCGGTAATAGTTAACGGGAAGCCCAAATGGTTGGGTATCAAGCCCAAGGGCTTAAGACACCTAAATATTATGGTTTAAGTGTTATAAGGCCCAATTTTGGAAGCCCAATGGGTTTTGGCCGAAAATGCTTAAGTAAGTATGTATGGGAATTGTTTCCATAAGCTCATTAACACACAAACACAATCCAACATCAACCAAATGGGTTTGGGAGATCAAAGAGAGAAAAAGAGAGTTTTCAAGAGTGAAACACTTTCATCTTTCAAAGTGGTTTAGATTGAAACCAATCTTGAGAATCTTGCACTAGCATCCAAGTATTCTCAAGATACTTCTTCTCATCTCAAGGTTCCATTGGTGTGGAGACTTAGAGGCCATATACTTTTGTGGCTCACATGGAGGAGAAAGATCAAAGATCAAAGAGGAGATCAACAAAGAGGAAATCATCAAGAGAAGACCAAACACAAATTGGTTCATATAATTGCTTCAAGGGTAATTAGATCTTATCCTTTCTCTTGAATTTTCATTTATGAAAAACATATCAATGTTCATGGCTTAAGATACTTGGAAGAAAGTTTTGTTTTTGAATTTAAACAACCACCTTAGACTTCCGCTGCGATTAATTTGATTAAATGCATGTTTAATATTCAAATGAACTTTGGAAAAATATTTTGAAATTCCTACAATTGGTATCAGAGCCATAGGTCATGAACTTGATATGTTTTTGGGATTTAGAGATGCATATATGGGTTGTGAATTCATTTAAAAGTATAATAGTTATACTTGATTTATTTTGATTTGATTGAATAAAAATCAAATGGAGTGAAAGGGGTTGTTTGGGATTTTGAATTTCCGGATTTATGTTTTGATGATTGATACTCTCTTTGTATTCATAATTGTATGTATGAATATTAAAGCATAGTTGCATTAAAACCCCCATGATTTTAACTTCATGAAATATATGATATTAAGAGCATGAGATAGTTAAAATGGAATATGGATTTTTCCGGAAATAGCATGAACATTCATATAAGTTCATATGCATGTTCTTGGTGTTCTTGATGTTCTTGTTATGGGATCTTTTTGATCCATAAGTTAGGTGGCTAATTTTGATGATTGTGTTTAGTGGAATTTTCCACCAAAATAGGTCAAAAGATGATGATGATGTTTTGTTATAAAATTAAAAGTTTTTCAAAAATGTTTCCACTCAATAAACATTTACCCACCACACTAAAATCATGGGGGTTATCTTGATGTCAATTATGGTGATTTGATATAAAATGCAAAAGTTGATCAATTTATTCATATCACTAATTCTTTACCTACCACACTAAAATTAATTTTGATTACTTTGGTGAGTGTGGTTGGCCTACCTAGTCACATTCATGATTATTCACTTAGTTGAAAAAATTATGATCACCACTTTGTATTATACAAATGCATGCTTTAACCCCACACCCTAGTGGATCAACTTTGGATCCATTATTAATTGTTGAATAGTTTTGGATATAGTTGCAATATATGATAAGTGTAACTATGCCTAAAAGGTTTCTACAATTACATTTACTATTGTAGTAAAATATTTTCACTCCATGGTAAATTTATTTTATTTGAATATGGTTACCACTTGAATTAAACCCATATATATGTATGCAACCCAAGAGCATGTATTTAAATTGCTAGTTTAATTGTTTAAAGCATTTAAATAATTAAAGGATGGTTATGGACTTAGACCAAACAATTGAGCTATGTGATTGACCGCTTATTGGATATGTATTCGATTTTGATTGGCTATGTAATAATGAAATGGCTTTCATGCCTAATTTATTTTTATGCGCGCGTAATTAAAAAGTGAAAAAGTGAAAATGAAATGGCTATGTAATAATGAAATGGCTTTTATGTAATAATGAAATATTTTCACAAAAAGTGAAAAAGACGATGGTAGAAGAAGAAAAAACCATCGTTGTGTTTAAAAAGACGATGGTAACAAAAAACCCTCGTGGATAAGTGACTTAAACAACTAAAAAGCGGAGGTACTGTTGAATATTTTTATAACGACGCACACAAATAAAAAAGTGTCGTCTTATTAAAAAGGTTTTCTTCGAGAGTTAAAATCTAATCAAAGAACAACGACAGCAGGTATGACAAGCGTCGTCTTTTAAAAATCAAGTGTCCTTTTTTTGGTAAAGACATGGTTGTTTTGAAAGAACTGTCGTCTATTATATGTAAAGATGACCGTTTTTTTTAAAGAATTGTCGTCTATTATAAGTAAAGATGACAGTTTTTTTTTAAAAGAGGTTGTCTATTATATGTAAAGATGACGGTATTTTTTTTAAAAAGGGTCGTCTATTGTGAAGTAAAGATGACAGTTTTTTTTTTTTAAAAAAAGGGTCGTCTATTATATGTAAAGATAACAGTTTTTTTGAAAAAACGGTCGTCTATTATATGTAAAGATGACGAGTTTTTTTATTTATAAAAGTGTCGTCTATTATATGTAAAGACGACGATTTTTTTTTAAAAAGGGTCGTCTATTATATGTAAAGATGACGGTTTTTTTAAAAAAAAACGTCGTCTTTTAAAACACGCTAAAAAAGGGCCCTTCAGTGAATTCGCGCTCGACAAATTTTCAAATTTTCCCCCGTCTTTGAAAACCTTATCTCTCATTAACAAGCGTCGTCTTTTAAAACACGCTAAAAAAAGGCCGCTTAAGTGAATTCGCGCTTGACAAATTTTCAGATTTTCCCCCGTCTCTGAAAACCTTATCTCTTCCTCCTTGAAACCCTCCTGAGCTCTCTAAAACACCCTCATGAAAGGTTTGATTTGAAAGTGACCTAATCTCTCAATACCCTTCTATATCTTGATAGTGAATTTTGGATTAGTCTCTTTGCGTTTCTGGTATGTTCTTTGTCTCCCTGATTTCAGATTTTCTGTCTCTCTTGATTTATCTGGTTTGTTTACATATTTTTTTTTTCTGGTTTCTTTTTAGATTTTCTGATTTGGTTCTTAGGAGATGAGGAGGAAGCTTGCAGATTTATAACTTTTTCTTTTGCAGGTTTTCTATGTGAGTCGTATGTTTTTTTGTTGTTGAAAATTTGTTACCTTCTCTTTTCACTATAATTTTCTTTATATATTTTTCCTTTTGCAGGTTCTCGATGGTCATTTTTATGCTCATTTTGCAAGTTTTCTATGGAAATATGGTCCAATGGTAAAATTTCTCCTCCACCTAATTTTATATGTTTATAATCTTAGCTTTTTTTCTCTCTTTGTCATTTTGATTTATTTACAGGGATGATGGAGGAGACTTCAGTTGTGCATCATTTGTCTCTTTTGGATGAGGAAGGCTTGGATTAGGAGTACGTAGGTCTTGTTAGGAAAAGATTGTACTACTTAATTGGTAGGAATTATGTTTGTTGTAGAATAAAGATATAAAGATTGGTTAACTATGTAATAACTATTGAATCTTCAATTTTTATGAAAGAAACTATTTTTTAGTGTATATATTCATTAATAAAGCATTATGGTTGGTTTTCCAGTTAAAATCGTTGTATAGCATCATATGAAATCAAAAAGAACTAAAATGTAGCAATTTGGGAACTTATTAGACAACGGTTTTCAGAATAAATCATGGTCTTTACAGATAATTAACGACGGTTTTTATAAAAAGGGTCGTCTATTATATGTAAAGATGATAGTTTTTTTAAAAAGGGTCGTCTATTATATGTAAAGTTGACGGTTTTTTTTTTTTAAGAGGGTCGTCTATTGTGAAGTAAATATAACGGTTTTTTTTAAAATGGTCGTCTATTATATGTAAAGATGACGGTTTTTTATGAAAACCGTCATCTTAACCTACAATACACGACGGTTTTCATAAAAAACTGTCATATTAACCTACAATACACGACGGTTTTATTAAAAACCGTCGTCTTTTCTCTTATAATTAATGGTCTTTACCTCTAAACAACGACGATTTTCTTTAAAAACCGTCGTCTTTACAGATAAACAACGACGGTGAAAAGCCGTCGTAGTTTGACATCCAAAAAGACGGCGGTCGATTTACGACGGTTTTCAAAGCATTACAACGACGGTGGATCCCAGTCGTCTATTTCGTTTTTTGTAGTAGTGTCACATCTTTTATTGTTTTGCGCCCTCCCCAGATCGTGACTTAAGGAGCTTAAACAACCAAGATCAGAAACTCCTTCTCCGGACGACCACCATTGTAGGATTTTCTTTTCGTGACTTTTCTACTGTTTTCGACTTGTAAACTAACGAAATTCTTAGTATGCTTTGAATACGCCCATGTAGGGTTGGATTTGCGGCCTAAGGCCATTTGTAAACCGTGTGTGTTTTAAATTGTGTGTGATGGTGGTACTTTATTTATGCTTTTACTGCTTGTGTAAATTTTTGG
This sequence comes from Prunus fruticosa, assembly GCA_018703695.1. Lineage (NCBI taxonomy): Eukaryota > Viridiplantae > Streptophyta > Magnoliopsida > Rosales > Rosaceae > Prunus > Prunus fruticosa. The sequence continues at coordinate 10,688,617 of CM031923.1, forward strand.
AAATGTTCGTTTTACATGGGAGACTCTGACTAAATTTCGGTAGAAGTCTTGAAACTTTTATGCTTTTGTAGTGGGAAAATGGGTTATTTTTAGTAATTGGGCCCGGCATCCTATGGGTATCGGAAGGGAAGCAGGATTTGACACAAATTTCAAGGGGAATTCGGGTCTGGTCCTATCAGTTTGAGTAGAGCAATCCTACAACTTCGAAAGCTTTGTGGGATGAGTTCTTTGGTAGAATTGACATGAATAACGTGCTTTATGGGATGAGTTCAAAAGTTGTTAATAATCCCAAGTTGACTCAGGAGAAATTTCATGCGTTGCTCACCCGCTTAAATTTTGAAGCTGTTAATGGACCGTTGTAATCTAATGGCAACATGAAAATATCACTAAATGGGAAAAATGTTTTTGGTGTCGTTGAATGTACTAAGGACCTTTCTGAAGTAAATTGTAAGGAGTGTCTTGATGTTGCAATAACCGAACTTCAAGATCGTAGTTATGGAATGAGATGTGGACATATTATTTATGGTAGTTGCTACGTAAGATTTGATTTTCATCAATTTTACTATTAATGCGTTTGTTTTGTAGGATGAACTCTTTAAGAATGTCATTCCTAGGGTATGAGATGAGAATTAATGCATACAATCCTAGCGTTTGGAAATACTTGTTCTGAAAGTAGTGTTGAGCTAGCTGTTGGTCATCATATAAACTCATATAGGGGTTTTTTTGAGCTCAGGCACCATTGAGACAATGATCGGTGCATATTTACATATCATTTTGTACCCTTCTAGCTTATGATTTGGTTATGTTTTTGAGTTAAACTTGTGCTTTTAATTCTTTTTTTGTTTATCTTTCAGTTAATTGAGATTTAGGTAATAATGATGGCTTTGGATAGGAAATGATGCAATCCAAGCATGTGAAGGCCTGATTTGGATGAAGGGAAGAAGAGCTTAAAGACAAACTCATTTTTGCTACAGCCCCTGCCAGTCCAGTTTCGTAGGTCATATTGCAAGGTTTGTTTCAGAAACCTACACAGCTCGGATAAGGCAGCATTCTTCATGAAAGTTGTTCCAATGGGTGTGTACTATAACATATCCAAAATTCAGCCCCATTGGATAAATCTGGAGTCCGTCACCTAGCAAACACAGAGCCATGCTGAAGATGGATTTTGTCAGCGAGCAAAACGAGTTAGCAATTGGTTTAGGCCTTAACTTCCTCCTTCGAGCTTGGATTGGGCCAATACTTGTGTGGTTGGATCATAGACATTCTGAACTTCACAATGGACATCTTAAAGTCTTCATTTGATTCAGCCTAGCCCAATTCGTAAGCCCTTGAAGTTGCTGGTCATGCTGACATTCAGGATGAGCTGGGTGGATGCTTGGTCATGGTGAGCTAGGCATGAGCTATTGTTTCTGGTTGGAAGCTTGGTCATGCTGACATGAAGATGAGCTAGGGCTGCTGGTGGGATTTATTAATACAAGTGCATCAACCAATTCAGATTTTATAATACAAGTGTTGTATGCATTAGCCATTTTGAATTCAGATTTTCACTTCCCTTAGGCCTATAAATAGGGAAGTTCTCTAAGCTTGTAAACACACCCCAAGGGGGGGAGCTCTCAAACACTTCTCTAGAGCTCCCTTCCCTTCTCTCCCTCAAATTCTCTTAGTTTCATTTTCTAGTTTTCAATTGTTGTAATGAAATATTTGTGCTGAAATTCTCCTTAAGTTTTTCTTTGTTCCACTTTACTTTTCATTATGTAAATTCTTTTCTTTTGTTTCAAGTTTGATTAGTTTCCAAGTTTCAATTATGGTTCATGTTCTTATTCATTATGCTTATAAGTTCATATGCTAGTTTGAATGATTGATCACCATTTAGGCTTGCATGTTAGCTATCTTAGTTTGAATTAAGAGTATACACCATGCTTTAATTCGAATTGAACTATGAATAGGAAGAGTATGTATGGACATTCAACAACAGGGATTAGATACATGCTTGGTTGTTTAAATTGTTCTTCTATGCTTAATGGGTTCCTAATGCTTAGTTTTAGGTTAGACAACAAATGATCAAATTAGGGAATTAGGAACACAAGGTTAGGACCAAACACCATGGCCTAATCATACATTAGCTAGAATCAATCCATTAATCTAATTGAACTTGGGAACTTATCTACTTGAGTTAGTTATTTTCTTTCTTCCTTGTTTTATTTATTTCCTTTTGTTTTCATTTATGTTTTGTGTAGGAAAACTGAGTTGGATCCTTCAATCACCAATCCCTGTGGAATCGACCTCGCACTTACATACGCTAAACTACCAACGGCTCGTGCACTTGCGAGTATCACAAGTTGAGGATGCAGTTGAATCAATTTTGGAGCAGCTGTATCTACACAACAAGTTTTTGGCGCCGTTGCCGGGATCGGTAACATTGTTTGATTCTATTTGGTTTTCCTACTTTTTATTTATTTTTATCTTTTTTATAACTAGACAGTTTCATGTTTTAAAGTTAATGAGGTTAATTGATAAGTTGTGTTTGTAGTCCAACGGACAAGGACAATTGCTTGACAAGCAAGAGAACTGGGTTTGAGTCCCAGCTTACACAACACAAAAACAAAAGAGGTTCAAGTAGCATGTTGATTATTTCTAGTTTATGGTTTCATTCACTTGCTCTTAATTAAATATTTTGTTCAAGTTTACATAAACACCATATGACTCTTGGACTGATTAGTGAATGAATGGGTAGATATTGAAGACAAACACCATGTTTAAATTCTACTTAGTTCTCTATTGTTCTTCTTGTTCTTAATGGGTTCGGAATTTGTGTTTAGACTAAACACCATAGCTAAATGCTTTTTCTGAATACTTGATTAAAACCACACACCATATGGATAATCATATTTGAGAAAAAAACGAACTTCATAAACTAGTTTAATTTACTTTGTTGCTTGTTGCTTTGAAGCATGAAATTGGATGTGTGTTGATTTTCCTTTTATTTCCTTACCCTTTTAATTCCATTTCAAGTTTGTGTGTTTGTTTTAGCAATTTATGACAGCTCAATAAAAATGGAGAGAGATGGCAACCTCAATCATAAGAATGGGAAGTGTGGAGCAGTGGGAGAAGTCGCGACCTCCAAGTGCATCCATGCTGAACCTAATCGCTTCAAGGGGGAGCATTTCAATCCTTTCTCTTCTTTAAATTCAGTTTATTTCTTGGTTTGTTTCTTTTAGTACAACAATTTATGTCGTTTGTTTAGAGTACTTAGTTCATTTTCATTTATGGTTTGTTGTCTCATTTTATCTTAATTTTTTTTTCTTATCTTAAAAACTAAAAATTCAAAATTCAAAAATTCAAAAAGATTTTTCATATGAGCTGACTTATGGTAACTCCAGGTAAGCACTTCCGTCAATCCAGTGTCTAGGAGTTCTTTAGGCGACACCTTCGGTGTCTAAGAAGTTTGGGTTTTAAGCGGGACCATTGTGACCCCTCCAACCTTCCCGGAACCCCCTGGCTGTGTTTTCTGAGGCCCTAAACTGGTCATCCGTGAGTTGCTTGTATATTCATGTGTTTTTAAATTAAGTTTTTTTTTTATTTTCTTTGTTTTATTTTATGTTTAGTCTTTGTTTTTCTTTTGGTTTTGTTTTTGTTTTGTTAAGTTAGTTTTTGTATTTATTTTGTTTAGTCGTTGTTTTTATTTTGTTTTTGTTTTGTATTTATTTATGTAGTATGATTAGTTAGTTTATTTCTGAGTGTTAGAAACACATTTTTATTTTATTTCAAACACTGCATTAAAAACAAAAAAACAAAAAAAACAAAAAAACATTCAAGTAAATTAAAAAAAAAAAAAAAAACAAACAAACAAACTTCTTCTTCTTCTTCTTCATCTTCTTCATCTTCATCATCATCATGGCTTACCTCTATTGTCTCGTACTTGTAGGATCTCCAAGGTTCTACATGGTCATCATTTTTCCTCTGCAGTGCTTCCACATGCTGAGTGGCACAGGAGAGCCGTTTCTGGAGGTCCGCCACCATAGCCTTCAAGGAAGCCACTTCCTCGCTGAGAGCGGCACACTCCCGTGTCCTCGCCAGGAGTCGCATGCCTAAATTGGTAGCCGAGACCGCTTGGAGCACAGTTAAATCGTGGGACTCATCCACCGCCATCTTGTTCAGACCTACGTGCCACATGCAGATGATTTGCTGGAGTTAGTTTACTGCCAATCAATGTTCCCAGGAGCACTGACCTTCCGCATTACCTCAGAAAGGTTCGGTATTGCCTCAGCAGAGTTTGAGGCAGTGCCGTGATGATATGAAGAGTTTGGGAAGACAGAGGTTGGAGGAGCCCTTATCTGGGCATTTGGTGGTGCAAGGGATAGCTCAAGGTTGAGATCATCAAGGTGAGTGCATGAGGATGCCATTTGTTTTGCTTCAGAATTTTTTGATGTTTTTCCTTGAGTTTGCAGGAAGAAATGCTGGGTATCATCCGCTTGCAGAGGTGTGGTTTAAATAGGCATATGCTGATGAGAGAGAGCCAACACCATTTCAGATTTCCAGGGCATGCTCAACCTAATCGCTTCAAGGGGGAGCACATTAACTTTCACTTTGCTTTACTTTTTTTTCCGTGTTTTTCTGGTGTTTTATGTTTTTGCCTTTACTTTCATTTTCTAGTGCTTTGTGTTTTTGCCTTTTCCTTTCGGCTATCTTTGTCTTATTTCAGTTTGGGAAATGTGCTTTCTTTTTTCCCGTTTGTCGTCTTTGTTTTATTTCAGTTTGGGAAGTGTGCTTTCTTTTCCCGTTTGTCGTCTTTGTTTTATTTTAGTTAGGAAGTGTGTTTTCTTTTTCTTTTTCTTTCTGCAACCTTCCTCTTTTATTTCCGAAACAAAATACGAAAATACAAAAACAACAACATAAAATAAAAACATCAATAATGCAGGAGAAGTCATTTCTTCTGTGTGCTCGGTGTCTCGACCATAGGAGCTTTGAGTTTGGCCCTTTGGCTGTCCTCTTCGGGGCTTCACGCACAGCCTCTTGGGGCTCACCACTTGAGCCCCCAAAGATCGCAATCTTAGCTTGAGCGTAACTACTCTCGCGATCTGCTTGCTTGCGTTTACCCGGTCGGTCTAGGTCCTCCAGCTGCTTTCGCATGTCGCGAGAATACAACTCTACCATCTTTGATAGGCTTTTATTCTCGTCCCGCAATACTTCTAGCTGGTGTCAATTCACCTCCACTATCCTTGCCCTCTCCCGTTTCAAGCTTTTTATAGCACTCTGACACTCCTCAATCATACTTCGCTCCGCCGCTAACTGACCTTTCAGAATCTCTACCTCATGGGATTTCGCAAGTAGGCGATGCCCCAAACTTGCAACACATGCAGGACTCTGCACGCTCAGTGCCAGGGCATCACTCATGACCCGGTTGTCATCCCTTGTCCCGAACACACGTATATCTTTGGGAGTCACTAAATTTTTGCCAACTCCAATGGCAACATCGTTGTCCAGGAGTATTGAGTCAGCTGACCTCACAGGCCCCCTTGCGGAGGCAAAGTAGGGCATTCATACTGGTGCTCCTGCTTGGCCTCGTGTTTGAGTCGGTGGAGCTCGATTGAGATCCAACGAAAAGGGGTAGGAAGAGGCCATTTGATTCCTCACTTTTTCTTTTTCTTGCTTCTTTTCTCTTTTGTGTTTCTGAGTTTGTGGTTTTGTTTTTTTTCCCTTCCTTTTCTTTCTTATAGATGTAGTCTTTGACAAACCCTAGCCAGTGCAGCGCCTAAGCATTTTTCTGAATCTCCAGCATTCCTCCAAGTCCCATAACCTTCTCACTTTCCAACCACACCCATCTCATTTATCTCGACATGTCTTTTCTGAACGGACGCGTTCGAGGAAAGTCTCGCGCCTTTCCATGAGCCCGTAATTTCCGCTTGTGAAATCTGCGGCGCTTCAATGCGTCGACACGTGGCTCCTGCTTCTGCCCGTGACTATCCATGAGACGACATCAGGGACCACATTCCCTCTTTTCAGAAATCCCGCTTTGCGCTCATAATTCACGTTTCATTTTGAAAAAAAAAAAATCAATAAATATAAAATTGAACATGTGGGCTTTGGACTTCATTGTGGGCTTCTGGGTTTCACCGTTGTTTAGGTTTCAAAGTGGGTTAACTTTCTTGTGGGTTGGATTTTCAATCGTTTGGGTTTTGGTTTGCGTAAGACTGCCCTGTTTAGGGCTTTCTGTTTCGAGTGTTTTACCTGTTTCGTTTCTTTTTATTTGGTTTGCGTAAGACCTCCTGTTTAGGGCTTTCTGCCCTGGAAATATTCCAATGGGGTCTCAGCTCCAAAACTTTGATCCATCAGCCTTTGCCGAAAACCCTCTGCTTTGTGGACTTCCACTTCAAAGGATGTGTGATCAAGAGAAAGAGAAAGGCAGTGTCCAACAAACTGGCTTAGGGAATCAAGACCATGAGGGTGGGTTGTAACGCGTGGATTTTACATCAGTATGGGGCTAGGATTTGCTTTTGGATTTTGGGGAGTTTCTGGCACATTGATGTTCCACGAGTCAGGCAGATCCACATAGTTCAAGTTCTTCATACTTTGGAAAGAATGACTCAACCTGAGGCCAGCAATATCATTAGGCAAAGGGTAATTAGTATGATATGTATTCAAAGATTGAATATGACGTTTGAAGTTGGCATGATATGTATTCCATTTTCTAGTTGTACAAAAGAAATTAGCATCATACTCTTGAATTAACATATGCCTCGATTATCATATATATATATATATTGTCACTAAGATTAATTTGGTTTTTGTATTTTATCATCAATAGTTGTTTAATATATTCCACCTTCAAGTGAGGTATGATTCAGTTGGTTGAGCTCTTCCACCTCCAGTCCCTCCAAACACTCAATGAATAAAGAATTGTTTATGAAGAGAAACCGGCCAGATTTATCACTGAAAGTATTTATCATTTATAATTGAGAATTTTGTGATTAGAATATAATGAGGTGGGTGGTATGATTTATCATGTTAAGCTCGTATTTTCATACATATACATGCCCAATTTACTTACTCATTTTGCTTAGTTTCTTAGAATTTTGAGTTATTTGCCTCTCTTTGTGTGTTTTGTAGGCCAATAGAGCAAGAGAACATAATTCATGCAATTAAAGCATGTTAAGACAGCATGAGATCACTTTTGGTACAATCCATGCATATTAAGGGCTGATTGGCATGAGAGGAATACAACTTAAGGCATTTGAAGCAATATGGTGCAAAAACGTACAAAAACTGGAGACTGAGGTAGAAGTTCATTTCGGCATTATCTTCTTCATCCGAGCTTGGATTGGGCCAATACTTGTGTGGTTGGATCAGAGACATTCTGAACTTCACAATGGACATCTTAAAGTCATTATTTCATTCAGCCAAGCCCAATTCGTAAGCCCATGAAAATACACATCATGCTGACATAAGGATGAGCTGATGGATGCTTGGTCATGGTGAGCTAGGCATGAGGTATTGGTTTCTGGATGGATGTTTGGTCATGCTGACATATTGATGAGCTAGGGCTGCTGGTGGGAGTTATTGGTGAAGTGCAGCAACCAATTCTGATTATCTAAATACAAGTGTTGTAGGCATTAGCCATATTAAATTCAGATTTATCACTCCCTTCTCCCTATAAATATCACTTCCATTCCAAACACTATCAGAACTCATATCCTGAGATCCATCATTTACACTTCCATTGTACACAAAGAGAGGGAAAGTTGAGAGTCACAAAGGGAGAGAAGGGAAAAGGCAGCAGCTGGGAGGCTTTGGCCTCCTGGCAGCCATGGAGATGAATCTTTTCCATCTCTAGCATGCTGTCCTTATCTTCTTCTCCTCCCTTTGTCTTTTATTTTCTTCTTGTATTTCCTTTGTTTTACTTTATTTTTCTGTTATTAGTTTTAATAAACATCTTGCTAGTCTTGTATCATGGTTTGAGTTTATAAAGTTTGATATCATTCATGAATTCTTCTTCACTATTTTAATGGAGCTGTTTTTGCATCCTTTGATTGATCACCTGAGGTTTTATGCATTTTTCTCTTGTTGGGAAGGTTTGGGGATCATCTTCATTCCATCCATTAGCAACTCATGTGATTTGGTATCTAGGTCTCCTAATGTAAACACCATGCTTGGGGTCCTTGTGATGTTCAATGCAATTTGATCCAAACACCATGGAATTATTTGTGAGCATCTTCATGAGTGAATCAATTTGTTTACTTGCTGCCATAACATGATTAGAACAATTAGGGTGGATTCTAAAACAACACCATCTTGTCCTAGTTACTTTCTTTCTTCTTGTTTCTTTTCTTTTCTTTTTTTGTTTTGTGTAGGAAAACTGAGTTGGATCATTCAATCACCAATCCCTGTGAAATCGACCTCGCACTTACATACGCTAAACTACCAACGGTTCGTGCACTTGCGAGTATCACCAGTTGAGGATGCAGTTGAATCCATTTTGGTGCAGCTGAATCTATGCAACATATCACAGGGACTTTTTTCGTTTCTTATTGAAAGACGAAACAGCCCAGAAATGAAAATCGCAACACTAAAACAGAAAGAAACAGAAGAAGGAAAAACAACTTCGTCCAAGAAAAAAAAGGAAAGAGAAAACGACAACAAACAAAAACAATAAGAAAAACGACCCCGTTGGGTCTTTCCTTATGAGCCGTTGGGAGGCACGTTTAGGCCTATCTGTGGTCTAACTTCTCCTTAAGTATGAAGAATTGACTTCTGTAGGGGTCTTTTTTGTTCCAGCGGCTTGACGAATGGGCTTGGGCTGCTGTAAGAAGAAAACGAACAAAAAAAACCTCATGATGTCTGAGTTCAAGAACCAGACTCCCAAAAGAATATTTAAAAGACTTGCTGAAGCCTTAGAAAAATACGTTTGGGTTTTTTTCACCAACAACTAGAAGAACGTATCAAATTCGTTAATGACTTAGCTTGAGGAGCTTGTGGCATGGGAGCTAAGCTTTCACAAGTTTAGCAATTTGAGAGAGAGAGATCAAAGCATGAATTTCTTTTAGAAAAGAAGGTTTTAGAGTGGAAGAAGAGAAAATTATGAGGGTTTCTATCTCAAAAAGAGAGAGAAACGATGGAAACAAAAAATGGGGTAAATTCCAGTTTTGCTTGACAAAGCTTGGTCTTGCTCTGGAATGGTGTGTGTTTGCTGGGTAGAGGGAGCTTTCTTTTATAGGCGCTCAGGACTCTAATTCTATCAATCTTCCATTCCCACCTTTCCTTCACTTCTCTCCTTTCACTCCTTTTGGTGAAATCTCTTCCACCGGAGTGCAGACCCCTTTGAGTTCCAAGATTTTCTGGTACAGCTAGGTCTCCCCATGGGGGTGAGGCGCCACTTGCTTTTTCCCTTGGTTTTCAAACTGAAGCTCGCATAGGAAAAGAGAGAATGGATGAAGTCCTTTATCCAGCGCGTATTCCTTCTACATACATGGATTTCCTTTGGTCCTTGCTATAGTCCCTCATTGACCACCTTGGGGTTCCTGATAAGGGTGGAGCTCGACGCTGGAATTTTATAGAAACGCTGGGCTGGGCTTTATGTTATTGTATTGGGTTATTGGTGCTCTCTTTTCCAGCTGCCCGCATGTTTTCGTCAAGCTGCTGGAAGTGGCTTTTTTGTTTTTTTGGGCGTTCTAACTAACACGGGTTTGCCTAAGTGCTACAGGAACCTATGGGATGCTCTCCTGAGGCATTGGACCCCAACTTTCTCTCTCATGCTAACCTATGTATTTGGGCCCGTGGAATGGGCTTGAGTTTTAGTGCTCCGAAGTGGCCTAAAACTTCCATTCCTTGGTCCCTCAATGGACCCTGTGAGTGCTTGTACCCATCCATGCCACAACCTTCTCAGCAAGCCCCGGGTAATTATGTGGCTTGGGCCCACTTGAGCGTGTAGCATGGCTTGACGGCTTCGTGTGTTTATTTGTCGTGCTTGTGCTTGAGTTTTATTGCGCCATATTAAGCCAATATCAAATTAAATGGCATCAGTTAGGTGTATGAGCATGAATTTATAAAGCCGTTCGCATTTTTGGCCCTTTCACGCATGCTTGCTTGGCGTGACACGTGACCTGCGGCTTATGTAGGCGTGTCCTACAATTTCTTTTATATCCCGATTGGGCTTCTTTTGCGACTAATTTATTTGTGCCAGGCTAAGAACAAGTTTGGGCCTAGCCCTTGGATTTTTGGGCCTCAACATTAGCCCTCTTGATTATTGGGGCCATGAGCAAATTATGAGATGGGCCGAATAATCAAACCCAACCCAAAAGTCAAATCCATGTCAGGTGACATGACCTTCTCACTTCCCGCGTGTGTGCTGCTGCCATGATTGTCTTCCAGCAGCTTTTTACATTTCCCAGGTAAGCGCTTCATTTAATTACTTCCCGTTTTTTCTTCTCTTTTTCTTAGTTTCCTTTTCCTATGCGTGCGAACCCAAACTTTCTACTCTGTTTCTCTCTTGACTTCTGCTAATCTCCCTTCATGTCCAGGCTCAAAGGATTCTTGGAGACAAGAAAGGGCACCAGCCGTAATTGTTTGTCAGTGAAGCACGAAGAAACCGCTTGCACTCGTTGGGAGGAGCAACCGCCTCACCTTTAAGAACCCTAGTCTTTCGAGTTTTCTCTTCAATTCGTTCAAGGCCAAATTCGAGGAAGCCACTTCGCAAGGCGTGGTGCAACTTTGAGAGGAAATTGCAGGAGAGTCCTTTGATTTGACAACCTGCGGAAAGGACGCACGCAAGAGTGGTGGTAAGCGTTACTTCTCCTTCCACCTTTTACTTCCTGATTCCTTCATCGCATATATACACCCATACATATATATCTATTGAAAATGCGGCACGAAAAAGGGAAAAGAAGCATACGATTTTCTTCGATTCTTCCTCCTAATTTCTTGGTGTCGTATGTTGAGTAATTTCTTTGTGCTTGCCCCTCTAGATGACACCGAAGCAGGGTAGAAAAAGCATAAGCATGCACTGTGTCGAGTGGCCGATCCATGGCCCCTTTAAGTGATTAAATCTTTCTTCTTCTTTTTGCACTTGCGTCAAATAGCTTTTTCCTCTTTTTTTTTTTATACCCAAGTTTGGATTTTGGATATGCACGACCGATTAGCAATTTTAAGCACCCTCCGAGTGTCAATTTGTCTTTAATCAAGTAGCCTCCCTTTTTTTTTCTTTTTTTTTTTATGAAATTGCACAAATGTGTTGGCTTGGTCCTTCTGCAAGTGTGATATTAGCATGAAATTGTAAGAACGATGGAGATGTGCATATGCGTGCGTGTGTTTCTTTTTCTGCTCCATGTTTTTCTCCCCCCCCCCCCCCTCTCCTTTTTTTTTTTTGCAGATATCCATGACTCAGTGGGTTCGACTATGACATCCACTAATCTCCCCCCCAATCATGATGGATCACCTATATTCCATGGATGACGGTCTCAAAGCGGGAGGGCCCCTTTTACTGCTTGAAGAGGCTCGTAAGAATCCTGTCCTAGGTGATGAGCCATTGCCTGAAATTACTCCGGTAATTGATCCTGCTTCCATATCCAGGTGCTGCATCGAGAAGGGTTTATTTTCAGCCGTCCCTTGTTCTTTCAGTATCCTTTCAGCATTAGTAAAGGCTGGTCAGAGTGAGTGGATCGCGAGCTGCTAGACCCATCCACTTGTGACATCTTACGCCGACACAAGTTTTGGACGCCATCTTCCTTTCCAAGCTGTGGGATATTCAAGTTGAAGCAAAGATGTTCCTTCATGTGGTCTGGAGGTGGAGCACTGCCACTCACACATTCGTATGCTCATGGGGCGAATTCACTCCCACTCTCAAGGACGTAGCAAACATATCTTGCCTCCCTATCTGTGGTGACCGGAGCCCTTTCGATATCGCCTTTACCCTTGAAGAGATGAACAATCTTGCGGTCCTGCGAAATGGTGCTCCTACCTCTCCCAGCACTTTGCTTCGCTTCAGCAACTGGATACAATATTTTGGTGATGTGAATAGGCGGGGGCTTTGGCGCCTAGCTGCATTTATATCATTGTGGCTTGGGCGGTTCGTGCTCTATGACTTTTCTAGGACTGCCTACATGAGCGAGTATTTCCCTTGGCTTTGGCTATTGCTCGCGGTGACTCGATTCCCTTAGCCCCGATGTTCCTAGGGCATTTGTATAGGTTGCTTGATCAATGCCAAATTTTGGAGAAAAATGCAGCGGGAACCATGGGTGTAGAGACTCTCTTGAATTCCAGCTTCTTGCAGGTGTTTTTGTGGGAACATCTCAAGGGGATGGATGTATGCCCACTCTACTATTCACGTGCCCTCAGTCCGCCGACCTGGGCAATGGTTCCTTCATGCAGGATAGTCTCCCTCTTGTCTGCAGGTGGTTTAAGCACATGCAGAGGAAAGGCCAGAACTTTTCAGGGTTCCTGGATGATATACAATACTTCATTTTCCGTCCTTACGACACCTCGGCAGAGACCTTTACTTTTGTGCCCTTCTATGCTGATGTTGATGACATTATTGAGGTTCCAGCAGTGATGTCCCAAGGTTGATGTTTCAGAAGGTACTCCCTTTTAAATGCTTCTCGTCTCCGTTGCCCACTTTAGGCGACAACCGTTCAGAATCTCCGTAACCTATTCACCCCACCGGGTCATGTGGCATTGCCACAGTGGCAATTCGGACTTAACCAAGGCGTGCCAGCCAGTTTCAACCAAGGTGACTCCTTCCTTCTTCACAAGGTCTTTTGGAGCAATCGTAATGTGCCGGATGGCGTTAGGCCCCTTGTCTTAGCCGGCAAGAAGAGGGTTGGTGGTTTCTCACCGGGTTATCAAGCTTCCTGGAACCGCTGCCTTGCTTCCTTACGCGAGTTTCAGTCCTCTCATGGTGACAAATTGCCTCCGTCCACCACTCGCCATGTTGGTCTAATATCGGAGGAGAAAGCAATTCCCTTAAGTGTGAAGCGCAACCTGCCCTTTATGTCTAAAAGTGGTGACATTGTCGGGGAATTCTCTAAGACGAAACTGAGAACAGGAACGCAGAGTCCTTCCAGTTCGAAAAAGAGCAACACCGGCGTCGGGTAAATAGAAACGGGAGGATGAGCCAAGCGCGAAGAAGGAGCGAACCGCAGGTAAACCTAGAAGGTTCATTCCAAAGGTGGCGTCGAGTGGCCCTCCTCGAACTAAAGAAGCAACTCCCCAAGCACGTCCACAACATTCAAAACCTACTGCCTTCGAGAGCCAGGGCCGTGCCTGGCAAGGCTTCGGAAAGCACCCCTCTTTGTAGTAAGTATCAACTACTTTCAAGCTTTCAAGTTTTTTCCTTCCTCTCCTCCTTTCCCCCTTTTTTTTTTGCCTGTCACACGTGCGTGTGCGCATATATTTATGTATTTATATATATTTTTTGCTTCTTCTTTTTTCATTTTTCAAGGGAAAATGGGGACCACCCCGAAGAGAAAGAGGAGCGACACAACTCCCGTGACCCCACACACATCTCAAAAATGTCATAGCATGCGCATCCGGCAAGCGAAATTCACTGGTGCTCACGCAAGGAACAGCGGAGCTTCCGGAAGCTGGCAAGGAGTGGCCATTGACGACGCAGTGATGGCGATGACGCCACTGAGACTGAGGCTAGTGTTTCAGAGCATGGGGATGTTGGTGACATTGATGGCACTCGTGAGGATTTTGATGAGGGTGATCACTATGATCATGCTGAGGATGCATTTGTGCATTCCAGCAACTACCCGGAAGAATAGGGTGGCTCGGATGCTTTCTCTGGATTTCCTGGTCACAGTGCGCATCACATCAGCATCGAATCGGTACTCGACATGTCTTATGCCTGTTATGCTTTTATCTCCTTGTTCCATGAGCTGCCTATTTACCTTTCACCCTTACTTTGCAGATTACCGACGTCATTGAAGACCTGGACTTTCCTGCGTCATCGTTGACCCTGACCGAGCGCCCAGGAGGTGCCCATTTTCCACCCTGCTTGAGTTGGGCAGTCGCCCCTCTCTTGCCTTTTTGGTTATGCACGCTACATAGCTTGTTAATCACCTCACACTTATCCTTGTACACATTTGTTTTTCAGGTTGGGCACGCTGCTCACAATGTGGAAATTGTGCCTGTGGTACTTTCTTTCTCTCGGAACGTTCGACTCATTGGTTGAAGCGGCCCTTGCCGAGTCATCTCAAACCATAGTACCAGTAGGCTCTCCAGACAAAGCATATGTGTCCCAGGCCGTGAGTCCACGGTTGCCTATCATTCAGCACTTCCTTCGAAGGGACCTCGAGCCCGACCTTTCACCAACCCTTCCAGGCTTTCCGGAGTAAGACATTTGCCTTTCATGGGACATTGCCCGCTTCATACCACATTCAACCACTTCTTCGGATACCAGAATTGAGCCCTCCAGCACCTCTTCCATTAATTTCATTCGGTAACGCTCCTGATGAGGACGCCTTGGCTAATGATATTGCTATTGAGAACATTCCTGCAGGGCACTCATCTAGCACATCTTGGCTGGAGTGGGAGCATTCCTTTATTGCATTTAAGGCCTTCTTTGATGGTGGAGTCCAGGTCCTTCGATCTCACAGAGATGAGCTCTTGCCACTTTGTCACTGATTAAATGGCTACGCAATGTTTTGAGGGACTCTTGTTTATCCAGAGAGACAGTTGCGGATTTGGAGAAATTTATGGACAAATACGGAGACTTCATGGATATTATTAGCATCACCTCCTCCTTTTGCGGTGCACCGCTTTCCGGACCCTTGGCGTGGTGCTTCATGGAATGGATACCATGAAATTGTTGGATATTACAGATCATCGACTCCTCTGCTGGTGGGATGCAGTTTGTGAAGCCATGACCTTGGGCTTTCGGGTAGATTTTCTTTTGAACTTGATGCGAGATTTAGCAAGGGCTGTTTTCAGGGCACGGGCCATTCATAACATGGAATCATTCTCCGGCCCTGATGAAATAAGGGTAGCAGCAGAGTCCTTGAATCTTAAGCAGGGTGAGCTGGAAAATAAGCATGGGGAATTGCCTGCCCTCCTCTTCTTGCCCAAGGTGTTTCTGCTGATGGCGCTGGTTGCGTGGCAGAGGCGGTAACCCGATCCTTTCACAAGGCTTCTTCTGTCCTTTTCTAGTGATACCCGACGGTTTTGAGGTCCGTGGCTCTTCATCTCTTCTTACTTATGCTCCCCCTTTTTTTAGCAATCTTATCTAACACTGTTCGGTTCACAATTGTATATCATTTTATACCCTTATAGCTTATGATTTAGTTATGTTTTTGAGTTAACCTTGTGCTTTTAACCTCTTTTGTGTTTGTTATTCAGTTTATTGAGCTCTAGGTATCACTTGAGGCATTTGAAGTAAAATGGTGAAAATAATGTGTAAAAACTGGAGACTGAGTTAGAAGTTCATTTCGGACTTATCTTCTTCATCCGAACTTGGATTGAGCCAATACTTGTGTGGTTGGATCAATGACATTCTGAACTTCAAAATGGACAGCTCAAAGTCGAAATTTGATTGATCCAAGCCCAATCCGTGAGCCCATCAAATTACACATCATGCTGACTTGCAGATGAGCTCATTGCTTGCTTGGTCATGCTGACATGAAGATGAGCTATTGGTTTCTGAATGGAAGCTTGGTCATGATGACATGAAGATGAGCTATGGCTGCTGATGGGAATTGTTAATGCAAGTGCATCAACCATTTCAGATTTTATAAAACAACTGTTGTATGCATTAGCCATAATAAATTCAGATTTATCACTCCCCTCTCCCTATAAATACCACATCCATTCCACATTCAAATAAACAACAAATCCTGGGATTCACAACCCCACAATTCACTCCAGCCATCCTCAAACACTCTCACAATCCCAAACACTCCAACAATCAACCAAAAGCTCTAAACAGCCCCAAATCACCAAAACAACTCCAGCAAACCTCTCTTCCATTTTCCCTACGAATTTCATCCTTCTTAGCCATCACCACTCACTCAAAATCATCCCAAATCACCTCCATATCCTTCATACATCTTTCTAGAAGTGGGGAAGCTCTTGGAGAAGCATTAGAAGTGGAGAAGCACTTGGAGAAGCCTTGGACACCACAAGAACTTCAGAAAAGGGGTTTTTCTACTCTTATTGCATTCATTATGTTTTCTAGAATCATACTTGGTTTGAATTAAGAGTAGACACCATGGTTTAATTCAAATTGAACTATGAATAGGAAGAGTGTGTATGAGAATTCGACAATCTGGATTAGATACATACTTGGTTGTTTAAAATGTTCTTCTATGCTTAATGGATTCCTAATGCTTAATTTTAGGTTAGACAACAAATGATCAAATTAGGGAATTAGGAATACAAGGTTAGGACCAAACACCATGGCTTAATCATACATTTGCTAGAATCAATCTTTGAATCTGAATTAGACTTGTCACTTGAATCTTTATAACCCAGAATTGAATTGTTATGGTGAATCAAATGCCCTAGTCTCCAAACCTGTGTTTTAATCTTCAAAACCACCTTTGCTGCACTTGTTTACTTGTTTCATTTGCAATCTTAGTTTGGTCATTTCCTTTCACATTCACAATCACAATCACTCTTACTTTAAATTATGTTCTAGACTTAACTTCCTAACTTCTTGAATTTGGTAATCTAAGTACATAAATAATTTTAACTTCTCAGTCCTCGTGGGTACGACCTCGTATTTGTTTTGCTATACTACTAATTGGCACGTACACTTGCGAGTTAACATAATTAAACAACAAGTTTTTGGCGCCGTTGCCGGGGACTGAACGAAAGTTCTTCCCTGGTTATGTGCCCAAGGTTACCCTTTTCTTTTTTTTTAGTGTTTCTAATCAATCTAATTTTTTTGTTTCAAGTAGTTAATGTCTAAAAGGCCATTCCTTGAACAAGTGAGGTCTTCATTCCAACTTTCCAGATCTTTGAACGCAGGACCATCATTGCAACCCAATCGAGTGACCTCTGAAATTCAGAATCGTTTAGAAAGGGAGTTGTCAACTGCAAAAGAGCAAGCTCTTGCTACATTTACAAGTCTTGCTCTCCACACTGAACTTCCTGGTTCTTCACCTTCAAATTCGGAAGTAAGTTCAGACCAAGAAGAAGAAGAAATGATGGCTGCCATTGAGTTCATGGGAGACCTTGATATCCCAACAATTCCAGCATCCCCTTCAAGCATTTCGCTGCCCACTGTAGCTCGAAACTATGAGCTTAAATCTTCTCATCTTAATATGTTGCCTTCCTTTTATGGTTTACCTAATGAAGATCCATTAACTCATATAAAGGATATTTTGTAAATTCTTTTCCCTTGACAGGTGTGACGGAAGATCAACTTCGAATGAGAGTGTTTCCATACACTTTAAAGGACAAGGTGAAGTATTGGTTGAATTCTTTGAAGCCTGGTTCACTCACTACATGGGCTGCCATTCAAAAGAAGTTCTTGGAAAAATACTTCTCCACACAAAAGACCGACATGCTTAGGGACAAGATCTTGTTATTTGCACAGCAAGATGATGAATCGTTTTGTGAAGCATGGGAGAGATTCGATGGGCTGCTCAATCAATGTCCTCATCATGGGATTCCATTGAAGCTTCAAATGCGTATGTTTTATAAAGGACTAACCCCTTCTAGTCATAATATTGTCACAAATTTTGCAGGTGGTTCTTATAAGACCAAGACTCCGGAAGAAACGTATGAACTCTTTGAGGAGATAGCAATTGAGACCCAACATACGGATACAAGAGGTAAACGTGTTGTTAGTGGTTCTAATGACTCTTCTAGTGTGCAGATTTCAAAACTTGAACAAAAGCTGGATACTCTTCTTGCATTGAACTCAAGAAACCCTCCGAAGGAAGTGTGTAGCATTTGTGAAACTTATGACCATGCTACCATAGCTTGTCCACTTGGGGCTGGATACCAGAATTTGTGCAAGAGCAAGCTAAGTTGGTAAATTCCTACAACCAAGGTCCAAGAAATGATCCATACTCTCAAAGTTATAATCCAGGTTGGAGGAATCATCCAAACCTTTCATGGAGAAATACCCAGAATCAAGCAAATCCACCTTCATTCCAAAGGCCACAACAATCATCATCATCATTGGAAGATATAGTGAAGCGAATGGCAATCAACCAATCCAATTTTCAACAAACTACACAAGCTTCCATCTCCAAATTGGAAGTCCAATTAGGCCAATTAGCTGCTGAAATAACTCAAAGAGAGCTTGGGAAATGGCCAAGCCAAACTGAGATCAATCCAAAGCACCAAGAAGCCAAGGCCATTCATGTGCTCAGATCAGGTAAGATAGTTGATAACAAAGTTGATTCTAATCTTTCAAATGATGTTGTGGTTGTAGAAAATGAAGATGAAGAAGAAGAGATCACAACTTTGGAAGGAGTACAGCCCAAAACACCCAGTCTGCTCCTAAGGCTAAATCAGATTCTCAAGAATCCAAACAATTCTAATTGCATAAAAGTGATGACAAATTCGTGCCACCACATCTTCAAAAAGACAAATTCGTGCCACCACATCTTCAAAAAGAAAGCAAAGCAAGATAAGGCTTTTAAAGAAATTTATGATATTTTGAGTAAAGTTAATATCAATTTACCTTTGCTTGATCTTATTGAACAGATTCCTGCATATGGAAAGTTCATCAAGAACTTGAAGACTCACAAGCTCAATTTTGCTCCAAATGAAGAAGTAAAGCTCAACATTAATGTTAGTGCTGTATTGCAAAGGAAGCTTCCACCAAAATTAGAGGAACCTGGCAGCTTTAACATTCCCATTAACATTGGAGACAAGAAGGTTGGACGAGCCATGTTGGACTTGGGAGCAAGCATTAATGTAATGCCATATTCAGTTTATCAAAAGCTTGGCTTAGAAGGGATGAACAAGACTTCAATTCGTCTTGAATTAGCTGATCATTCTGTCAAATATCCAAAAGGTATTGTAGAAGATATTCTAGTTCAAGTTAATACACTAATTCTCCCAGCTGATTTTGTAGTGATGGACATGGAGGACAACCCATATGGAGATCGTGTTGATCCCATTCTCCTAGGCTGACCATTCATGGCCACTGCAGACACAATCATCAAAGTGAAAGATGGCAGCCTCTCCATGACAGTTTTGGGTGAAACTGTTGAATTTAAAGTGTTTGATGTTCTATCTCAAGCATCTATCTCTCTTGATACTTGTTTTTCAATAGATGTTGTGGATCATGAAGTTTCTTCCAAAATTTTGCAGAAAAGGTCTAGTGATGCTCTAGAAGCTGTCCTAACACAAAAAGAGGATGATCTTTGTGAACCGGAGTTCCAAGAAGTGGTGGCTGCCTTAGAAGTGTTTCAACCATACCCACCATCCTTTAGGCCACCACTTGAGCCTCTTGGACCATCATCCACTAAATTGGAGCCATCCATTATCACCCCACCAAAGCTAGAACTTAAACCTTTGCCCAATCATCTTAAATATAGTTATTTGGGTGCTAATGAAACTCTCCCTGTCATAATTGCTGCAGGTCTCACCTCACATGAAGAAGAGAGCTTAATTAAAGTTCTAAAAGAGCATAAAACAGCTATTGGGTGGACTATAGCAGACATTAAAGGAATTAGTCCAAGCATGTGCATGCACCGGATTTTAATGGAAGAAGATAGCAAACCATCCCGTGATGCCCAAAGGAGGCTAAATCTCAACATGAAAGAGGTGGTTAGAGCTGAAGTTTTAAAGTACTCGATGTAGGAATCATCTATCCAATTTCAGATTCTAAGTGGGTGAGTCCTGTGCAAGTTGTTCCAAAGAATCACCGTTGTGAAGAATGAGAACAATGAGCTAGTTCCTACACGAACTATCACTGGTTGGAGAGTTTGCATTGATTACAGGAAGTTGAACACATCCACTAGAAAAGATCATTTCCCCTTTCCTTTTATTGATCAAATGCTTGAACGTTTATCTGGCCATGCTTACTATTGTTTTCGTGATGGTTTTTCAGGTTATAATCAAATTCCCATTGCTCCGGAAGACCAAGAGAAAACCACATTCACATGCCCATTTGGTACGTTTGCTTATAGAAGGATGCCATTCGGTTTGTGCAATGCACCAGCAACTTTCCAAAGATGCATGATGGCAATCTTTTCAGATATGGTGGAACGATTCATTGAGGTATTTATGGATGATTTTTCAGTTTTTGGTTCCTCTTTTGATAATTGTCTTCACCATTTGTCTCTAGTGCTTAAAAGATGCCAGGAAACAAATCTGATTTTGAATTAGGAGAAGTGTCACTTCATGGTGAGACAAGGAATTGTGCTAGGCCATGTTATTTCAAGCAAGGGAATTGAAGTGGACAAAGCCAAGATCGATCTCATATCAAATCTACCATCCCCTTCCTCTATTAAAGGAGTTAGAAGCTTCTTGGGACATGCTGGATTCTATAGAAGGTTCATCAAAAATTTCTCGAGCATTGCAAGGCCATTGTGTAATCTCCTTGCTAAGGATGCTGTTTTTGAGTTTAATGAAGCGTGCATGGAAGCTTTTACTACCTTAAAGCGGGAACTAACTTCAGCCCCTATTATCATAGCTCCAGATTGGTCCTTACCATTTGAAATAATGTGTGATGCCTCTGACTTTGCTATTGGTGCTGTTTTAGGTCAAAAGAAGAACAAGTTGCCCCATGTGATTCATTATGCTAGCCAGACCTTGAATGATGCTCAAATCAACTACTCCACAACAGAGAAGGAGTTGCTTGCTGTGGTTTTTGCTTTAGAAAAATTTCGTTCTTACCTTATTGGTTCTAAAGTAATTGTTTATTCTGACCATGCAGCTCTTAGATATTTGCTCACTAAGAAGGATGCCAAACCACGCTTGATTAGATGGATTCTCTTGCTGCAAGAGTTTGATTTGGAGATTCGAGACAAGAAGGGATGTGAGAATGTGGTAGCCGACCATTTGAGCAGAATTGTGGCTGAAGAACAAGGAGAACTTGTGCTACCCTTGAATGAGACTTTCCCTGACGAACAATTATATGCTGCCCAAGTCAAGGAGCCATGGTATGCTGATTTTGTTAATTATCTTGTTTGTGGTGTTCTTAGAAATGATCTAACTTCTCAGGATAAGAAGAAGTTCTTTTCCATGGTGAAACATTATCTCTGGGATGAACCTTTCTTATTCAAGCATTGCCCAGATCAACTCATTAGAAGATGTGTTCCAGAAGATGAACAAGAAAGCATACTTAGGCATAGCCACGAATTGGCTTGTGGAGGTCACTTTGGAGCTAAGAAAACAACATTTAAAATTTTGCAATCTGGTTTCTTTTGGCCCACTCTATTCAAAGATGCATTGAATTTTTGTGTTAAGTGTGATAGGTGTCAAAGGATGGGGAACATAAGCCGCAGGAATGAAATGCCATTGAATAACATACTCTGTGTGGGGCTCTTCGATGTATGGGGTATTGATTTCATGGGACCATTCCCATCTTCCTTTGGTTATACTTACATACTTGTTGCTGTTGATTATGTGTCTAAATGGGTGGAAGCTATAGCCACCAAAACCAATGATCATAAGGTGGTGCTAAAGTTCTTGAAGGATAATATTTTCACAAGGTTCGGTACTCCTAGGGCTGTCATTAGCGATGGAGGCAGCCACTTCTGTAACAAGCCATTCGAAGCACTTATGAAGAAGTACAACATCACCCATCGAATCTCTACACCATATCATCCGCAAACTTCTGGTCAAGTAGAAATAAGCAATAGAGAAATTAAGCACATCTTGGAGAAGGTGGTAAACAATACAAGAAAAGATTGGGCTGCCAAGCTCAATGATGCATTATGGGCTTATAGGACTGCATATAAGACTCCCATTGGAATGAGCCCTTATCGTCTTGTGTTCGGGAAAGCATGTCACCTACCAATGGAGCTTGAACACAATGCTTTTTGGGCCATCAAGAAGTTGAATTTTGATCTAGACAAGGCAGGCCATGTTAGAAAGTTTCAGCTCAATGAATTGGAAGAAATTAGACATGAGTCTTATGAGAATGCAAAGCTTTACAAAGAACGAACCAAGAGTTACCATGACAGAAACATTCAACGGAAAGAGTTCATAAAAGGTATGTCAGTTCTTTTGTTTAACTCACGTTTGCGTCTCTTTCCAGGAAAATTGAAGTCTAGATGGCTTGGCCCATTCACCGTGATTGATGTTTCTCCCTATGGAGCTGTGGAAATTCAGAACCCTAAAGATGGCTCAACTTTCAAAGTAAATGGACAACGTTTAAAGCCATTCTACGAGGGAATTTCAGCTGGCATTCAAACAGGCCATGTGGTGGATCAACTTCCCTTTGTACCATCAACTTAGCTGATCACATAATGTCTTGCCAAGACATTAACTAAGGCGCTTCTTGGGAGGCAACCCATATGTTCAAAAAAAAAAAAAGATGTGTTTGGTAGCGGTCGACCTAATCGCATCAAAGGGGGATCATTTCAATCCTTTCTCTTTACTTGTTTTGTTTTTTATTTTAGTCATTTTAAGTTTCTGTTTCTTTTTATAAATTTTTATTTTAAATTTTTTTTCATATAAGCTAACTCTTGGTAACCCCAGTGAGCACCTCCGTCAACACAGTGTCTAGGAGTTCTTTAGGCGACACCCTCGGTGTCTAAGAAGTTTGGGTTTTAAGCGGGACCATTGTGACCCCTCCAACCTTCCCGGATCCCCTGGCTGTGTTTTCTTGAGTCCCTTAACTGGTCATCCGTGAGTTGCTTAAATATTCATTTTTATTTTTATTTCTTATGTTTTCTTTTTCTAAACCTTTGTTGTGTAGATTCAGCTGCACCAAAATGGATTCAGCTGCATCCTCAACTTGTGATACTCGCAAGTGCACAAGCCGTTGGTAGTTTAGCATATGTAAGTGCGAGGTCGATTCCACAGGGATTATTGATTGAATGATCCAATTTGGTTTTCCTACACAAAACAAAAATGAAAACAAAAAAAACAAAACAAGAAGAAAGAATGTACATTACAAGAAAAATAAGTTACAACTAAGAGAACATTAAAGAGAGAATTTGAGGAAGGAAGGAAAGTGTTTGAGAGCTTTAGAGAAGGGATTTTGGAAGAGAAGAGAGATGTGTTTGAGAAAGAGAAGGAAGAACATGTGTTTGAGAGCTTTGAGGATTTTGGAAGGGTTGAGACATGTGTTTGAGAGATTTGGAGACTTTTGGAAGAGTAAGGAAAATGTTTGGGAAGCTTGAGGATTTTGTGAACTTGGAGAATTTGAGAACTTAGAGAAGGGAGGAGAAAGTGTTTAAGAAGTTTAGAGAATTTGATGAAGGAATGGGAGAAGTGTTTGGGAACTTGAGAATTTTGGAAGAGTAAAGAAAGTGGTGTTCGGGAACTTTGTGGATTTTGGAAGAGAGTGTTTGAGGACTTTGAGAATTTGGAAGAGAAAGTGTTTGGGAAATGTTTGAGAGCATGGAGAACTTTGAAAGAGAATAGAGAAGTGTTTGGAGATTTAATAAAAAGAAAATTTAATAGAAGGATCTTATTACAACAATTGAGAAACTACAAAGGGAAACTAAGAGAATTTGAGGGAGAGAAGGGAAGGGAGCTCTAGAGAAGTGCTTGAGAGCTCCCCCCCTTGGGGTGTGTTTACAAGCTTAGAGAACTTCCCTATTTATAGGCCTAGGGGAAGTGAAAATCTGAATTATACAATTGAATTTTCTAAACACACTAACTTCACCAACTTACAACACTTAATTCACCTAACACACTATTGCATTTGAAAACAATTCCTCTTGTGTTTAGGCTTAGTGTTGCAACTCCCACTTCATCATCTTTTGGCTCATTTGGCTGCTGCAAAATTCCACTCAAATAAAGGTATTGAATATGCTTCACCAAACTTTCCCACAATCAACAACACTTCATCATGCATATGTCATGCATGACAATGTATTGCAGCCAGCTTGTGGGCTCGTTTTGGGCTTGTTCATCCATTCTGAAAAATATACAAAAATATGGATCTTCAAGATATGTGTCTTATCTTTCCAAGCATATGCAGCCCAGCTCAAGGAAAAATCGGAAATGCCTTCAAATGTGATTTTTGGCCCAGTAACGCAGATGCTGCCGAATTTGACCTTAAGTTGCCAAAACATGTATAACTTTCTCTAGAAGACTCGGAATCATGAACCGTAAAATTCTACAGAAAATAGACTTCCGTATATTTCTAATGATGTATGGATCATCATCTGGTTCTTCTTGAGCAAGTACAGTCCAATCCGTGAAGTTGACTGATCTGCAGACACTGTTTCAAGCTAACTTGTCTCCAAAATGCATTTATTGAGTCACAAGCTTATTACACTGAAACAAACCCAAAACAAATTAAAAGCACAAGTTTAACTCAAAAACATCACTAAATCATAAGTTAAAATGGTACAAAATGATATGTAATTTATGCACCGATCAACCTTCTTCTTAACTTTTCCCTTTATCATTTATTTGTTCTCAATCATCTTTTGTATGCTTTAACATTGAGGACAATGTTCAATTCAGGTCTGGGGGGAAGGTTTTTCAATTTTCGTTCATTTATGTTTTCAGTTTTCTTTCATTGTGTTTTTCAGCTTTTGTTCATTTTTTTGCTTTTAGAAGGTCATACAATCAATACTATGGAGCTGCCATTGAGGTTTTCATATCAGAATTTTTGCACTTCACAAAGCTTTTGCTCTTAGAATTCTGGTGGCTAAAGTACCATGCTCAAATTCTTGAAGGAGAATAGTGGAGACTACCCTAGTGAGCCATATCGAGCCTAATTGCTTTCTTGAGAGGGTTTAAAGTGTTCTATTTCTCATCCATACTTATTTTCTTCAATTCACTCTAATTGATCTCATTGTTCCATTTTGATTGAATACTAAGGATGATTCTCTTTTGAAGTGATGCTAGGCTATGTGTGTATAACCATTCTATGTGCTTTCTTTTCACCCTACCCATATGTGTGTTCCATTAGCCCTCTTGAAGCCAAACACTTAAAACCTTTTTCTTCTATCACCCTCATCATTTCCCTACCTTTGTATCTCAATCTGAGATACTTGACCTATTGTAGCCATACCCTATAGCTTAGAAATATACCAAGGTGTGCCAAGATAAAGTTTGAAGCAAGGAAGTTGCTGCCATGTGCCTAAATGAAAGATGATGTGAATTTGTGCAATGAAGTTAAAGAAGATGCAGATCAATTCAGCAAAGATGAAAGTGTTTCAATATGATCTACGTGTGAAAAATAAGTCCATGCCATGTGATACCATGAAGTTTGCAGCCATGCCATTCTAAAATCAATGTTGCCTTGCAGATTAATGAAGAATGCAACCTTGGTATGTTCTTAAGTTACTTGTTTTTCCTTCCAATTCTTCCATTTCCCCTAAACCTTAGCCTTTCATTACAACCTTGTGAAAGACCTAGCTGATCTTTGAGGATGTATTCATGGGTGCTGGTATGTATATGTGTATCTGTATTCTTAGTATTTGATTCCTTTCATGAGATCTAACCAAATTT
Organism: Prunus fruticosa; assembly: GCA_018703695.1. Taxonomy (NCBI): domain Eukaryota; kingdom Viridiplantae; phylum Streptophyta; class Magnoliopsida; order Rosales; family Rosaceae; genus Prunus; species Prunus fruticosa. Next base: position 10,714,153 of record CM031923.1, read on the forward strand.
GTGCTTCTATTTCATACACTCACTTATGCTTTCTTGAGAGAATTAAACCTTGGGTTCTAAGTGATTGAGTGTTTTCTGTGAGAATTAGAGTCGAAGCATGTTCTCTATTCAAGGTTTGAGTATGCTTGCTTTGAAGCCGTGTGCCTTTGAGCTATAGCTTCCACTTTACACACTGATTGATCACCTATCTTGGCAACTATATGGTGTTGGAGGTATGACTAAAGTTTTCTTTCATTTTCATTAGTTGATTTCAAAGTTTGTTTTTCTAACCACTTTGTTTTGTAGAGTCAGTAAAGCGTTTATGGGTATCGTTTCTGTTAAACCCTTAGGAGACACAACTCCTCCTACTAGGGATGCCTAGAGGTTCAAAGGCTTGTTGCATATGCTCAATGCAATCGAGTTACCTGCGGAAGTGGTTTACTTAAGTTCTTGTTTTTGTTTTGTTTTGTTTTGCTCGAGGACTAGCAAAATCTAGGTCTGGGGGTATTTGTTGGGTTCACAATTGTATATCATTTTATACCCTTATAGCTTATGATTTAGTTATGTTTTTTAGTTAACCTTGTGCTTTTAACCTCTTTTGTGTTTGTTATTCAGTTTATTGAGCTCTAGGTATCACTTGAGGCATTTGAAGTAAAATGGTGAAAATAATGTGTAAAAACTGGAGACTTAAGTTAGAAGTTCATTTCAGACTTATCTTCTTCATCCGAACTTGAATTGGGCCAATACTTGTGTGGTTGGATCAATGACATTCTGAACTTCAAAATGGACAGCTCAAAGTCGAAATTTGATTGATCCAAGCCCAATCCGTGAGCCCATCAAATTACACATCATGCTGACTTGCAGATGAGCTCATTGCTTGCTTGGTCATGCTAACATGAAGATGAGCTATTGGTTTCTGAATGGAAGCTTGGTCATGATGACATGAAGATGAGCTATGGCTGCTGGTGGGAATTGTTAATGCAAGTGCATCAACCATTTCAGATTTTATAAAACAAGTGTTGTATGCATTAGCCATAATAAATTCAGATTTATCACTCCCCTCTCCCTATAAATACCACATCCATTACACATTCAAATAAACAACAAATCCTGGGATTCACAACGCCACAATTCACTCCAGCCATCTTCAAACACTCTCACAATCCCAAACACTCCAACAATCAACCAAAAGCTCTAAACAGCCCCAAATCACCAAAACAACTCCAGCAAACCTCTCTTCCATTTTCCCTACGAATTTCATCCTTCTTAGCCATCACCACTCACTCAAAATCATCCCAAATCACCTCCATATCCTTCATACATCTTTCTAGAAGTGGGGAAGCTCTTGGAGAAGCATTAGAAGTGGAGAAGCACTTGGAGAAGCCTTGGACACCACAAGAACTTCAGAAAAAGGGGTTTTTCTACTCTTATTGCATTCATTATGTTTTCTCATTTCTATTCAAGTCTTTTTTCCATTATGAGTAACTAAATCCATAACTAGGGCTTTGATGTAACCTAACATGAATATTCTGGGTTTATAAATTTCAAGTTTCAAGTTTGATTCATGATTCATGTTCTTATTCATTTTGCCTACTTGCCTATATGCTAATCGGAATGCCTAGCTACTATTTCAGATTTGTATATCTTGGTTTGAATTAAGAGTAGACACCATGCTTTAATTCAAATTGAACTATGAATAGGAAGAGTGTGTATGAGAATTCGACAATCTGGATTAGATACATACTTGGTTGTTTAAAATGTTCTTCTATGCTTAATGGATTCCTAATGCTTAATTTTAGGTTAGACAACAAATGATCAAATTAGGGAATTAGGAATACAAGGTTAGGACCAAACACCATGGCTTAATCATACATTTGCTAGAATCAATCTTTGAATCTGAATTAGACTTGTCACTTGAATCTTTATAACCCAGAATTGAATTGTTATGGTGAATCAAATGCCCTAGTCTCCAAACCTGTGTTTTAATCTTCAAAACCACCTTTGCTGCACTTGTTTACTTGTTTCATTTGCAATCTTAGTTTGGTCATTTCCTTTCACATTCACAATCACAATCACTCTTACTTTAAATTCTGTTCTAGACTTAACTTCCTAACTTCTTGAATTTGGTAATCTAAGTACATAACTAATTTTAACTTCTCAGTCCTCGTGGGTACGACCTCGTATTTGTTTTGCTATACTACTAATTGGCACGTACACTTGCGAGTTAACATAATTAAACAACAAACACCTGCCTATTTTCTTCTGACATTCATCCTAAGTAAGATTGGTAACTATATTTATTTTTGTTTCCTCGTTGATCCTTGATCCTGCCCTTCTAAGTTCTAACAATCAAACCAGTTAACCACAAGCTCAAACAAGTAACTTCTTGGTCTGACCTAGTAACCTTCTGATCTAACCTAGTGACCATTGGACTCAACTTGATGACCATCGAACTTGACCCGGTGACCCCCACCTAGGCATGACCTTGTGATCCAACCCTATGACATACTGATAGTCATTCTATATAGTTAATTTGAAATAATTAAATTATCTTTACGCAAAAAAAAAAATTATGTATTCAGAAACCATTTAAGCAATTATTCTTAATTTTCTATTGCAATGAACATAAAACGTTTTTGCTATAGAGGAGTGACTAAACAAGCATCACAGGTAAAAAAGGCCAGAAACAAAGAAACAACCCAAGTTTGGTCCACAACTACTGTTGACGCCAAAAAGTGGTTCTTTGACTTTGGGGGTCAACTTAGTAATTTTACGTCTTCGGAATCCTTGAGGCCTCTGGAGGGAGTGTGATCTGCAGTATGAGCAAACGATCGGTAAGACCTAGGGCATCGGTGTGGTACCGGCCGAAGGCTCTCCGATGCTTAAGTAAGTTTGGATTTAGAAAGTTCAACTGGAGATCAATAGGCTTGTATGCCGTAAGTTCTGATTACCTTTATTTTGGGGTAGTTGGCCTCCTTTATAGACCTTGGGAGGTGTGCACTTGATGTAGAATTTCGATGTGGGACTGTGGACGTCGATTGTGAGCGCGCCACATGTCCTTGGAGTGGGTGTTGCCCTAATGGAGGGATCGGTATCCTGGGTGCCGAAGGCAATCTTGACCAGGTTCTGGGTGCCAAAGGCAATCTTGACCAGACTCGATCCCGTCCACGTGTTCTACTCCAATTGGCCGTTCATTATGGTGTAAACAGGAGTCCCCCAAGTTCTCAGGCGAGATTTCTCGGTTGGGGACTTGTTTGTTCTTCGGTGGCAGCTAAGGTTGCTCTACCGTTCGGCAGCTTGTCAAGGAAGCGCGCTGGGGCCTTGTCCCAGTGCTGATTCCATTCAAGAATCTGCCTAGGAGCTCAAGAGTCGCCATTGTGAGGATTACCGTTCGGCAGCTTGTCAAGGAGGCACGCTGGGGCCTTCTCCCAGTGCCGATTCATTTAGGAATCTGCCTAGGAGCTCAAGAGTCGCCATTGTGAGGATTACCGTTCGGCAGCCTCTGGCACGTCGAAGGGTTCCGAGAGGACTCGCCGATTGTTTGTTAACTTGGGCAAGTTTGGTCATTCCTTCGAGATCCACTCACTGGGAGGGGGAGTGATGGGACAGAGTGACGCTTCGTCTTCTGGACCCAGCGTGCCTGTCAGAGGTTCCACTCACTGTGCGACACGTGGTGTATCAAATCACGGAGGGCGGCGCCATTAATGCGCCGTTTGGTTTTTCGAGGTGTACCGTCGCAACTTTTGCCCTATAAATAGGAGTGGTCTCTGAGGCGGAATTCACTTTGCGTTTGTTAGTTAGGCGAGAGCTCTGTCCAAGGGATTTCCGACGAGATCAAACGGTAACTAAGGCGATTTCCGGCGAGAGCAACGGTAACAGAGGTGATTTCTGGTGAGATCATTCGGAAGGCGAAGCGATTTTTGTCCTTACACTTCAATTCTCATAAGGTACCGTTCGTCCTTTCATTATGCGTACGTCCTTCCTTGGTTTGAACTAGACTTAGAACTTTATGCAAGTGGGGTGTGGTTCGGTAGTCTAGTTGCCATGGGTAGAGACGTAGGCATCAGGAGGATAGTCCTCGGAATCGCCCTTAGTTTCCTTTTTGCTGCCTTTTGTAGATGTCTGATAGCGAGTCTGGGGTTAAGAGCGAGCCCAACGCTTACGATGGAGAGTCTCCTGACAGGACGGCAAGATACCGACAGTGAGGAGTTGGGCCAGGATACCGAGAGTGATAGTGGCTCCGAGGTGGAAGTAGTTGGTGAGAGGATTAGACCTCCGCCCACCCATGGAATCGGAAAAGGGCTCATGACTAGTCAGCCCTTACCGTTGATAGTCGTGTATAGTGACGGTCGGCAAATTGGGTTGGGCCTGCATTCCGAACCTCAAGTGGGGGACGCTCGGGTGCCGGAGGCATCTTCTAGTCATCGTCCGGAGGCCTCCACTTCTGGTCGTGGAGAGTCTTCCGAGCCTATCCCCGGCCGAGGGTGACGATAGTGAGCAGCGGGAATCCTAGGGTACCGATGGGGGTAGCAAAGAGCAGCGCTGTTCGACGTAGACTACTTGCCACCCAATAAGCTGACCTACCGTGAGCTGGCGAAGATCAGGGCGGAATACATGATCCCTCATTCAGGAGGAGGGATGAGGATCCCAGGCCCTACCGAGTCCCTGAGCACCCCCAGGATGACGAGGTCGCATTCTTCACCACTGTCCTTCAGGCAAGGCATTAGGCTACCGTTGCAGCCTCCAGTTCAAAGGATTCTGGCTCAAATTGGGTATGCCCTAGGCAGTTCAATCCGAACTCCTGGGCCGTTCTGATGGGGGTTATCACGGCATTCGGACTTGTCGATGAAGGGGAGCCTACTTACGAGCAGTTCTCCCACCTGTATAGCATCACCAAGTCCAAGGTAACCGATCATAGAGGTTGGGTTCAGGCGACTGCCTCAGGGCTTCCGAAAGGAGCCATTTCCTGACTGCCGTGCCGACTTCTTAGGAGTCCTGGAGGAATCGGCGGGTGCTACTTCTGGCGATTGGGAATCGCCTTCGGGAGTGCCCGTTCGCTTCCACATCCCTACCACCTTCCAGACGCCGGTAGGTCTTTACCATGCCAATCGGTAGGTCACTTGCTTCTGTTCAGTGGACTAATCTGACTTTTTTTTTGTTCTTGCAGGCAAACTGAAACAGCCCACGGCAACCCAGGTCGAGAGATTCGGCAGATAGACAAGGTGAGGTTGAATGTTCCTCTTTACCGAGAATCTGGTCAAGAACCCGCCTTGTGAACCCTGCGAGAGTAAGTTCACTTAACTTTTTCGTTGCTGTCATTAAGTTCTTTCGTCTAACTCCTGTGTTCCGTTCATGCAGTGTCGAGACTAGGAAGACTGGAGAGGTGAAGAAGATGTCTGAGACCTCGAAGAGGCGCTACCAGGTGGCCGCCAAGGGAAGATGCAACGGCGGCAGCCAGAGGCTTCTGCCGAGAGGTTGCGCAGGCGGACCTCAAGGAGCAGCCCCTGCCCGAAAGAAAGAGGCAGTGCAATGCTGAGCCTCTGAGCAGAAGGCTGCCGGTTGACGAGCCAGCACTCACTCCGAGCCAAGGTGCCGACGCCACTTCGTCTAAGGAGTCCGGGAAGTGGCCGATGACGGAGACTCGGATGCCACCTCGACTCCCAAAAGAGTGCGGCTTGCTGACCATTCGAGGGCCATCATTGCTGCTGAGGACGAAGAGGGGCCTACCAGGCAGTCACGCTTGCGCGTCCTTCCAAGACGGTCCAGTTTGGGAACCATATGATCGTGGGCTCGCAGATGGACTTGTCTGAAATAGACGAACTGCCGAAGAAGGCCCTTCGGGAAGAGGCAGGGCGCGCCTTCCTTCTCCAGGCCACGGTAACCTCCCCATCCCGTTCTCTTTTCGTCGTTTGTTTATTGTTGTCGTTTTCGTTCGAGGACGAACCTCTGGCTTCACTTTTCAGGCGTCAATGCACATGTGGTTGTGCATGAAGAGGACTATTATAGCTGCCGAGGGCGCCAAAAGATTATACGAAGAAGGCCGTTCCAAGGTTCACGATGCGGGAAAGGTCCTCCAGGACCACGCGAATCTCGTCCAGGACATGCATGCTGCCGAACGGCAGATCAAGGCGCACGAGGTGAAGCTTCCCGAGATGCGCGATGCCCTGGATGACGCTCAGCGGGCGGCTAAGGAGACAGAGGAGGCGAAGTTGGCTGACAGACGGCTCTCGAGGCTTCCGAACGGTCAAAGGCAGCAGAGGTCGAGGCTGCCGTTCGTGCAGCAATAGGAAGCTACCGTTCCTCCGCGAAGTTTACTGAACTGTTGGACCACGAGGTGGCCTCCGAGATGGCGGACCTCATCTACCGCTTCGGCAGTTCAATCCCGTGCTGAAGCTGAATTTGAACTTCGCTGCCGATCCCCTGTTGGAAATATGCCCTAAAAGCCAATCATATGATGTAATCTTTTAAGGATATTTCATGTATTAGACTTATGTTTAATCCTATTAAAGGGCAAGTTTATTGTTTATTAGTAAATGTCTCATTAACAGTTACACATGCTTAAACAATAAGTCCAAGGGTTGTGAGATAGAGAGAAAGTAATCTAAGGACGTTAGATTCAGGAGACCTTTCCTCTATTATCTTCACACCCTAAAATGTTCCTAGTCGTAGGATTGTCAAATGGGTACTGACAATCCGGAAAGACCGGTACATGCTATGTCTTCTCAATTGAGAGGATGACTGGTCTCAAGTCATTCGTTTGGAGACACTAAGACAAGTATGTAGGTGCTCAATAGAGAATGAGTTCACTGAGGATTACTTGTGAGTCTAAGTAGTAGTAATAAGTGTCTTTCATCCAAGTCTCTGTGGAACGACCTCGTGCTTGCATTCCTATACTATAATTGGTTCGTGCACTTGCGAGAAATAGATAGAGTAAAATCTGTCCAACAGGGTTTGACATGCACCATGCCCTAGTGATGAGGTTGAGAGCATTGTAATAGGGAAGGACCGTATTGCATTGTAATTCCAACTGAATAGGTTCTCTGCTTATTCTTCTTAGCCTGGATGTCCATGACATACTGCTAGGTGTCACTCATGGATGGTGGAAGCCCTAAGGACTAATGATCATAACTAATAGGGAGAATTAAAAAGGGGTTTTAATTCACAATCAATTATGAAGAGTTCAAATTGCCCACGACCTTGCTAATTAGAACCCAATGGATCGCACACCGTTAAACTTGAGTTATTTGAGAAACCGTTATGGAGATGATGAATTGAAGAGATCAATTAAGCTTTGTTAATTGGTTAAGGCAAAATTAATTATGGAATTAATTTAAACGACGCGTGATGTCGGAATAGGCTTTAAACGGGAATTTTGAATTCCGGGCTCATTGGGCTTTATCCTATTGGATATGGAGATTGGGTTGTATGACAACTTAAATGAAATTGAGCCCAAGAGGAATTTCAAGGGATGGACGTTCATATGGGCTTATGGTTGCTAGAGTCAACTTGTTGACTCAAGTAAAAGATGACTATCATCTTTTTCAAGCAAGAGGTGTCATTAGTTAAAATCAAGAGAGAGAAACAAAGCTCTAGTCTTCCAAAACTCTCTCTACATTTTCATACTATCTTAGTGAGGGATCACTAACATCATCCTCTCACTAAGCTCATCATCTTCTTCTCAAGCTCGGTTTGGTGAAGAGACTTAGAGGTTACCTATTTTGGAGACTTTTGGAGAACCTCCTAAGTTGAAGTTTTGAAGGAGTCATTCAAGCTTCAACAACAAGGTGGAGATTTTGAAGGAGCCATTCAAGCTTCAACAACTTTGGTGGAATACGTTCATAGGGTTGAAAGCACGCACCAAGGGTAACTCCTCCTTCCAATCCTCTTAGAAGTTTTGTTCTAGGAAAGTAGTACAACTATCACTTGGCTTAAAAGATTCATGGAAAAGTTTTTGTTTTGAACTCATAGATGCATGCTTAAGCTTCCGTTGCCATGATTTTATTTATCTATGTTGATGTTCAAATGAAAATCATGATTTTCTAAAGGTTTCCTTCAAGTGGTATCAGAGCCAAGGTCAAGTGATAAGTTGTACCATTTTGGGTTTTTGTTTATGAATATGGGTAAAAGTTCTTTGTGGCATAAATGTTATGTGTTGTGATGCCTTGATTGTTTCTTTTTTTTGAAAAGTCTTGCATCTTTAAGTGTTATAGATGTTTTAAGAGAAGGCATAAAGTTTGAAAACATGGGTAAAAAGGGGGTTTCGGCCATATTGGATTTTTGGGGATTTTTGTGATGTTTCAATGCTAGCTTGAGCATTGTAAAATTCTATGTTGATAGCCACTTTAATCTCCACGAATTTTGACACCTAAAAACATGTTTTTTTTTTTGTGTTATGTGTGTTCTTGAGTTCATATGAATGTTCTTGTGAGTTCATAAGATGAATGCATGTGTTCTAGTATTTGATCCATTTTGGTGGGATTCAATTTCGAAATTGTGTTGGTCTTGATTTGAATGAGGACATTGACCTTGGTTATCCAAGATTCCTTGTCCCCTTGTCCCCCTAGTCAAAGCATGCTCCTCTAGTTTTTAGAAAATTAGAACTTCAAGACATAGGCATGCCTAGTGTGCCATTGGTCTTTGGGATTGTTTCCTTGGTTGAAGGAATGTCCCCTTGTCCCTTCTTCCTTTCCTAGGAACTTGTTTTCATGGGAGACCACTCTCTTGGTCTTAGGATTGTTCCCTTGTCCCTTCTTCTATTCCTAGGAACTTGTTTGCATGGGAGACCACACTCTTGGTCTTAGGAATGTTTCCTTGAAACTTGATAAGGCATGTTTTGATCATTTTATGGGACAAACCAACACTCTCATGCATGTCACATACACACACACACACTTCACATGGCCAGCCCCACCTTGGAATCCTCTTGGATTCCTCATGCAATTATATTATTTGTTTTGGACTTCTATGCAATTACTTTACTTTGCGCTCTGGTCCTTGAGTCTTTAATTAATTGCATACTTACCCCACGTTTTGAACAAGGCCCATATACTAAAAACCCAAAATGTTTTAAGCTGCATTCTAAAGTTCAATTATTTTAATTTGATTGAAGTAGTTGAAAGGATGATTATGGACTAAGACCCAAATTGCATTCGAACTATGTGATTGGCCGACTATCAATTTGATTGAACCATGGGATGTGATTTATTCGTTTATTGGGCTTGTAATTAATAAGGTTTAATTCTATTGTTAGAGAGGCTTGCATGTCTCTCCCTTTTTTCATTTTCTCATGTAATTGTTAAAAGGCTTGCATGACTTTGCTTTTCATATGATGTAAGCTAAAGGAGAAGAAGAAAGAAGGAGATGAAGTCCAAGGCTCAAGTTAGATGGGCCTCAAGCCCGATTAGGATTGCATGTTTAATTAGTTAAACGCGTAATTAAAATGAATCACCCTCCCTAGACCATGATCCAACATTTGGCTCATGTTGGATCAAAGATTAAAAGTCCATAAAACTATATGTCCAAAATTCAAGAATGCAAAATTTTCATTAGTAGTGATAGATACTCCTTGATTTCTAAAACAAATAGTGGGAGTACCATATGCTACTAACAAATTGGACCAATAGTTATGATAGGACCGAATTTTATTTTAATGAGATTGAAATGAATGTTGTATGATGAGACCTAAAACTCCCTCAACCAATAATAATATTAAGTTGATAAACGGAGAGGTATTTTGAATATCTTTTCGTGGCCTTCCACCATTGTGGACCCTCATCAATCATAACCAATACACTGTGCTTCACCCTAATATGGGGAACACAAAGTATGTGTTTATTTTTGAAAGGGCTCATTTCAAAACATTTGATGTTGTGAATGTAGGCAACGAGTAATGCCAATATTCTATTATGATGAGGTGTTGCTTGAGCCCCTACACTCACAGGAATGGTGGGCATGACTTAACTAGTACAATGGTACCTCACGATAACATTCGGGGGTGCACATTTGCTAGAGGCCAAAGTGATGGGTAATCACATCATGATGTGAATGGGTAAGAGTACTCTCTCTTCACCATTCAAGCAAACCAATATTCTATTATGATTTGGCAAGCTTGATGGTGGTGAGCCTCCCATCCCCACTAAGAGTTCAAACTAAAACTCTCGGATTCCATTTGAGGGATATGGAATTTGCCAAAAATAGTGGGAGGTGCCATTTGATTTAAAAGACCCGAATCATTGGCTTTCTAAAAGCAATCTAATTTAAATTTCTGTATGTTATGTAGATATGTCTGGAACCGCGCTCGCCAGAATTCTTGACAAACATTGCCTTGAGGGGTACAATTTCCCGGAATGGTTCCGAAATCTCAAGATCGTTTTGATCAGTGAGAAAATTGCATACGTGCTTGATAAGCCGTTCCCTAGTCAACCTCCCGATGATGATGTCACTGAGGAGGAACGTGCTCAATATGTTAAGCACATACAAGATGACACACAAGCTAAATGTTACATCCTTGCTTCCATGAACTCTGAGCTTCAGAAGCAACATGAGCACATGGATTGTACAGTTGATATAATCGCTCACCTACAAGAGTTGTATGGTGAGGGTATGCGTAACAGACGATTCAGTGCTCTGTGAGCTTGTGAAGACCAAGATGGTCAAGGGAGCACCGGTCCATGAGCATGTACCTGAAGATGATTGGACTCATCGAGCAGTTGGAGAACTTGTGAACTCCACTGGATGGGGAATTGGCCCAAGACTTTATCCTTGCATCCCTCTAGACCAGTTCTCCCAGTTTGTTATGAACTACAACATGGGAAAAATGGACCACACTCTTGCTGAGTTGCTGCATATGCTGGTCACAGCTGAAAGGACTTTCAAAAAGGAAAGTGGGAGTGGGATTGTGGCTGCCTTTGAGAAAGGCTCTTCTTCCTCTACTAAACCTAAGCCTAAAACCAAGGGCAAAGGCAAGGGAAAGGAGAAGATGACTACTGTAGTCAAGCCCAAGGGTAAAATCACCAAAAGGAAGGCAAAGGAGCCCAAAGGAATATGCTTTTACTGCAATGAAAATGGGCACTGGAAGAGGAACTGCAAGAAATATCTTGCAAGCCTGAATAACAACAAACCTTCAGGAGGTACTATTCTTGTTCTTGAATAAGTTCTAACAGTTAGTTCTTCTACTTGGATATTTGATTCAGGCGCTAGCCAACATGTTTGCAATTCCTTGCAGGGGCTAGTGGGAAGTAGAAGATTGAAGAAGGGAGAGATGGTGCTACGTGTTGGAAACGGCACAAGAATATCTGCTAAAGCTATTGGCACCTACCTTCTCAAACTACCATCAGGAGAGGTTTTGGAATTAAAAGATTGTCTTTATTTTCCGGCTTGTATTAAGAACTTAATCTCCATCTCTATGCTTTTAAGAGATGGGTACTCAGCTATGTTTGACAAACTAAGTTGTTCGTTATATTTGAATGGATGTGTAATTTGTTATGCTCATATCATAGATGGCCTCTTTCATATACAATTGAATGGTAGTGTTAACTGTTTAGAAGGTAATGATGCATCGAGGCCTAAAAGGCCAAGGGATGATATCAATCCTACTAAAATGTGGCATTTAAAACTTGGGCATATCAACCAAGACAAAATTCACAAGATGGCCAAAGATGGATATCTTGGACCGTTGGGTTCAGAACCAATGCCAACTTCTGAGTGTTGTCTAAAGGGTAAGATGTCTAGGTCTCCTTTCTCTGGCAAAGGGGAAAGAGTCACTGAACTGTTGGGGTTGATCCACTCTGATGTCTGTGGCCCTATGTCCACGTCATCAAGAGGAGGCTTCTCATATTTTATAACATTCACCGACGATCACTCTCGGTTGGGCTATGTGTATCTCATGAAGCATAAGTCCGAATCCTTTGAAAAGTTTAAGGAATTCAAGATTGAAGTTGAGAAGCAAACATGAAAGAGTATTAAGATTCTAAGATCGGATCGAGGAGGTGAATACTTGAGTACAGAGTTTCTTGATTATCTCAAGGAACATGGCATCATTTCACAATGGACTCCACCGGGGACTCCACAACTCAATGGAGTTTATGAACGGAGAAATGGAACCTTGATGGACATGGTTTGTTCCATGACGAGTTATACTGATTTACCTATATCCTTTGGGGATATGCACTCCTCACTGCAGTTTACTTGCTGAATCGAGTGCCTTCCAAGTCCATCTCAAAGACCCCATATGAATTGTGGTTTGGCAGAAAGCCAAGTCTTAATCATGTTGAGATTTGGGTTGTCCTGCATATGTCAAAAGACCTGATGCAGATAAGCTTGAAGCTAGGTCTGTTAAGTGTAGATTTGTGGGGTATCCTAAGGAGGCCCTTGGATACTACTTCTATCAACCTGACGAACAAAAGGTGTTTGTTGCGAGGTCCGCCAAATTTCTTGATAGAGAATTTGCTATAGATGGGTCAAGCGGAATTGAGATAGAAGTCAAAGAAATGTGTAATGAGCCACAAATCACCACTCAACAATCTGACAATTCAATTCCTGAACCTCAAGTAACACAAGCTCCACGTAGATCTAGTAGGGTGATCCAACCACCCCAAAGGTATGGGTTGCTTCATGACACCATTGGTGAGTTACATCTCCTTGGTGACAATGAAGAAAAGGATGATCCCTCTAACTATACTAAGGCTATGTCCGACATTGACTCAAAGAAATGGCAGGAAGCCATGAAATCCGAGATGGATTCTATGTATGCCAACCAAGTCTGGACTCTTGTCGATCCGCTACAAGGCATTGTACCTACTGGAAATAAATGGATCTTCAAGAGGAAGATGGGCTCGGATGGTAAAGTGGAAACCTACAAAGCTAGATTAGTAGCTAAGGGCTACAAGCAGAGAGAAGGGATAGACTATGAAGAAACCTTCTCGCCTGTGGCCATGATAAAGTCCATTCGGATTTTGCTTGCAATAACAGCACATTACGATTATGAGATTTGGCAAATGGACGTCAAAACGGCTTTTCTGAATGGTCACCTTCAGGAAGAACTTTACATGGATCAACCTGAAGGGTTTGTATCTAAAGCTGAGTCTCACAAAGTATGCAAGCTACAAAGGTCCATTTATGGACTGAAGCAAGCTTCTAGGAGTTGGAACCTTCGTTTTGACGAAGAAATCAAATCATTTGATTTCTCACAGAATGGTGATGAACCATGTGTTTACAAAAAGGTTAGTGGGAGTGCAGTCGTATTCCTAGTCTTGTATGTGGATGACATACTGCTATTTGGAAACGACATTGGAATGCTCTCCTCTGTGAAAATGTGGCTGTCCAAAACCTTCTTTATGAAAGATTTGGGAGAAGCATCCTATATACTTGGAATCAAGATTTATCGTGATAGATCTAGAAAACTTATTGGATTGTCCCAATCCTTGTATATAGATAAGGTGCTAGGAAGATTCAAGATGGAAGATTCCAAGAAAGGTTTTCTTCCTGGAAGACATGGAATTCACCTTTCTAAGGCCATGTGCCCTAAAACTCCCGAAGAGATACAACACATGAGTAGAATCCCTTATGCATCAGCAATTGGGAGTCTCATGTATGCTATGTTGTGCTCGAGGCCAGATATTAGTTATGCAGTAAGCATAACGAGTCGATATCAATCAAACCCAGGTTCAGAACATGGGCAGCTGTCAAGTGTGTCCTAAAATATTTGAGAAGAACGAGGGACATGTTCCTAGTTTATGGAGGAACATCAAGAGTTGCAGATGGAAGCCTACACTGATTCAGATTTCCAGTCTGACGTTGATGACAGAAAATTCATCTCTGGATATGTCTTCACTCTGAATGGCGGAGCGGTCAGTTGGAGGAGCTGTAAGCAAAGTACTACAGCCGATTCCACTACTGAAGCAGAATATATAGCAGCGGCTGAAGCGGCCAAAGAAGCTGTTTGGATGAGAAAGCTCATCTCCGATCTCGGAGTGGTTCCAACCATAGCGTTGCCAGGAGCTTTGTATTGCGACAACAGTGGGGCAATAGCTCAAGCTAAGGAACCAACGTCTCATTACAATTCCAAACACATTGAGAGGCGCTTTCATAAAATTCGAGAATATATATATCTCTCGGAGAAGTCAACATCCTCAAGGTAGCTTCGGCAGATAACGTAGCAGATCCACTAACTAAGCCTATGACTCAGCTACAATTGGATTGACATCTCGAGAAGATGGGTATCAGATACATGGCTGATTGGCTTTAGAGTGCAAGTGGGAGATTGTTGGAAATATGCCCTAAAAACCAATCATATGATGTAATCTTTTAAGGATATTTCATGTATTAGACTTATGTTTAATCCTATTAAAGGGCAAGTTTATTGTTTATTAGTAAATGTCTCATTAACAGTTACACATGCTTAAACAATAAGTCCAAGGGTTCTGAGATAGAGAGAAAGTAATCTAAGGACGTTAGACTCAGGAGACCTTTCCTCTATTATCTTCACACCCTAAAATGTTCCTAGTCGTAGGATTGTCAAATGGGCACTGACAATCCGGAAAGACCGGTACATGCTATGTCTTCTCAATTGGGAGGATGACTGGTCTCAAGTCATTCGTGTGGAGACACTAAGACAAGTATGTAGGTGCTCAATAGAGAATGAGTTCACTGAACGCGATCAAACGAGAGTTTCTTGTATCAAAATTTTACTTGTATGTCAAACAAGAAACTCCAAGTTGCAATAATGTAAATTAGTCCTTAGACCTGAGGCACCATGGTTGTCTTGTGGGAAGGTTGTGGATCCTTGATGATGCTATAAAGACATGTCCTAATGACGGATGTGTTACAAGCATTGTTGGGTTTCACGATTGACTCATGGAGACATGTGAGTGTACAACATGAAATCTCTATCCTTCAGGAAGAAGGAGAATGCTCGGAAGATATGATTGAGCAAATCTCTGATTAGAGTACTCTGGTATGATCCAGAAGGATGTTCTTGTCATACTAATAGAAATCATATAAGACGCAACAATCTCATTAGGGGTTTGATCAATGCATATTTATGTATCATTTTGTAACACTCTACCCTATTGTTTGGTTATGTTTTAAAATAAAACTTGTGCTTTTAATCCATTTTGTGTTTGTTATTCAGTTCATTGAGCTCTAGGTACCACTTGAGGCATTTGAAGCAAAATGGAGCAAAAACATGCAAAAACTGGAGACTGAGTGGTTGGATCAGACACATTCTGAATTTCACAATGGACATCTTAAAGTCGTCATTTGATTCAGCCTAGCCCAATTCGTAAGCCCAAGAAGTTGTTCATCATGCTGACAGGAAGATGAGCTCATTGCATGCTTAGTCATGGTGAGCTAGGCATGAGCTATTGGTTTCTGAATGGAAGCTTGGTCATGCTGACATGAGGATGAGCTAGGGCTGCTGGTGGGATTTAGTGGTGAAGTGCAGCAACCAATTCAGATTTTATAATACAAGTGTTGTATGCACTAGCCATATTGAATTCAGATTTATCACTCCCCTCTCCCTATAAATACCACCCCCATTCCACATTCAAGACACAACAATTCCTGGGATTCACAACCCCACAATTCACTCCAGCCATCCTCAAACACTCCCACAAACCTAAACACTCCAGAAATCAACCCAACACTCCAAACTGCCTCAAATCACCAAAACAGCTCCAGCAAACCTTCCTTCCATTTCCCTACGAATTTCCTCTTTTTCTACCATCACAACTCACCCAAACTCATCCCAAATCATCTCCTTGGATGTCATACATCCTTCTAGATATGGGGAAGCATTTGGAGAAGCATTAGACGTGGAGAAGCACTTGGAGAAGCCTTGGACAAGAACTTCAGAAAAAGGGTTTTTCTACTCTTATTCCATTCATTATGTTTTCTCATTTCTGTCTTAGTTTATTTCCCATTATGAGCAGCTAAATCCATAGCTAGGGTTTCAATGTAACCTGACAAGACAATTTCATGTTTTCAAGTTAATGTTACTCTTGTTGATTGCTTCTAATTTTCTGGTCTCATTCACTTGTTCTTAGTTGAATCTTTATGCATGTTTAAATAACTGGCCACTATGAACACATGCATGTTGGTTATCTAGTTCAAGTTTACATAAACACCATATGACTCTTGAACCGATTAGTGAATGAGTGGGTAATGCATTTAGGACAAACACCATGTTTAAATGTTTACTTGGTTCTTTTGTGTTCTTCTTAAGCTTAATGGATTCAGATTCATAGCCTAGACTAAACACCATAGCTAAGTTGTGTTTCTGAGTACTTGATTAAAACCAAACACCATATGGATAATCATACATAAGAAAGAACGAACTCTAGAAATTGTAATCAACTTAGGTGATTGTTAACTTGTTGCTTGTGTCATGGTGAAGTTGAAACCCTAGTGCTTGTCTCCTTTCTCTCTAAATTTTCTAAACATCTACTTGCTGATCACTTGCTATTTTGCATTCCCTTTTAGTAGTTTTCAGTCACTTGCTATTTGCTTTCCCTTTTTGTAGTTGTTACTCCAAACAAACTCAACACAACCTCATTTAAATTCTGTTTAGTCTTAGGATTACTTGTGAGTCTAAGTAGTAGTAATAAGTGTCTTTCATCCAAGTCTCTGTGGAACGACCTCGTGCTTGCATTCCTATACTATAATTGGTTCGTGCACTTGCGAGAAATAGATAGAGTAAAATCTGTCCAACAGGGTTTGACATGTACCATGCCCTAGTGATGAGATTGAGAGCATTGTAATAGGGAAGGACCGTATTGCATTGTAATTCCAACTGAATAGGTTCTCTGCTTATTCTTCTTAGCCTGGATATCCATGACATACTACTAGGTGTCACTCATGGATGGTGGAAGCCCTAAGGACTAATTGACAGGACCGGCCCGAATTCCTCGGAACTCGAGACGAATCCTGTGGAAATTTTTCGACATCACACCGATGTCGGGCCCACTTACAAAAATCGAGCCTCTTTACCGAAAAGGAGAAGGCCACGAGACTTTCTGCCGAAATTTCGGGCAGAGTCTCCCCTGGAAATTGGACATTTCCCAAATTTCAACCTGCACAAAATTCACATTTTTATATCCCAACAGGCAGCACGCACAATATAATTTCATGCAATTCATATAATCGGCCTCCGGCCTTCAGAATTCGGAACAGAAACAACAATATTCTCGAGTCAATTACTACATAAACCATGTACTTAAAGTCTTCAAACAACTTTACAAACACCACAGAAATCCTTAAACTGGATTCACATCCAACAATCACATACGTAGAATCGAACAAATATGTTAAACACATTAATACTTCGCGGCTGCACCTGGTGAGACCCCAGGCTGCCTACGTACCCTTGGACAAGGGATCAAGCCACACGTAGTTCTCATCTCAACGGTCACAACTCCGAAAATAAACAATTATTTATGACAGAACCATCTATACATTTCAGATCTAACACAATCCCAATTCCAACAAAAACACAATGAGCACATTCTCGAATTCTTCCTTTGTAACAGTTCAATTTCGTACCCATACCCTATTCAAGGCGTATGTACATTAAACACATCATCCAATTATTCCCCTTTTTACAGTTCAATCCCGCAACCATACCCTATCCAAGGCGTATGGCGCCAAACAACACTGCCCAAATCCAGGGCTTATACGTTCATACATGTACAGGCTCACAAATCTCAAACCAGAATTAAAACCACATATACATATATGTAATATGTATAACAAGAAAAGAATAATTATATATTTATATATATACATAAATACATCCACATACACCCACCTCTCACCATCATCATGTACCAGGGGGAAACAATCCAACCGGGGATTGTTGACTAGCTCACACTTATCCGGCCCTCAAAAGTCCATGTGGCTAGGGACGAGCCGTCCAACTGGGGGACTAAACTCAACCAGTCCGTACGGACGAAGAATCAAGACCCGTACGTCTGAAACAGTCATACGCGCGCAGACTACCCAATCAAGGGTCTACAGCGACACCCGTTAAGGTATGCCCCGGGTTTCGTCATATCCAGACCATATCCATAATTTCCATGTATCAGGATCCAAGGGGAGGTACATGTGATGTTGCACATCATGTACTGGGGGGAAACAATCCAACAGGGGATTGTTGACTAGCTCACACTTATCCGGCCCTCAAACGTCCATGTGGCTAGGGATGAGTCGTCCAACTGGGGGACTGACACTCTAACCCAGCACGTACGGACGAAGAATCAAGACCCGTACGCCTGGAACTGTCCTACGTGCGCAGACTACTCAATCAAGGGTCTACAGCGACACCCCGTTAAGGTATGCCCCGGGTTTCCGTCATATCCATACCATATCCACAATTTTTCCGGCATCCCACAATTCCGGGGTCCATGACCAAATAAGCCCACACGCCCGAAACCCGGCACGTGTGTGAATAGTATATCCAAAACATATCCATATATCCATTTCCATGTATCCCAGTGTCCATATCCACTGTTTTCCAAATATCATCATCCAAGGGGGAGGTACGTATGATGGTGGAGTTCGTAATCCTTATATAAATATTATATAAATAATATTCTCATCCTTAGTTCAATTTTCCCAAAACAAAATACATATTCATAGTAGACAAATGACTCACAAACATAAAACCCATAACCGGGGAAGTAACTAAGATAGTGTTTTCTCAAATATTATATATATAAACTCCATGACACTATAATATATCAAATCCACAAATATATTACAAATACTCTACAAAATAATAATTTCGACTATTAAATATAAAGTGCATTTCAATAAAGCATTTAATTCATATGCATAACATTTCCATCTTAAAACCATGCCATTTATTTGAAAGCAATGCCCATTCTCTTCCTAATAATCATAACCGAGTCCCAAGACTCACTTTCACAACTCTACAAATCAAGTATCCCATAATTATTCATTTCATAATTTCAATTATCAAATAATATCCAAGAATCCCATAAGATATTATAAACAAGCTCATACTCCCAATATAATCCAAATAACTCAAATAACAATTAAAACTCGTTTACAAGGTCATCCTAACACTTTTCGAAGTGTGAAACTACCTCTGGAAGACTCACGGTCAACCGAGAGTCAAACTTTCCAAATTTGGTCAACCGGGCCCGTGGGCCCCACGACCTCCATTTTACGATCCGAACATCCCTAAGGGTTCCACAAGGTTTAATAAACCTATCCTTCAAGTTTGGTCCGAATCGGACGGTCGGATCACTTACGATTTCGGACGATTATCGTAAAAATACAAACTTTAACTTATTGAATCGGAACATCCGGGACTCCGATTCACGATCCGTGAAATCCTACACAATCCTAGGAATGCCTAGATTAACATATATTAAATTCGAAGCGATCAACGGTTCCAACATATCGAACCCGGAATTCACACAATATGTAAAATCCGTTCGGGGTTCAAACGTTATCCGAATTGAGTTCCGTAAATTCCTACGCGCTCGTGACAACCAGGAGATCATTTTAGGATAAAAATGTCTCTGATACAGTGCCCACGCCACACTCGTTGACAGCACGTGGGTGTCCAAAGCGATAACCACTCGCCGGAAAAACTTAACATCTTGACTCCAAACTCCTACTCTAGGTAATACACCTAATTTGGAGTCACTTTTGTTCTTGGGCATACCCCAAAAAGTGACCGGAAGTGGCTGAAAACGGAGGTCGAAACCGGCAGATTTTTCAATCGCTTAATTAACTACCATAACGCAGAAATTTCACAATTCCTACCCAACCATCAGCTAGAGCACGTCAAGAGGTTAGAAAAACATACCAAATTCGTAAGATTTGGTGCCCGGAATCACCGGAACGAGCTCCGTGAAGTTTTGGGTAAAACCGCGACATTTCTCGATATTCGCGAAAATACAGCGACCGCGGCGGGACCTGGCTGGGGTGGAAAGAGGACGGCGGCCCGGTCATTTTGGTACCGGCCCGTCAACTTTGGTGGCCGGACGTGGTGGTGGCGGCCAAAAACTGTTCGGATGAACAGTGCCAGGGGGAGGGGGTCGCGTAGAGGGAGGGAAGGAAGAAGAAGAAGAAAAATATAAAACGCGGTACTGTAGCAGCTACAGTAACAATTTAAAAATATTCCATTTATGTCCCTTTTGTTTTCAGACTTTTTCTCCTTCGTTACAAATCGGAATTGGGCATGCCGCATGTCTACGAACTCGTATCGACGAGCTCTACGCAATCATACAACCGGAAGTCCCAAATTCCTTCCCGAACTTAAAATGACATTTTGGCCCCTTTATATATTAAATAATATTTTAAATTTTTAAAAAAACTTAATTAATTCAAATAATTTTATTTTATTGTTTACTCCAATTTATTTTCTCTTAATTTAATTCTTTTACTTCTTTTTAGGATCGGGATGTTACAATCTACCCCCCTTACAGAAATTTCGTCCTCGAAATTTACCTACCTGTCAAAAGAAGAAATAGGGATCCTGGGCCCGCATTTGTGTCTCGGGCTCCCAAGTAACTTCCTCAACAGTTTAATCTAACGAGGACTTAACATCCCACATTTCCAGAATCTCATTAACTTTCCAATAAGTGCTTTCAAGAATACCCGCTCACCAACTACAATTTCAACATACTTGGGCTAACTATCCGTGTAACCCTTCTATCGGTGTTGTGTCACATGAACTTTACAACACCATCCTTTATATGGTTAAGTACAAGCTTACTGGGTCTAGTACTTGCAACTTTTGGAAATGATGATGAAGCTACGATCCAAGGCCTACTCAGTTTAAGACATTCCAATGTCTAAGGATTTCTTGGGGCCCAACATAGATTAACATCACAACTCTACCACCCATTTCATCAGCTACGGAACATGGCCCCTTTCAGGAAAATAATATAGCATATTTGGCATTTCCGACAACTTATTGCAACTCCTTCACATTGCTCATAGCTTTTGAATACTTTAGTATCAAAGACTCTCTAGAGTCAAGAGGAGTCGCAACCATGTTGTCAGCCAATTTAGAAACCCTGATTAAGCAAACAGAAAGGGGAAGTCTCCTTCTCCCGCTAAAATATCTTTTGATAGCTGCTGTAATGCTTAATCTTTTCACAAAGCTAAATACTTCCATTCTTGCTTTCCAACCTTCTCAAAACTCTTTGACTTGTTAATATTTTCCTTCTTTCTTTAGAATTGACAAACGACGTTGCCAATATGATTCTTCAAGAGGAATACCACAGAGGATCATCTCTCCTGAATCGTAGTCATCATCCATTCCGACTCAACAGATTCAGGACTTTCAGCTTTTCTCCTATAGGATATTGAGATGTGACACTTTGGATAGAAACGTTTCCAGAAACGTGGCACCTCCAAGTGTAATAATCCATACACACAAAATCAGGCAATGTCAAAGAAACCGGATGCAAAGCCTATGCATGGTTATTGTGGCTACTAAAAGGTGATGCCTTTGAGTAATGGGTCATCTTCTTCCAGTTCCACGAGTCTACAGAACTTCATATCAAAGATCGATACTTGCATAACGATGCATATAACGGAGGAGGTTCAAGCAGCTTTACCTGGGAGCTGCAAGGCTGGGGAGTTTGTGGACAAGAGTACTAGTGTCTTGGGCTACAAGCAAGAGGCAAACCACACTCATAAAACTTGAGCGTGAAGACGTGATGCGAAGTCCACCGGAATTCAAACCTAATGCTCTTCATTCAATAATTTAACATGGCTCATCTTAACCTTACCCACAATCAAACCCTCATCTTTACATTCATATCCAAGAGACAATTTCCCCGTTTCTTCCTACTACTCTACCCAGTTTACCTTCTCCAATTTTCGACATTAAATGTCTCAAGTCATAATTCCTCCCAAACCGTTTCATTCTAACGTGTATCCTAAGTTTTCATAGGAAAACCTCAACAAATTTTTCAACCCAGTTTAATTACCTTTAAAACTCCGAAGTTAGATTTATCACGACATCAAGGAAACAATGTGCAAGACGTACTTGAAATGTCTAATAAGGTCATCCACGTCAAGGATGTCTCATTCTGTGATGGAATTTACAACACTACCCACAACTCAAGGATGCACACAAGGTGCAGGGTCCACAAGAAATTGAACCTATAGCTCTGATACCAAGTTGACAGGACCGGCCCGAATTCCTCGGAAACTGGAGACGAATCCTGTGGAAATTTTTCGACATCACACCGATGTCGGGCCCACTTACAAAAATCGAGCCTCTTTACCGAAAAGGAGAAGGCCACGAGACTTTCTGCCGAAATTTCGGCAGAGTCTCCCCTGGAAATTGGACATTTCCCAAATTTCAACCTGCACAAAATTCACATTTTTATATCCCAACAGGCAGCACGCACAATATAATTTCATGCAATTCATATAATCGGCCTCCGGCCTTCAGAATAATTCTGAACAGAAACAACAATATTCTCGAGTCAATTACTACATAAACCATGTACTTAAAGTCTTCAAACAACTTTACAAACACCACAGAAATCCTTAAACTGGATTCACATCCAACAATCACATACGTAGAATCGAACAAATATGTTAAACACATTAATACTTCGCGGCTGCACCTGGTGAGACCCCAGGCTGCCTACGTACCCTTGGACAAGGGATCAAGCCACACGTAGTTCTCATCTCAACGGTCACAACTCCGAAAATAAACAATTATTTATGACAGAACCATCTATACATTTCAGATCTAACACAATCCCAATTCCAACAAAAACACAATGAGCACATTCTCGAATTCTTCCTTTGTAACAGTTCAATTTCGTACCCATACCCTATTCAAGGCGTATGTACATTAAACACATCATCCAATTATTCCCCTTTTACAGTTCAATCCCGCAACCATACCCTATCCAAGGCGTATGGCGCCAAACAACACTGCCCAAATCCAGGGCTTATACGTTCATACATGTACAGGCTCACAAATCTCAAACAGAATTAAAACCACATATACATATATGTAATATGTATAACAAGAAAAGAATAATTATATATTTATATATATACATAAATACATCCACATACACCCACCTCTCACCATCATCATGTACCAGGGGGAAACAATCCAACCGGGGATTGTTGACTAGCTCACACTTATCCGGCCCTCAAAAGTCCATGTGGCTAGGGACGAGCCGTCCAACTGGGGGACTAAACTCAACCAGTCCGTACGGACGAAGAATCAAGACCCGTACGTCTGAAACAGTCATACGCGCGCAGACTACCCAATCAAGGGTCTACAGCGACACCCGTTAAGGTATGCCCCGGGTTTCGTCATATCCAGACCATATCCATAATTTCCATGTATCAGTATCCAAGGGGAGGTACATGTGATGTTGCACATCATGTCCTGGGGGGAAACAATCCAACAGGGGATTGTTGACTAGCTCACACTTATCCGGCCCTCAAACGTCCATGTGGCTAGGGATGAGTCGTCCCGACTGGGGGCTGACACTCTAAACCCAGCACGTACGGACGAAGAATCAAGACCCGTACGCCTGGAACTGTCCTACGTGCGCAGACTACCCAATCAAGGGTCTACAGCGACACCCGTTAAGGTATGCCCCGGGTTCCGTCATATCCATACCATATCCACAATTTTTCCGGCATCCCACAATTCCGGGATCCATGACCAAATAAGCCCACACGCCCGAAACCCGGCACGTGTGTGAATAGTATATCCAAAACATATCCATATATCCATTTCCATGTATCCCAGTGTCCATATCCACTGTTTCCAAATATCATCATCCAAGGGGGAGGTACGTATGATGGTGGAGTTCGTAATCCTTATATAAATATTATATAAATAATATTCTCATCCTTAGTTCAATTTTCCCAAAACAAAATACATATTCATAGTAGACAAATGACTCACAAACATAAAACCCATAACCGGGGAAGTAACTAAGATAGTGTTTTCTCAAATATTATATATATAAACTCCATGACACTATAATATATCAAATCCACAAATATATTACAAATACTCTACAAAATAATAATTTCGACTATTAAATATAAAGTGCATTTCAATAAAGCATTTAATTCATATGCATAACATTTCCATCTTAAAACCATGCCATTTATTTGAAAGCAATGCCCATTCTCTTCCTAATAATCATAACCGAGTCCCAAGACTCACTTTCACAACTCTACAAATCAAGTATCCCATAATTATTCATTTCATAATTTCAATTATCAAATAATATCCAAGAATCCCATAAGATATTATAAACAAGCTCATACTCCCAATATAATCCAAATAACTCAAATAACAATTAAAACTCGTTTACAAGGTCATCCTAACACTTTTCGAAGTGTGAAACTACCTCGGAAGACTCACGGTCAACCGAGAGTCAAACTTTCCAAATTTGGTCAACCGGGCCCGTGGGCCCCACGACCTCCATTTTACGATCCGAACATCCCTAAGGGTTCCACAAGGTTTAATAAACCTATCCTTCAAGTTTGGTCCGAATTTGGACGGTCGGATCACTGATGATTTCGGACGATTATCGTAAAAATACAAACTTTAACTTATTGAATCGGAACATCGGGGCTCCGATTCACGATCCGTGAAATCCTACACAATCCTAGGAATGCCTAGATTAACATATATTAAATTCGAAGCGATCCAACGGTTCCAACATATCGAACCCGGAATTCACACAATATGTAAAATCCGTTCGGGTTCAAACGTTATCCGAATTGAGTTCCGTAAATTCCTACGCGCTCGTGACAACCAGGAGATCATTTTAGGATAAAAATGTCTCTCTGATACAGTGCCCACGCCACACGCGTTGACAGCACGTGGGTGTCCAAAGCGATAACCACTCGCCGGAAAAACTTAACATCTTGACTCCAAACTCCTACTCTAGGTAATACACCTAATTTGGAGTCACTTTTGTTCTTGGGCATACCCCAAAAAGTGAACGGAAGTGGCTGAAAACGGAGGTCGAAACCGGCAGATTTTTCAATCGCTTAATTAACTACCATAACGCAAAAAATTTCACAATTCCTACCCAACCATCAGCTAGAGCACGTCAAGAGGTTAGAAAAACATACCAAATTCGCAAGATTTGGTGCCCGGAATCACCGAACGAGCTCCGTGAAGTTTTGGGTAAAACCGCGACATTTCTCGATATTCCGCGAAAAATACAGCGATTGGCGGCGGGACCTGGCTGGGGTGGAAAGAGGACGGCGGCCCGGTCATTTTGGTACCGGCCCGTCAACTTTGGTGGCCGGACGTGGTGGTGGCGGCCCAAAAACTGTTCGGATGAACAGTGCCAGGGGAGGGGGTCGCGCGAGAGGGAGGGAAGGAAGAAGAAGAAGAAAAATATAAAAACGCCGGTACTGGAGCAGCTACAGTAACAATTTAAAAATATTCCATTTATGTCCCTTTTGTTTTCAGACTTTTTCTCCTTCGTTACAAATCGGAATTGGGCATGCCGCATGTCTACGAACTCGTATCGACGAGCTACTACGGTACAACCGAAGTCCCAAATTCCTTCCCGAACTTAAAATGACCTTTTTGCCCCTTTTTATATTAAATAATATTTTAAATTTTTAAAAAGACTTAATTAATTCAAATAATTTTATTTTATTGTTTACTCCAATTTATTTTCTCTTAATTTAATTATTTTACTTCTTTTTAGGACCGGGATGTTACACTAATGATCCTAACTAATAGGGAGAATTAAAAAGGGCTTCACCGTTAAACTTGAGTTATTTGAGAAACCGTTATGGAGATGATGAATTGAAGAGATCAATTAAGCTTTGTTAATTGGTTAAGGCAAAATTAATTATGGAATTAATTTAAACGACGCGTGATGTCGGAATAGGCTTTAAACGGGAATTTTGAATTCGGGCTCATTGGGCTTTATCCTTTTGGACATGGAGATTGGGAAGCTTCTTGATAATATTGTTCACGGCTTCTACCTACCGTTCGATTGAGGGTGAGCTGGGGAGGCGAAGAATAGGTTGATTTTGAGGCGAGTGAGAACGCCTGAAGAGTTCCGGAATCAAACTGCTCCGTTATCGGTGATGATGGCATGGGGGATGCCGAAGCGGCAACAGAATTGGTCCAGACGAACTCCTCGACCCTTGCCGCCGTTATGGTGGCTAAGGCTTCGGCCTCAACCCATTTCATGAAATAGTCCACGGCAACGATTGCATACTTAACCTGTACCTTGCCCTGCGGCATTAGACCGATTAGGTTGAGTCCCCATTGGGCGAACGGCCATGGACTTACGATCGGCGTGAGGGGTTCGGGCAGGTAGGTGCGGAATATTGCCGAACCGATGGCATTTGTCGCATCTCTTCACCATCTCGATTGCATCCCGATGCATGGATGGCCAGTAATAATGTAACGTCCCGGTCCTAAAAAGAAGTAAAAGAATTAAATTAAGAGAAAATAAATTGGAGTAAACAATAAAATAAAATGATTTGAATTAATTAAGTTTTTTTTTTGAAAATTTAAAATATTATTTAATATAAAAAGGGGCAAAAAGGTTATTTTAAGTTCGGGAAGGAATTTGGGAAAATGAGTGGTACCGTTGCGTAGAGCTCGTCGATACGAGTTCGTAGACATGTGGCATGCCCAATTCCGATTTGTAACGAATTAGGAAAAGTCTGAAAACAAAATGGACATAAATGGAATTTTTAACATTGTTACTTGGAGCAACAGTATTGTGCTACAGTACCGACGGTTTTATTATTTCTTCTCCTTCTTTCTTCTTCTCCTTCCTTCTCTCCCTCCCGTGCGAAGAGACCCAGCCCCTCCCCCTCTATTTTTCAGTTCAGCCGGTGGCCTCCAAGGACCACCGTCGCCGCCACAGGCCACGGTTGGCCACGGGACCGGACCCAATTTGACCGGCCAGCCTCCCCCGTGCTACCCCACCCCTTCGCAGCCGCTGGAACTGCCCTGTTCGCCAGAAAAAGCTTGTTTTTGGCCGAAAATTTCAGAAACTTTGGGTTGCTCGTTCTCCCTCAATTCTCCACCAAATTGGACGAGTGAGGTATGAAAATTCATCTACTTTTCGTGCTCTAGCTGCCTGTTGGATAGGTTTCCCAGAATTTTGAGAGTTTACAGATTAATTTTCGAAGTTTAGTTTCAGCCGAATTTCAATGTGAATTTCGGGCCACTTCCGGCCACTTTTTGGCCATTGTCCAAGAACAAAAGTGACTCTAAATTAGGGGTATTACCTAGGGTAGGAGTTTGGAGTCAAGATGTTAAGTTTTTCCGGCGAGTGATTATCGCTTTGGACACCCACGTGCTGTCGGCGCGTGTGGCGTGGGTACTGTATCAGAGAGACATTTTTATCCTAAAATGATCTCCTGGTTGTCACGAGCGCGTAGGAATTTACGGAACTCAATTCGGATAACGTTTGAACCCCGAATGGATTTTGACATATTGTGTGAATTTCGGGTTCGATATGTTAGAACCGTTGGATCGCTTCCAATTTAATATATGTTAATCTAGGCATTTCTAGAATTATGTAGGATTTCACGGATCGTGAATCGGAGCCCCGGATGTTCCGATTCAATAAGTTAAAGTTTGTATTTTTACGATAACCGTGCGATCGTGCGATCGTGAGTGATCCGACCGTCCGATGCGGACCAAACTTGAAGGATAGGTTTATTAAACCTTGTGGAACCCTTAGGGATGTTCGGATCGTAAAATGGAGGTCGTGGGCCCACGGGCCCGGTTGACCAAATTTGGAAAGTTTGACTCTCGGTTGACCGTGAGTCTTCGAGGTAGTTTCACACTTCGAAAAGTATTAGGATGACCTTGTAAACGAGTTTTAATTGTTATTTGAGTTATTTGGATTATATTGGGAGTATGAGCTTGTTTATAATATCTTATGGGATTCTTGGATATTATTTGATAATTGAAATTATGAAATGAATAATTATGGGATACTTGATTTGTAGAGTCGTGAAAGTGAGTCTTGGGACTTGGTTATGATTATTAGGAAGAGAATGGGCATTGCTTTCAAATAAATGGCATGGTTTTAAGATGGAAATGTTATGCATATGAATTAAATGGTTCATTGAAATGCACTTTATATTTAATAGTCGAAATTATTATTTTGTTAAGTATTTGTGATATATTTGTGGATTTGATATATTCGAGTGTCTTGGAGTTTATATATATAATATTTGAGAAAACACTATCTTAGGTACTTCCCCGGTTATGAGTTTTATGTTTGTGAGTCATTTGTCTACTATGAATATGTATTTTGTTTTGGGAAAAATTGAACTAAGGATGAGAATATTATTTATATAATATTTATACAAGGATTACGAACTCCACCATCATACGTACCTCCCCCTTGGATGATGATATTTGGAAAAACAGTGGATATGGACACTGGGATACATGGAAATGGATATATGGATATGTTTTGGATATACTATTCACACACGTGCCGGGTTTCGGGCGTGTGGGCTTATTTGGTCATGGGTCCCAAATTGTGGGATGCCGGAAAAATTGTGGATATGGTATGGATATGACGGAACCCAGGGCATACCTTAACGGGTGTCGCTGTAGACCCTTGATTGGGTAGTCTTGCGCGCGAGGACAGTTCCAGGCGTACGGGTCTTGATCTCTTCGTCCGTACGTGCTAGGTTAGAGTGCCAGCCCCCAGCTTGGACGACTCATCCCTAGCCACATGGACGTTTGAGGGCCGGATAAGTGTGAGCTAGTCAACAATCCCCGTTGGATTGTTTTCCCCAGGACATGATGTGCAACATCACATGTACCTCCCCTTGGATACTGATACATGGAAATTGTGGATATGGTCTGGATATGACGGAACCCGGGGCATACCTTAACGGTGTGTCGCTAGACCCTTGATTGGGTAGTCTGCGCGCGTATGACCGTTTCAGACGTACGGGTCTTGATTCTTCATCCGTACGGGCTGGTTGAGTTCAGTCCCCCAGTTGGACGGCTCGTCCCTAGCCACATGGACTTTTGAGGGCCGGATAAGTGTGAGCTAGACAACAATCCCCGGTTGGATTGTTTCCCCCTGGTACATGATGATGGTGAGAGGTGGGTGTATGTGGATGTATTTATGTATATATATATAAATATATAATTATTCTTTTCTTGTTATACATATTACATATATGTATATGTGGTTTTAATTCTGGTTTGGGATTTGTGAGCCTGTACATGTATGAACGTATAAGTCCTGGATTTGGGCAGTGTTGTTTGGCGCCATACGCCTTGGATAGGGTATGGTTGCGGGATTGAACCGTTAAAAGGGGAAAAATTGGATGATGTGTTTAATGTACATACGCCTTGAATAGGGTATGATTACGAAATTGAACCGTTACAAAGGAAGAATTCGAGAATGTGCTCATTGTGTTTTTGTTGGAATTGGGATTGTGTTAGATCTGAAATGTATAGATGGTTCTGTCATAAATAATTGTTTATTTTCGGAGTTGTGACCGTTGAGATGAGAACTACGTGTGGCTTGATCCCTTGTCCAAGGGTACGTAGGCAGCCTGGGTCTCACCAGGCGCAGCCGCGAAGTATTAATGTGTTTAAAAGGTTTGATCAATTCCGTGTACGTGATTGGATTCTGAAGTAATTGTTGGATTTGAATCCGGTTGAACGATTTCTGTGGTGTTGGTGAAGTTATTTGAGGTCATTAATTACATGGGTTATGTATTAATTGATTTGAGAACATTGTTGGTTCTATTTTGAACTATCTGAAGGTCGGAGGCCTATTATGTGATTTACATGAGACTATATTGTGCATGCCGCCGGTTGGTATTGTTAAATGTGTTTTATGCAGGTTGGAATTTTTGGGAAAGGTTCAATTTATAGGGGAGACTCTGCGAAATTTCGACAGAAAGTCTCGTGCTCTTTTCCCTTAATTCTAAAAAGAGGCTAAATTCTTAGTAAGTGGGCCCGGCATCGGTGTGACGCCGGAATTTCCACAGGATTCGTCTCGGGTTTCGAGAAATTCGGGGGCGGGTCCTGTCAAATAACCCTCCCGAAGGACATACTCGCCCCCTGATCTTCGGTGATGCATTTAATGTAGGGGATCGTGTAGCCGCGCCTGACAGGACGTCATTGATGACAATGTACGATGCCGATCAGGAACGTAGCCTCCTTGCTTGTGCCTTGTCCTCCTGGAAGGTACCGTTCGCTAGATACAGGTATATTGGTGACATCCAGGTGTCCTCGTACCGAACGGTACACACGTCAACGGAAGTGGTGCTTGGCTGGGCGTCATTGATGACAATGTACGATGCCGATCAGGAACGTAGCCTCCTTGCTTGTGCCTTGTCCTCCTGGAAGGTACCGTTCGCTGAGATCCAGGTATATTGGTGACATCCAGGTGTCCTCGTACCGAACGGTACACACGTCAATCGGAAGTGGTGCTTGGCTGGGCCAAGATCTCGCAGGGACCTTTCGGCCAATCTTATCGTTAATTGCCGATGCCAGTCTGGCTAGTGCGTCGGCATGGCTATTCTCTGACCTGGGAACTTGCCGAATCTCGTAGGCCTGGAACTGCTTGAGCAATAGGTGTGCCGATGATAAGTACGCTGTCATGGATGTGTCCTTTGCAGCGAAATCGGGAGTGACCCTGGTTGACGATGAGTTGTGAATCGCTGTGGATCCTACCTGCTTGGCACCCATGCTTTTTGCTAGCCGAAGGCTAGCTAGAGTGCTTCGTACTCCGCCTCGTTATTGGACGTTCGGAAGCCGAATCTGATGGTATATTCCATCTTGGTTCCATCAGGGGCGGTGAGTACCAGGCCAGCTCCGCATCCTTGCTGGTTTGCCGAGCCGTCTACGTGCAGGATTCAGATAGGAGTTGACCGGTCCAGGACGGCTGCCGTTCGGAAGGCTTTCCAATGGTGGGGTTTTTTCAGGTTCCGATGCCACCGAAGGTGTTAGTTCGGCGATAAAGTCTGCCAGCTTGTCCTTTCTCGATAGGTCTGGGTTTGAACTGGACGTCGAACTCCCCCAACTCGATCACCCATTTCACTAGTCTACCGGGCGTTTCTGGTTTTTGGAAAACCTGCCGAAGAGGCTGGTTGGTTAGGACGATGATGGTATGGGCCTCAAAATATGGTCGCAACCGCCGGGGCAGAAACTACCAGAGCTAAAGGCAGCTGCTCGAGTGGGGGGTACGAGACTCGGCCCCCTGTAGGGCTTTGCTGACGTAGAAAATCAGGAGCTCTGCCTTCTCTTGGGATCCGTATCAGGATCCTAGCTGACGGTAGTGTTTGATACCGATAGATAGAGAGAGAAAATTTCCCCCGGAGTGGTTTTGACAGGAGCGGGCTCTGCCCATGTAGTCCTTCACGTCTTGAAATGCCTTATCGCATTCGGCAGTCCATTCTATATGATGTTTGCCCCCTTTCAAGGCTTTGAAGAACGGTGCACACTTGTCTGTCGCTTTGGAGATGAAGCAAGTGAGGGCTGCCACTCGTCCGGTAAGGCTTTGGATGTCCTTCTGTGTCTTCGGCACCTCCATGTCGATTATGGCCTTGATTTTATCGGGGTTTGCCTCGATACCCTTCTGGCTGATCATGAAACCGAGGAATCTCCCAGATGATACTCCGAAGGCGCATTTCGTTGGGTTGAGTCTCATTCGGTAATCCTTCAAGATGCCGAACATGAACGATAGATTCTTCAGATGCTCTCCTGCCGTTCGGCTCTTTACTAGCATGTCATCCACATAGACCTCCATTGTGTTGCCGATCTGCTCGGCGAAGATTCGGTTGACCAGCCTCTAGTAGGTTTCCCCTCATTCTCCAGGCCGAACGACATGACGTTATAACAGTATAGGCCTTTGTCTGTTATGAACGCCGTGTGTCGCTGCGGCAATGGCATTAACTAGCTGATCGATGCGTGGCAACGGGAAGCTGTCCTTCGGGCAGGCTTTGTTCATGCCATCCGCCCTTTGCCTTCTGAACCATGACAGAGTTTGCCAGCCAGTCCGGATATACAGCCTCCCCGGATGAAGCCTATGGTCATGAGTTTGTCCACTTCGTTCTTCATAGCTTCATACCGTTCGGCATCATAGGATTGGCGGTTTTACCTGACGGGTTTGAAGGCTGGTGAGATGCTCAGCTTGTGGCCTGATGACATCGGGGGATATGCCCGGCATGTCGTTGTAAGACCAGGCAAAGACTTCCGAGTTCTGCCGAAGGAACTGGACGAATTCGGCACGGAGGGTGGCATTCAGCATGGTATCGATTCTCACACACCGATCCGGTTGACTCTCGTCCAGCGCCACAGTTCCGAGATCCTCTGGAGGTTGCGCCATCAGAGTGGGCGTCTCCTCCCTTGGATCATCCACTGGTTCATTGCCGTTCGGCAAGCCCCCGACCTGTGAAGGTCTCGTTTTACCTTTGCGGGGCTGCCGATTTCAATGTCGTGGCATAGCAGTTCCGAGCGCTCAACGGTCGCCCCCATTGCCCCGTGTCGTAGCAGGTTGGGAACTTCATGAGTAGCATGTGGGGGGACAAGTGGGCCTTTATTGTCGTGAGTGCCGTTCGGCCGACTATGACGTTGTAGTCCGTCGGACAGTCCACCATAAGAAACTAGTCGTAGACCATGGTCCTTCGTGGGGCTACGCCGAAGGAGATAGGCAGACTGACACCGCCGATTGGCTGGACCAGTCTCCCGAAAACAGAGGAGAGGTGAGAGTTGCCGGTTGACCTAGCTGTCATCTATTCCGAGTTCTTTAAACGCATCGGCGAAGATAACGTTTACCGAACTCCCATTGTCGATTAGGATTCGGCCGACATCGAATTCGGCAATTTCAGCCCGAATAATCATGGGGTCGTCATGTGGGTAGATGATCCCTTCTTCTTCCTCCTCCGAGAAGGTGATGGGTTCCCACCTGACCTTCGGCATCTTGGCGTGCCGACTACTTTCAATGCCGAGGACTTGGGGGTACTATGCCGCCCCGACATACCTGCTTCATTGACCGGTTAGATGCTCCGCGAGGGTTGGGCCCCCGCTAATAGTGCTGATCATGTTGATTTGCCGATTGGCGTTCGGTACTGGCGCCTCCTGCGGCCTGGCTATGTACCGATCCAGTTTGCCTTCCCGAATTAACCGCTCGACGATCTTCCGCAAGCTTATGCAGTCCTCGGTATTGTGGCTGTTCTGCGATGGTATCGGGAGAGAATTTTCCTGTATCCCGGCTATCCTGCCACTGGGCTTCTGAACGCAGGCTTCGGGATTATCTCGTTTTCGTTCACGAGGCACTGCCTTGTAGGAGGTGTTGAGCAGGGTGAACACCTCCGTCCCTTGGTTATGAGCTGGTAACGGCGCTCGGCAGCTGTCCCTGCCGTACCCTGCCTCTTGTTTTCTTGGAATGCCCCTTTTGGGAGCTACTGGCATCTTTGCGCTTGTGGCTCTCAGGGTATTTGGCAGTTCGTTCCGCGGCGCGAACGGTGATGCCTGTGCCTTGGAGGACCGCTGTATGGGTTCGTTCTGCCGAGCCGTGGGCTCGGCCCTCGAATTGAAGTATTCAGCTTTGGCGTGGATTACCGCTTGCTTCATGAGTTCATCGTACGTACGCCAATTGCTGTTGTGCACCAGATACCGAATGTGTGAGGACCGTAGGCCACTCTTGAAGGCGCCGTAGGCTGCCCTGTCATCGGCATCTCTGGACATGTCGAGTATTCATGGCTGAATCGTGCAGCATATTCACGCAACGGCTCGTCATCTCTCTGCCGAATGGTGTACAGGTCATCGGGAGAGTATAGCCTGTCCGTCTTAATCATGAAATGGTTCAGGAAGGTTTGCTTTAGCTCGTCAAAGAGTCGACCGTCCCTGGTTCCAAACAGTTGAACTAGTAGGCACAGCCCTTCGTCGCTGAGTCCTTTACACCCTACGGCAGATTGGAAAGAGTGAAGGTGTGTTAGGGGGTCTTGAACTCCCGTGTAGGATAAGATGGGTAAAGGCTGTATGTCCCCTGCCCTGCCGCTAGCACTATGCCAAAATTGACTTTTCGCGTCGGGGAAATACCGTTGCTAAAGGTACCGAACAACCAATGTATTGGGAACCGATGCAAAAGATATAGTGATATGCTTCGGACATTCCCTGTCGCTAAAGATGAGTTACGACTTCGCTCTTCCATAATCGCCGATGCATAAGGTGTTACCATATGCCAAAAAGAGCGTTGACCTCCGATGCCTAAACCTTTAATAGCATCAGGGAATATATCAACACTTGATGCTAAATACTCATTATAGCATCAAGGGTTTTGATTATACTGAAGCGTGTTCTAACTTACCACTTTAGAAAAGATGCCACTAATGTTGCAAATTATGGCCTACGCCTTCGTTTTTTGTATTTATGCTGATGTGGAAAGCCTACAAATGGTTTGACTTTCTACAAATATTATTGACCTTTCGTTTTTTTTTTACTTTTCAACACAAATTTTAACTAGAAAATCAACCATAATAGTTTATACCATAAAACTTGAAGATTCAAAAGTAATTACATTGTTTACCAATCTTGATTCCTACTATATCCATACAAAATACCACATCCATAGCATTAACCTATAATTACAAAATTTGTAATTGTACTTGGTCTCCACATTCAGTTGTAAACTTGTCCTGAGTCTCCACATTCACGATTTGTACTTGGTCTCCACATTCAGTTGTCAATTTGTACTGAGTTCTGCATTTTTGGAAATACAAAAAGAAACTTGGGAGCAAGTAACAGGAATTTGAACAAACTTAATACCAACTTGCTCATGATGCCATTGCCAAAGTGCATTTCAAAAGAACTCCCAGACAAAGATAACACTACAACACAAAAACCCTTCTATGACGTCTAATTTGCGTCATGGAAGGCATTTAATGACGCGGATCAGGCGTCGTAACCCACGTCGTCGAAAGAGGGGGTCATGGAAACTTTTTCAAAGCATGACGTCTGTTCGCGTCATGGAATGGGGTTTCAATGACGCGGATAGCGTGTCATGGAAACTTTTTCAAAGCACGACGTCTATTCCGCGTCATGGAATAGGGTTTCAATGACGCAGACAGTGTGTCGTGGAAACTTTTTCAAAACACGACGTCTGTTCGGCGTCATGGAATGAGGTTTCAATGACGCGGGTAGCGTGTCGTGGAAACTTTTTCAAAGCATGACGTCTGTTCGCGTCATGGAATGGGGTTTCAATGACGCGGATAGCGTGTCATGGAAACTTTTTCAAAGCACGACGTCTATTCCGCGTCATGGAATGAGGTTTCAATGACGCAGGTAGCGTGTCGTGGAATCTTTTTCAAAATACGACGTCTATGTCACGTCATGGACTAAGCGCCATTGAACTTAACGACGTTGTTGAGACGTCATTGAAATATTTTTCATGACACAGTTTAGACGTCGTTGAAATTCTTTAATTTTTTAAAATAAAAATTCTTAATATGTTTATATATATATATATATATACCATCATTTTAATTATGCAAAAAGAAATTAATATATAAAAGCAAAAATATAGACACAAAGGCAAAGTACTCTAAATTATATTTCTATTATTCAAAATGATTCTAGTACATTAAAATTGTCTTTAACGAATCCCACTAAACCGTTTCCCTTTCAAGAAGTTAAAAATATGAAGAATGAAGCTTACAGGACAAAACAAAACCACAAGGCGTTTTGGTATTTTTATCCAAGCCCATAATTATCTTCTTTATATCTCCAGCAACTTGCTCTTCTGTTGTGTAGAATGACATATTCCCAATATAAACAGTCGTTGATGCCAGGAGTGCTTGTTCAAATTCCCCCTGTGATCCAGTAAATCTTCTATCCCGATATTGTGAAAGCTTCGATTGATCCTAATGAAAAAAGAAAATGATGAAAGATGGGGTAATTGCAGAGAGGAATAACACAGTTATAAAATGCATGTTGGATCACAGAGGATTAGCTGTATTTTCATTAGTATTTCAAAGTGAGACTTGAAGAAGCATACAATAATCTGGAAATGCACATATGTACAATATGGCCACTGGAGTTCCCTTTTTTTCTATAACAGAAACGGTTATGAAAATAGAGTAAAATGAATCTAAGAAATCATAATGAATAAATCCCACTCAGTTCTAAAAAAAATTCACAGCACATGAATAGCACAGGGTACTTGAACAAGAAATCTGGTTAAGTAATTACTATGAACAAATCTTTTTAAACATTTTTCAGAACTTCTCTAGCATCCACACATTTGATTGATTTGAACCAAATAGAAAACCACATCTTTTATATGATGACATCTTTTTAAGAAAAGAAAAAGTCTGCTGAATATACAAGTTCAGAACAGACAGCCAACAACAAATCCTACCCAAATAAATTTGACATAATTGAGAATAATACCATAAATTAATTTTAAAGTGTGCATACCCATTTCTTGACTTTTTTAAGTGTTTCTCCTTCTGTTTCTCCTTCTTTGTAATGGGAGCACGCATAAAAAGCTCCTCTTCTTGCTGTGCACGGTCCTCCATCTTTGCCCTGTATCTGGCTAGTTCTAAACTTTCAGCTCCAACACTTTCTACAATCTGTAATTTGACATAATAGTAAGCAATTATGAGAAAATCCAGCATTCATGCCTTGTAACCCCACAAAAACAGTCCACAACAACAAACCTCTTCAGGCCTCCCCTCCAGAAACTCCAAAACAATCGCACTTAAAGTATTTAAATAAATAAATAAATAAAATGGAAACTACGACATATTTGACTCGACAACAAAGAAAAGAGAAGATAGAACTTAAACGTTCCCTTTTGCACATTGCACTGTCTAGTTCTCAAACAGAAGAAAATAAAAGGGGTGGGGGCTTAACTTCTAATTTCCATCTCTCACCCACCATGAGTTTCTTTTTTTTTTCTTCTCTTCTTGTAATATTATCTCCTACCCTCATATTACCAAAATGGAATAATATATACCTTTCTCCTCTTCATTTATAGTCATTGAAAGTTTACAATGCAAACTGAAAAGAAAAACCCAGTGCATTGACTTTAGATTTTTCACTCTAACAAACAGAAACTTGACACTAGTACTAAATTTAAAGTCCAAGTTAAAACACAAATACCAATAGGAGAAAGAAACTAATATCATATATGGCATTATATCCAAAACCCAAAAACCAGTTAGTTTTGTTCAATTCTTTTGGGCTGGAACCTATCACCTCTCGAAATTCACTAAACATTCAGTTTTTTTTTTTTTTTTTTTTTTTTTGTTGAGAAAAGACGATCAATTGCATAGAAGGTTAATTGGGGTTACAATCATGACAGAGGAAATCCTAAGCTTTGTGGCCATGCCCCTAACATTTTCAGTGGTGTTGCTAACTAAACATTCAGTTTAATTCAAAAGAATGTAAAACTTTCCAGATCATAACTAGACATATAGAACCTCATCATATCAAAAATTCATTCAATTCGAAGTTCAGGAATCATGTCAAAAACTGAATTCAAAACAGACTAAGTTACAGACTTTTCTGTTTTTCTGCAGCATAACACTAACTTGGAAAAGTTACCATAAATGCAATTTAACTCTGATTTACATGAAACAAGTTTTCAAATGTTCATTGAGATGTCTATTTTCATATAACAAAGGTAAGTGTTTCAAAACTGAAACTGCAGCCCCTGTTTTTGACAGATTTTGTAGTCATACTTTAATTACCAAACTTTAGGTATCAAACTTCAGCCAAATTACATGATATCAGAGGGCTTTTAATCCTGGATAGGTATAGTTTAAAACCAAGTACTTATATCTCAAAACTAACCCACAACCTGTGCAAAACAAACAGTCAATGTGGGTAAAACAATCACACTTTCTGAAAATCTGAAACTGAACAACTTCTGCACCTATTTGTTTTTTTACCAAAACAAAACCCCAAAACACTTATGAGCAATCTTAAAAACAAGTATATAATTTCAGTTCTGACTGCTACTCAATTACCAACAAGAATCGAAGTTTGAAAAACCAAAACCCGAAACTGAAAGTTGATCAATACACCCAAACTTAATAAATCCAATTCATACTCTTCTTTCATTTAGTTTCGTGGGTTCTGTGGAGCAATCAATCAACTACACAATTTAAATAATCAACCCAACAAAGGTAACAACATCCAAAAACAAGAAATTAAAATCTGAAAAAAAAACTTACAAAGGGTTCAAGAAGAAATTCAAAATTCCTAAGCTCTCTCAACGAATCTGCCCAAGCTGGCAATGGCTTTATGAAGCTCTCTCAAATGTCCCAAGAAGAAATTAAAGGCTCAAAAAGACACCTCTTCACCAGCTCAAATGTCCCGAAAATTCATTACAAAAATGATAATATAAAAAAGAATTAGGGACAAACTAAAATATAAATGAGAAAAATGCAAAGAAGAGAAGAAGAAGAAAAAATTCGTACCTTGAGCATTGAATTACCACAACTTCAATTAGAATCTCCACCTTCAAAACTCAATATCACACATCCCCAGCGAAACAAGCCACCGTTGGAGATAAACGAGAAGAAAAGATGAGGAGAAGATCAGGGGGTGCCGGAGAATGAGTGAAGAGTGAACAAAAAAAAGAAAAGAAAGGGAAGGGAGAGATGAGAGAGAATGAAAAGAAGATTTGGAGTTGGGGACAGAGAGAGAGAGATCCTTAGGTCTGAGAATGAAGAGAAGATTTTAGAAAGATAGACAGAGAGAGAGAGAGCGCGCCTTATGGAAGGGAATAGCGGGCAAACTAAAATTTCACCCAAAAAAAGAGCGGAACGTGAAAAACAATTGGGGCCTCAGAACCAAATTTCATGACGAAGAATCTACGTCGTAAGATAGAACATTCTATGATGCGTATACTGCGTTCTCAAAACCAATTCCATGACGCATATACTGCGTCGTCAAACGTTAAAGCTTTTATGGCGCTGAAGATGCGTCATCTTAAGGTTATTAAAAATATTTTTATAATATGTGAAAAAATAGCGGGCAAAATTAAAGAGGTAAAAAACAATTGTGCGAACGAAAAAAAAAGGTGGGAAATTTTCATAGATCCATGACGCATAGGAAACGTCATTGAAAAACACTTCCATGACGCAGCTCAGCCTGCCATGGATACTTGATTCCATGACGCAGCCCAAACGTCATAGACATTGATGACGCGCAATATGCGTCATTGATTTAAAAACATTTCATGACGAGAGATCCAACGTCATATAAAGTCAAAAAAATCTATGACGCATTTTACGCGTCATAAAATTTTTCCCCAAAATTTTCGCGTGCCGCCCTTTTTTCACCAAATTTAAGTTTGGTGCGTTTTTTTTTTTGGGTCAAATTCTCTCTCATTCTTTAATCCATGACGCATATG
Organism: Prunus fruticosa; assembly: GCA_018703695.1. NCBI lineage: Eukaryota > Viridiplantae > Streptophyta > Magnoliopsida > Rosales > Rosaceae > Prunus > Prunus fruticosa. The sequence goes on from CM031923.1 coordinate 10,753,518, forward strand.
CTACGTCGTCAAAGTGCTAAAGATTTTATGACGCAGAAGACGCGTCATGTTAAGGTTATTGAAAATATATCTATGACGTAGAATATGCGTCGTCGAAATCTAATTTTATGACGTCTCCCAAACGTCGTTGATTTTTGGGGAAAAAAATATAAATCTATGACGCAAGGTCCTGCCGTCATATACGGTAAATCTATGACGAGGTCCTGCCGTTGTATAAGTACTTCATGACGTGTAGAAGACGCGCGTTAAATACACAGGATTAATGACGTATGATAGCGTCGCCTAAAACGTACACAAATCAATGACACACATTCCGCGTCATTGAAAATGATTTTAATGACGCATCAAGGAAATGTCGTGATAATGATGTCATAAACTCATTTCAACGACGCATTTTAAAAACACGTCATAGTTTATCACATTTAATGACGTGTATTTTTGATGCGTCATTAAATCTGTGTCATAAAAAGACACTTTTTTTGTAGTGTAACATGGTGAAGAAAACGTATTGATAACAAGATTTAGCATGACAATAATGAATTGCACCTGATAATAAAGAAGTTCAAAACAAAATAACTTACATTTCTTTTGAATTTGCAGTGTTAGAGCGACAAAGGATCCATTTCTTATTATATATTGGGTTGATGCACATTATGGAAGGCATTACAAAGGCTCTGTAAACAACAACAGTAAAATATTAAACAAGATTACAAAAGCTATGAACCAGGTGGTGAAGTTCATGGAAATTGGGTGAGTAGCTCTGTACTAACTATGATGAACTTATTCCAACTTTAATGTTTAAAAAATTCTAGAACTAGTCACAGAGAGAGAGAGAGAGAGAGAGAGAGAGAGAGAGAGAGAGAGAGAGAGAGAGAGAGAGAGAGAGAGAGAGAGAGAGAGGGAGTACCAATAAGGTAACATTTCAGGCAAATAGGAAGGAATACAATTTTACTATTTGTCTGCAAAGATAAGTTAGGCAGTACATTTCAGGCAAGTAACAGGAATTTAAACAAAGATAAGTTTTAGAAAAGAATCCTCACCTTGTCTGCAAATGCATCTAAATAGAAATTAGAAAGTGAAAACCTGCACAGATTAAAGACCAAGAATGAAACCTAAAACTCAAAAGATAATCATAAAACTCAAAACCAAAATAGCTAGTAAAAACTATTTCCTGAAGATTGGATCACAATGCTAAAAGTACTAAAAATCTGTAAGGGATATCTGACCCATCTTCACAAGTTACAAGCAAACTAACCAGACCTGCACATGAACAATTCCACTATCAACACAAACAGCATATAAATCTTGTAACATAATCAAACCACCAAAGACAATGTGAAAATGAAAGGTTGAGCTCCCCAAAAACAAGCTACTCTCACCGTACAATATGTTAGTCCAATTAAATAGCTGAAAAAATAATATACTTTTTTTATATTAGTATAGTTCTCTCTTAATTTGTGAATTCAAAATTTCAATTTATTAAATAATAAGGTATTAATTCCAACATACTGTAAATGTAGTTTACAATTACAACAAGAAATATTCCTCGCACCATTACTGTTGTCAATACCTGGATGCATCTTGTAAGCCAAAGTATTTTGGTCGGTTACTATTTTTCCCCAAGTCCTCCATACTAAAGAAGTATAAGAAGAGGACAATGTTTTTGTTCTGAAACTGAGAATAGAGGCAACTTCTGGTTTTCATGTAAATGCGCATAAAATAAATTTCAAAGTTTTGAAGCATGTTTTCGCCCTAACAAAATACAATAATTAGGAAATTTGAGGTGCGGTATGCACACTAGAGTGAAAATAATTAGCACTTAAGCTCAATACAACTGACCAAAATTCATAAACATAACCAGAGTCCAGACCATTCAACATCAAGGAAAGAAAAACCAAAAACAAAAATGAATGTTGCCAAACATCAATTATCAGCATACCTGTACACAGTTGCCAAGCTTTTTCTTATCAAAAGAATAGAGGACAGGAAGTACATTCCCATAATTTCAGACAGAAATAGTACAACATTGCTAGAAGATCCACTCCCAACTCTTGATACTGCAAAAAAGAACTGTGCACAGCAAAGACAGAAAGCCAAGCCATAGGATATCAGAAAACAATGAAAAAAGATGGTCCATTTATCCTTCCACCAGTTTCTCGTTAACAAAGATAACAAAAAATGAAAAGCTTGAGGGCATTGATGTCATTGATGTCATTGCACCAGGCATGTATATAAAAAGGTCATATCAAAATACTATGCCACTTAATAATCCAAAGACTGGTAAGAGAACAACAGCGTATTCCAGAAAAACGACTTAAAATGGGATTAAGACCTGGTTAAGATCAATTTATTTTTTATTCATGTAATTGTAGCACTAGCATGTACAACCTAAAAAGAAGGAAGCATCTGGTTATAAACTCCAGATCCAAAACAACTGTGTTTTAACTTTCAGCTATTTAGCCTTGCCGGTTTGTCTGCAACTCGTCAAAAGTTAAAAAGCAAGCATTCAGAACTTTTTTTTTCTTTATCTAAAAAGACTTGGACACCGCATTTTGGTAATCAGTCTGAAGAAAGCAAATCAGTGCATTGTGGTTCTCCAACTTAAATAAGAAATAAATGAAAAGGCAGGCATAAGAAGGATTACCTTTATTAAATTTGTCAAGAATCCACAAACTGATATAACAATCAACATTCCAATGAACAAGAGTGAAATATACTGTCAACAATGAGAACAAAAGAAGTGTCAACAACGTGTTCAATAGTCTAACCAATCAAGCATTATAAGTATATATCATAAGATTCAATTGCATATGCGCCAGAAAGCATAAAGGAAGGCGAGCAAGAAATTCGTAACATTGAGTTTGATAATATTCATGCGCATTTACGCCATCCAAATTGGAACATGAGGTTCTTTAACTCAAGCTGGTTTAACTCCTTTTTCACACATTTGTTTTAACATATTAAAAAAATACTTCAATCCAGTCCTCCACCACTTATGAAATAAAGGGCAAAGAAAAAAACAACCAAATAAATTGACTATAACGCAAACAATCTCATAAATTGACTATAACACAAAAATGCAAAAGCCATATGAAAACATATCAAACACACAGCAAGGGCAAAGAGAAAAATCTCATCTCATCTTGCGGAGGACGTTGGACATCTCTTCTTCTTAGCTCTCTTGTGGGTACCCAACTTCCTCTTGGCCACTAATACAATCCCTCGAAAATAGAAAGTAATTCACAACACAGAGAACATGAGCAATCTCAGATCCCTAAAACGGATAGAGCAATTAAAACACAAAAGCAAGCACGTACCGGTAAAGGATCGGAGTTACGAACCCTAGCTGAAGAAGAAGCGTCGAGAGGAGCGAAGGAGACGACTGAAGAGCACAGATCTGAAAACAAAGAGGAGGCGGGCAGAGTGACTGCCCGTGACCGGATGAGATAGTGATGAGAGAGTGCCGGTGACTGGGTATAGCGAGAGAGGGTATAGGGTGAATGGGGGTATCACGAGAGAGAAGATAGGGAGTTTGAAGGTGAGAAGATGGGAGCTCAGTCATTATCGTCTCTGTGGGTATCGAGAGAGAGAAGAGGGAAATCTTTTGAGAGAAGGGGGAATCTGAAATTTTCACAAAGGACCGAAATTTTTTTGGGGAAAAAACACTGTAGCGGTCAACTATAGGCTTTTGGCATCGGAGCCAAATTGACGCTTAAATTTATTTTCCGCCCAACAATTTTACGCATCGATATATTTCAATCACCGATGCTAAATATAATCAATGGCATCAGGAGGAAAAACCAAATATTTGTGCTGATGCCTTTATATACTTTTAGTCCTATTATTTATAAAACCGATGCCTAATATACTAAAAGCATCGGTATTTCATTTCACCGATGCCTATGTGGTGTTGCGTAAAGTGAAATTTGGCATAGTGTAGCGTTTTATGCGCTCGGTGAATGGTCCTGGCCGAAGCCTTCCCCAGTCGGGTTCTTGAGTGCGGGTTCGATCGTCCTACATCTTCTGTACCCTCTGAAGGAGGAGGCGAATAACATTGTCCCTGTCCGGTATCTCCTCTCCGAGTCTGATGCACCGACCGCTGTTGGGACCTGATAGGGGTTAACCTCAGAGAACTTTGCCGGCGTTGCCGAACGGTAGGACGATGACCGATTTGTGGAAGGGACGTACTCTTGGTCAGACTCTGTCGTTGATTCCAAGACTGGTATCCTCCGTATCGGTGACCTCCTCCCAGACCTCTCAGAGTCGGGGATCGTCCAGGTGAGCGTTTATCCTGATTGGCGACCCCTGCCGTTTCAGTTTGCCCTCGGCATCCCGATCCAGCAGCCTATGACGACAGTCGTATAGACCTTCTTCAGCACATGGGGCTTATTCTTTGGTGCCGGGACTACCAACTATTTAGACAGCGTCTGGCATTGCCTTTGCGTCCTTCTTGCCCTCCTTCTGCCAACGGGGAGTCTGTAGGCTCTCGGAAGATCGATCGGTCTGAATGTTTTGCGTTTGCTGCTGATTGAGCAACTGTTGTGTTTCGTCTACCTTGGACGAAAGGAAATTGTTGTGTTCTTGTAACCTAGCCATGTCCTGCCCGGAGGGACACGACTTGGGTTAAAAGCTCCGCATTTTCAGCGGTTTGGAGTACAGGGGGGTTAGTTGCCGATGTGTATGGGGGTGGTGCTGGACTAGCCCCGCCTGAGGTAGGAACGTAGCTTTTGGATTGGTCCCCATATTTTTGGGATAAAGGGTCGATTGTTTATCTCTTCCCACGGATGGCGCCAAACCGTTGACGCCAAAAGTGGTTCTCTGACTTTGGGGGTCAACTTAGTAATTTTATGTCTTCGGAATCCTTGAGGCCTCGGTAGGGAGTGTGATCTACAATATGAGCAAACGCTCGGTAAGACCTAGGGCACCGTGTGGTACCGGCCGAGGGCTCTCCGATGCTTAAGTAAGTTTGGATTTAGAAAGTTCAACTGACAGATCAATAGGCTTGTATACCGTAAGTTCTGATTACCTCTATTTTGGGGTAGTTGGCCTCCTTTATAGGCCTTGGGAGGTGTGCACTTGATGTAGAATTTCGATGTGGGACCTGTGGACGTCGATTGTGAGCGCGCCACATGTCCTCGGAGTTGGTGTTGCCCTAATGGAGGGATCGGTATCCTGGGTGCCGAAGGCAATCTTGACGAGGTTCTGGGTGCCGAAGGCAATCTTGACCAAACTCGATCCCTGTCCACGTGTTCTACTCCAATTGGCCGTTCATTATGGTGTAAACAACTACCAACTGCAGATAAACCAAATACCCAAATATTGGGAACTAAAAGAGCTAATTTTCATATCCTTGCTACCATTTCTCAACAAGGTTCAGGTACCAATATTGGAAAAAGAAATCAAGGTAAGGAAAATGAACATACAGGGGTCGAGACTCGAGATCATTGGGCATTCTAATTAACCTAATCCATCGACCCAGAGCAGCACAAAAGCATAATCAATCAAAACAGAATCAACTACACATAACCAAAATCAACACACAGACAACTTACCGAGATGGAGGAGGAGGATGACGATGAGGCAGCAGTTTCTTGGTTTTGGAATTTGGGATTTTTGGTTTTCCGTACGGTTGTTCAGAATCTGAATGGAGAGAAGACGGATTGGAAGGAGCTGCTGGAGATGGAGACAGCTATTCTGGAGCTTGTGATGAAATACCCAGCCCTAGGGAAAACCAAACCAAACAAACATTTCGTCCCCTAAGCAAAACGGCGCCGTTCCAGCGTCCCAGTAGCCCAGAGGTGTCACAGGCCCTAAACTATGTTGCTTCACCAAAATTCCCCAAAAGAAAGCCCACCACAACACAGCTTGAGGGTAATAATGTAAAAACCACCACCAGAACCTGCCAAATATCAAACCATATCGTTAAAGAGAACTAATTAGGATTTGAATTTAGTTTCCTTAACTGGCTCACACTCTCCCTCTCCCCCTATAAATTATTGGGCTTCTTATATCTAGGTCCAAAACAATTAGCTGTCATTGGGTTTAGTCCTCGCGGTTTTAGTTTTAGATGTAGGTCCTTTGGCATTTATTAGTTTTTTTGTTGTGTCAATTTTACCCTTTGAGGTAAATAAGGAAAACACATTGAAAATCTAAATTTAATACATTATTTCCTTGTAATTGAATTCCATAATTTAAATTTTGAATTCTTTCCTTGATAATATTCCTAATATATGGATAAAATACAATTTAATCAATACAAAGTAAAAACCCACAAATTATACCAATCGATAAACAAGCACCCACATTAAATTATATACCTGACATATAGGTAAATAGAATATGACATATTATACCTATGCAATGGACAATAAGACAATATATCTATATCATAGGATAATATATCTACATCGTAGGCTGAACAAACCACAAAACATCTTACCTATATGTAAGGTGGAAAAATAAACAAGGAGAATATTAAATTACCTATAACTTAGGTGCATAAAATTGTAAGTCGAACAATATATGCTACCTATATCTCCGGTACATAAAAAAGATAAGTGGTAAATTGTATGTTACCTACAACTTAGATTCATAAACAAAAAGGCAAAAAAGTGTGCTACCTATATCTCATGTATATCAAAACACAAGTCAATTAATAACTTTTTTTTTGTTAAAGGAATATATTACCTATAATTTAGATATATATATGAAGAAAAATATATCAAAAAATACACCAACCTTTTAAATCATGTCAACCCTAGAACAGTAAGGGCAACGTCCCAAACCACGACAACAATGAAACCCCAAAGTCTCATCCCAATTAATGGTACTCCCCGCCTTGAATTTTTTTTCAACGTCGTCAAAAAATCAGAGCAAGAGGCAGAGGTGGAGGCCTCCTGTAAATATCTCAAGCAACTGCTGCCGCTGGCATTGTACCACAATCCCCTAACCACCCTCAAGCTCATCTTCAAATAAGAACATTAAATGTAACAATTGACGGAATGAAAATTGAATATTTTGCCAAAAAAATAAAGGGCTTTACTTACCATAAATTTAGTAATTTATTACAAAACCACCATAAAATTTGCTGCAATTAATAACTTCATTATTCCTTACGTTTTATGTTCTCAAGGTAAATTGGATAAGGAAAGAAATATAATATTGGCTAATATCTCATTAAGGTAAGTAATCTAAGATAATGGGCAATATTGGAACAAAAAATAATTTTAAATATATAAAATAAAAAGATTACATTAGACAATATTAAAAAAGGAATGTAATCCTATGTGGCACAAAAGTCAAAGGACTTGTATCAAAGTCACCAAATCCGACGATTAAATTCAACTTCTAAATGAGAATTTGGATCTATATCAACTTTTCTATAAATTATTCAATCACAATAACCCGACCTTTATTATTGCTCTGCTTCTGTTAGATGATAGATATCTCCGAAAGAAGGAGAGAAGAAGTAGGCTGCTGCTGGATCCAGAAGCTGTTAAAAGACTAAGGTATTTTCTTCAAAGATCAATGCTTGAGCACTAGATTTTTCCTTTGGTTCGAATCCAAAGTTTTGCAACATGCTTGTTTCTAACTTAAATCGATCCAAACTTTTTTCTTTTTCATGTTGTATCTGTTATTTTCGTGACCTGAATCTCTTAATAAGAGATTTATTTTAACTTCAAATAAAAAAGCAAAGAGGAGTTATCTAATTTTTTTGTTGTGATTAAATACCTTGATATAATTTGTGTGCGTGTATGCAAGTATGCGACTAGGGTTTTATGTATCTTAATCCATGTGTTGAACTGAAAAGGATGTGGTGGGCTGTAGTCCAAGAAGTTTTGAAGAAAAACTAATAATAAACCAATATCTACATGGCCCACCACAACAAATTTGCTGCTTTTTGGTTTTTTCCTATTCTAAATCTGCTACCTGTTTCGACCAAAAAAAATATTATGCTGCCTGTTTTTTGTGCGTGAAATTATATGCTGCCTTTGGCAAAAGATTTTTGAAGAAGAAAAAAAAATACCTATATGGTCTATCATCAACTACAACACATAAGGAAAATATTATTTTCTCAAGGTCATTTGTATTCTCTTTTAAGAGTGGAATAATATGTTAACCTAATTTGTGAAGGAATTTCAAAACATTTTTCCAAAGTTCATTTGAATATTAAACATGCATTTAATCAAATTAATCGCAGCGGAAGTCTAAGGTGGTTGTTTAAATTCAAAAACAAAACTTCTTACAAGTATCTTAAGCCATGAACGTTGATCTCCTCTTTAATCTTTGATCTTTGCTCCTTGATCTTTCTCCTCCATATGAGCCACAAAAGTATATGGCCTCTAAGTCTCCACCCCAATGGAACCTTGAGATGAGAAGAAGTATCTTGAGAATACTTGGATGCTAGTGCAAGATTCTCAAGATTAGTTTCAATCTAAACCACTTTGAAAGATGAAAGTGTTTCACTCTTGAAAACTCTCTTTTTCTCTCTTTGATCTCCCAAACTCATTTGGTTGATGTTGGATTGTGTTTGTGTGTTAATGAGCTTATGGAAAAAATTCCCATACATACTTACTTAAGCATTTTCGGCCAAAACCCATTGGGCTTCCAAAATTGGGCCTTATGACACTTAAACCATAATATTTAGTTGTCTTAAGCCCTTGGACTTGATACCCAACCATTTGGGCTTCCCGTTAACTATTACCAGAGGCCTGTTAAGCTCATATTTTCATACATATTCATGCCCAATTTACTTACTCATTTTGCTTAGTTTCTTAGACTTTTGAGTTATTTGCCTCTCTTTGTGTGTTTTATAGGCCAATAGAGCATGAGAGCATGAGAGGAATACAACTTGAGGCATTTGAAGCAAAATGGTGCAAAACGTGCAAAAACTGGAGCCTGAGTTAGAAGTTCATTTTGGACTTATCTTCTTCACCCGAACTTGGATTGGGCCAATACTTGTGTGGTTGGATCAATGACATTCTGAACTTCAAAATGGACATCTTAAAGTCATCATTTGATTCAGCCCAACCCAATTCGTGAGCCCATGGAAATACACATCATGCTGGACAGGAAGATGAGCTCATTGCATGCTTGGTCATGATGAGCTAGGCATGAGCTATTGGTTTCTGAATGGAAGCTTGGTCATGCTGACATGAGGATGAGCTAGGGCTGCTAGTGGGATTTAGTGGAGTAACCATTTCTGATTATCTAATGCAAGTGTGTTAGGTCATTGCCATATTCAATTCAGATTTCCCACTCCCCTCTCCCTATAAATACCACTTCCATTCCACATTCAACTAAGATCCTGAGATCCATCATTTACACTTCCATTGTACACAAAGAGAGGGAAAGTTGAGAGCCACAAAGGGAGAGAAGGGAGAAGGCGGCAGCTGGGAGGCTTTGGCCTCCTGGCAGCCATGGAGATGATTCTTTTCCATCTCTAGCATGCTGTCCTTATCTTCTTCTCCTCCCTTTGTCTTTTATTTTTCTTCTTGTATTTTCTATCTTTTACTTTGTTTTTCTGTTATCAATTGTAATAAACATCTTGCTAGTCTTGTATCATGGTTTGAGTTTATAAAGTTTGATTTCATTCATGAATTCTTCTTCACTGTTTTAATGGAGCTGTTTTGCATCCTTTGATTGATCACCTAAGGTTTTATGCGTTATGCTCTTGTTGGGAAGGTTTGGGGATCATCTTCATTCCATCCATTAGCAACTCATGTGATTTGGTTTCTAGGTCTCCTAATGTAAACACCATGCTTGGGGTCCTTGTGATGTTCAATGCAATTTGATCCAAACACCATGGACTTATTGTGAGCATCTTCATGAGTGAATCAATTTGTTTACTTGCTGCCATAACATGATTAGAACAATTAGGGTGGATTCTAACACAACACCATCTTGTCCTAGTTATTTTCTTTCTTCTTGTTTTGTTTCTTTTGTTTTCATTTTTGTTTTGTGTAGGAAAACTGAGTTGGATCATTCAAGTAGAATTTAAACATGGTGTTGTCCTACACAAAACAAAAATGAAAACAAAAGAAACAAAACAAGAAGAAAGAAAATAACTAGGACAAGATGGTGTTGTGTTAGAATCCACCCTAATTGTTCTAATCATGTTATGGCAGCAAGTAAACAAATTGATTCACTCATGAAGATGCTCACAATAAGTCCATGGTGTTTGGATCAAATTGCATTGAACATCACAAGGACCCCAAGCATGGTGTTTACATTAGGAGACCTAGAAACCAAATCACATGAGTTGCTAATGGATGGAATGAAGATGATCCCCAAACCTTCCCAACAAGAGCATAACGCATAAAACCTTAGGTGATCAATCAAAGGATGCAAAACAGCTCCATTAAAACAGTGAAGAAGAATTCATGAATGAAATCAAACTTTATAAACTCAAACCATGATACAAGACTAGCAAGATGTTTATTACAATTGATAACAGAAAAACAAAGTAAAAGATAGAAAATACAAGAAGAAAAATAAAAGACAAAGGGAGGAGAAGAAGATAAGGACAGCATGCTAGAGATGGAAAAGAATCATCTCCATGGCTGCCAGGAGGCCAAAGCCTCCCAGCTGCTGCCTTCTCCCTTCTCTCCCTTTGTGGCTCTCAACTTTCCCTCTCTTTGTGTACAATGGAAGTGTAAATGATGGATCTCAGGATCTTAGTTGAATGTGGAATGGAAGTGGTATTTATAGGGAGAGGGGAGTGGGAAATCTGAATTGAATATGGCAATGACCTAACACACTTGCATTAGATAATCAGAAATGGTTACTCCACTAAATCCCACTAGCAGCCCTAGCTCATCCTCATGTCAGCATGACCAAGCTTCCATTCAGAAACCAATAGCTCATGCCTAGCTCATCATGACCAAGCATGCAATGAGCTCATCTTCCTCAGCATGATGTGTATTTCCATGGGCTCACGAATTGGGTTGGGCTGAATCAAATGATGACTTTAAGATGTCCATTTTGAAGTTCAGAATGTCATTGATCCAACCACACAAGTATTGGCCCAATCCAAGTTCGGGTGAAGAAGATAAGTCCAAAATGAACTTCTAACTCAGGCTCCAGTTTTTGCACGTTTTTGCACCATTTTGCTTCAAATGCCTCAAGTTGTATTCCTCTCATGCTCTCATGCTCTATTGGCCTATAAAACACACAAAGAGAGGCAAATAACTCAAAAGTCTAAGAAACTAAGCAAAATGAGTAAGTAAATTGGGCATGAATATGTATGAAAATATGAGCTTAACACACCCCCAAACTTAGATTTTGCTAGTCCTCGAGCAAAACAAAAGAAAAACAAAGAAAAACAAAACAAAATAAGAAGTTAACTAGACCACTTTCGTAGGTGACTCGATTGCATTGAGCGTATGCAACAAGCCTTTAAACCTCTAGGCATCCCTAGTAGGAGGAGTTGTGTCTCCTGAGGGTTTAACAGATACGAATACCCACAAACGTTTTTTTAACTATACAAAACAAAATGGTTAGAAAACTTAATATATTTGTTAGTCCTTAAGCAAAACAAAAAAAACAAAACAAAAATGTTAACCTTCCAACCGAACAGAAATTTTAAACTTCATAGACATGGCTCAACAAGGAACAAAACAAGCACTAAGGAAGTTCTAAACATTATTCAAGTGCTACCACAATCTCAAAAAAATCATGCTCAAGGTGTGTGTGTGAAGTAGCCATGAAGATACAACTCATGCTTCTCAAACAACGATATGAATTCCTGCAAGAATGAACACAAGTTTGCCAAGCTAAACCAAGATCAATAGGACTTTATTAATGGATGTAATGTAATGGTTAGAAAAGGAATGGATATTGGAACACAAAGTCTAAGGAACAAAGTAGAGCATATCATGTAAACAAGATAATTGACATTTGAAATGTAAGGCACATAAATTGAAGAGCTCACAACACCAGATTTTGCAATTGAATCACTTCACAATTTGAATTTGACATTTACACACTTTGTATAATAGTTGGCCCAATTTTGCGGCTCTTCACCCTAGATCACCTTGATTTCTCCTTATATCAACCTAGGGTCGTGACTACATTGGCCACACTTCTTTTCTCTTTTCCTTTTGATTTTTTTTATAGCTCATTTATTGCCTTGAATACATTACAATCTGAAATACAATCATAATCTACATGTCCCCTAGATGGTAGGATGTTTAATGGATGATAAGGTGATAGAAAGAAATGGCTAAGTGTTTGGGCACAAAAGGGTTTACAATGGAATATGTATTGTATGGGTTGATGGAGGAAAAAGAAAGAGGCTTAACAAAGATGGCCTAAATCATATCTTAGTTATAACTTAACATTCCAGTGAATCACACAAGCAAAATTGCATACAATTGGGTAAGACATGCAAGAGTTGTATAATCATGGCTAAAGTGCATAGAAAGCTCAAGAATAATTATGTGAGACTTAGCTAGCAAAAGAATAAGATTCAGACCTAACACAATGCTTATCAAATTCCTAAGAGCCATATTAGAAGTTAAACTCAAGATTTATGATTGGTGTGGGAAGGAAAACTGAAAATGACTCAAAGAAAAGAAACAGAAGAGAAAAACGTGAGGTTTCAAATTGCTGTTTTGCTCAATTCAACATATAATCTGTTTTGACATGTAACTTTCAAACCACTTGGTCAAATTTAACGTTCTTTATGTCGTTGGATTCAACATGAAAAAATGAAGAACACAACGGGGACCAAACTTTCAAAACAGTAGCAGAAAATAAAAATTTTGTAGCAATGAAGAAGCCTACGTTTTCAGACACAAACACAAAAACTAAAAACTTTCCAGCACCCCCAAACTTAAATGAAGCATTGCCCTCAATGTTTGAATCCATGAAAAGCATGAAATGGACATGAAATCCAGGGTAAAGAAATGAAATGGAAGAAATAAAAGAAAGAGAGTTTAGAACTTCCCCTTGAAGACAATGAGAGGGAAATACACATAGTATGGCAGCACATGTTCTTCTTTGAGTATTTGGATCAGCTGCTCATCATGTTCTCCCACATCAAGGAAAAGAAAACCCTAACAAAAACAAAACAGAAAATGAGACACAACTAAGAATGAGTAGCAGTTATTATACAAATGAAAGAGATATGATCGGAATGCTCCCTTTGAAGTGATAGCTGGAGCGTGGTTGGCCATAGCAGCTGGAGGTCGACTTCTCCGCTGCTCCATACTCCATGTTTCTATGGATTGGGTTGTCTCCTCTCTTTCCCTCTTTCTTATTGAGCTACTTCAGAAATGCTTAAAGAAAGACAAGGAAACTTGAAATAGATTTTTAGATTTATTGGATTAGGAAACCAGAACATAAATGAAAAGGATAAACTAAACTAAAACATCAAGATTAGGGATTCAACTTCACCACAAACATCTAATTCCATGCTTCAAAGTAACAAGCATCAAAGTAAATCACACTAGCTTATGGAGTTCGTTCTTTCTCAAATATGATTATCCATATGGTGTGTGGTTTTAATCAAGTATTCAGAAAAAGCATTTAGCTATGGTGTTTAGTCTAAACACAAATTCCAAACCCATTAAGAACAAGAAGAACAATAAAGAACCAAGTAGAATTTAAACATGGTGTTTGTCTTCAATATCTACCCATCCATTCACTAATCAGTCCAAGAGTCATATGGTGTTTATGTAAACTTGAACAAGATATTTAATTAAGAGCAAGTGAATGAAACCAGAAACTAGCAATAATCAACATGCTACTTGAACCTTTTTGTGTTGTGTAAGCTGGGACTCAAACCCAGTTCTCTTGCTTGTCAGGCAATTGTCCTTGTCCGTTGGACTACAAACACAACTTATCAATTATCCTCATTAACTTAAAAACATGAAACTGTCCAGTTATAAAAAAGATAAAAATAAAAAAAAAGTAGGAAAACCAAATAGAATCAAGCGATGTTACCAATCCCCGGCAACGGCGCCAAAACTTGTTGCGTAGATTCAGCTGCACCAAAATGGATTCAGCTGCATCCTCAACTTGTGATACTCGCAAGTGCACGAACCGTTGGTAGTTTAGCGTATGTAAGTGCGAGGTCGATTCCACAGGGATTGGTGATTGAATGATCCAACTCAGTTTTCCTACACAAAACAAAAATGAAAACAAAAGAAACAAAACAAGAAGAAAGAAAATAACTAGGACAAGATGGTGTTGTGTTAGAATCCACCCTAATTGTTCTAATCATGTTATGGCAGCAAGTAAACAAATTGATTCACTCATGAAGATGCTCACAATAAGTCCATGGTGTTTGGATCAAATTGCATTGAACATCACAAGGACCCCAAGCATGGTGTTTACATTAGGAGACCTAGAAACCAAATCACATGAGTTGCTAATGGATGGAATGAAGATGATCCCCAAACCTTCCCAACAAGAGCATAACGCATAAAACCTTAGGTGATCAATCAAAGGATGCAAAACAGCTCCATTAAAACAGTGAAGAAGAATTCATGAATGAAATCAAACTTTATAAACTCAAACCATGATACAAGACTAGCAAGATGTTTATTACAATTGATAACAGAAAAACAAAGTAAAAGATAGAAAATACAAGAAGAAAAATAAAAGACAAAGGGAGGAGAAGAAGATAAGGACAGCATGCTAGAGATGGAAAAGAATCATCTCCATGGCTGCCAGGAGGCCAAAGCCTCCCAGCTGCTGCCTTCTCCCTTCTCTCCCTTTGTGGCTCTCAACTTTCCCTCTCTTTGTGTACAATGGAAGTGTAAATGATGGATCTCAGGATCTTAGTTGAATGTGGAATGGAAGTGGTATTTATAGGGAGAGGGGAGTGGGAAATCTGAATTGAATATGGCAATGACCTAACACACTTGCATTAGATAATCAGAAATGGTTACTCCACTAAATCCCACTAGCAGCCCTAGCTCATCCTCATGTCAGCATGACCAAGCTTCCATTCAGAAACCAATAGCTCATGCCTAGCTCATCATGACCAAGCATGCAATGAGCTCATCTTCCTGTCAGCATGATGTGTATTTCCATGGGCTCACGAATTGGGTTGGGCTGAATCAAATGATGACTTTAAGATGTCCATTTTGAAGTTCAGAATGTCATTGATCCAACCACACAAGTATTGGCCCAATCCAAGTTCGGGTGAAGAAGATAAGTCCGAAATGAACTTCTAACTCAGGCTCCAGTTTTTGCACGTTTTTGCACCATTTTGCTTCAAATGCCTCAAGTTGTATTCCTCTCATGCTCTCATGCTCTATTGGCCTATAAAACACACAAAGAGAGGCAAATAACTCAAAAGTCTAAGAAACTAAGCAAAATGAGTAAGTAAATTGGGCATGAATATGTATGAAAATATGAGCTTAACAAGGCCCAAATACATTTTTACACGTAGTAAATCATCCACATCAAATCAATCAAATTGATTTGCTCATTCTCATTTGTATTACTCAAAGTTAACCATTTAAGGTGTGCGATCCATTAGGTTCTAATTAGCAAGGCAGTGGGAAAATATTAGAACTCTTTCTAACCAACTGGAATTAAAACCCCCTTTTAATTCTTCCTTTATTTGGATCGATCACAATCAATCCTAGGACTTCCACAAGCCAAGAGTGACATCTAGCAATATATCAAGGCTACCCAAGCTAACCAGAATAGATGAAGAACCTATTCAGTTGGAATTGCAATGCAATACGGTCCTTCTCTTATACAATGTTTCAAATCATATTATTAGGGTACGGATTGTTTATGTCAAACCCCTAATATGATTTACAACCTCATGTGATTCAAAAGAACATGATTAAGAACAACTTTCTAAATCAAGCTCAAAATACTTTGGCCAAAGATTTGCTGAATCACATCTTGAAACATTCTCCTTCTTTATCGAAAGTAGAGATTCCTTATTGTACATTCACATGCCCCTATGATGAATTAAGAGATCCCAACAACACTTAAGACAAATCTTTTACGGCTTGCCTTTAAGAGCTATCAAAGATCAATAACGCATCACAGGACAACCATGATGCCTCGGGTCTAAGGACTAATTTGCATTATTGCAACTATGAGTTCTCGTTTGACATATAGATAAATACTCCATATGAGAACTACGGTTGATCGCGTTCAGTGTACTCATTCACTAATGAGCACCCACATACTTGTATTAGTGTCAACTACACAAATGGTTTGAGACTAACCATCCTCCCAATTGAGCATACATAATATGTGCTAATCTTGACGGTTTATCAATGCCCATTTGATAACCTATGATTAAGAACATTTTGGGATGCTACAGTTAGAGATTAAAGGTCTCCGAATCTAATCTTCTTTAGATTACTTTATCTCTTATTTAGCATACCTTGGACATATGTTTCTTTACACGATGTAAAAGATAACAAAATAAATTTTCCCTTTATATATGATATATGAAATGTATTCTAAGGAGATTACATCAAATGTTGGCTCTTAGGGCACATTTCTAACAATTTGTCCTTGTGTTTACAACTAATATATATGTGAAACTAATTATTTATATTTTTGCATTTTTCATTTTAGAAGCTTGATCGATTGATGCTAATAAATTTGAACTTCAAAAAGCAAAGGTAAGATTTTTTTTATAAAAAAATCATTAGAAGTTAAGCTGAAATTTTTAGCTAGCTCACCCACCAAACAATTCCTGATTCTGCCTTATGTATGTCCGTTGTAGCTAGCAAAATACTTTTTGTCATTTATATCATATATATACAATTCCTTTCTATTAAGGAATCCCTCAAATAATTGTATTTGAGGGACCCCCTTTAGGGTACCGTATGAAATTTTTCGTATACTTATTTATCGTTTTATTTATTTATTATTGAAACTGTTTTTGTTTGCAGAGTTATAAAAAGATGCCTCCTAGAGCTATTTATTTACTCTCTTAATTTCCTTTCGGAATTGTGGTTATACCATGCTTCTCCTTTAGTTAGTGGGTATTTTTATTGGGTGTCGTTGTTTTCATTTATTGTTTTACAATATTGTAAGGTCTTCTTTGTTTCATTTAAAATATTAGAGCTACACTTATGATAATACATGTGTATCTTCCAATATACTAACTAAGCTCCAAGTTTCCACTATGCCAAAAAAGGGCTTTAGCAACGGATAAAATCCATTGCCTATTACACATAAATACCGTGGTATTCAAGCCTGTTGCCTATTCCTATGTAATAGGCAACGGATATTCTCCGTCGCTGTTTATCACTTACTACATCGGATATTCGGTAAACTCCGATGCCTAAATGATTTCCGAGTGCCAAAAAAAGGTTGACTTCCGACGCCTAAACCCGAAACAGCATCAGTAGTTTCAAAAGGTAGGAGGCTAAAGGGGTCTAACATCATCAGTAGTTTTAAAAGGGATGAGGCTAAAGAGGTCTAACAGCATAAGTGATATCTACTATGCTGACGTGAAAAGCCTCCAATAGTGCTGGTGGTTACATAAATGTTGATGCTACTTTTCGTTTTAGGCATTAGTGATAATAGATGTATGGTTGTTGTTTTTATCTTTCAACTTCAGTTATTTCTAGAAAACTGAAATTGTTATAAACAATAAGCATCATTTATGTAAGGAAAGGGTAGGTATTTTGCTTGTTTCACATCACACTTTACTTAGTTACTATAATAGTATTTAAGAAAGACCTCATTTCCAAATCATGTTGTTGCCATTGCTCATAAAAAAAAATATTATATCAACAGTAATTTAAATATATCCATAATTGTTTCTATATATATAAGCAAAATACTTGAATGATCCATACTTGTCACATCCAAATCACAAATTTACCAGCCCTACACCACAAATTATCCATACTTGTCTATGCATAAGCAAAATACTAGCTAGAAAGACATGTAAAATGAAGGAATGTTTAGCTTAATCAAAAAGCCATTCTAGGACATGACTTGCCAATTCTTCTCGCACCTTATCCAATTCCATTTGGGTGTACGTGTCCTTCCTTCTAGCTCTATACTGGAAAAAAAAACACATAGAATGTAAACACAAAATATGAACATCAGCTTAAAAAGTGCAAGGTACTAAATTTGCATAAGATATGTTGTCACTTCAAATGAACCAATATGCAAATTTACGAAATCATATTGGTGAACAAGAAAATCTAATTTGTCAATCAATCTAATTAGATAACAAGAAGTCATTAATTGGATCCCACTTCATGTTTAAACTAGCAATTAAATGATCATGTGATGGGGTAGAGAGTTGGACAAGCACAGCTAGCATTTTTTCTCAATTGACACAGACCTAACTACCAAAAAAACAGAGGCACATTGCTGTGAAAAAAAAATTACACAAGGTTCATATTAACACAGACCTAACTACCAAAAAAACTAAATTTGTCAACCAATCTAATTAGATAACAAGGTAATTACTATCCAATAAAAGAAACAATAAAAGTAAAGATATGCCAAAACCTTTGGTTATTTTTCAAAATACCTTTACTTGCTGAAGTATAATAAAATCATTTCTTCTCTTTTTTAATGGGAAAAATGACATTACAAGAGGAAGCTGTATTCAGATTTCTCAAACTTGAAGTACCAAAGCAATGATGAGCATACAATAGTAATATAATATATGTTCAATCTTAAGAAGTTATCTTGAACAACATAGAGAAAAAATTAGGTCATTATCTAGATTTGGTATCCTCTTCCTGTTTTTGAGTTTGGGCAACTTCAACAAAAATCAGCCTCCCATCAACCATCTGGACAAATTTTAACAAAAACTTCGAAAGAGAAAAACAAGACTGAAGGTGTTCACAAAAAAATACAATTTAAAAACATATGACAAAAACAAAGACTAGGAAATTTGATCAACGAAAAATACATATTCAGTACATAAAAGATTAGAATGCGCAAGTATAAGGGCTATATGATCTGCAATTTGGCACAAAAACAATTATAATGAGTCAATTTACCAAATCAGAACAAAGATGTGTTAGTTGAATGCCAAAATAGTACGATGCCAAAATATTCAATGAGTTTTTGATGTTTGACGAGTCTTTTAATATTTCTTTTAGGTTTAGGTGAAATTAACTTTGGAAGCTAAACCTCTGTAAATATGAGGAGAAAAGAGAGAAACTAAACGCATACCTGAACCTCGAAGTCCAAGCACTAGAATTATTGGCTCTCTATTTCCAGAACATAGCCCTTCAAGCTTATTTACTGCTTCATGTATTAGTTGGAAGGCCAACTCAGACTGTTTCTCAATACCATTATATTCACCAGGTGATGTCAAACACTTCTCTTCCTCAGAACATCCAGCTTTACCAATATAGCAACCTTTCTTAAAACAAAGCTGTGAAACATATGCACCTCCTTCAAAGGCATATTTGGAACCCCCAAGAATGACTTTGAGAAGACTCTCATCTATGTCCACTTTGCACTTAGATTTCAAATCCTGCACCAGCTTCTTATGAACCAAGTCCAGCTGCTTGCAGTTTGACCATTCTCCCAGAAGCACACATCTCCAAGGACCAAACCATGAATCTTCTAAGTTCCTGGTGCAAGAAGACGTGAGATCATCATACCCAATTGACATATAGTTTTCAAATGACATTTAACTACTGTGACTATTTTAGTATTTTAGTATATATATATTTTTTTCATTTGACAAACTGATCATGAAGAAATAGTGGACGTTCTGGGCAGTTGACATCATGCATACCACATTTGTCTACCTACAATCTGCCATAATTACATTAAATCATAATGTACACACAAATTTCACTGGACAATGCATCTACATACTAGATGGTTCTTCAAAAAATTCATCCAGACCTGCAAGGTTTCTGTTCAATGAAACAAACTACTAGGGGTGGGCACGGTACGGTATGGTACGGTATTAACACGTAACCGCTACCGATACCGGAAATTTAAATCGGTATGGTACGGTATGGGATTATCGTTTGTCAAAATTGGTACCAGCCATACATACCGTACCGTGTCGGTATCGGTACTGGTATCTGGTACCATTTCGGTACCAAAATGATACAACTAAAAAATGAACCAATTCAATATTCAACATATTCATTTACCAAAATAAGTGATGCCTAAGTTACAAATTCAAAGATTCAACATATTCAATTATCAATATCCAAATCCTAATCAACATATTCAATATCCATCAACATATTCAATATCCAAATCAACCAAATCCTAATCAACATATTCAATATCCATTGAATATAACATATTCAATATTCATCAACATATTCAATATCCAAATCAACCAAATTCTAATCAACATATGCAATATCCATCAACATATTCAATAGAAAATTATATATTTGAATAGTATTCGGTACGGTACGGTATTGATCGGTACCAAATACTGATACCGCTACCATACCATACTCTATTGGTACGGTAAAACGGTACATACCGAATATTGATCGGTACCGAATGAAACGGTATGAAATCGGTATGGTACGGTTCGGTTAGGGTACGGTTTCGGTATTTCGGTTTTAGATGCCCACCCCTACAAACTACACAGAAATCAGATTGATAATGAATTGTGTCATCTTCAAATTGCAAGATGTGTTTTCATAAGAAACCAGACCTGTAACCAAATAAAGAGGGACTCAACCAACTACTTGCTGATCTTAACGTACAACTCATCATAAATAAACATGAACCAAAGATCAAATCTAAAACTACAAACTAAACAACAAATAATATGAAACATATACAGAATTGAAATTCTCATTTAGTTAGTTTAAAAAACCTAAATTTCTGCCAAATACCAAGACAAATTAAAATTGAATTGAAAAATAAAGAATTCTTACCAAAATGTGGAGCAGTTAGTGGTCATGGGGTAGTGGCGTTGATCCTTGGCAGCAGAGGAAGAGGATTAAAAAAATATAAACGGAAAATTAGAATCAGAAAGGAAATTTTTTTTGAATCATAGTCAAAACAAAGCACCTGCCTCAAACGTTGTGTTCAGACCTTTCATCGAACACTTGGGCGGCACCATTTTCAGGCAGATCCACACGATTAGTTCGAACACCTGCTATCTACCACACACTCTTGTAGTGAAAAAAATCAAAAGTAAAACAATAATGAAACATGAAAATGAAATTAGAGCAAATAATTGCAGTTCTTAAATCAAATTCAATTAGAAGAATCTTCAGATTGAACATACTAGCCAACAATTTCTTTTTTTCTAAAAGGGTATAAGAAGCTGACTTTTACCTCTTTCCCACCGTCCTCCCACCTAGCTTTTTCTCTAACTTCAACCAATCACATGGCACTTCTTCTAAAAACAAACCAAAGCACCATTAGATTCTGCAAAATGAATAATAAAAATTCTAAATATAAATTAAACTTTTGAAAGAATTTGAAACTTTGTAGTATCTGGTAGAACATAAATTGAAATAATTGAAAGAATTTGAAACTTCGTAGCCAGTGAGGTTCTACAAAATTTAGTAAAACCAATTGAGGGTGCAGCTGTGAGGTTCTGCAAGGCTAAATTGGAAAATAAAAGAGCGATAAAGAGAGTTAGGGTTACCTTGCGATTGCAGTCATGAGAGGGTTTAGGAACGAAGAGGATGTCTAGATGAGAAAGAATGAGCTCGTTTGGGGTTAAAGAGAATAAAAGGGATTTGGAATCAGATATAGAGCCAGAGAGGGTTTTGGGTTAGAGAGAGAGAGCGAGTGAGTTTAGGGTCAGAGGGGACTCTGGCTGCTACATGAAAAATTAGGGGTAGAGTATTCTGGGAAATGGGGAGGATTTTCGCAAGAATGGGGCAGTGATGAAGGAGAAAGAAGAAAGAGAGAGTTTCAGAGGGACTGAAAAAAATTGAGAGGGTGAGGAGAGATTTTTCCAGGAGATGGAGTTTTAGGGTGAAGTTTGAGAGGGAGTGAAAAAATTGAGATGGAGCTGGAAGTAATTGGGGGAAGAGTTTGAGAGGGAAATGAAGTTTCGGGCAGAGTTTGCGAGAGAGAGCGTGAAAATTTTGGGTTAGTTTCAGAGTGAGTGAAAAAATTGAGAGGGAGTTAGAAGAATTGGGGCTAGAGTTTGAGAGGGAGCTGAAGTTTTAAGAGAGAGTTTGCGAGGGAGAGTAAAAATTTTGGGTTAGGGCGTTGACTCAACTTTAGGCATCATAGGTATATTACCAAAAAATGACCCTCTTAAAAATAAAATAAAAACTAATCACTTTAGGCATCTATATTTTGTAGATGATGCTAAAGGGGAATAAAGCCATCGTCATAAATAAACAAAAATGCGCGATGATGTCTTTATACCTGTTTAGTATTGTTATTTTCGAAATTGATGCCTAATTTGCTAATAGCATCGATTTCACTCTCTACCGATGCCTATCTAATGTTGCTGTAAGTGAAATTTGACATAGTGTTCGTGGTATTTTCCAATAGGGTGTTGTTAAACTGATGCAGCGTGACAAATAAATGGCTAAAACCTTAGCCTAGAATATGAAACTTTGGAATCCACCAAGAAGATATGAGGAAACTTCAAGGTTTATTTGATAGGATCCGGATCCCTTGCTCTGATTTTCTCTGTTATGATCTGCTTTACTTTTATTCTCCATATGCCACCTCATTAAAATTTAATCTAAGGGATTTAAAAGTTGACAGATAATCCTAAAACAAAAACCCAATTTACTCCTAATTAAAAAAGAATAAAAATCCATAACACCCAACTAACAGGAGTTAATGTCCGGCTTTTTTTTTCCTCCTTATTATATAATTAAGCCTCAAGTAAAATATAATTAATATATAGAGGATTTGGATATCTCTAAGAATCATGGCATTATGGGTTCAGTGCCTAATCTCACGAACTTTTTATCATTGAAATACTTGCTTCTCGGGGGAAATAAATTAAGTGGAAGAATACCTGAAAATATTGGACAGATGTCCAAGTTGGAGATTATTCATTTTGGTGGGAATTCTTTGGAAGGAGTGATTTCAGAAATCCATTTCTCGAAACTCTTCAAATTTAAGGAGTTGGATTTATCCTCTAACTCTCTAGTTTTAAACTTCCATTCTGATTGAGTTCCTCCCTTCCAGTTGGAATCGATATTTCTGATTATGGAATTACTGATACCATTTCGAGTTGGCTTTGGGATTTGTCACATAAATTAATCTTTATGGATCTCTCTAGAATCAAATTAGAGGAACAATTGGAAATTTGAGGTTGGAGTTTCCACCTCAGCTAAATGTGAGTTGGAACCAATTGGAGGGTCCAATCCCTTCAACTCTATCAAAAGAGTTACTTCTAGATCTCTCCAATAATAATTTTCCAGTGGCAATAACTTCTTTTTTTAGCACAACCAAGGATAGAAATTTAACTTTTCTTGATATCTCAAGCAACCATATATTCGGAGAGCTTCCGATTGCTAGATTCATTTTAAAAAATTAGTCTTTCTTGATTTGAGCTTGTTGAGGCCCAAAAAAATCATAGGACAGGCCCATGCATAACCTACGGTGTCATATATGAACGGCCAACCTACGGGAGTCCCGGCCAAGAAGTTGATAGACTTGGGGGCACACGATGCCTAAGCAGATGGGGAGCGCCCCACGATCTCTGATTTTTTCTCTCTCAATGAGTGGTACAACCACGAAGGAAGAGAAGAGAGCTGCGGTGGAAGATACTTTGAGACGGCTACATGGCTTTTGGTCAGAGAGAGCGGTCGAGCATGGGTCCACCGCTCGTTTGGTGGAATTCCTCCACGAGGGCCCTGAGGATGATGCACTTGAAATTGAGGGAGTTAAGTTAGCACCAACTCAGATGGATGATTCAAAGGCGGAAGTCCAAGACCCTTTGTTGGAAATCAACTTGGGGACGGAAGACAATCGTCGGCCAATCTACATCAGTGGTCCTGAGGGAGCCAGAACTTCGGTCCAAGATGGAAGAGCTTTTAAGAGAGTTCAAGGATTGCTTTGCTTGGGATTACACTGAGATGCCTGGACTAAGTCGAGATTTGGTCAAGCACCATCTGCCAAAAAGAGAGGATTTCAAGCCCTTTAAGTAGCCACCTCGCCGAATGTCGGCGGAAGTAGAATTACAGGTCAAGGAAGAAATTGTAAGGCTTGTTAAAGCCAAATTTATTAGGCCAGCAAGATATGTGGAGTGGCCTTCTAATATTGTACCTGGAAAGAAGAAAACGGGAGCAATAAGAATTTGTGTTGATTTTCGTACCCTTAATCTTGCAATTCCCAAAGATTAATATCCCATGCCCATGGCGGACCTCTTAGTTGATGGGGCGGCCAAGCATGAAATTTTATCCTTCATGGATGGACACTCTGGCTATAATCAAATTTTCATAGCCGAAGAAGACGTTCACAAGACAGCCTTTAGATGTCCGGGTTCCATTGGAACCTTTGAGTATGTCGTGATGCCTTTCGGCCTAAAGAATGGCGGAGCCACGTACCAAAGGGCAATGAATGCCATTTTCCATGACATGATCGGTCGAAACTTAGAAGTTTATATCGACGATGTGGTGGTGAAGTCGGAGTTGAGACCAGGCCATTTGAGTGACCTTCGGTTAGCCTTCGAGAGAATGCGAAAGCATCAATTGAAGATGAATCCAAAGAAATGTGCTTTTGGGGTTTCCGCCGGGAATTTCCTAGGATTTTTAGTACATCAAAGGGGGATCGAAATTGATAAAAATAAGGCTAAGGCCATCATTGAGGCACCGCCCCCGAAAAACAAGAAAGGATTGCAAAGTTTGCTAGGCCAAATAAACTTCCTCCGGAGGTTTATAGCTAATTCCGCCGGGAGGGTCGAGCCTTTTTCATCTTTGCTAAAACTCAAGGATGAGGAGAAATTTCGGTGGGAAGAAGTTCACCAAAAGGCATTTGATTCCATTAAAGAGTATTTGACCAAGCCACCGGTGCTAATCCCACCAAAACGAGGCCGACCTCTGAAGTTATATATTTCGGCCGCAGAGAATTCCATCGGAATTCTTTTGGCCTAAGACAACGATGAGAAAAAGGAGCAAGCGGTATACTACCTAAGCCGAATTCTAACGGCCATCGAGAGAAAATATTCACCGGTGGAGAAACTTTGTTTAGCCTTATACTTCACCGCAACGAAGCTAAGGCACTATTTGTTGCCTTCTGTGGTGCATATAATCACCAAGACTGATGTGATCAAGCACATGCTCACTCGGTCAATCATTAGAGGGTGAATTGGAAAATGGACGATGGCATTGGCAGAATTCACCTTCCGACACGTACCTCAGGAGGTCGTCAAGGGGCAAGCCTTGGCTGACTTCTTGGCCGCTAATCCTTTTGTTCAAATAGAAGATATGGACTTCTTACAAAAGATATATAGTCTTGGGTTTCAATTTGCTAACCTCTACACCAATTCTGAGCTAAACAAATCGAGGGGGCAATATTTGGGGGTGGTGAGAATTCACCAAACCCGGGTGCCTTTTGGAAATAGAGAATTGGTTGGGCATAAAGAATAGAATTCGGCCGGGGTGAGAGGCTTGAGATGCGGCCTGGGGTGTGGAAAAAGTGCGGCCGATATTCTACTTGGTTGGGAGAGTCGGCTGGGTCTATTGCAAAATGCGGCCGGGTCTATTGTGAAATGTGGCCGGGTGTTGTTAGAATATGGCTGAAGGCTAAAAGGTGGCTGGGCTTTTGAAAGTTGGCGGCCGGGACCTTGAAGTTTGGAGGTCGTAGCAATTTGGGCTACACAAGTTTGCAGCCGAGTGAGGCTAGGAGAGCTGGGCAAAGAATGGCGGCCGAGAATTGTTCAAGTTCGTCCGGGGTTTAAGGTTTGCTAGAAATTGTCGGCCGGGTGTTTTTTGGTTTTGAGCGAACACAATTTTGGAAATTGTAGGCTAGGTATTTAGTTTCTTTACAAACTAGGCTGAAGGGCTTTGAGTAGGAAGCTTAATCATATATGTATATATATAAGTCGGCCGGGTATTTGGTTTTTGGAGCGGACGGGGCGCATGGATATTTTTGTGTGCAAAGTGGGCTGAAGTTTTTTTGTCTTATATATATATATATTATATGAATGCGGCTGGAGGCTCCCCAAGTTTAAGCCCTTCATCTCATATATTGTGATAATATAATATTATATATATATAAGTATATATAAGTAGATGAAATGTGCATGTGCGGCCAGCTCCCAAGTTTAAGCTTATATATATATATATATATATATATATATATATATATATATATATATATATATATTAGAAAGTGAATGCAAAACGTGTAACCAAGCTGGAATTCAAAGCCTTCATCATTGTATGCTTTTATTATATTATAAAGTGAGTAAGTAAATGTGGCCAAAAAGATTTTATATAGCAAATTGCAAAGGTGCGGTGGACACGGCTGGAATTACTAGGAAATCTCGGCGGGATTTTATAGAAGTTCGGCGGGATTTTGTAGAAGTTCGGCGGGATTTTGTAGGAAATCTCGGCGGGATTTTGTAGAATCTCGGCGGGATTTTGTAGAGGTTGCGGCCGGATTTTTTGGTTTGGAGCAAACAAAGTATTAAGAAAGTTGGCCAAAGTATAGAGAAAGTTGGCCAAAGTGTTGGCCAAAAAGTTTTTCGTCTTGTTTTATTATATATATATGCAGCTATCAACAATGCAGCCGATATCAAATATTTGGAGTTCACATACCACTTAATGTTGGTGGGAGTCTTAATCAAGTCCAAAGCTCAGCCTACAAGTTGCAGCGAATGTTTTCCTACAAGTGGCGGAGTTCAAAGACCGAAAAACATTAACATTGGGAAGATTTCCAAGACATCGGGCAGTTCATGCCTAGAGCTCCGAAAAGCATTAACATCGGGAGGATTTCCAAGGCAGAGTTAGTTGAATGGCCAAACTCATGAGCTGAGGAGCTCTATAAATAGAACATCAGAATGAAGAAAGAAGGACCTCCAACTGAACACACAAAATCTATCTCTTTATCCTGTACTTTTCAATTTATAGTCTAGGATTTTATCTTTCAAGATTTTCATATTGTCCAAGTTCTTCGGTTTCCTAGTGTAAGCTTACATTTTTGCAATTTAATTTCAGTTGTCTTTACATTCGAATTTAATTCAAGTCTTTATCGCTTTAATATATTTTCCTTGCACTTACATTTCTCGCACTTAGATTTCTGTCATTTCGTTTATTGCATTTACATTCGCTGCACTTATCACAAAAATCCTAAAAATAGTCATACAAAGCTCAATCATCCTTGACCTCAAGGAAGAAAAAGAACCTAGGCCAAGAGGAGGTTCCTTGCTTGGTCAATCAATTGTTTGATTAAAAGTCAGAAGCGCAACCACACTCACACGATCTTTCCATCCAAGCCATCAAGTGGCTTGGTGGTGGCACGCCTACGCATCTCAAAAGAAGAAGGACCAAAAACTCCTTCCATCGGCCTACCCAGCCGAAAAGAGGGAAACAGTTTCCTTTTGTAGTTCTCAATTGTTGTAACAAGATCCTTGTAGTACTATAAATCTCAAACACTTTTCTTTTCTCTTCTTCTAAATTCTTCAAATACTCTCTCCAAACACTTCCCAAACACTTCTCCCATTTCCTTCATCAAATTCTCTAAAGCTTTCAAACACATGTTCTTCCAAAATCCTCAAAGTTCTCAAACATCTCTATACTTTCTTCTCTAAACGTCTGCATGTCTCAAACACTTCACAAACACCTTTCTCTTCCTTCCCTAAGTTCTCAAATTCTCCAAGTTCACAAACATCCTCCAAGTTCTCAACCACTTTCTCAAAGTTCCTAAACACATTCTCTTCCAAAATCCTCAAGCTTCCCAAACACTTTCCTTTCTCTTCCAAATTCCCCATGTTCTCAAACACCTCTCTCTTTCTCTCCAAAAACTCTCAATGTTCTCAAATGTTGTACAAAACCTTTTTGCTTCTTTTGTTTTCATTTCTATTTTGTGTAGGAAAACTGAGTTGGATCATTCAATCACCAATTCCTGTGGAATCGACCTCGCACTTACATATGCTAAACTACCAACGGCTCGTGCACTTGCGAGTATCACAAGTTGAGGATGCAACTTAATCTATTTTGGTGCAGCTGAATCTACGCAACATTATCACATGTAATGAACAATATTAAAACTCAAAGTGAATAATAATACAACTCCATAATATATAACAACAAAAAATACAGCTCCATAATAAAATAATAAATAACATTAAATTTATGCCTAAATTTATCCTTAGGGAACTTTTTTTTATATGGAAATTTGTCCTATATAATATTAGCTTGCATACATTTTAAAGACCTCATATATATTACACGCTGAAGTTAGAATCGCAAACTCATCCACAGTGGGTTGGATAAGGCTCAGTGGGTGGTTGAGAGAGGGAGGGGTTCGAATCCCTTTGTGTGCAAGGGTGAGATTTCTCAACATTTTTCATGTATTTTTCGGTTTCATATCGCGATATTATCGATAATATAGACAATATCGCGATCGATATATAGACGATAATTAAGTGGATATGTGCTAAAATATCCCCCACTCAAAAAAACGATATTATCGGCAAAATATCAATATTTAATACTATGCTCACAAGTACTTACTTATATATATATGTGTAGCGGGTTCTGGGGTTGCATTGTTGTTCTTTTGGTATATGGTTTTCTGGGTTATTTGCTCATTCCCTTGATGGGTGTGGGCATACTATGCAGTCTCTACAGTTCCATTGGGTGACTTACATTTCCAATCCTGAGCACTATTTTAGTAGAGAAGTAGCTTATCAAACTACAAATTTCCATGAGAAAGAGGAGAAAGATAAAAGCTTAATTACGTATATTCCATAAGCATAATCAACTAAAGCAGTGTCTTGATTCGGACATGGGATCGAAATCAATGTTCATATATAAAATAAAAAGCACAAGTTGGGGTATATTCAATTATTTACATTGCAAATGGAATATGAAGAATTTGTTCCTTGCTGATTAAAGTACATGAAATTGTTTGCATTGCAAGTTGGATAATGTTAGCTGATAGTTGTTGACGTATTTCATTCAAAGTAATCCTCTGTACAGTACAGTACAGTACAGTACAGATTACTACTCATGTACATATATAAATCTTCCATCTAAGCTGCCATATAAATAAATATGATGACATGTAAATTTAATAATATATTATCTTTATTTTATAATGGAATTAATATGTAATTATTATTTGGTATGATTCACCAAAACTTACCAAACAAGGATGAAATCCACGATTAATTCTTCAATTCAGTGCAATCAAATTTTGTTGATTTCATTCTTTTTGAGAGCTATGAATATTATCAAAGCCTAGTCTAGAATTGGTTAGAGAGATGAATCCAATCCTAAAAGCATGGGGTTATGTTTGACCGAATCGAGAACTATTTCGAATTTCTTTTTCTTTTTCTTTTATACAATGAACAAAAATATTTTCAAATTTTTTAAAGATGCCATCTAGAACCTACTTAACGTCACATACTCTACTTTATTAGGGCTTCCTATTGTGCTTTGCTTAAATATCCCTAAGGAGATCAGAACCTTATCGTTTATTCACACCCTCAAATTAAAGTTCCATTTATATGTATAGGACTTTCCCAAGAAAAACAAAAACAATATCCCATTTACTTAAGGAAACAATATCCTAGCACGTTACAAAATAGGATTTTGCTTATTGGCAAAGTCACCTATCTTATTTACCAGTCAAAATAGGAGGTTTAGGCATTACAAATAGTAATCCACTCCAAACCCTAAGATCAAAAGTTCAAAAGTTCAAAACCCTAACAGTGAGAGAAATCAAGAACGAAGGGATATGCAGCAGCCAGATACAGAACAAAGGGATATGCAGTCATTAACTGAGTACTTACAGACTCATCGCCAAGTGTGGAATGGCAATTCTGTTATGGATAATTGTCGTAGAATTATTCGGTAAGTATATCTTAAAATTTTAACCTTCTTTTTTTCCTTATAGTTCAAATATATTATGTCAGTGGTGATCGGTTCATAATTGTATATCATTTTGTACCCTTCTAGCTTATGATTTGGTTATGTTTTTGAGTTAAACTTGTGTTTTTAATCCTTTTTGTGTGTATCTTTCAGTTAATTGAGATTTAGGTAATAATGATGGCTTTGGATAGGAAATGATGCAATCCAAGCATGTGAAGGCCTGATTTGGATGAAGGGAAGAAGAGCTTAAAGACAAACTCATTTTTTTTGCTACAGCCCCCTGCCAGTCCAGTTTCGTAGGTCATATTGCAAGCTTTGTTTCAGCAACCTACATAGCTCGAATGAGGCCACATTCTTCATGAAAGTTGTTCCAATGGGTGTTTACTATAATATATCCAAAATTCAGCCACATTGGATAAATCTGGAGTCCGTTACCTAGCAAACACAGAACCATGCTCAGGATGGATCTTATCAGCTCGGAAAATGAGTTAGCAATTTGTTTCGGCCTTAACTTTTTCCTCCGACCTTGGATTGGCCCAAATAACATATGGCTGGAAAGAAGACATTCTGAACTTCAATTTCGAGTGCTTAAAGTCCTAATTTGATTAAGAGAAGCCCAAGTTGTAAGCCCTTGAAGTTGCTGGTCATGCTGACCTCAGCATGTGCTGGTTGGATGCTTGGTCATGGTGAGCTAGGCATGAGCTATCATTTCTGGTTGGAAGCTTGGTCATGGTGACATGAAGATGACCTAGGGCTGCTAGTGGGATTAATTGGTGAAGTGCATCAACCATTCAAGATTTTCTAATTCAAGTGCATCAACCAATTCAGATTTTATAATAAAAGTGTTGTATGCATTAGCCATTTTGAATTCAGATTTTTACTTCCCTTAGGCCTATAAATAGGGAAGTTCTCTAAGCTTGTAAACACACCCCAAGGGGGGGAGCTCTCAAACACTTCTCTAGAGCTCCCTTCCCTTCTCTCCCTCAAATTCTCTTAGTTTCTCTTTCTAGTTTTCAATTGTTGTAATGAAATCTTTAGTTTTCAATTAAGTCTTTCCAAGTTCTACTTTACTTTTCCTTATGTAAATTCTTTTCTTTAGTTTCAAGTTTGATTAGTTTCCAAGTTTCAATTATGGTTCATGTTCTTATTCATTATGCTTATAAGTTAATATGCTAGTTTGAATGATTGATCACCATTTAGGCTTGCATGTTAGCTATCTTGGTTTGAATTAAGAGTATACACCATGCTTTAATTCGTATTGAACTATGAATAGGAAGAGTATGTATGGACATTCGACAACAGGGATTAGATACATGCTTGGTTGTTTAAATTGTTCTTCTATGCTTAATGGGTTCCTAATGCTTAATTTTAGGTTAGACAACAAATGATCAAATTAGGGAATTAGAAACACAAGGTTATGACCAAACACCATGGCTTAATCATACATTAGCTAGAATCAATCGGTTAATCTAATTGAACTTGGGAACTTATCTGCTTGAGTTAGTTATTTCTTTCTTCCTTGTTTTATTTATTTCCTTTCTTTTTCATTTCTGTTTTGTGTAGGGAAAATGAATTGGATCATTCAATCACCAATCCTCGTGGGATCGACCTCGCACTTACATATGCTATACTACCAAACGGCTCGTGCACTTGCGAGTATCACAAGTTGAGGATGCAGTTGAATCAATTTTGGAGCAGCTGTATCTACGCAACAAGTGGATCAATCGAGGTTGGGTATGCAAATTTATTGTATTTTTTTTTCCCTCTTAGATACAAATTTACTTTCTTATATATATTTCTAACATCGTTAACATGTACCCCTTTTATAGGAATATTATTCATATATTTGCTGAATTGGGGAGGTACTTTGAACGGTGCAATTTTGATCTTGAGCACTTAATTATTGTTGATAATGAAGTGCAACGAAGTTTTCGAAATTATGTTCAAAGAAGTTTCGGAGGAAAATTGTGTAAGCTCCAATGCAAATTTGTGCTTGAAAGAATCCTTGGTAAGGATGATAGAAGAAAAGAGTTGAAACACTTTTATGAGATGGCTCAAATCCAAGGGTAAGGAAACAATTTAACTTTTTTTTTTGTTGGCTTGTTTTTCCTTTTGTTGTTGTATTTTTAATGGATTAATTATATATTTTTATTTCTAGTGTGACTTTGACGGATTTGTGGCATCATCCCCTACTCATGACATGTAATGAGAGATATTTTTTTCCGCATCAAGCCTTAATTGAACTTATGTGTGTGGAAAACTGGGAGACTGACAACTCAAATTACACGGAGAATCACATCCCATCTTACGGGAAAAGGAACATTGAAACAACCATTCAAAACTCCAAATATGCCATAGCTTTTGAGTTCGTTTATCACGAAACATATCAGTTGGAAGATGGTTATCAAAATAATGCCGTGGGGGAGCTTACTTATTCAAAAAACATAGTGGATCGTATCGGTACAAATTTGGCCAAGACCAATCAAAATTCTTTGGTACGCACATCACACTAATTTCTTTTTTTTAATTTTTTTAAAATACAAATATATTAGATAGAAAGTATCTTAACATTTTTTTTCTTTTTGTAGACAATGCATGAAGTGGAACAAGAGCTTACTTCATTGTTCCCTGAATGACTTACAGAGTTATATCGTTTCTTTGTTGTTAAGAAAAAGATTAGCATGTCCTTCTTACTAGGTGAGGTATCCCACTTCATGTTTTTTTTTTAAATTTAAATTATTTATTTAGTTCTCTTTCTATTTTTTTCCTTTCTAATTATGATCCATCATATATATTTTTTTCTTTGTTACAGTTTGAAACATCATCTTGATGATGATCAGTTGCATCTAATCGTAGCTTAACGTGGGGGCAGCAAAATAAACAAACAAGAGTATTTGATGTTTAGTATTTGTGCTCATTATAGTCATTTTTCTTCAAACGAGCTGTATGTAACGGTGGGGTTGTTTTGACAATGCCATAAATATTTACATTTGCTTTATTCTTATAATTATTAAATTGAGGGATGATGTGAAGAAACTTTCATTTTCCTTTTCAGATGTATTGGGATTGAATTTGAAAATCGTTTGCAAAAAGAGGCTAAAAAGTCCATGAGGGACTGGTAAAATACTGATAATCACAGTAGAAAAAGGGAATCAGATAACATACGCATATGTTATCCAGCACAAGCTTATTATAATATGTTCAAACACCATCGCTTTTGTCCGCCATATGTTGTGAAATCAACCAAGGGGGACCTGTTACATGTTGTTGTAAGACAATTTATTGTCTTAGTCCTGTAAATGTGATCTCCTAATCCTATGAGGACTCAAGTGTTTTAATTGATTATGGAATAAACCTCAAGCTTCTCGGATAACTACTTAGCTTATTAAAGTAAAACACAAGAGTTAACAGAATTCCTAATACAACATAGATTGAAACAAACCTAGTCTAATGCAAATAGAATACTCGAATGCTTCTTGATAGGCCAGGCATTCGAGTAAAGCATGTATAAATAGGGGTGCCTTCCCTTACACACTCAATACAGACTCTCACCCTATATATATATAGCAAGCACCGGTATTAGTGACATGTTCAATAACAACGACCTTTTGGCAATACGAAAATAATCAACTCTAGAAACTTGCAGCCTTAACAATGAGAGAGAATTAAAGAAAGCTAAATCTTTGACTTGAAATCTTAGGCAAAACAGATTCTACTACAAGTCTCAAGATTGCCAAAAGTATAAATATTTCTACAATGTAAAGGTAATCCTCCAGTTCTAATTCTAAAGAAACGTATTCAATTTATGTTAATGTCAATACCATTCTTTGGTTTATTGTCAATTATCAATATCATTGTTCGCCAAATTCTGATACATATTTCTTTCATATTGAAGATACATAGGTGCCAAGGGGGGAAAATATCTCTATGTAGATTATTAGGGTAGAGGATGATACCATAATTGGTTAAAAATCATCCTTCACATATAAAATAGACATATTGTGTTCGAATTCTCCTCCTCTAATATCGCTTTTGTAAAAATAAATAATTCTCTTAAGGAGGGTCAATATTTTTAGACTGAGAAAGACTTAGGGAACATTAACATAATATTTTTTTATATGATATAATTTAATGTTATCTTCCAAAATCATAACCACATCGCACAATGAATTACGAAGAAATAATTTGACATGAATCAAATCATAATGCATTGCTCAAAAGAGAACTGAATAACTAGTATTGGGAGATTTACTTGACTGATCATGGCCGATTCAATAAACAAAACTACAAGAGAACTCAATAAAAGAAAGAATAGAAAGATTGAAGTTAGAAAAAAAAAAAAAGAGAGGTAATAATGAAAGGTATAATCATGGGGGAAAGATCAATTAACTAGAGTTAGAAAGTTAGAAGGGTCAGCTATAAAGGAAACCCAAGAAAATCAAATATAACACATAACAAATGCATTTGTTGCATAATTTGGAGGGGGTAATCAGCTGACTCCTAAAATCATTATGCATGGGTATATCTATATCACTAGTGTTAAGAATGGGTATATAACTTAATATCTAAAATCATCATGCATCGCACCTGTGTTGGAGGAAACTAGATTAGAATCAGAGGGATCAAAATTGTGATGCCAATTATGCAAGACGAGAAAGGAGATTACAAATGCTTGTGTGGTAATAAAGTTGTGCCTAATCAACTTGAATTTCTTATAATTAAAACCGGAAACCAATCTAAACTTTCCTTCTTCTTTTTTTCTTCTGAAAAATCTTTCTACACTATAATTATCAAGATAATTATTTAGTTGATTAGGAAAATATTTTCTTTTATTATTTATCTTCCAAAATATATTAGGGTTTTGACCCTATAAAACTAAAACTATACGCAAACAGATTGTGAGTTTAAGAAGAATTTTTGGGTCGGGATGTTACATTAGATTCATCACGCCTATTGCATTCAAAAATACGAGTAGATAGGAACTTGGCGAAGAAGAATTCATCACTATAAGTGCTAGTATCATAAGCTTTGAGTGGAATATTCAAGTGCTTCGGCAATAAGATGCATATTCTCACTCCCATCATCATAACAATATAGGCGTCCTAAAAAAGGTGGAATGAAATACAAGTTAGTACCCCCAGATGGCTAAAACTATACGAGGCTGGCTTCTCTCTAACATTCATCATGGGCCCTTGGAGGCGGCTGCAAAATTAGCATACACACCTAATACAAAACTCGTTATTATACATTCATTAGCCATTAAAGGCTAATCATCTTTAGCAGTTTCTTAATCAGCAAACATTAACTAATCCTTGATACCACTGAGATGATGATGGTGGAAGTCCATTACTAAACGCATCCACAATCATGCTCTCTATTTTTTAGTTAAAATTTAGCTAAAAACATATAAAAGTTATTTTAGGAGCTCCCTATAAAATTTAAACTTCAATCATGCTCTCTAATTTAGGGAGTCATAAATGCTATAACTATTTTTTAATTAGTCAATCTCTGTTGAAAAGTTAGCATTAATTAAAGGTTTGAAATACTCATTAAAAAGAGCAACATTAAATTATAGGGACCCACTAGGAGTTCTTTCTCTCTCCTCCTAAAGGTCTACCTATTTTAGGAGGTAGATAGGGATAGGGATGATAGAAATCCCCGTCGGGTCAGGTCCCCATCGGGTCCCTGGCCCTAACTGGGGGAGATTTCGGGGAAAACGGGGGCGGTTACAGGGATCCTCGATTTTTAAAAATACTCGGTTGGAGACGGAGTGGGGATGATATTGTTATCCCCTGTTGTGAATTATGACCAATTCACTCCCCTTTAGACCTTGTTGTTGATGGACTTTGGACAAGACTCAATGATGGATAAGTCTTACATACAAAAACAGAAAATAACCAAGCACAAATGACACAAGTGTTCATAGAGGTTCAACAAATTTTGCCTACAGCCTCTTGGTGATCACCTTGAGAAATTTCACTAATGAAGATAGGTTACAACTTTGGTTTACAACTAAAAACCCCTTTAGAACACTACCCTCACAATCTGTTTCTCTCACACCCTTGCTCAACACCTTGATACAATTGAGAACTCTCTCCTCTACTTGACTCACTAGTTCCAACTACTTTGCCTCTCACAATGCTGTCTTGCTTCCATCTCTCTCAAATACACAACCCCTGAACCCTAAACCCTAAACCCTAAACCCTAATAAGTTATGTATTTGTTTTTAGGACAAACTACATAAAACCCCCCAAACTATATGGTCATTTTCAAGTTCATACCCAATTTTAGAGACATTTATGAGTACGTACTCAATTTCCCAGAAATCCTACAATTTGTCCCCTTTGTTAGCGAGATCATCAGGAAATCTGTTATCTGCCTACGTGGCATCTAGCTGGACAATTTTGTAAGGGCATTTTCGGCATCTCATGTCCACAAGACAACACGTGGTGCTCATTAATTTAACCACATATAATATAGTATTCGGCCGAGACTGTTAAATTTTAGAGAGAGATGGTCAATAGCCCACTACTAGCAACAGTGATATTATCACCAAAGATCTCACTAATATTAGTAATGGAACCATTCATTTCACTAGAAAAATCCCTGCTGCTATAAGAGCCGAAATGGGGGTAGGCCCTTCACTCTAATTGAGACATTGTAGAATAAGCTAAGCTTTTCTTAATATCTTTTTGAGCAAGAGCTAAAGTGGCTCATAAAAGTAATGTTATTATACCTGTCAAAGCTATTAGATTTATTATGTAAGGTATAACTATGAAAAGAGGAAGAAGCCGAGCTACAAGAAAAATCCCTGCTGCTACCATAGTAGCGGCATGTATAAGAGCCGAAATGGGGGTAAGCCCTCCATCCCCCCCCCCCCCCAAATTTCAATTTCCAGAGACCCTACCAAATCGAAGCTTATTCCCCAAATTGAAACATTATCTCCATTTCGTCCTTCTCCGTGTTCGTGCTCCCCGTTACTTTAGGATGCCTGAGGTTTTGTTTTTTGTCATTCTTGCTTTTTGGTTTTCGTCAGAAATGGCTTGGGGTTTTGTTTTTTATGAATCTTTGATTTGCTTTGAAGTGTGCTTGAGGAAGTGATATTTGTGGTCCATTTATGTCGGTGTGGTGTTGGAAAAGCCTAAAAAAGCACTTTTTTTGTCATACCAAACCGGTTTGGATTCCAGACGATACTTAGTGGTCCAAGACCGCTGCATATGTTTATGTCCTTGTTTATTCACCATTTATGTATTCAACAATTGTTTATTGATAGGTTTGACTGTTATGTGGCTTTGTAGGTGAAGATGATAAGTTTACTATTCGAATGAACCATGGAGGTTCTATATGTGACAACCTGTATGTAAATGGGACTCTGGACTTCATTGATTTTTGAGATAAGTGATCGGTTCATAATTGTATATCATTTTGTACCCTTCTAGCTTATGATTTGGTTATGTTTTTGAGTTAAACTTGTGCTTTTAATCCTTTTTATGTTTATCTTTCAGTTCATTGAGCTTTAGGTAATAATGATGGCTTTGGATAGGAAATGATGCAATTCAAGCATGTTAAGGCCTGATTTGGATGAAGGGAAGAAGAGCTTAAAGACAAACTCATTTTGGCTACAGCCCCCTGCCAGTCCAGTTCCATAGGTCACATTGCAAGCTTTGTTTCAGCAACCTACACAGCTCGGATGAGGCAGCTTTCTTCATGAAAGTTGTTCCAATGGGTGTGTACTATAACATATCCAAAATTCGGACTCATTGGATAAATCTGGAGTCTGTTACCTAGCAAACACAGAACCATGATCAGGATGGATTTTATCAGCGCGCAAAACGAGTTAGCAATTTGTTTCAGCCTTAACTTCCTCCTCCGACCTTGGATTGGCCCAAATGATATATGGCTGGAAAGAAGACATCCTGAACTTCAAGTTTGAGTGCTTAAAGTCCTAATTTAATTAAGGGAAGCCCAATTCGTAAGCCCTTGAAGTTGCTGGTCATGCTGACCTCAGGATGAGCTAATGTTTCTGGTTGGATGCTTGGTCATGGTGAGCTAGGCATGAGCTATTGTAGCTGGTTGGAAGCTTGGTCATGTTGACATGAAGATGAGCTAGGGCGGCTGGTGGGATTTATTGGGGAAGTGCATCATCCATTTCAGATTTTATAATACAAGTGTTGTATGCATTAGTCTTATTGAATTCAGATTTTCAGCTCCCAAGGGGGAAGCTCTCAAGCACTTCTCTAGAGCTCCCTTCCCTTCTCTCCCTCAAATTCTCTTAGTTTCCCTTTGTAGTTCTCAATTGTTGTAACAAGATCCTAGTACTATAAATCTCAAGCATTTTCCCTTTCTCTTCTTCTATAAATTCTCCAAACACTTCTCTATTCTCTTTTAAAGTTCTCCATGCTCTAAAACATTTCCCAAACACAATTCCCATTCTCTTCCAAAATCCTCAAGCTTCCCAAACACCTTCATTTCTCTTCCAAATTCTCCATGTTCTCCAAACACTTTCTTAAACACTTCTCTACTCTCTTCTCCAAATATCCCACACTCTCTTCCAAATTCTCAAAGTCCTCAAACACTCTCTTTCAAATTCTCAAAGTCCTGAAACACTCTCTTCCAAAATCCACGAAGTTTCCAAACACCACTTTCCTTACCTTTCCAAAATTCTCTTCCAAAATTCTCCAAATCTCTCAAACACTTCTCCCCTCTCTAAAGTTCTCAAACACTTTCCTTCCTTCCTCAAATGCTCTCTTCAATGTTCTCTAAGTTGTAATTTATTTTTCTTGTAATGTACATTCTTTCTTAAGTATTCAAGTTTAATTAGTTTCCAAGTTTCAATTATGATTTTTGTTCTTATTCATTATGCTTATAAGTTAATATGTTAGTTTGAATGATTGATCACCATTAAGGCTTGCATGTTAGCTATCTTGGTTTGAATTAAGAGTAAACACCATGCTTTAATTCGAATTGAACTATGAATAGGAAGAGTGTGTATAGAATTCGACAATCTGGATTAGATACATACTTGGTTGTTTAAAATGTTCTTCTATGCTTAATGGATTCCTAATGCTTAATTTTAGGTTAGACAACAAATGATCAAATTAGGGAATTAGGAATACAAGGTTAGGGCCAGACACCATGGCTTAATCATACATTAGCTAGAATCAATCCGTTAATCTAATTGAACTTGGGAACTTATCTGCTTGAGTTAGTTATTTTCTTTCTTTCTTGTTGTATTTATTTCCTTTCTTTTTCATTTCTGTTTTGTGTAGGAAAATTAAATTGGATCATTCAATCACCAATCCCTGTGGAATCGACCTCGCACTTACATATGCTAAACTACCAACGGTTCGTGCACTTGCGAGTATCACAAGTTGAGGATGCAGCTGAACCCATTTTGGTGCAGCTGAATCTACGCAACAATAAGGACCAAATGTCTATGTTTCCCAACTCTTCTTCTGGAGAAAAAGCTGCTCTCTGATGAAGATGTTATGAAAATGTGTGAATGTGTGCCATGAGTAAGGGAGATTGATATTTATTTTTCACAGTTGGCTGATGACCCTTATACCTTTTTAAACAAACATAAAGAGATCGAGCTGCAAAGGGTTGAAGGTTCCGAGCTACAAAAACAGAGGTCAGTGGTGATTGAGGATTTAGGATATGCTTATTATAGTCCTGTTGTTCCTTATAAGACAAAGAGCAATGTTAAGCAGCCAACTAAATACCCTGAGCCACATAAGGTGAAGATAATGGAGCAAGAAGCAGTGAATGATGTTGGGGATTGTTCTGAACCTAAGGCACCAAAGAAGGGAAAGGGTATAAGGTCTTCAAAGGGTAAAACAGTGACTCTACAACAGGCACCAAAGAAGGGAAAGGCAATAAGGTCTTCAAGGGGTAAAGCAGTGGCTCAACCAGAGTCACCGAATAGGGGAAAGGCTACAAGGTCTTCAAAGGGTAAAGGTGTGGCAATGGCAAGTGCCACACAATGGGAAGATAGTGATGCATCATTATCTAATGCATCTAGTTTTGTTGACAATGAGTATGGGGGGATAACATTGAGGAGATCGATGAGGATAACAATTTTTTGCAACAATGGATTAGAGGTGTGCCCAGTTGAAGATACTTTTCGGCCTCTTGAAGATGAAGAGATTGGGTGAACGTGGTGTTATTAATGAGGGGGAAGGTGGCAGTTTTCAAAATGAGAGTGGGTCCATAGTTCTAACAACTTGGCAGGTGGGGACCAACCTTCAAAGACTGGTCAAAATGGGGACCAACCTTCACAGACTTGTCAAAATGGGGACAAACCTTCATAGACTGGTTAACATAGGGACCAGTCTTCTCGTACTAGGGATTTTCACTATACAGATCTTGAAGACACTAGATTGGAAGAAGGGGATCAAGCAGGAGAGGATGAGTTAAGAAGTGTCCATTCATATGAAGATGATGAAATAGTTGCAAGAGGGAAAAAATTCAAATAATATAACCCAGAAAAGACAACAAAGAGAACCCTGTATTTGATACTGAAAATGATATTCAGTGACTGCAAGGTTTTTAGAGAAGCTATTCGTGGATATTGCTTGTTGAGTGGAAAACATGTCACTTTCACCAGGAATGAAATTTATAAGCTGAAGGCAGTGTAAAAAGTAGTGAGTTGTCCATGGTAGATTTTTGTGGCTTAGAAAAACCTTACATATCGAACTTGGTGGTGAAATACTATAATCCTATTCATAATTGTGTCAGAGTATTTGAAAACACACAAGCCTCAACTAAATGGTTGAGAGATAAGTTCCTGCCTAGAATTCAATCAAATCCCACGATGCCTCCACAGTCTATAGTGAACTTAGCCTCTTTTAAGTATATCTAGGATGAAAGCTTATAGGGCAAAGGCAGAGGTGCTTCGAATCATTGAAGGAACAGTTGCTGACCAATATGCCATGCTTTGGGATTACTGCCATGTCACAACCCAATCTGAGAATAAAGAATATTCTTGAATCAGGGTGTGTGAATTGAAATAAATAAATAAAAAGATTGAAAATTTGGTTAAAATACATGACCATTATATTTCTCTATCTCTCTCTCTCTCTCTCTCTCTCTCTCTCTCTCTAACACTACTTCATGGTAGAAATCTATCTTAAAATAAGGAAGCATGATACTCATAGGAGAGGCTATGGATGTACCCAAATAATATTTATATATACAATATTTTAAACCACCAAAAGATAAGATAGAAAAGTAAGAGAATAATATGACTCATCTCTCTTTGGCCAATGATATCACAACATCACCACCAACAGATTAGATAGAAAGATAAGGCAATAATGTGAGTCATCCACCTTTGGCTAATGATATCACAACATCACTTGTTACTAACATGCAAGGTGGCATGACAATGATGATTTGATTAAAACCAATTCTAAGTCTCAACATGTGGATAACAAGAATTGTGTCATCTTTCAACTAAAGAGATAATCTCATACTGGGCTTAAGATTTAATAACATATAAATCTTCACAATAAATATGTAAATAAGAAAATATTCATATTAATAAATAATTAATATGTAGTATGAATAATAATAATATTATTATATTTTTTTTTTACAAGTTCTCACATACCATGAGCTAGAAGACAAAAACCCTGGCTCCACAACAAAGATGTTGTGTGAGTTTGTTGATGGTGTGCCAATTTTTAAGCGATTGTACATTTGTTAGATGTCTGTCATTTAAAAGGGGTTTACGGTGAACAGTTGCTTCCAGCAGTTGGGATTTCGAATCCCAATAATGAGACTTGGCTGCTAGCATATGCTGTGGTTGAGATGGAAACAAGAGACTCATGGACATGGTTCATTGATCTGTTGGCCAAGGATTTGAAAATTGTTAATTCCAATGGATGAGCCTCTATATTGACAAGCAAAAAGGACTGTCCTGGTGCATTTGAAGATATTGTGCCTAATGCTTAGACAAGATTCTCTGTGAGGCACCTTTGGGATAACTTCAACAAAACTTACAAAGGTAAAGTTTTGAGCGATTAGTTATGGACCTATGCTAGAGCTACCAATGTGCCTTCTTTTAAGTATCAAATGGAAGTAATGAAGACCTTAGATAGCAATGCTTGGGAGTGGCTTGCTGAGAAGCCACCAACACAATGGTTTAAGTCTCATTTCAGAACTCTTGTTAAGTGTTACATGCTGCAGAATAACTTGTGTGAAAGCTTCAACAATAATATCAAGACAACAAGGGACAAGCCAATTATCACAATCTTAGAGATGATCAGGTGCTTGTTGATGAGGGACAAGATGAGCAGTTGGCCTCATCAAATATGCAAGAACATTTTTTATCATGTCCAAGATAAAAAGTTAGAAGCATGCAATTGTACTGTGCAATGGTATGGACAAAGTGGTAGACTTGGATAACCACACTTGTTCTTGCACAAAGTGGGACTTCTCAGGCATTCTTTATGCTCATGGAATTGTTGCCATACATGACAAAGGAGGGACACATGTGGAGGATTATGTGTATTCGTACTACAGCAAGGACAGTTACAGGACCCTCTATAACAATCTGATTATGCCAATTAATGGGTCACAGCTCCAGGAGAAGACCAACCAAACACCAATAAAGCCACCAGCCTACACTAGACAACCTGGAAGACTTAGAAAGGTGAGGATAAAAGGACCTGAAGAGAAAATAAATAAGACTGGGAAAAGATGGTTGGGAAGACAAGGAATGCGAATAAGGTGCAGTATTTGTGGCTTAATTGGCCATTACAAAACTACTCACCATAGGAAGCTACCTCAAAAGGAAAAACCACTATCAAGGGTAAAGGAAGACCAAGAAAAATACCTAACCAAGACTCTGTTGTTACTTCTGTGAGTGCCTATTATTATTCCTAGCCTATTCATGAAATTGTTTTCTTGTTTCTTACTTAGAACCTGAAATTGTTTACTTCTTTGTATGATGAGGCAAAAGCAGTTGCAAGAGCAAGGAGAAAGCTTGCATATGTAAGGGCAAAGGCTGCTACTGCTGCAAAAAAAGGCTACACTAAATGGTTCCCAGCCAAATGCAGCTGATATTGCTAGAATTGGATTGAGAGTGTCCAAGAGACAGAGAACATAGGCTCTTAGTTTTTAGTTTACGCATTCTATTGCGTTTTGAACTACTACAACTTTTGGTTTTGTGATGTCGCCATTTTGTCAACTTTTGGTAACGTTTATCATGACTTGGAAATGGTTGTATTCCAGATCAAGTGATTATGTTCATTTTGTATTTTGAACTAGAAATGTTGGAAATGTATGTATGTATTTTGAACTCGATATATAATGGAAATTGCCTTAAAGCAAACAGTCTATGCATTTGGAATTGCCTAACATTTCTTACACAAAAATCTTTCATACAAATTGACATGGGAGATTACACAAAACCACTTTCATACACATAAAGCACTTTGATTTTCCAAAATGTCCCACAAATGGCCACAAAAAACATCATCCAAGTCTCCTAAATTATAGACCCTAAAATTGAAGTTCCAATTTCACATTCTTGGAAGACCCAACCTCTCCCCATTCCAGGTACAAGCATTCCCAACAACACAATCAAAAAAATCTATGAACCCAAAACAATTGCTCGTAGAAATCTCTATGCTTTCAAGGCAACTCTAACCTCAATTTTCAATCTTCGGTTTTCCTCTTCCTCCTTACATAATCGTTTCAATAGTCCACATATCACAATCGTCGACCTTTCGCATAATCGTTTCAATCAAACTCCTCCTCAATTCAATTGTGGACGAATGGTGGGGCCAAGCCAGGACGCTGCATAGAGAGAGAGAGAGAGAGAGAGAGAGAGAGAGAGAGAGCCGAATTGTGGACTCAAAAGAGATTGTCGCAACACCTCCTTCCGTTTTTAAAATTTTGTCTCTTTCTTCTCTCAGTGTTGCTGTCCCATGCTCTCTGCTCTCTCTTTGTGTTGCCATCCTATTTTCTCTCTGTTTGTACCCAATTTTGGTCAATGGACCAAAAATGGTTACCTCCCCAAAAAAGAAGCAGAGCAAGGGCCCAAGCCCAATAGTTGTCTATGGGTTATATTTTTCAAGAAGATTTTTCTTGTCTAAAATAAACACCTAGGCAAAATCAAAAACCAAGGCCCAAGGGCAGAGGGCCCAAAGCGATTGGACTCCTGAAAAAAAGGGGAAATCAGAAGCTGTTCCAAACCCACGCGAGGGTGAGAAGGACCATCAGCATTTAATGACGATTTGACTTTTCCCTCTTCCATTAAGAAAAGCCAGCCGTCTAAGGAAGCCACCAAGCCAGGTAAGAAGCCAACTTTCACGTCAAATCACCAAGGACGAGGACGCTTCAGACCAGGAAACCAATTCAAAAAACTGGCAGTTCTCGCAGAGAAATCGATCTCCCCTCTATGGACCAGTCGAGGACGTCAAATCAGGAGCTGACTTTGGACAACAGGCAAATATCCCCGCCCAGGCATCATTACTTGAGACCTCTGCTGCCTCTATAAATAGAGAGCTCCCAGCAGAAGAAGGGGACTCTCTCTCCAAAACAGACGCAACATCTTGTAAAACACTCAAAACACCCTAAAGACCAATTCCATGAATCACATGTCCTA
The DNA here is from genome assembly GCA_018703695.1 of Prunus fruticosa. Taxonomy (NCBI): domain Eukaryota; kingdom Viridiplantae; phylum Streptophyta; class Magnoliopsida; order Rosales; family Rosaceae; genus Prunus; species Prunus fruticosa. The sequence goes on from CM031923.1 coordinate 10,798,059, forward strand.
GAGAATTGTCCAGACCGTCGAAAAGGGATATGAGAACACAAATCTACAAGGAAACGAGACTAGGGCTCACCTAAGTCAAATCTTCGAACGAATCAAACGAATGGCACAGGAAGAGGACGCACCCAGGAAAGAAAAAGGGGTCCTCGAGAATGAAAATACTTCCTCAGGAGTTCCAAAATATTCTCTGGGCCAAACAAGCGGCCATGCTAACTCAACGTCTCCAAAAGTTGTGATAGGAAGTTCTTGTGGAACACCTTTGCACGTTACTAGCACAGGCACTCCAGACATGATGCTCGCTGGTCCAATCGTCACTCAGCGAGCAGTCCATCTACGGAATCGGGGGTCAGCGGTTCACACCTTCCGGTACTTCTTCCAAGTATCAAGCACCAAGAACCAGCGAGCCCGCCTTACCACCAGGGCACGTCCGAAAGAATATGTACGCGGAGAAATGGAGAGAACCTGCAGGATTCAACGTCCACATTGCCCACAACAACGATAATAGTGGGGGTAATGGGCGAACTAGGCGAGATCATGAAAGAACGGCCGGGCAGTCTCAAGATTCTCGACGACGACGACGACGAGGCAGGTCAGAACCTCAGGCCGCTATCGAACCACCTCCGGCACGCCATCCGGATGAGGCCATACGAAATGAAATAGAAGGGCTAAGGCAGCTTGTTTATAATGGTTAGGCCGGAATCAGAAGAGCAGCTCAACCCACATACCGGAAGCCGTATCCCTGCATACATCGATGGTTTGCCCTTCCCAAGAGGATTCAAGGTACCAAATTTCAGTCTGTTTAACGGAGAAGACTTGTACGCATCAGCATTGGAGCATATTGGGCGCTTTTCGGCCCAATGCGTGGCTATCGAAACCCAGCCTCTTTCTGAAACTGAGATTGTTCGGAAGTTCCCTCTCGGGCCAAGCATTCACATGGTATTCAAATTTGAGCCCAAATTCTATTACAGGATGGGCAGAGATGGAAGGATCTTTTATGGAGCAATATTATCGGCCTGAACCAGAGGTCACGATCAATTACCTGACTGATATGAAGCAGGGAGAACATGAAACGGTACAAGATTTCGTTGCCCGTTTTAAGTAGCTCAAGATGAAATGCAAAATCCCCATGGATGAGAAGCACTTTATCAAAATGGCCCAGAATGCTCTCAGGTTATCCCTTCGGAAGAAATTCGACGATTAGGAGTTCGTGGACTTGCAAGATGTAGCTCAACGAGAAGAAACAGTTCCAGCCTGTCTACTTCAAAAACCCAGTCCATCATCTGGAAGTCATCAACGAATTCGCCGACATCAGCGAGGAAAACATCGGTCCAGGAGGTGTCACTCGGAGAGATTGTTCAAATAAAGAATCCAATCACCTGCAAGGCAGGAATCAGACCTGAAAGGACCAGCGGAGTAACCCTCCTCCAACCGGAGGTTTCGTGCCCTACAAGCAAAAACATAAATCATATTCCTTCGATCTCTCTAAAGCGGAAAACATCTTTGATGAACTGCTAGAGAGGGAAGGTGATCAAACTGGACGAGAAACACGTATTTCCAAAGTAGGAAGAAGTAAAAGGCAAATTGTTTTGTAAGTGGCATAATTCCTTTTCTCATGCTATTAATAATTGTGTTCAGTTCAGGGATGCCATCCAGGATCTCATTAATGAAGGCAAGATCCTCCAGGATCTCTATGAGAGTCGACAACGAGCCGTTTCCCACTCACATGGTTGGGGTCAATTGGCCCGAAAGACAGAATAAGAGGAGGATCGTAGCGGATATTGAGAAAGCAAGAAAGGCTAGCTCGTCATTCATGGAAAGACCAAAAGCAACCATCACGGCCGGTATCGTGATGTGCAGCCGATGTAAATGTGAGTGCGAGCTCGAGATACCTGCTGCAGGAGGAAACATAGATGAAAGATTACTTCAAGACACGGTCGAAGCTGACCAGAACTATCACAAGTCCGAGGCCCGAAGCTATGGCCCTTTTAGCCCACGTCAGGGCCCGAATGGTAATTTTGAAAAATTTCGAGAGGTAAACGGAAAAACCACCCAAGAGCCATTCATACCGAGGAATGCCGAATGCACAAGATTAGAAGATAGAGACGAATGGAACACAAGATTGGTTCGACCTGAATCCGAAGCATCATCTGCACGACCTAGGAAGATACGCGTCCAGGATGAAGGACATAACAGACCATCTACCACGTCCAATTCAACCAATGTAAAGCCAATCGAGCCTGGTAGAGTGGCAATGGTCCGAAACGGTAAGTGGTACCTAGTGGGAAAAGGAGGCAAGCCCGAAAGGGAACTGACCAACACACAGGCCCGAAGGGTTAGAAGGCAATACGGGAAGGCCAGAAGGCATTTGGAAAGCCAGCCGATCAACCCTGATTCCGTTACCAACTTCGAGGATAGGGATTATGAAGTACAAAGTAGAAAACGACCAACCACTGGAGTTCTTAGACCGAAAGCATCGCCACCTTTCCCAAATATCCAGGAAGAGCAAGAACCAAGAGAGTCAAAGCCACAGCACCGTGCTTCAGCTAATCAGTCATCACTTCACTCAACAATACCAAGGCTCTCAATAGGCGAAACCATCCTCTAGCGCCCTGCAAGGGCTGAAAGTGAGGTCGTTTCGCACTATCAGAATACTAAAGCAATAATGGCAGGCAAGGCCTGAAGGCGGACCATCAAGGTCCGGTTTAAAGGTGATAATGCCACAAAAGATGCTTCGGGCCAAGTTATCCTTGGAAGAAGAAGAAGATGAGAACATGTTCGAAGAAGAGGATGATGACTGGCTGAACTACGACCTTGATCATGAGGAATTTAAAGCCGCCTTGGGATTAAAAATCGGAGACCGAGAGGAAGGTGAGCAGCCTAATCACACCCCGGCCTTGACGTTCGGAACCTTGAAAGGGGACCCAAGTACCACTGTCATAGCAGGACAGGCTACGAACCCAACAACACCAAAAATCGCCACCAAGAAAGAACGTCAAGGAAATCAGCCAATGGAAGTTGAATCGATGTCCACTATTCAGAAAACTCTGCCCATAAATATGGTATACATCCTCCCAGCTTTCTATAGGTCACAAAAGGATCAGCTAGGATATATGGAGGGCGATAGTCTGGTTGGGGATCACCCGACCGCATTGATACACAAAATCGATGATCATGATGAAAGACCTGAAATTCTGAAGATGAATGAATCAAGCACGGCTGGAAAGATGGAAAATTCCAAGGAAGGGATTCCCGGGTATTCTTCACCAGACCAACCCTCGGCCAAATGAAGCCATTCCATGGTAATACAGTTGGAAGCGCTAGGGAAGATGAACCCTGTTCAACCAGTCCGCAGGAACATCACGTGCTCCCCATCTGGATAGTCGACTTCCTGATCCATGAAGGTCCCCATAAAAGCCCCATAGGCCCGATTAGAACCTATCAAATTGATTAGAACCGCAAGGTTCTTCTTTCTCTCCTTCTCCTAAGAGGGACCATCTTCAAAATCCCCCAACCAATCAGCACTCCGCCCATGAGGACGAAATCCAAAGATCACAGCAAGATCGAGAATGGAAATCGACATAGGCCCGACCCCAAAGTCAAAGGTGTTGGAAGCACTGTTCCAAAAGACTAGGGCCGAACCCAGGAGAGGAGAATCGGCCTGGGGCTGAACGACTGAGCAAGTAATGGCCTGATAAATACCGTTATCAAGCCAGCGATCCCTATATCGAGGCTCCATTCTTCTCACCGAGTCTGCCCAACGAAGTTCAACACTCGATACGTCAATTTTGGGGAAGAACCGAGGCAGCATCTTGTTCCAATTCGACCAGTCAATACCCCCTTTGCGACAGGCCGGCATCGGAGCACGAATAGGATGAGCCTCGTAATTCCAAAGCTCGTCAGATTTCCTGGTCGAAGTACCGAGGACCTAATATGCAGTGGTTGTTCGCGAAGCTGATGGCATCCTTGCATAAAAAGAACTGGGCACGACCGGCAGCAAACCTCTCAACCCAGCCGTCGAAAACGGCGGCAAAATCTTTCAGCGCCTGACCCGAGAAAGGAACGCCGGTCCAATGGAGGCAGTTCCAGGAGGAAGAGGTGTCAGGGGCAGAAGTCGAGGATTTCTTAGGCGCCATTTTTGTAGAAACACTGGGAACGAATAAGAATTCAAAAGTTCGAAAGGAAGAAGGAAGTTGAAAATTTTCTCTCTAAGGAAAATACGGACTCTTTTGACACGATCTAGAAAAGACAGGAAATGGATAGGCGGAAGAAGGGGGAAGGCTTGTGTCAGACATTTAAAACTCGACGCGACCTTTCAATTCAGCCGCCTGACAAGCTTCCATTAGCGTGACACGTGCTCAAAAAGGGCATGATGGGTTTCGAGGCGCGACACTCAACGAAGCAGCGCTTGAGGACACGACGCGTAACGGACAAAAAGCCCACTTTATGAGAATAGGCCCAAAAAAACAACTTTGGAAGGATTTCTCAGACTTAGTTACTTTCATTTCTTAAAAACGAATATTGGTACCAGGCGTGTACTCATTGGGATTAAATGACCACTCTCTTAAAATCGCAGTTATTGAGCCAATTAATGGTTGAATGAAAATAACTGTCAAAGACAAATTAAAGAAGAGAGAGTATCATGCCATGGTCTAAACCATAATAATGTTTACAGGCCAAAATAAAATTAAAATAACTGGAATTTAAGCAATAAATTCTAAAATGGTGGAAATTAAGTCCGACGGATTGTCCATATCCAAATCGAGGGCCCGCCGCGTAGTGGTTAACTTCTTGTTGGCCAATCTGGCCCGAAAGGTGCGAGAAGTCAAATCTTGAACAGCAGGTCCACTGGCCGCAATTCGGGCCCGAATGTCCGCGATCTTGGCTTCCAGTTCAGCTTTCAACTTGAGATCGGTAGAGATTTCACCCTTTAGAGCGACTTCTTCCTGCTCCAACGCCTCGAGCCTGTGATCGGTTCATAATTGTATATTATTTCTTACCCTTCTAGCATATGATTTGGTTATGTTTTTGAGTTAAACTTGTGTTTTTAATCATTTTTGTGTTTATCTTTCAATTAATTGAGCTTTAGGTAACAGTGATGGCTTTGGAGAGCATAATTCATGAAATTCAAGCATGTTAAGGCCTAATTTGGATGAATTGAAGAAGAGCTTAAAGACAAATTCATTATGGCTACAGCCCCCTGCCAGTCCAGTTCCGTAGGTCATATTGCAAGCTTTGTTTCAGCAATCTACATAGCTATAATGAGGCCACATTCTTCATGAAAGTTGTTCCAATGGGTGTGTACTATACCATATCCAAAATTCAGCCCCATTGGATAAATCTGGAGTCTGTTACCTAGCAAACACAGAACCATGCTCAGGATGGATCTTATCAGCGCGGAAAATGAGTTAGCAATTTGTTTCGGCCTTAACTTCTTCCTCCGACCTTGGATTGGCCCAAATAACATATGGCTGGAAAGAAGACATTCTAAACTTCAATTTAGAGTGCTTAAAGTCCTAATTTGATTAAGAGAAGCCCAAGTTGTAAGCCCTTGAAGTTGCTGGTCATGCTGACCTCAGCATGTGCTGGTTGGATGCTTGGTCATGGTGAGCTAGGCATGAGCTATCATTTCTGGTTGGAAGCTTGGTCATGGTGACATGAAGATGAGCTAGGGCTGCTGGTGGGATTTATTGGACAAGTGCATCACCCAATTTAGATTTTCTAATACAAGTGCATCAACCATTTCAGATTTTATAAAACAAGTGTTGTATGCATTAGCCATATTGAATTCAGATTTTCACTTCCCCTAGGCCTATAAATAGGGATGTTCTCTAAGCTTGTAAACACACCCCAAGGGGGGGAGCTCTCAAGCACTTCTCTAGAGCTCCCTTCCCTTCTCTCCCTCAAATTCTCTTAGTTTCCCTTTTGTAGTTCTCAATTGTTGTAACAAGATCCTTCTACTAAATTTTCTTTTTTTATTAAATCTCCAAACATTTCTCTATTCTCTTTCAAAGTTCTCCATGCTCTAAAGCATTTCCCAAATACAATTCCCATCTCTTCCAAGATTCTCAAAGTTCCCAAACACTTCTCCCATTCCTTCATCAAATTCTCCAAATTTCCCAAACACATTTCCCTTCTCTTCCAAAAGTCTCCATGTCTCAAACACTTCACAAACACCTTTCTCACCCTTCCCTAAGTTCTCAAATTCTCCAAGTTCACAAACATTGTCCAAGTTCTCAAGCTCCTTTCTCTTCCCTTCCAAATTCCTCAAGCTTCCCAAACACCTTCTTTTCTCTTCCAAATTCCCCATGTTCTCAAACACATTCTCTTCCAAAATCCTCAAGTTTCTCAAAACACATTCTCTCTTTCTCTCCAAAAACTCTCCATGTTCTCAAGTGTTATACAAAACCCTTTTTGCTTCTTTTGTTTTCATTTCTATTTTGTGTAGGAAAATTAAACAGGATCATTCAATCACCAATCCCTGTGGAATCGACCTCGCACTTACATACGCTATACTACCGAACGGCTCGTGCACTTGCGAGTATCACAAGTTGAGGATGCAGCTGAATCCATTTTGGTGCAGCTGTATCAACACAACAAGTTTTTGGCATCGTTGCCGGGGATCGGGAACATTGTTTGATTCTATTTGGTTTTTCTACTTTTATTTATTTTTATCTTTTGTATAACTGGACAGTTTCATGTTTTAAAGTTAATGAGGTTAATTGATAAGTTGTGTTTGTAGTCCAACTGACAAGGACAATTGCCTGACAAGCAAGAGAACTGGGTTTGAGTCCCAGCTTACACAACACCCAAAAACAAAAAGGTTCAAGTAGCATGTTGATTATTTCTAGTTTATGGTTTCATTCACTTGCTCTTAATTAAATATCTTGTTCAAGTTTACATAAACACCATATGACTCTTGGACTAATTAGTGAATGAATGGGTAGATATTGAAGACAAACACCATGTTTTAATTCTACTTGGTTGTTTATTGTTCTTCTTCTTCTTAATGGGTTCGGAATTTGTGTTTAGACTAAACACCATAGCTAAATGTTTTTTCTGAATACTTGATTAAAACCACACACCATATGGATAATCATATTTGAGAAAGAACGAACTTCATAAGCTAGTTTGATTACTTTGTTGTTTGTTACTTTGAAGCATGAAATTGGACGTGTGTTGATTTTCCTTTCAATTTTAGTTTTTATTTCATATTCCTTTAATTCTATTCAAGTTTTTTTGTGTTCGTTTTAGCAATTTATGACAGCTTCATAAAAATGGAGAGAGATGACAACCTCAATCATAAGAATGGGAAATGTGGAGTAGTGGGAGAAGTCGCGACCTCCAAATGCATCATGCTCGACCTAATCGCTTCAAGGGGGAGTATTCCAATCCTTTCTCTTTAGTTGTTTTGTTATTATTTCAGTAATTTTAACTTTCTATTTTTTTATTAAAAAAATAAAAATAAAAAGATTTTTTATATTAGCTGACTTGTGGTAACTCCAGTGAGCGTCTCCGTCAAAATCAGTGTCTAGGAGTTCTTTAGGCGACACCTTCGGTGTCTAAGAAGTTTGGGTTTTAAGTGGGACCTTTGTGACCCCTCCAACCTTCCCAGATCCCCTGGCTGTATTTTCTGAGGCCCTTAACTGGTCATCCATGAGTTGCTTGTATATTTGTGTGTTTAAAAAAAAAACAAAAAACAAAAAAAAAAATTTAAAAAAATTTAAAAAAATTGAAATTTGAGTTTTTATTTATTTTCCTTGTAAATTGCAATTTGGAACTTCTTTATTTATTTATTTCTTTGTGTGGTCAGTTAGTTGTAAATAATAATAAATTTTTTTAAATAAATCAATTTGGAACTTTTTTTTGTTTTGTTAAGTTAGTTTATGTATTTATTTACGTGCTGTGGTTAGTTAGTTTATTTCTGAGTGTTAAAAACACATTTTTATTTCATTTCAAACGTTACAAACAAAGTTAAACAAAAGTTAAAAAACAAAAAAAAACAAAAAAAAAACATTCAAGTAAAAATAAAAAACAACTTCTTCATCTTCATCTTCATCTTCATGGCATGCCTCTATTTTCTCTGCAGTGCTTCCACTTGCAGAATCTGCAGCAGCTCCACATGGTCCTCTTTTTTTCTCTCCAGTGCTTCCACGTGCTGATTGGCACAGTAAAGCTGTTAGAAATGTGCCCGAAGAGCCAATACATTTGATGTAATCTCCTTAGAATACATTTCGTATATGATACATAAAGGGCAAACTAATTTGTTATCTTTTACATCGTGTAAAGAAACAAATGTCCAGGGTATGCTAAATAAGAGATAAAGTAATCTAAAGAAGATTAGATTCATGAGACCTTTAATCTCTAACTGTAGTATCCCAAAATGTTCCTAATCATAGGTTATCAAATGGGCATTGATAAACCGTCAAGATTAGCACATATTATGTATGCTCAATTGGGAGGATGGTTAGTCTCAAACCATTTGTGTAGTTGACACTAATACAAGTATGTGGGTGCTCATTAGTGAATGAGTACACTGAACGCGATCAACCGTAGTTCTCGTATGGAGTATTTATCTATATGTCAAACGAGAACTCATAGTTGCAATAATGCAAATTAGTCCTTAGACCCGAGGCATCATGGTTGTCCTGTGATGCATTATTGATCTTTGATAGCTCTTAAAGGCAAGCCGTAAAAGATTTGTCTTAAGTGTTGTTGGGATCTCTTAATTCATCATAGGGGCATGTGAATGTACAATAAGGAATCTCTACTTTCGATAAAGAAGGAGAATGTTTCAAGATGTGATTCAGTAAATCTTTGGCCAAAGTATTTTGAGCTTGATTTAGAAAGTTGTTCTTAATCATGTTCTTTTGAATCACATAAGGTTATAAATCATATTAGGGGTTTGACATAAACAATCCGTACCCTAATAATATGATTTGAAACATTGTATAAGAGAAGGATCGTATTGCATTGCAATTCCAACTGAATAGGTTCTTTATCTATTCTGGTTAGCTTGGGTAGCCTTGATATATTGCTAGATGTCACTCTTGGCTTGTGGAAGTCCTAGGATTGATTGTGATCGATCCAAATAAAGGAAGAATTAAAAAGGGGTTTTAATCCTAGTTGGTTAGAAAGAGTTCTAATATTTTCCCACTGCCTTGCTAATTAGAACCTAATGGATCTCACACCTTAAATGGTTAACTTTGAGTAATACAAATGAGAATGAAGAAATCAATTTGATTGATTTGATGTGGATGATTTACTACGTGTAAAAACGTATTTGGGCCTCGGTAATAGTTAACGGAAAGCCCAAATGGTTGGGTATCAAGCCCAAGGGCTTAAGACACCTAAATATTATGGTTTAAGTGTCATAAGGCCCAATTTTGGAAGCCCAATGGGTTTTGGCCGAAAATGCTTAAGTAAGAATGTATGGGAATTGTTTCCATAAGCTCATTAACACACAAACACAATCCAACATCAACCAAATGGGTTTGGGAGATCAAAGATAGATAAAAGAGAGTTTTCAAGAGTGAAACACTTTCATCTTTCAAAGTGGTTTAGATTGAAACCAATCTTGAGAATCTTGCACTAGCATCCAAGTATTCTCAAGATACTTCTTCTCATCTCAAGGTTCCATTGGTGTGGAGACTTAGAGGCCATGTACTTTTGTGGCTCACATGGAGGAGAAAGATCAAGGAGCAAAGATCAAAGATCAAAGAGGAAATCATCAAGAGAAGACCAAACACAAATTGGTTCATATAATTGCTTCAAGGGTAATTAGATCTTATCCTTTCTCTTGAATTTTCATTTCTGAAAAACATATCAATGTTCATGGCTTAAGATACTTGGAAGAAAGTTTTGTTCTTATCCTTTCGGCACTGCCCTAGAAAAGTTCGGTATTACCTCAGCAAAGTTTGAGGTCGTACCATGATGATATGTGGAATTTGGGAAGACATGGTTTGGACGAGCCCTTATCTGTGCATTCGGTGGCGCAAGGGACAACTCAAGGTTAAGATCATCAAGGTGAGTGCATGAGGATGCCATTGTTTTGTTGTTGGATTTTTTGATGTTTTTCTCTGAATTTGCAGGAAGAAATGCGGGTGCTCTTCTACTTCACCGAGATGAGTTTAAATAGACTTATACAGACGAGGGAGCCGAAAGCACTTCGGATCTCGAGGGTGCTATCCTGTGCTCTTTTCTCTCGGATCCCTTCATTCCCGGAGCAAATTGCGAGCGCGTTTTTTTTAAAAGAGAGCATGTCTACACTTTCACTTACTTTTGCCTCCCTGTTTTTCTGATGTTTGTGTTTTTGCTTTTTCAGTTGTTATTTTATTTTATTTTATTATTATTATTTTCAATTGTTTTCTTCTTGTTTGTCAGGTTTCTCAAGAATTTAATTTGAAGAAGAGACAAAATTAAAGATGCGTCTTGGACACCTGGTGCAAGAATCCCAACTCTTCTTTTAAATTCTTGTTTGAATTGTGTGTTTATTTCAGTTTTTATTTTATTTTGTTTTTATTTAATTAGGTAGTATAATTTAAAACTCATAGGATATTCTTTGAAGGAGCTAAACTTTTGGTAACTCCAGTGAGCAACCGCAGTCTATCCAGTGTCTAGGAGTTCTTTAGGCGACACCTTCGGTGTCTAAGAAGTTTGGGTTTTAAGAGGGACCATTGTGACCCCTCCAACCTTCCCGGATCCCCTGGCTGTGTTTTTCTGAGGCCCTTAACTGGTCATCCTTAAGTTTTTCTCTTAAAAGAAGAAGCAATTACTTGTGTGTTTACTTAAATAAAAATAAAAATTTCATGTTTGGGTTTTCATGTTTTTGTTTGATCGTCGTTCTTTAAATTTAGGGTCAATCGTGTCTTTGAGATAACATAACGTTTTTATTTCCCAATTTATAAAAATAAAAAAAACATACATTTTAAAATTAAATAAATAAAAACTGAAATCATTTCTTCTTGGCGCTCGGTGTCTCAACCATAGGAGCTTTTAGTTTGGCCCTCTGGCTGTCCTCTTCGGGGCTTCACGCACAGCCTCTTGGGGCTCATCACTTGAGCTCCCAAAGATCGCAATCTTAGCTTCAGCGTAACTACTCTCGCGATCTGTTTGCTTGCGTTTACCCGCTCGGTCTAGGTCCTCCAGCTGTTTTCGCATGTCGCGAGAGTACAACTCTACCATCTTTGATAGGCTTTTATTCTCGTCCCGCAACACTTCTAGCTGGTGTCGATTCACCTCCACTATCCTGGCCCTCTCCCTTTTCAAGCTTTTTATAGCACTTTGACACTCTTCAACCATCCTGTGCTCCGCCGCTCACTGACCTTTCAGCACCTCTACCTCATGGGACTTCACAAGTAGGCGATGAACCAAACTTGCGACACATGCTGTACTCTGCATGCTCAGTGCTAGGGCATCACTCATGACCCGGTTGTCATCCCTTGTCCCGAACACACGTATATCTTTGGGAGTCACCAAATTTCTGCCAACTCCAATGGCCACATCGTTGTCCAGAAGTATTGAGTCATTGACGGTCACAGGCCCCGTGCGAAGGCAAAGTAGGGCATCCATCCTGGTGCTCCTGCTTGGCCTCGTGTTTGAGTCGGTGGAGCTAGGTTGAGATCCAACGAAAAGAGGTAGGAAGAAGCCATAGATTTCTCACTTTTCTTTTTCTTTTTCTTGCTTGTTTTCTCTTTTGTGTGTTTCTGAGTTTGTGTTTTTTGTTTTTTCCCTCTCCTTTTTCCTTCTTATAGACACAGTCTTTCACAAAACCCTAGCCAGGTGCTGCCCGAGCATTTTCTGAATCTCGAGCGTTCCTCGAGTCCCACAACCATCTCACTTTCCAACCGTTTCCAACTCATTTGTCACGACTTGCTTTGTCTGAACGGACGCGTTCAGTCGTCGCGCCTTTCCATGGCCCCGTAATTTCTGCTTGTGGAGTCTGCGGCGCCTCTATGCGTCGACACGTGTTTCGCCCTGTCTGTCCGTCCCTTACACTGAACCGAGACGAAATTAGGACCCATGTTTCAGAATCCAATTCACGTTTGATCTTAAATTAAAAAAAAAATATAATTAAAATTAAAACATGTGGGCTTCAGATTTCATTTTGGGTCCGGTTTTACCGTTGGGTTAATTTCATTTTGGGTTGGGCTTGCAATTGTTTGGGTTTCAGTTTGTGTAAACTTCTGTTTAGGGCTTACCTGTTTTGAGTGTTTAACTGTTTTCCTTTTTGTTTGTTTGTTTGTTTTGTAATTTTTATTTTGTAATTGTTTTATTTTATTTTTGTGTGTTTTGTAATTTTTATTTGCTTTAATACCTTTCATTTGTTGTTATGACATTGTTTGTGGCTAATTTTTAAACATTGAGGGCAATGTTCATTTCTAGGTTTGGGGGTATTGGAGTTTAGCATGTATTATTATTATTATTTTTTTCTTAAAAAAAAAAAAATTGCTTGTTTTTCTTCTATTTGAGTCTTGTTTTGTTTTTGAGTCACTTTCCGAACAACATTTGATGAGAATGTGATAAATGTTTGAATGACTTAAATGAAAATTGGATTTCATTTTATTTTATTTAAAAAAAAATTAAAAATTGGCATTGTTCTATCATGATATGCTTGAAACCTTCTTTACACTTGCCATTTGTTTCATAATTTTCCAATTAAAGGATTTGCATGATCTAAAGAATTGTATGAAGCATAAATTAGACTTATATAACCAACCGTATAAAGTGAGCTTTTGAGCCTTGTACTTCAATTCATGAGTGTTATATATGTAATCTTATTTTCTTGTCATCAAAGTTGTTGTTTGATCTCATTATTCATTGATTTGGTTGAACACTTAAAAGTCATTCATTCTTGTGCAATTTGATTTCATGACATTTAAAGAAATGATATTAAGGCCTTCTTTGGATCGTTTGTGCCTTTCAAGCTAACCTTATGCATGCTTAAGCATGATTTTCCATTGTTAACCATTTTGAGCCTACATGTAAACCTTTTCTTTCATTTAACCAATTTTATTTCCTCGCCTTAGCCTGAAAAACAAATATTTACCTTTCTAAGAAACTCATGAGCTTTAATTGGGATGTGGTTTTCATACTAAGTTTGGGAATGGGTGTTACATTTCGAAGAAAAAAAAATTTCACACAATTGGTGAAAGAAAAGAGAAAAGTTAAGTGGTGGTTGAATGAAATTTCATTTTTGGGCCTTCAAAATAAATTGGTGTTTGTTCAATTAAAGGAAAGGAGTATGAATCAATGTAAATGAAGGTATAAGGAGTTTTGATCATGTAAAAATAAATTCTCGTTGTGATGATTCGAAGTCTTGTAAACAATTGTTTTACGCTCTTATATTTTGAGTTCCTTGGCATCAGCCACCACTCCAGGACCACAGGGCAACTGATAGAATTGGGCAGACAACTTAAACCACTAAGACCAACCCCAGATCCCAGCACAGGTTGGGAGGGGGAGGGAACTGCGTCAAAACAGGGGATTCAAATCCCAGATCTACAAAAGAAACAAAACCAAATACAAAGGGCCAAAACCCAATTAAACCACCAAAACCCAACCACAAAATGCCCATCCAAATCAAAAGAAGAGGAAAAGGGAAATAGGAACATGACAAAAAAGCAGAGGGGGAGGAGTGGACTGGAAACTAGGAAGGATAATAAAATTTTAAATAAAATTCTGCTAGCTGATGTGCCACAACATCTTTTGATTTAGGGGCGCAAATATATATATATAGTGAAGCAATCACAGCCTTTTTGTGACTTTTCTACTTTTTTCGACTTGTAAACTAACAGAATTCTTAGTATGCTATGAATACGCCCATGTAGGGTTGCGTTTGCGGCCTAATTAAGGCCATTTGTAAATTGTGTGTGTTTTAAATTGTGTGTGATAGCGGTACTTTATCTCTGCTTTTACTGCATGTGTAAATTTTTGGGCATGTTTCTTTTCCAGGGGAGACTCTGCCTAAATTTCGGTAGAAGTCTTAACCATTTTATAGGGAAGGAAAAGTAGGATTTGACACGAATTTGAAAGGGAATTCGGGTCTAATCCCTCAGACCTGAGTAGAGAAAATCCTACAACTTCGAAAGCTTTGTGGGATGAGTTCTTTGGTAGAATTGAGACGAATTATGCGCTTTATGGGATGAGTTCAAAAGTTGTTAATAATCCCAAGTTGACTCAGGATAAAGTTCATGCGTTGCTCACCCGCTTAAGTTTAAAGCTGTTAACGGACCGTTGTAATCTAATGGCAAGATAAAAATATCACCAAATGTGAAAAATGTTTTTGGTGTCGTTGAATGTACTAAGGACCTTTCTGAAGTAAATTGTAAGGGGTGTCTTGATGTTGCAATAACCGAACTTCAAGATTGTAGTTATGGAATGAGATGTGGACATATTATTTATGGTAGTTGCTACGTAAGATTTGAATTTCATCAATTTTACTATTAATGCGTTTGTTTTGTAGGATGAACTCTTTAAGAATGTCATTCCTAGGGTATGAGATGAGAATTAATGCATACAATCCTAGAGTTTGGAAATACTGGTTCTGAAAGTAGTGTTGAGCTAGCTGTTGTCATCATATAAACTCATATAGGGGTTGTTTTGAGCTCAGGGACCATTGAGACAACATGGTTCCTTTTCGATTGAAGATGGCCCACACGATGGTTCATTGCTACTAGTATTGGAGTGATTACTAAAGAGATCGCTGAACCCGGACCCTTGTTTAGTAGTGGCTATTTTTATAGGAACTTCTGCTATCAACTGTTTGGCATATAACGTTCTTGTTTCATTTGCATTTGTGCAGATTTTAATTGAAATGATAATATCTACCGCATAAACCCTAGTTAAGTAATATGAATTTATTGCATCGCATGGTTTCCGTACGATTCTTGCATGGTATCTCAATGTTGGTTGAATGGATAACCCTTTGCCTTTATTTACTTGATTTTTAATTTGAGGGAAGCCAATAATGAGAAGATAAATTTTTGCATTTGATAATTGAGCATATATAACCATTGGCAGACTCAGGAATTTTTAGACAGATGTGCAATTTTTAAAGGCACAAGACTTGATCGATGAATCAATTTTTATAAAGATAATTCTCTCCCATAATTTTTTTTTTTTTAAAAAAAAGACTTGGGGTGGAGGGGATGTAAAAAAAAAAGATATGAATTTGAGGTTTTATAAAGACTTTTTTATATTTAGCTAAGATGTCTTATAAAGCTTCTCCATTGCGAACTCCCATAATGCGAATTGGTTATGAAATTGAATTTTTGACCGTACGATTGATTTGAAAGGTTCACATCTATTCTTCATTTTCATGAATTCACTCCTCTCTCCTCTCTCTCCTCTTTCTTTTTTTATTCGTCTTTTTTCTTTCCTTTCCTTCTCTCTTTCTTTTCTTCTCTCTTGTCATCTGGTGATTTTTTTTTTCTTCTCTCTTCTGGCTAGTTGGCTTTTTCTTTTCTCTCTCTGACGACACTAATTGTCACAGACCCATTCGCTCCCCCCTCCCCTCTGTTTTTTGTTGTTCTAGCTGCTGTGAGTGAATCGAAGAGGGTAGAATTTGAGATTGCTTCCGGGAGTTTCACTAAAACACCCAAAATGGGGGCTGAAATTATAAAAAAACCCAACACCCAAAACACTTTATAAACACACCCAAAACCCATCATTACACACACTCAAAACCTATTTATAAACACACCCAAAAAATATACAATTGTTGATTGTGGGGTTGATTTTGGGTGTGTTTCTATGTTTAAATAGTGTTTGGGTTTTTTTTTATAAATACATGTCTAGGATTGAGTTTATTTATAAATATCTATTCTTTTTATTTGGGGGACTTTGTTGCGTAGATTCAGCTGCACCAAAATGGGTTCAACTGCATCCTCAACTTGTGATACTCGCAAGTGCACGAACCGTTGGGAGTTTAGCGTATGTAAGTGCGAGGTCGATTCCACAGGGATTGGTGATTGAATGATCCAATTCAATTTTCCTACACAAAACAAAAATGAAAACAAGAGAAACAAAACAAGAAGAAAGAATGTACATTACAAGAAAAATAAATTACAACTAAGAGAACATTAACGAGAGCATTTGAGGAAGGAAGAAAAGTGTTTGAGAACTTTAGAGAGGGGAGAAGTGTTTGAGAAGTGTTTGGGAACTTTAGAGAGGGGAGAAGTGTTTGAGAGATTTGGAGAATTTTGGAAGAGTAAGGAAAGTGGTGTTTGGGAAAGTGTTTAGGAACTTTGAGAATTTGGAAGAGAGTGGTTGAGAACTTGGAGGATGTTTGTGAACTTGGAGAATTTGAGAACTTAGGGAAGGAAGAGAAAGGTGTTTGTGAAGTGTTTGAGACATGGAGACTTTTAGAGAAGAAAGTAGAGAGATGTTTGAGAACTTTGTGGATTTTGGAAGAACATGTGTTTGAAAGCTTTAGAGAATTTGATGAAGGAAATGGGAGAAGTGTTTGGGAAATGTTTTAGAGCATGGAGAACTTTGAAAGAGAATAGAGAAGTGTTTGGAGAATTTATAGAAGAAGAGAAAGGAAAAATGCTTGAGATTTATAGTACTAGAATCTTGTTACAACAATTGAGAACTACAAAGGGAAACTAAGAGAATTTGAGGGAGAGAAGGGAAGGGAGCTCTAGAGAAGTGCTTGAGAGCTCCCCCCCTTGGGGTTGTGATTACAAGCTTAGAGAACTTCCCTATTTTAGGCCTAAGGAAGTTGAAAAATCTGATTTATACAATTGAATTATCTAAACACACTAACTTCACCTAACACACTACACTTAATTCACCAACTTAACCTAACACACAATTGCATTTGAAAACAATTCCTCTTGTCTTTAGGCTTAGTGTTGCACCCCCACTTCATCATCTTTTGGCTGCTGCAAAATTCCCCTCAAAAATAGGTATTGAATATGCTTCACCAAACTTTCCCACAATCAACAACACTTCATCATGCATATGTCATGCATGACAATGCATTGCAGCCAGCTTGTGGGCTCGTTTTGGGCTTGTGGCTCCATCCTGAAAAATCTGGAAAAATATGGATCTTGAAGCTCTTTGAATTATCTTTCCAAGCATATGCAGCCCAACTCAAAAAATCGGGAAGGCCTTCAAATGTGATTTTTGGCCCAGGAACGCAGATGCTGCCGAATTTGACCTTAAGTTGCCAAAACATGTATAACTTTCTCTAGAAGACTCGGAATCATGAACCGTAAAATTCTACAGAAAATAGACTTCCGTATCTTTCCAATGATGTATGGGTCATTATCTGGTTCTTCTTGAGCAAGTACAGTCTGATCTGTGAAGTTGACTGATCTGTAGACACCGTTTTGAGCTAATTTGTCTCCAAAATGCAATTAGTGAGTCTCAAGCTTATTACACTGAAACAAACACAAAACTTATTAAAAGCACAAGTTTAACTCAAAAACATAACCAAATCATAAGTTAGAAGGGTACAAAATGATATGTAATTATGCACCGATTAGACTTCTCTCTTCAGATAGCAATAACAAAAATTAGTGTTGTCAGAGAGAGAAAAAAAGAAGCCAACTAGCCAGAAAGAGAGAAGAAGAAAAAAAATCACCAGATGACAAGAGAGAAGAAACTGACGGAGAAATAAGAAGAAAAGAAAGAGAGAAGGAAAGGGAGAGAGAAGAGAGAAGGAAAGGAAAGAAAAAAAGAAGAATAAAAAAAGAAAGAGGAGCAAGGAGAGAGGAGTGAAGAAAGAAACCTCTTCCCCACACCGCCACCACCACCCATGGCCACGCACACCACCACCACACCAACCCAGCCACCCTAAGCTTTCTCTTCTCACAAAAAGTCTGGAAACTCTTCTGAGTCACTGGTCTCTTTGCTCAACAAAACAGAGTACTTTACTCCCAGAGTTTTCCCTAGCCTAGAACCACCAACCAGGACCACCCAGCCCCCAGCCTCCAAATCACCACCCCAACCAGATTTTCTTACGATTTCGCTCTTGTTTTTTTTTTTTATCTTTCTTGTTGTGTTTGGCATGATAGACATGGTCTCCCTCATCTCTTATGGCTCGAGCTTGTTAGTTTTGCTGCTGTGAATTTCTCTCTCTCTCTCTCTCTCCGACCATGGAGAATGAAGTGGAAGTTGCAGATCAGCTCACCATTCACCTTGAAAACAACCTGGACTTTACAGAAGACAGGCGTGGCATTATTCTTGTCGGCTTCCTCATCACTGAGAAAGAACCTCAGATCGGTGGAGTGAAGAATGCCCTCCAACGTGAGTGGCGCAACATCGTACACTCGGACGATGTCAAAATTGCATGGGCCAGTCCCAATGTATATGTTATTACTGCTGCTTCTTTTGTGGTGGCTAAGGAGCTTATTGAGAAAGGTCCCTTGCATGTCAACGACGATGTTTTCTCCATCCATCCATGGCCACAAAGCTCTGCACTAGCAGAAATTCACCCAAACAAAGCAACCTATTGGATACAAGCACATGGGATTCCCCTTGGTTTGATGACGGGGAGGAATGCACAATTGATAGGAGAGAGAATTGGCTCTGTTATTGGAGTTGAGGACCCTGCCACCAATGGGACCAGGAGCTTTTTACGGATGAGAATCTAGATCGACTCGACAAAACCACTTCTGCTTGGTTTCTTGTTACCCAGAGCAAAAGAAGAGCGAACTTGGATCAACCTGAAGTATGAGGGACTGCGGCGCTTTTCTGCTTCCGTTGTGGCAGACTTGGCCATGCAAATCTCTTGGGTAAACCATGTGTTCGTACTCTTGGCACAGTTGTTGCTCAGGAAGGGATGAAGTATGGAGCAGAGCTGGCGGTGAGAGCCACTCGGGGGCCCTCTCCACTCTTCCTTGTAAAACACTCTCGTAGCACACCATTTTCTCAGTTGGTAGAGAAGGAATTACCGGGGAAGCGGAGGTCTGTGGAAGATATTTGTCACCGTCCGAACCCGTTTCCATGGCAGTCGGCTGTTTTTCTCCGAACCCGTTGGGAGTGCACGCGCGGACAGACTGGACAATGCTGACCACTTCCATTCGACCGGGAGACAGCACACTGGTACAGTTCCCAATGGAGTGATGGGCTCACATCCTGTCGTGAAAGAATTTTATTCAAATTCAATGGCCATTATTACGCATGCCTGTTCCCCTAGTGCTACAACTAAAGGACGAGTAGAGGAAGCTCTAGGCGTGCCAACTGAAACTAATTCTGAGACCCTAATTGTTAATTCTTTATTGGGCCCTGCTCATTCCTTGGCTTGTGTCAGGTAAAGACCCCACCCTTATTGGTGAGTCTGAGATTACTCATGCGGTTGTGGATGATGTCGCACTCCACAAGACGACATCCTTGATTCCTGAATCTGATCCCACAAAAGAGACGGAGCAGCCTACACATCAGAAACGTAGTAAGAAGAAATTTATTCTTGAAGGAGGCAACCCCCCGTGAAAACGGAAAAAATTTCTTCCGTCGCTTAGCCCGGGCTGCTCTCTAAAACTCACTAGAGGAACTGTGGGGGTTAGAGCTGGTGCTAAAGGGGGACGTAAACGGGCACAAGGATCCACTGGTGTGGCTAAGTCTGCAATCAATGACTCATCGCTGTGTGAGGTAGTGGTGAGTCCATCCAAAGAGTTGGAAATCCTTGAACTGAGGGTTAAGAATGGTCATATTGACGGCGGTGGTGGCTGGCCTTTGACAGCCACGAAAGATCCATGAAACTACAATTTTGGAATTGTCATGGTCGGGGCATTTTCCTGACAATTCCTAACAGAAAGATGCTTTTATGCTCTATTAGCCCCTCTACTTTGTGCCTCTGTCTTCTTATTGGAGGTGTCGACAGCTTTGTTTTTGTGCGTTTGTCTTTGTTTTCTACTATGAATGTCCTCCTCCAATTCCTCGCGGCTTTGTCTCGATGTTGGATCTTCGCCACCGTGTTACGTTCTGGAGATTCTCTCCTCAGTAATACTATTGCTGTTGAGGATGCTTTTAAAGTGCATTTGGCACTTACCTCTCGGATTATGGTAGCCCTCTCTGGAGCCTGTGATGGCGTATCCATCACCATCTTCCTCTCGGTTCTTTGGTTTCAAGTGACTTCTCTGGTGGTTTTGATCTTGCGTTGGGTGCCTTGCCAATTGGTTATTGGGGGTGCGGCTTTTCTCATTTTCCTGTTTTACGGATTTTCTTTTTGTTTCTTGGCTTTTGTTGTTCCTTTTAATTTGACTGGGTAAGAAGCTTGGTTCTAGCCTTGAACTGAGGTCTAGCTGCTTCTACCTGGTTCGTGTATTTCTGGCTCAGTTTGCAATCTATCCCCTTTTGGTTTCTTTGAAACCAAACATTGACCAAAAAAAAAAAAAGAATTCATGAAAATGAAGAATAGATGTGAACCGTTCAAATCAATCTCACGGTCAAAAATTCAATTTCGTAACCAATTCGCATTATGGGAGTTCGCAATGGAGAAGCGCCCGATGTCTTATAAGGACTTGAAACGACTCTAAGGAAGACTTGACATGACACCGCTTATTGTCATAGTCAGTACTTGCGTTATGCGAAGACAAATGACTACTTAGACTTCCACCTAATGGAGAAATTTTAAAGTCCAGACACATACATTTAACCAAATGACATTGCATCTAGATCAACATCATTTTCCCAGCAAAACGACTTGACATACATTTAACCAAACGATTCAAGAGTCATGTTGTCTTGTCTTAGAACTTGGTATGCCAATTAATATCAGTAGCGTTAAACCATATTTCAATTTGCAAGCCTAATTGGCAATTCTTACAAGGAAACATCAATTACGTCCAACATCCGACATTGAAAAAATTACACACATCAATTACATTTGCTCACCATGAAGAATCTTATCTAGTGACACGGTAAGAATTCGTATTGTTTGCAAATAATCAACTCAAATTTTCATTTATGTTTACATTACATGATAAGACAATTTTAGCTATCGTGTCACGTGATGAATGATATAGGCACAAATGTGGATTACTAAGCAGATTCTTTCTTACAAGGGTTTCCATCGAATTCAATAGTTCCAAGATTTGAAAGACGACAATTATCAAGACAAGTTAACATTTTGGTATCCCCACTATGAAAATTCAAGTTGCGAATTAGTCAAGTTTGGTTAAGACAAAATGAAAAGCTTAGGTCCACGTTGTAAAGAAGTTGACAATGCAAGTCAAAATACTTGGCTACTTGTGAGATCATCATGGACAGGTTTTCTCCTTTGACGCTATAACGGGTGACGAAATGTAGTGGCATAAGTTTCCCACAATGAAAATTTAACTTACGAATTAGTCAAGTTTGGTTCAGCTTTTTTCCTAAGACGCAGCTATTGATTGATAACGGGTGACAAAATGTAGTGGCATAAGTTTCCTACAATGCGTGCCCCATCAGTGGAATATATTGCCACGCGACTGACTAAATTGGCATTAACCTATAAAAAAGAGAAATTCTAACTCCGTCACGATTTACAAATTACTTTCACAAATCATATACGCACCAAATTGTTTCAATTTCGCCAATTTATTTGAATAGAATTACATTGACCAAAATAAAAGCAAGATATTTCTTCGACAAATTGTAAACTTCAAATTAATAATTAGCTTTTTTTCTGTACTTATATTTTTCTTAGGAAAGGGTATCCAAATTTTTGGCATCTTCTAACATTAGAAAGAAAAGTACCACTACACTAAGATTGGGTTACTAGGTTTGGATACGTACTATTAGTATATAAACCCATGCAATTCCTTAGACAAAGCTCATCTCTTGTATCTGTAAAAGGATTAAACGTTTACTATTCCATAATTCTATCTGCAACATAGAAACCACAACCTCAATCCGTCCATCTCTCTCTCCAGCTCTATCTCTCTGTCTCTCTCTCAACTATTCCTCTCCTTCCCTCACTTCGATGGCCATAGTTGACCTCAGAAGGTGCTTCAAACTCTGGTATGCTTTTGTGGTGCCTTTGCTACACATGAGTCCTTCAATAAATGGATACATAGAGAGGGAAAGACAAGCACTCCTTGCATTGAAACAAGGCCTCGTCGTGGATACCCGCAGTCAAATAGTCTCTACATGGGGCACCTCAGAAGGCCAAAACAAAGATTGTTGCACGTGGAAAGGAGTCTACTGCCGCAACCAAACTGGCCAGGTTGTTGAACTTCAGCTTGGATCCCAATCTTTGCAAGGTACGATTAGTTCTAATTTAAATGATTGGCTTGCTGCAGCATGACTTTAACTACGTACTATATATTACTAATTATATATGCAGAAAAGCTATGTAATAATTAAAGTAGTTAATTAAGAAGCTCCTTAATTAATTAAACAAAGTTTATGTAGACTCTTTATTTAATGACTTTTTAAGGGCTGCAGGTTCAGCTATGGATGTTTGGGGCAACATGAGCTCTCTTGCAGTCCTTAATCTCACCGATAACCAACTTGAAGGAGACATAACAAATTCGTTTTCGGAGCTATGCAGTTTGAGATCATTAGGGCTTTCAAACAATAATCTCAGTGGAGAATTTCCCAAGTTTGTTCAGATATTGTCTAAATGTTCTCAAAAGCAACTAGAAGGTTTGTATCTCTCTAACAACCGATTAAGCGGAGAAATACCTGAAAGCATTGGGCAAATATCATCGTTGACAGAATTATGTCTCTATGGAAATCAATTAAGCGGAAGAATACCTGCAAGTATTGGGTATAATAAAACAAGGTTATCACACCCTATGTGGGTGAGTGAGAGATGTAATAAAACAATGATTACGCACTAATCCTTGTTTTATGGCACTACACAAATTAAGGCACTTAGCCTTGTTTTATGGCACTACACTAATCCTTGTTTTGAGGCACTAAACCTTGTTTTAAGGCACTACCAACCTAAGCACTAATGCATGTTTTATGCTCTCTTGAGATGAGCTAAAACAAACTCCTATAAATAGATGGAGTGTGTGCAAGTGAAGAGGTGATGAGAAGCATTAGTGCATGCTCTCTACGTTGGTGTGTGTGAGACAAGAAGTGTGAGTGCATATCAAAGAGTTGTAGTGAGTTTTACACCCACAAAAGAGATAAACCTCATATCTCCCTAAACACTCTCCTTTAGGCAATTCACCAAGAGCCTTGGTCTTGGGTACGTGGAATCAATGGAGTAACTTTCATAGCCAATCCAACGACCTTGGAGACGAGGAACGTGTAGAATCTTGTTGGTGTGCTCGTGACGTGGAAGCATCTCGGCGGGCTAGTAATTGCAAGCAGTTTTTCATTTGGAATCTTCCGCAAGGTATGCAGTATCTTATTCCGAATATATATTAACGAATATTAACAGTGGTATCAGAGCTTGTATGCTTGCTTTTCGCCATGTTGAATGATGCATGAGAATGTGTTTTTTCTTCCGCAAGAACCACCATGAAAGCATGAACCAAGAAACTTCATTTTTGTTGGATTGTTTTTTGATGTTTTCTTTCCATGAAGTATGTTCCTCAATGTGATGAGAACTTTCCTTTAAATTTTCGTACAAATTAAAGGAGTGGTTTAGGAGAAAACTGAAATCCAAGAGCATGAAAAACAGTTTGTTTTCGAGTTTTTTAGAGCATGTTTGTATGCTGTTAAACTGTTTTTCTATGCTGTTTCTTTGCCCAAGCATATTCTCTATTGCATGAGCTTTCCAATGATATATCGTATGCGTAATTTGGATGCATAACGAAGGAGATAGAGGTCTCCAAAGATGGCCAAATGATCATGAAAATCTGGAAATTTTTTCTGGAAATTTCAGCAAGATGAATAGTGTTCTTCGTGAACAGTGTTCTTTGTGAACACATCCTCTTTGAAGGCGCGTGAGAGCACGTATGTCCTTTGTAGAGCTTCATCTTAGACATATGGAATCCAATCGTGGACTCCTCCCGTCTATTTTCTAAAAATCTTTTGGCTAAGTATCACTTGGAATAAATGAATAATTGTTTGTTTATGAAGTTGCAACATAATGACATGTCATTTAGAAACTAAATATGTTATTAAGTTGTTCATATTTAGCATGCCAAAATATGGACTTAGGATTGATTGAGTTAATTTATGGGTCATACCTGGTGGAGTTGACTACCCAAAAATATGTGATGTCTAGGCAAGTTTTTTAAGGAAACAGCTTTGGTGTTTAAGAGGAAATGGTATTTAAGCGAGTTCATCTCCACCACTACTCCCGAAACTTACCTGGTCACATTTTTTAGGTGGACTTTCATTGGTTAACCTATTAAATTGATTCCCAATTTTAAATCTATGAGAGGCCCATGCGCTTTTATGAAACTGCGCAAATTTTTTGTTTGGTTGGAAACTTTGTGCTTTCTAAGTAGAAATTTGTTTAAAAGTAATTGAAAATGTTTATTTAGACTTGCTTTTTTGGGTGATGATTATAAGCATAGAAAATTTTCGAGTCCAAATTTGTAAGGAAGGATAATTCTTTTCAATTTATTTTTGAAACAAATAGAAATGTGCAAAACGTTAATACTAAAGTCAATCCTTGTGTTTTATAGATAACGGCCACAAAAAATGTTGTTGCTGACCTAAATAAGGGAGACAAACTTGAGGGTACCAACTATGATATTTGGCATAGGAAAATTCAATATCTCAATGGTCGAACCTAAGGTTGGGCAAACGGCCCAACATCGCCGTGATCTTGAAGCTTATCAGACATTGTTCAAAAAGGATCGTTGTGCGCGCTTTACTATGCTAAGCAGCATGCACAATGATCTTATTGGGGGATATGAAAGCTACCCTACTGCCAAGGCTTTATGGGATCAACTAAAGTTTGATTTTGGTGGTACGTCCACCACTCGACTTAGAAGTTTGGTCCTGAAGTTTGAGGTATACCGCAAAAATCCTAAGCACACGATTCATGAGCACTTAAGGGTGCTTTCTAGCATGATACGTGACTTAAAGGCTGCTGGAAATACCCTCACTGATGAGCAGCAAGTACAGGCGGTCATCAGATCCCTCCCAGATTCATGGGGCTCCATGAAACAAATCATGACACATAATGAGAATATCAAGAACGTTTCTGATATTTCTCGTCATGTTGAGCTAGAATCGGAGCGCCAAGAGGCGACCAATGCTACTGTCCTTTTCACCCAGGGTGGCACGTCTAAGACTAAAGGGTCTAAGAGTAAAGGAAAAGGAATGGACAGATAAGCAGAATGGGGCAAGCAAGCGTGGTGGGAAGAAAGACTTATCCAAAGTCAAATGCTATAACTGTAATAAGAAGGGTCACTTCGCTCGTGATTGTACTGAGCCGAAGAAGGTTGTTGAGCCTATTCCTAACAACTAAAATGAGTTATTAAAAATAGCAACTTCAATTCTCGCAAGTGCACGAACCACTTATAGTATAGCTTATGTAAATATGAGGTCGATCCCACGGAGAATGGTAACTTGGTTGCAAGTTAAACTACTTAGAATGATGGAAAAACAGAAAACAAACAAACAAACAAACTTACAAAAGGCAAGGTCTAGGACAGAATCCTAGCACCACACACGCACTCGAATGGGGGGTTTTTGTTGTTTAAATTAAAACAAAAGAATGAAATGGAAGTGCTGGAAGTAAACAATGGCAGCAATCAGCAAGTTGTGAACACAATGATTGAGAAGTGTTAGAGCCTTGGAATCTACCACTAGTCTTCCTATCCAAGTTATGAATGCATAGAAATTGACTCAAGCTTCATTAACAATAGATTATCGCATACAAGCTTATGGTATCTAGGTGCAGGATGCATGATTCTCCTAAGGCATGTAATTGTGCATGGTATCTACACAACACATGATCTCTAATATGCAACATAAGCATGGTATCAACTTAGAATAAAGCATATAAGAGTCATTAAGTTCCTTGAGAATATGATAATCACACAAGTCCTAGAACATTGTATCTGTCCTAGTCAACCTATGGTTATTAACCCCTTGAATGATTCTTAGGCCATTCACGTGTTGCTTCTGAAAGGAGAGTAGAATTGGTGAATCTAAACCCCTTCCCAACCTGTGCTAGATGCATAAAATCCTAGTTAGCTACTCCAAGAAAACATACATCAAGCACATAATAAGCTGGAGATTAACAACTTGATAATGAAAGCAAGGAAATCAATTAACTATGAAATCATCCATAACATTGAATATTCATGACTAGGGCTTCATCCTAAGCCCTAACAAAATGGATTAGTTAAACATAATTATGAATACAGAAAATAAGAAATACATAGATAGAGTAAAGAGAATAGAAGAACTAGCTGGTGGAGGCAAGGTAGTTTCCAGGGACAGCTCCCAGCTCTCCCTCCTTTGCAGCTAGCTCTCTTCTCTCTTTGTGGTGAATCTGAATGTGTGTATGGAAGTAATGGCTGAAGTGAATTTGTCTCTCAATGAATGCTTTGAATGTGGAATGGAAGTGGTATTTATAGGGGAGAGGGAAAGGGGAATTCTGAATTCAATATGGTTAATGCATACAACACTTGTATTTAGATAATCAGAATTGGTTGCTGCACTTCACCAATAAATCCCACCAGCAGCCCTAGCTCATCATCATGTCAGCATGACCAAGCTTCCATCCAGAAACCAATAGCTCATGCTTAGCTCACCATGACCAAGCATCCATCAGCTCATCCTCATGTCAGCATGATGTGTATTTTCATGGGCTTACGAATTGGGTTTGGCTGAATCAAAAGATTACTTTAAGATGTCCATTTTGAAGTTCATAATGTCATTGATCCAACCACACAAGCATTGGCCCAATCCAAGCTCGGATAAAGAAGATAAGGCCGAAATGAACTTCTAACTCAGGCTCCAGTTTTTGCACGTTTTTGCACCATTTTGCTTCAAATGCCTCAAGTGTATTCCTCTCATGCCAATCAGCCCTTAATATGCATGGATTGTATCAACTGTGATCTCTTGCTCCCATAACCTCCAGAACACACAAACATAGATAAGTGACTCGAAATAAAGAGAAACTAAACAAAATTACTAAGCAATGAAGGCAAGCAAATGTGTGAAATTATGAACTTATCAAAGGTATCTTTCTTAACTAAACCTTCCCACATATATGTATGTGAACATGTTTTAGTTGCTAATACATCCTCTGGGTGGAATGTAGATACGGTAGCAACCAAACATGTGACTCGAGATCGAGAAGGTTTTTTGGATTATCGACGAATTCCAAAGGGCACCTCTGGTGTGTTTATGGGTGATGGAAGCCATATAGAAGCTTTAGGAGTTGGTTCATATCAACTTCAGATGCGCAATGGGCGCACATTGCTCCTCAATAATGTGCTCTACGTTCCTGGAATTCAGCGTAATCTATTTTCAGTTTTAGAGTGTTTGCGTGATGGATATTGTTTTAAGTTTTCTTCTTTTGGTTTGGATGTGTTATTGGATGGTACAATTGTTGGTCATGGTTTTTTAAGGAATAACTTCTTTTATTTGGATTTGAATGATTCCGGTTACTCATCTTTTTATATAGCTTATGCTAATGTACATGTTGATTCTACAACTTGGCATGCTAGACTAGGACATATAGGACGTGACAGGATGACAAATGACATCCTTAAGTGTAGTGTGTGAATGCCAAATCAGAACAACACCTGCAACTCAAATAAGTACATG
Source organism: Prunus fruticosa (assembly GCA_018703695.1). NCBI lineage: Eukaryota > Viridiplantae > Streptophyta > Magnoliopsida > Rosales > Rosaceae > Prunus > Prunus fruticosa. Next base: position 10,825,683 of record CM031923.1, read on the forward strand.
CGCAAATCAAGAATTTCGAGCCCCATAAGCTCGTTATCAAATTAGCTCTCCACAATAATACCATACAATACCAAGGATCAAAAGGACTTTACAAGGGTTGTAATGAGGCTTTGAATGAAAGAGGAGACATGGAGATATAACAACATTTTGAGCACAACTAAAGCATAGGTAAAAGCATGAGAGATTACTGAACTTTGTAACAAGCAAGGAACACATACATGAGCAGATTTTCAACATAATTTCAGCACCTTCAAATGTGTTTATTTGGCCTAATTTTGTGGCTCTTTACCCTAGATCACCATGATTTTCTCCTTATAACACCCTAGGGCCGTGACTACATTGGTCACGCTTCATTACCTCTTTTGAATAGTTACCAATACCCCCAAACTTATTTCTTTTCAACACTTGGGTTATGGCACTGATGAATCACTTTTGCTCCTAAAAACCTTGCATCTTTATGACTCTCCTTTAAAGATAGCTTTAATTGCTCAAGGAATAGGTAAAGATAAGAAATAGAGATTTATTATGGTAGGAATGGTTTACACAAATAAAGGCTTAACGTAGGCTCAAATGGGTTGACTAGGGATGAATACATGTAGAGGGATGGTTAGAAAGGCTCAAACGGTTCAAACATGGCCTAAATCACTTCCTAAGCATTGTATGGCAACAAGATGTCTCAAGAGATATTCAAATAAGTTCTAGAGTACGAAACCAAGATCATGAAATAAGTAGAATTGCATAACGTCTCCAAGTGGCAAGAAATTGGACTAACTTGGCAAAGTGCCCAATAAGTGCAAGGATGGCATGCAAGACAAAGTTAACTCAGAACCACATAAAGGCCTTAAACAATGACTATCAATTTCTGAAAAACCATATTAGAATTAAATCCAAGTCTTATCATAGGTGTTTGGAAGGATAACGAAACAACACACAAAATCCTGCGTTTTTACACACTAGACACACTTAAAAAATTAAAAATTTTGAGAATTTGAAACAACATAACTAAATCCTTCCCCCCAAACTTAAATGAAACATTGTCCTCAATGTTTAGAGTATAAGAACAAGCAATGCCTCATAAATGAAAGGAAAGAAGATAAGGAAAAGATATAACCAAATATTTAGAGTTTAGAAAACAACTCCCCTTTGAAGCGATTAGGACGCAAGCAGCTTCTTGCACGTTCTATCTTCTCCTCATCACCTTGGGTTGCCTCCCAAAAAGCGCTAAGTTTCATGTCTTCAGCCGGACATCCAAACTTGCTATAGTGAATGGGGGGGTTTGGGCTCAATTGACACCTCATGCACTGCAAGATTGTTCACCCAACTTGTTTTCTTTTTCCATCGTTTCCATGCTGCTTTTGTTTTCCTTTTTTGATTATGAATAGAATCACAAAGAACTGGATGAGTGATTGGAGTGTCTCCAAATTTGGGCATCCCCTTCTTGTGTATAGAAATTGTAGCATTGAACATGTGGGCAGCCCCCTGCTCCTCCTTGTCTACTCCTCTCAGCAAGCATGCTTCTAGCGAATGTGAAAGACCATCAAATCTCTCCTTCCCTGGATTGTCCAATACTTCAATTTGAAAACAATCTTGAACATCATTTGGCAGATTCGTGGCATCAAACACTTTGATAGCTACAGTTTCTCCATTAACGGTCATGGTGAGAGTGCCTTGCGCTACATCGATCGTGGTCTTAGCAGTAGCCATGAAGGGTCGGCCAAAGATGAGGGGCAATTCATTGTCAGGAATTGGTGCTTCTTCCATCTCCAAGACTAAGAAATCAGCTGGCAAGATTAAGCCTTCTACTCTCACCAAAACATCTTATAGAATGCCCTTGGGGAACCTAATAGTTCTATCTGCCAATTGAATGCTCACAGATGTGGCTTGCAATTCACCAAGGTTAAGTTTCTCATAAACATGATATGGCATAAGGTTTATAGATGCACCAAGATCAAGCAAAGCTTTTGGAATCTTGAAATCACCAACTATACAAGGTATAGAAAACGAACCTGGATCCTTTAGCTTTGGAGGTAGCTTTCTTTGTAACACTGCATTTACCTCTTCACTTAATGCAACCTGTTCATGCTCTTTGAATCTCCTCTTGTTAGTGCATAGATCCTTCAAAAATTTTGCATACTTTGGAATCTGAGCAATGGCACTGAGCAATGGGACGTTGATTTGCACCTTCTTGAATATTTCCATCATCTTATCCAAGCCTTGATCTTTCTTTGACTTTGATAACCTGCTTGGAAAGGGTGCAATAGGCCTAAAAGCATTAGTTGAAATTGGAACTTGATCAGCATTAGATGATACCTTAGGGCCTGTGCTCTTTCCAAGAGTATTAAGGGACTGTTTGTGGGAAGTTGTGGGCTGCCCTTGTGGTGGCTGAATGATCTCCACGTTTTCTCCATCTTCTTGCTCTTCATTGGCATCTCCAACCTTATTATCAACTTGTTTACCACTTCTCAAGATGTGCACTGCTTTAACTTGCTCATGATGCCTTGGATTCACCTCCGTTTGGATTGGAAAAGTTCTGGATGCTCTATTGCTCATGGAGGATGCAATCTGCCCAACTTGCACTTCTAGTTTGTTCACTGCATTTTGAAGATTCTGATTGGTTTGCATCTGTTGCCCCATGAACTTCTTGAACATGTCTTGCAATTCTCCCATTTGATCACCCCTTTGCTCTTGAACTTGTTGGGGAGCTTGCTGGAATTGCCTTTGTTGTATTTGGAACCCTGGGGGACGTCCTTGAGATTGTTGCACATTTGAATTATTGCTCCACCTGAAATTAGGATGATTTCTCCACCCCGGATTGTATGTGTTTGAGTAAGGATCATTCTAAGGATTCCTTCCTTGAAGGGCATTTGCTTGTTCTAGCATGTGGTCCGCAAAAGACTGGCCTTGAACTTCCACTTTGTTTCCAAGAGGACTAGTCACTGCCTGTTGAAGCAAAGAACACATAACATCAAGTTTTGCATTAATCTCATTATTAGTACTTACCTCAGAGACCACAGCTTTCATAGGAGCTCCTCTTCCTTTATTGTAGCACAATTGTTGAGAGTTAGTACTCAAAGATTCAAAGATAGTAAAAGCCTCATCTGCTGTTTTGTTCATCAGTCCTTCTCCACTTGTTGCATCTACCATCATCCTTTCGGAATCAAGCAAACCTTCATAGAAAGATTGTATTTGCATCCAACTCTCTATGTTGTGGTGTGGGCAAGATCTCATCATCTCCTTGTACCTCTCCCAGCATTCATGAAAAGCTTCTCCTTCTCCTTGCTTGAAACCAAGGATTTCCTTTCTAATCTTGTTAGTCTTTTGAGCTGGAAAGAATTTCTGCAAAAACTTATTAGAAAGCTCATCCCAAGTACGAATTGAAGCATTAGGCAAAGAGTATAACCAAGACTTAGCCTTATCTTTTAAACTGAATGGGAATAGCCTCATCTTAATCTGCACATCATCAAGTCCTTGAATTTTGATTGTAGCACATATTTCAAAGAATTGCTTAACATGCATGTAAGGATTCTCAGTGGTATTACCATAATAAGTTGGAAGAAGATGAATCATACCACTTCTAAGCTCAAACCTGTCAATTGTGAGTTGAGGATAGACGATGCATGAAGGTTGATCAGTGACTTTGGGAATGGAAAATTCATGCAGGGGTTTCGGAGGTTGGACAACAAGTGCACCACCTCCTTCATCATTATTGTTGTTGTTTGGAATTTCTGCCATCTTGCTTGAACCTTCATATTCGTAGCTCTCAGATTCCGCACTTGAAGAACTATAATTCCTCCTCAAACCAACATGTACAACAAAACTTCTTGGTGAAATTGGCTCAGAATCAGATTTGGACATACATGCACACACAAGAACCAAATTAGTGCTTTCAAATGGAGATAACAACTACAAAGAAGAACATAATATAGAAAGAAAAACCAACGAAAATAACAACAAAAACAAAAACAAAAACACTCAAAGTAATCTAACTATAGCACCATCGTTACCGGTTCCCGGCAACGGCACCAAAAACTTGTTGAGCCTATTCCTAACAACTAAAATGAGTTATTAAAAATAGCAACTTCAATTCTCGCAAGTGCACGAACCACTTATAGTATAGCTTATGTAAATACGAGGTCGATCCACGAAGAATGGTAACTTGGTTGCAAGTTAAACTACTTAGAATGATGGAAAAACAGAAAACAAACAAACAAACAAACAAACTTACAAAAGGCAAGGTCTAGGACAGAATCCTAGCACCACACACGCACTCGAATGGGGGGTTGTTGTTGTTTAAATGAAAACAAGAGAATGAAATGGAAGTGCTGGAAGTAAACAATGGCAGCAATCAACAAGTTGTGAAACAATGATTGAGAAGTGTTAGAGCCTTGGAATCTACCATTAGTCTTCCTATCCAAGTTATGAATGCATAGAAATTGACTCAAGCTTCATTAACAATAGATTATCGCATACAACCCTATGGTATCTAGGTGCAGGATGCATGATTCTCCTAAGGCATGTAATTGTGCATGGTATCTACACAACACGTGATCTCTAATATGCAACCTAAGCATGGTATCTACTTAGAATAAAGCATATAAGAGTCATTAAGTTCCTTGAGAATATGATAATCACACAAGTCCTAGAACATGGTATCTGTCCTAGTCAACCTATGGTTATTAACCCCTTGAATGATTCTTAGGCCATTCATGTGTTGCTTCTGAAAGGAGAGTAGAATTGGTGAATCTAAACCCCTTCCCAACCTGTGCTAGATGCATAAAATCCTAGTTAGCTACTCCAAGAAAACATACATCAAGTACATAATAAGCTGGAGATTAACAACTTGATAATGAAAGCAAGGAAATCAATTAACTATGAAATCATCCATAACATTGAATATTCATGACTAGGGCTTCATCCTAAGCCCTAACAAAATGGATTAGTTAAACATAATTATGAATACAGAAAATAAGAAATACATAGATAGAGTAAAGAGAATAGAAGAACTAGCTGGTGGAGGCAAGGTAGTTTCCAGGACAGCTCCCAGCTCTCCCTCCTTTGCAGCTAGCTCTCTTCTCTCTTTGTGGTGAATTTGAATGTGTGTATGGAAGTAATGGCTGAAGTGAATTTGTCTCTCAATGAATGCTTTGAATGTGGAATGGAAGTGGTATTTATAGGGAGAGGGAAAGGGGAATTCTGAATTCAATATGGTTAATGCATACAACACTTGTATTTAGATAATCAGAATTGGTTGCTGCACTTCACTAATAAATCCCACCAGCAGCCCTAGCTCATCATCATGTCAGCATGACCAAGCTTCCATCCAGAAACCAATAGCTCATGCTTAGCTCACCATGACCAAGCATCCATCAGCTCATCCTCATGTCAGCATGATGTGTATTTTCATGGGCTTACGAATTGGGTTTGGCTGAATCAAAAGATGACTTTAAGATGTCCATTTTGAAGTTCATAATGTCATTGATCCAACCACACAAGCATTGGCCCAATCCAAGCTCGGATGAAGAAGATAAGTCTGAAATGAACTTCTAACTCAGGCTCCAGTTTTTGCACGTTTTTGCACCATTTTGCTTCAAATGCCTCAAGTGTATTCCTCTCATGCCAATCAGCCCTTAATATGCATGGATTGTATCAAATGTGATCTCTTGCTCCCATAACCTACAGAATACACAAACATAGATAAGTGACTCGAAATAAAGAGAAACTAAACAAAATTACTAAGCAATGAAGGCAAGCAAATGTGTGAAATTATGAACTTATCAAAGGTATCTTTCTTAACTAAACCTTCCCACATATATGTATGTGAACATGTTTTAGTTGTTAATACATCCTCTGGGTGGAATGTAGATACGGGAGCAACCAAACATGTGACTCGAGATAGAGAAGGTTTTTTGGATTATCGACGAATTCCAAAGGGCACCTCTGGTGTGTTTATGGGTGATGGAAGCCATATAGAAGCTTTAGGAGTTGGTTCATATCAACTTCAGATGCGCAATGGGCGCACATTGCTCCTCAATAATGTGCTCTACGTTCCTGGAATTCAGCGTAATCTATTTTCAGTTTTAGAGTGTTTGCGTGATGGATATTGTTTTAAGTTTTCTTCTTTTGGTTTGGATGTGTTATTGGATGGTACAATTGTTGGTCATGGTTTTTTAAGGAATAACTTCTTTTATTTGGATTTGAATGATTCCGGTTACTCATCTTCTTATATAGCTTATGCTAATGTACATGTTGATTCTACAACTTGGCATGCTAGACTAGGACATATAGGACGTGACAGGATGACAAGGTTAGCTAGGGAAGGTCTTTTAGGCTCACTCGCTAAAGTTGACCTACCTATATGTGAATGTTTTCTGGCTGGTAAAGCTATAAGAAAGCCTTTTGGTAAGGCTAAGAGAGCTACTCAACCGCTAGAGTTAGTTCACTCTGGACATTTGTGGACCTATGAGTGTGAAGGCACGTCATGGCGCCTCTTAATTTCTCACATTTATTGATGATTACACGCGATATGGTTATGTCTATCTGATCGCTCACCGCTATGAAGCCTTGGATTGTTTCAAGCGTTTTATAGCTGAGGTTGAGAATCAAACAAAGAAGAGTTTAAAGGCTCTTCGCACAGACTGCGGACGCGATACTTATCTGAACAGTTTAAAGAACTATGTGAAAATAAGGGGATACGCAGACAACTCCTGTTCCTTATACACCACAACAAAATGGTGTTGCGGAGAGAAGGAATAGAACTTTATTAGACATGGTTAGGTCTATGATGGCGCAAGCTAATCTCCCAATTTCGTTTTGGGGAGATGCAATATTAACTTCTGCCTACATTCTTAACCGAGTGCCTTCCCAATCAGTCACTTCAACCCCTTATGAATTATGGAAAGGCGAAAAGCCCAATTTGGGGCATTTGCGCCCTTGGGGATCAGCTGGTTTTGTTCATAATTCTTTTCACAAGCATGGAAAGCTTGGCCCTCGAGGTAAAAAACATATCTTCATAAGGTATTGCGATCACTCGAAAGGCTATGTGATGTATGGTGAACATGTTGATGGAGGAATGACTGAAATAGATTCCCGAAATGTGAATTTCATAGAGAATGATTTTCCTAGCATTGGTGACGCCCAAAAGAATCTTGACCTCCATGAGTTGGAAGGAAGTGAAGATATTTCACAATCTTCAAGCGAGGATGGGGAATTGACTCCTGATCCAGGTAATCGCTAAAGAAAGTGACAATGATCTGCAACCTAGTGGGAGTATACCAAAGGATGGTACACCGCTAGAAACTCAAAATTTAATGGTGCGCAAGAGCAAACGAGGAAATATTCCCCGTCGATTTTTTGAAATTGAAGGAGAAACTTTCTTGTGTACTCCAATAGATGAAGAAGAGCCTGCTTCGTATGAGGAAGCGCTATCATCTTTAGCTAGTAAAGAGTGGATGACTGCTATGCAAGATGAGATAAGCTCAATGGACAAAAACAAGGTCTGGGAGTTAGTTGACCTTCCGCCTGGGCGCAAGACCGTTGGAAACAAATGGGTCTTGAAAATCAAACGCAAAGCGGACGGTTCAATTGACAAGTACAAGGCACGTCTTGTGGCGAAAGGCTATACTCAAAGAGAGAGTATAGACTATGATGATACTTTCTCCCCTGTGGTGAGATTTGCATCTATTCGCCTAATCCTAGCTATTGTCGCACAAAAGGATTTGAACCTTTTCCAAATGGATGTTAAGACTGCATTTCTCAATGGAAATCTAGACGAAGAGATCTATATGGATCAACCAATGGGTTTTGAGGTCAAAGGACAAGAGCGCAAAGTTTGCCGTCTCAAACGTTCTATTTATGGCCTCAAACGGGGCGTCTAGACAGTGGAACATTAGATTTCATACCTCAATCATCTCTTTTGGTTTTGAGATGGTTGAAGAAGACCACTGTGTGTATCTAAAACGATCCAAGGAAAATGTTCAGATTCTTTCATTGTATGTTGATGACATTTTCATAGCAGGAAATGACATGGATTCCATTGTCGCCACTAAGAAGTGGTTGTCCGCAAAGTTTGAAATGAAGGACATGGGTGAGGCAAATTATGTGCTATGAGTGAAAATCATAAGAGACCGTTCAAAAGGACTTCTCGGTTTGTCTCAAGAGACTTACATTAAGAAGATACTTGAACGTTTTCGTATGCATCACTCCAAACCCATAGACACACCAATGGAAAAAGGATGTGTCCTAACCCTTGACCAATGTCCTAAAAATGATGAGGAAAGAAACCAAATGACCAAAGTTCCTTATGCATCTGCGATAGGAAGTCTAATGTACGCTATGTTGTGTACACGGCCAGGACATCTCTGTCATGCAGTTGGTATGGTGAGCCGTTATCAAAGTAATCCTGGACCTGCTCATTGGAAAGCAGGAAAGAGAATTTTTCGATATCTGCAAGGTACCGCTGATTTTGTCTTATGCTACCATGGTGGCGATTTAAGACTTAGAGGTTACAGCGATGCAGATTGGGCCAATGACAGAGATGAACGCAAATCCACCTCTGGTTATGCTTTTATACTGGGAGGTGGAGCTATCTCTTGGTGTAGCAAGAAACAGTCTTGCATAGCCCTATCCACAATGGAGTCGGAATATGTTGCTTGCTCAGGCAGAGGTTCAGGAAGCTGTTTGGTTAAGAAGATTCTTGCAACGACTAAACTATACAGCCAAAACCTGTGAGGCAGTACTTGTTTACTCAAATAGTACATCTGCTTTGGCATATGTAAAGGATCCGAAATACCATGGAAAATCCAAACACATAGATGTCAGAATATCACTATATCAGACAAAGGGTAGCACAAGGAGTGGTTATATTAAAGCATATCTCAAGTGGCAATATGGTTGCTGATCCTCTCACTAAACCCATTGCTAGAGATGTGTTCCTTTCTCATATTAGGAGTATGGGACTACGAAGGTTTTAATATACCTATTTTGTAATTAACTTTATTATTAATGCAATGTTAATCGTTTTTTCCATGGTACTTGTTCTAGAATGATTGATATGGTTTTTTGCACAAAGATTTGTCACCAGGCTTGAGTCAGCCCACTCACATGGGAGATTCACCTTGGCGTTGAGATAGCGAGCAAGATGAGACATTTGTGTTATGTTCTAAAACACTTAGACAACATATTATGACATATATGTGTATCTGCGCTTAAGTAGGCAGCAAGATAAAACACTTCTCTAAATGTCGCCTTAGACAACATAATAGATGACGGTTTTTTTTTTAAAGGGTCGTCTATTTTGAAGTAAAGATGACAGTTTTTTTTAAAAGAGTCGTCTATTATATGTAAAGATGACGGTTTTTTTTTAAAAGGGTCGTCTATTATGAAGTAACGATGACGGTTTTTTTTAAAAAGGGTCATCTATTATATGTAAAGATGATGGTTTTTTAAAAAAAATGGTTGTCTATTATGAAGTAAAGATGACGGTTTTTTTTTTTAAAAAAAGGGTCTTCTATTATATATAAAGATGGCGGTTTTTTTTAAAAAGGGTCGTCTATTGTGAAGTAAAGATGACGGTTTTTTTTTTAAAAAAGGGTCATCTATTATATGTAAAGATGACGCTTTTTATAAAAAAAAACCGTCGTCTATTATATGTAAAGATGACAGTTTTTTTTTTTTTTAAAAAAAAAGGGTCGTCTATTATATGTAAAGATAGACGATTTTTTTTAAAAAAGCGTCGTCTTTTAAAACACGCTAAAAAATGGCCGCTTAAGTGAATTTGCGCTCAACAAATTTTCAAATTTTCACCCGTCTTTGAAAACCTTATCTCTCATTAACAAGCGTCGTCTTTTAAAACACGCTAAAAAAAGGCTACTTAAGTGAATTCGCGCTCGAAAAATGTTCAGATTTTTCCCCGTCTCTGAAAACCTTATCTCTCCCTCCTTAAAACCCTCTTGCACTCTCTAAAACACCCTCATGAAACTCTCTACAAAATCATAAAAAAATCGATATCAATGAAGGAGTTGAGAGATTGAGGTCTTCGCAAATCCATAAGATGTAGAGGGAGGTTATGTATTTGAGAATCAAAGATGGTTGAAAGGTTTGATTTGAAAGTCACCTAATCTCTCAATACCCTTCTATATCTTGCTAGTAAATTCTGGATTAGTCTCTTTGCGTTTTTGGTATGTTTTTTGTCTCCCTAAATTCAGATTTTCTGTCTCTCTTGATTTGTCTGGTTTGTTTACATATTTTTTATATTTCTGGTTTCTTTTTAGATTTTCTGATTTGGTTATAAGGAGATGAGGAGGAAGCTTGCAGATTTATAACTTTTTCTTTTGCAGGTTTTCTATGTGAGTCGTATGTTTTTTTGTTGTTGAAGATTTGTTACCTTCTCTTTTCACCATAATTTTATTTATATATTTTTCCTTTTGCAGGTTCTCGATGGTCTCTTTTATGCTCATTTAACAAGTTTTCTATGGAAATATGGTCCAATGGTAAAATTTATCTTCCACCTAATTTTTTATGTTTATAATCTTATACATGGAGGAGACTTTATGTTTATAATCTTATAATCTTCCACCTAATTTTTTATGTTTATAATCTTATACAAGTTTTCTCTCTTTGACATTTTGATTTATTTACAGGGATGATGGAGGAGACTTCAGTTGTGCATCATTTGTATGTTTGGATTAGGAGTACATAGGTCTTGTTAGGAATTATGTTTGTTGTCGAATAAAGATTGGTTAACTATGTAATAACTATTGAATCTTCAAGTTTTATGAAAGAAACTATTTTTGAGTGTATATATTCATTAATAAAGCATTATGGTTGGTTTTCTAGTTAAAATTGTTGTATAGCATCATAGGAAATCAAAAAGAACTAAAATGTAGCAATTTGGGAACTTATTGGACGACGGTTTTTATAATAAATCATGGTCTTTACAGATAATTAACGACGGTTTTTATAAAAAAGGTCGTCTATTATAGATAAAGATGACGGTTTTTTTTAAAAAAGGTCATCTATTGTGAAGTAAAGATGACGTTTTTTTTTTATAAAAAGGGTCGTCTACTGTATGTAAAGATGACGGTTTTTTATAAAACAACCGTCGTCTTTACAAACAATCCACGACGGTTTTCATAAAAAACCGTCATCTTTACATACAATACACGACGGTTTTATTAAAAACCGTCGTCTTTCCTCCTATAATTAACGATCTTTACCTTTAAACAACGACGATTTTCTTTAAAAACCGTCGTCTTTACAGATAAACAATGACGGTGAAAAACCGTCGTAGTTTGACACCCAAATAGATGGCGGTCGATTTAACAATGGTTTTCAAAGCATTACAACGACGGTGGAATCCCCGTCGTTATTTCGTGTTTTGTAGTAGTGTTTCAATAAACAATGAAGTGTTTATGATACTAATTAAGGGAGTAAAAGTGTTTCGATTTGGATGAAATTATGTATGAATGATCTTCAAATAAGAACCTAAAAATTGACCTGATCGAATTATAAAATTAAAATGTGGAGTAACTTTACTAATCGGTTAGAGCTGGAGTATTGTTGTCTATATACTTATTAAAAAATGAGAAAAAAAAAACTTTACTTTCTAATGTACGTGGAAGGGTTTGAAATTGAGTGCAAAGGACCGGACACACTAGTTTGGCCAACTGACCTAGCCCACATATACATGAATACAATGGCGGACCCGCAGAGGTGTAAGTAGGTGTAGACCTCCCCTCCCCGGAAAAAGGTTTGGAGGTGCACACCAACTGTTTCAATCAATACATGAATGACCTTTTATTTCCTCTTCTTTGATAAAACAAAAGGTCATTCATATTATATACCTTTTATTTCCTCTTCTTTGATAAAACAAAAGGTCATTCATATTATATACCTTTTATTTCCTCTTCTTTGATAAAACAAAAGGTCATTCATATTATATACATGAATGACCTTCCACCATTGTGGGCCCTCATCGATTATAACTAATACACCGTGCTTCACCCCAATATGGGGAACACAAAGTATGTGTTTATTTTTGAAAGGGCTCATTTCAAAACATTTGATATTGTGAATATAGGCAACGAGTAATAGGCAACGAGTAAGGCCAATATTCTATTATGATGAGGTCTTACTTGAACCCCTACACTCACGGGAATTGTGGACATGACTTAACTAGTGCAATGGTACCTCACGATAACATTTGGGGGTGCACATTTGCTAGAGGCCGAAGTGATGGGTAATCATATCATGATATGAATGGGTAAAAATACTCTCTCTTCACCATTCAAGCAAACCAATATTCTATTATGATTTGGAAAGCTTGATGGTGGTGAGCCTCCCATCAATCCTTAAACTCGTGGAGAGTTTGAAGAGTAGAAAACTTTCACGCCCATCAACTTCATATGAGCCTGATCAAAAGCTAAAGAAAAAGGTTGTTGGGGATAGTGAAGATGAAGACGAACACAAGCTGATCCAATGAAAAAGGAAGCTGAACCAGGTGACAACAAAAATTCTATTGATACCTTAAAAATTGATTTTAAGATTGATATCCCTATATATAAAAGAGATGTTGATCCTGAAAAACTAGATAACTGGACAGACACAATAGAAATTTCTTTCACAGTTTATAAGTATTCTAATGTGCAAAAGATAAAATTTGTGAGTTTGAAACTTTCAAGCCATGCCCTTACATGGTGGAAGTCCTATTGGAGAAGGTATGATGTCTCAGAATTGACTTGGAAGAACTTTAAGACACTTTTGAGAAAACGATTTTATCCAGTTGGCTAAGAAGATGGTATAAGTGGCAACACTTCAGATAAAGATTTGGGCAGCCTGTATAAGAGTATACAACAGAGTTCCACAACCAAGCTATGGTTCTACACATCGACATCGACGACTACGATGTTTTCATGAAGTATACCGGAGGTCTTGCTGACTACATATGAAAAGAACTAAAATTGTTCACCATAGATACTATTGAAGAAGCTATTATGAAGGCCATCACCATTGAGACTAAAAATATAAGAACTAACAAGAAGGATGACAAATCAAAACCTGTCAACAAAACTCACTGGCAGAAAAAGGGGAAGAGCAAGGAAGGTAAAACACAGAAGGTCTACTGTGATCACTGTCAAACCAGGAGACATGCCAAAGACAAGTGTTGGATACTGCATCCTGAAGTTGCGGCCAAAGCGCGAGAAAAACAAATATGGGGAGAAATGACAAAAAAACCACCTTAACTACGTAATAGGCAGAAGAGCTTCTAGAGTTGAAGCAACCTGATCTTACACTTACCTTTATGACAAGACCAACAGATCCTGAAGACACGTACAACCGTGAAGAGCTGTTTCATGTGAATATTTAGGTGAAGAAAAGTGTTGTACAAGCTATCATTGACCTTGGAAGTCAGAAAAACTTGATTTCAGAGGCTTTAGTAAGAAAAGTGGGTTTAGACACCACACCACATCCTAAGCTGTACCCACTGGGATGGATTCAGAGGGACGTTGACTTACAGATCACAAAGCAATGTACCTTCAAATTTGCTATCACCAATCGATATATCAATAAGGTGACATGTGAGGTGGTCCTTTGGATGTTTTACAAGTTATATGAGGCAGTCAATATTTATGGGACCGAGAAGCCATTAATTAGGATTCGCAAGTATCGACTTGTAAAGGATGGGAAGGAGTTCCACATCGACGCTTGCAAGCCTCAAGCTATGGATAATTTGCTGATAGCTAACCAAGCCAAGAGGTTTGTCAATTCATGTCGGTGATTCGATTGCAAGATCAGAGTTGTGGAGCTGTGACATTGTCTACTTTGTCTTTATCTCTTACGCAATGCTCAAACATAGGGAAATTGCAAGAGAAGTTTAAGGACTTATTTCAGGATGTGCATGGTTTGCCACCGAGTAGAGTTGTGGAGCATGATATCCCATTGGTAGGAGATTCACTTCTACCAAACTTGAGTTTGTATCGCACTTCTCTAACGGAATCTGACGAGATCAAGCAGCAAATTCAGGGACTTCTTGAACAAGGACTCATCAAACCTAGTTGCTCACCATGTGGTTCACTAGTGTTACTTGTGCCTAAGAAAGATGAAGGCTAGAGAATGTGGGTCACTAGTGTCACTACTGTTACTAAGCTAAATCTCAAATCCGGCTATCACCAAGTTCGCATCCATGAAGAAGACACTTGTAAGACTACTTTCAAGATAAAACAGGGACTCTTCGAGTGGTTAGTCATGTCATTCGTGTTATGTAATGCTCCAGCTACCTTCATGCGATTGATGAATGAGGTACTCCGTCCTTTCATTGACGACTTCGTCATTGTATACTTAGATGACATTGTCAAATTTAGAGTCACATGGGAGGACTATCTTCATCATATTGCTCAAGTTTTGGAGGTTCTACGAACAAATCAATTACAGTTAAACGATAAGAAGTGTGAATTTGGGAAACAACATCTTGTATACTTGGGATTCATTGTTGGTGCAGGAGAACTGAAAATGGACCTAGAGAAAGTACATGTGATTTCTCAATGGCCTACACCCCGTTCAATAACTGAAGGTCGGAAACCATGTCAATATTTGCCCAAGTTTATTCAGCACTTTTCACAAATTGTAGCACCCTTACATTCTCTTACAAAGGCCAATCAAAAGTTTGAATGGTTAAAAAACCATGAAGAATCTTTCCAGTTGTTGAAACGAAATATTACAGAGGCCCTAGTACTAGCATTACTGAATATGCATAAACCATTTGAAGTGGAAGCGGATACATTCGAACTATGCCATGTGAGCCGTATTATTTTAGGATGGGAAACTAGTTGCATACCATTCTGAGATGTTTAGTGGATTGGTATTGAACTATCCAACTTATGATAAGGAGCTGTATGCAATGCATCAAGTAGTGAAGCATTGGAGAGCTTACTTGTTGGGAAAATAAGTCATAGTTCACTCAGATCATAAACCTCTTCAGTTTTTAACTACACAGTCTAAGTTACAGCAAACTTGACATATGAAATGGATGTCTTACCTACAACAATTCAATATTGTGATATAGTACAAGAAGGGAGCAACTAATAAGTTGGCAGATATGTTATCTAGACCACCTACACCAGTTAGTTCCACATTCCTGGTGGATATGCAAATCCAACCCATTGTTCCTTCTGAATATGCCAAAGGGTATGACACAAATGTTGATTATAACTCAGCCTCTACCAAGCTGCTACTACGAAAGACTAGTGAGTTCCAATTGAAGGTTGGACTAATGTACAAGGGAACACAATTGTGCATTCCAGAAGATGGCAACAGATTGCAAGTGGATTCGTGAGGTTCATACTTCCAAAGTAGCAGGACATTTTGGAGTTAAGAAGACTTTATTGAATCTTTGTCGCTATGTTTATTGGCCAAAGATGCATCTCGATGTTTCATGATACATTCGAGGTTGTATTCTACGCAACACATCGAAGCCTTCCAATAGAAAGTTAGGACTTGTATCTTCCATTACCAGTACCTAGCCGACCTTGGGAGTGTATCTCGATGGATTTCTTAGGTGGATTGCCTAAAACCAAGTCTGGAAATGACTACTTCTTTGTGGTGGTAGATCGTTTCAATAAGATGGTGATTCTCACTCCATGCAAGAAGACCGTTCCTGGAGAAGGATTTTGGCTTACCTACATGTTTGGAAGCATTTTGGCTTACCTACATCGATTATTCTCGCAAGAGAGACAGTCGATTCTTAGGCTATTTCTTGAGTTCGTTATGGGGAATGATGGATACAAGATTGAAGAGAAGCACTACATTTCATCCATAGACAGATGGGCAAACAGAGGTCGTTAACCGGACTATGGTACACAATTCCAAGCATCCAAAAACTTGGGATGAAAGTGTCCCTTACTTATAGTTTGCTTTTAACCGAGCAATTCATGCCTCTACACTCAAATCTCCATTGAGGTTTGTTTGGGTTATTTACCCCAAAGTCCCTTTGATTTATCATTCACTATAAGTGATCGGTTCATAATTGTATATTATTTCTTACCCTTCTAGCTTATGATTTGGTTATGTTTTTGAGTTAAACTTGTGCTTTTAATCCTTTTTGTGTTTATCTTTCAGTTAATTGAGCTTTAGGTAACAATGATGGCTTTGGAGAACATAATTCATGCAATTCAAGCATGTTAAGGCCTAATTTGGATGAATTGAAGAAGAGCTTAAAGACAAATTCATTATGGCTACAGCCCCCTGCCAGTCCAGTTCCGTAGGTCATATTGTAAGCTTTGTTTCAGCAACCTACATAGCTCTAATGAGGCCACATTCTTCATGAAAGTTGTTCCAATGGGTGTGTGCTATAACATATCCAAAATTCAGCCCCATTGGATAAATATGGAGTCCGTTACCTAGCAAACACAGAACCATGTTCAGGATGGATCTTATCAGCGTGGAAAATGAGTTAGCAATTTGTTTCGGCCTTAACTTGTTCCTCCGACCTTGGATTGGCCCAAATAACATATGGCTGGAAAGAAGACATTCTGAACTTCAATTTTGAGTGCTTAAATTCCTAATTTGATTAAGAGAAGCCCAAGTTGTAAGCCCTTGAAGTTGCTGGTCATGCTGACCTCAGCATGTGCTGGTTGGATGCTTGGTCATGGTGAGCTAGGCATGAGCTATCATTTCTGGTTGGAAGCTTGGTCATGGTGACATGAAGATGAGCTAGGGCTGCTAGTGGGATTAATTGGTGAAGTGCATCAACCATTCAAGATTTTCTAATACAAGTGCATCACCCAATTTAGATTTTCTAATACAAGTGCATCAACCATTTCAGATTTTATAAAACAAGTGTTGTATGCATTAGCCATATTGAATTCAGATTTTCACTTCCCCTAGGCCTATAAATAGGGAAGTTCTCTAAGCTTGTAAACACACCCCAAGGGGGGGAGCTCTCAAACACTTCTCTAGAGCTCCCTTCCCTTCTCTCCCTCAAATTCTCTTAGTTTCCCTTTGTAGTTCTCAATTGTTGTAATAAGATCATTCTACTAAATTTTCTTTCTTCTAAATTCTCCAAACACTTCTTTATTCTCTTTCAAATTCTCTAAATTCTCCATGTTCTTGAAACACTTCTTAAACACATTCTCTTCCAAACATTCTCCAATTCCTCAAACACATTTCCTTTCTCTCCTCCAAATTTCCTCAAACACATGTCTCTTCTCTTCAAAAATCCTCAAAGCTCTCAAACACTTCTCAAACACTTTCTTCTCCCTCCTCAAAGTTCTCAAACACTTCCTTTCTTCCTCAAAGTTCTCTTAGTTTCCTTAATGTTTTCTTAGTTGTAATTTATTTTTCTTGTAATGTACATTCTTTCTTCTTGTTTTGTTTCTTTTGTTTTCATTTTTGTTTTGTGTAGGAAAATTGAATTGGATCATTCAATAACCAATCCCTGTGGAATCGACCTCGCACTTACATATGCTAAACTACCAACGGCTCGTGCACTTGCGAGTATCACAAGTTGAGGATGCAGCTGAATCCATTTTGGTGCAGCTGAAATCTACACAACAAGTTTTTGGCGCCGTTGAAGGGATCGGTAACATTGTTTGATTCTATTTGGTTTTCCTACTTTTTATTTATTTTTATTTTTATCTTTTTGATAACTGGACAGTTTCATGTTTTAAAGTTAATGACGTTAATTGACAAGTTGTGTTTGTAGTCCAACGGACAAGAACGATTGCCTGACAAGCAAGAGAACTGGGTTTGAGTCCCAGCTTACACAACCCAAAAAAAAGGTTCAAGTAGCATGTTGATTATTTCTTGTTTATGGTTTCATTCACTTGTTCTTAATTAAATATCTTGTCCAAGTTTACATAAACACCATATGACTCTTGGACTGATTAGTGAATGAATGGGTAGATATTGAAGACAAACACCATGTTTAAATTCTACTTGGTTCTTTATTGTTCTTCTTGTTCTTAATGGGTTCGAAATTTGTGTTTAGACTAAACACCATAGCTAAATGCTTTTTCTGAATACTTGATTAAAACCACGCACCATATGGATAATCATATTTGAGAAAGAACGAACTTCATAAGCTAGTTTGATTTACTTTGCTGCTTATTACTTTGAAGCATGAAATTGGACGTGTGTTGATTTTCCTTTTATTTCCTAATCCTTTTAATTCCATTTCAAGTTTGTGTGTCTGTTTTAGCAATTTATGACAGCTTAATAAAAAAGGGAGAAAGAAGGCAACTTCAATGAATGGGAAGTGTGGAGCAGTGGGACCTCCAATTGCATCACGCTCGACCTAATCGCTTCAAGGGGGAGCATTTCAATCCTTTCTTTTACCTGTTATTATTTTAAATTTCTATTTCTTTTTTTTTATAAAAAATTTTAAAAAAAAATTAAAAATATTAAAAATAAAAAAGATTTTTTATATGAGCTGACTCGTGGTAACTCCAGATGAGCGTCTCCGTAAATACAGTGTCTAGGAGTTCTTTAGGCGACACCTTCGGTGTCTAAGAAGTTTGGGTTTTAAGTGGGACCTTTGTGACCCCTCCAACCTTCCCGGATCCCCTGGCTGTGTTTTCTAAGGCCCTTAACTAGTCATCCATGAGTTGCTTGTATATTTGTGTGTTTAAAAAAAAAACAAAAACAAAACAAAACAAAACAATTTTTTTTTTTTTTTGAAATTTGAGTTTTTATTTATTTTTCCTTGTAAATTGCAATTTGGAATTTCTTTGTTTTTTCTTTCTTTGTGTGGTCAGTTAGTTGTAAATAATAATAAATTTAAAAAAAAAATCAATTTGGAACTTCTTTGTTTTCTTTTTTCTTTTTGTTTTGTTAAGTTAGTTTATGTATTTATTTACGTGGTGTGGTTAGCTAGTTTATTTCTGAGTGTTAAAAACACATTTTTATTTCACTCAAACATTACAAACAAAGAAAAAAAAAGTAAAAAAATTTAAATAAAAAAAAAAAACATTCAAGTAAAAATAAAAACAACTTCTTCATCTTCATCTTCATCTTCATCTTCATGGCATTCCTCTATTCTCTCTTACTTGCAGAATCTCCAGCAGCTCCACATGGTCCTTATTCTTCCTCTCCAGTGCTTCCACGTCCTCGTTGGCACAATAGAGCCGCTTCTCCGAGTCCGCCACCATAGCCTTCAAGGAAGCTATTTCCTCGCTCATCGCTGCACACTCCCGTGTCCTCGCCAATAATCGCATGCCCAAGTTGGTAGCCGAGACCGCGTGGAGCACAGTTAAGTTGTGGGACTCCTCCACCGCTACTTTGTCAGACCTCTCGCCACATGGAGATGATCTGTCGATGTGAGCTTGCTGCCAATCATGCCTTCCAGGAGCGCTGCTCTGTTCGGCACTGCCTCAGAAAAGTTCGGTATTACCTCAGCAAAGTTTGAGGCCGTACCGTGATGATATGTGGAGTTTGGGAAGACATGGTTTGGACGAGCCCTTATCTGCGCATTCGGTGGCGCAAGGGACAATTCAAGGTTTAGATCATCAAGGTGAGTGCATGAAGATGCCATTGTTTTGTTTCTGGATTTTTTGATGTTTTTCTTGAATTTGCAGGAAGAAATGCGAGGTGCTCTTCTACTTCACCGAGAAGTGTTTAAATAGACTTATGTAGACGAGGTAGCCGAAAGCACTTCAGATCTCGAGGGTGCTATCCTGTGCTCTTTTCTCTCGGATCCCTTCATTTCGGCGCAAATTGCGAGCGCGTTTTTTTAAAGGGAGCAT
The DNA here is from genome assembly GCA_018703695.1 of Prunus fruticosa. Classification (NCBI taxonomy): domain Eukaryota; kingdom Viridiplantae; phylum Streptophyta; class Magnoliopsida; order Rosales; family Rosaceae; genus Prunus; species Prunus fruticosa. The sequence continues at coordinate 10,845,416 of CM031923.1, forward strand.
GTCGACACTTTAACTTACTTTTGCCTCCCTGTTTTCTGATGTTTGTGTTTTTGCTTTTTCAAATGTTATTTTATTTATTATGTTTTTTTTTTCAATTGTTTTCTTCTTGTTTGTCAGGTTTCTCAAGAACGTAATTGGAAGAAGAGACAAAATTAAAGATGCGTCTTGGACACCTGGTACAAGAATCCCAACTCTTCTTTTAAATTCTTGTTTGAATTGTGTGTTTATTTCAGTTTTTATTTATTTATTTTGTTTTTATTTAATTATGTAGTATAATTTAAAATTCATAGGATATTCTTTGAAGGAGCTAAACTTTTGGTAACTCCAGTGAGCAACCGCAGTCTATACAGTGTCTAGGAGTTCTTTAAGGCGACACCTTCGGTGTCTAAGAAGTTAGGGTTTTAAGCGGGACCATTGTGACCCCTCCAACCTTCCGGAACCCTAGCTGTGTTTTCTGAGGCCCTTAACTGGTCATCCTTAAGTTTTCTCTTAAAAGAAGAAGCTGTTATTCATGTGTTTTCTTAACTATTAAATAAATAAATTCATGTTTGGGTCTTCGTGTTTTTGTTTGATTGTCTTCTTTAAAATTAGAGTCAATCGTGTCTTTGAGATAACATAACTTTTTATTTCCCAATTTAAAAAAAAAACACACATACACTTTAAAATTAAATAAATAAAAACTGAAATCATTTCTTCTTGGCGCTCGGTGTCTCGACCATAGGAGCTTTTAGTTTGGCCCTCTGGCTGTCCTCTTCGGGGCTTCACGCACAGCCTCTTGGGGCTTATCACTTGAGCTCTCAAAGATCGCAATCTTAGCTTCAGTATAACTTTTCTCGCGATCTGGTTTCTTGCGTTTACCCGGTCGGTCTAGGTCCTCCAGCTGTTTTCGCAAGTCGCGAGAGTACAACTCTACCATCTTTGATAGGCTTTTATTCTCGTCCCGCAATACGTCTAGCTGGTGTCGATTCACCTCCACTATCCTTGACCGCTCCCTTTTCAAGCTTTTTATAGCACTTTGACACTCTTCAACCAAACTGTGCTCCGCCGCTAACTGACCTTTCAGCACCTCTACCTCATGGGACTTCGCAAGTAGGCGATGAACCAAACTTGCGACACATGCTGTACTTTGCATGCTCAATACCAGGGCATCACTCATGACCCGATTGTCATCCCTTGTCCCGAACACACGTATATCTTTAGGAGTCACCAAATTTCTGCCAACTCCAATGGCAACATCGTTGTCCAGGAGTATTGAGTCATTGACGGTCACAGGCCCCGTACGGAGGCAAAGTAGGGCATCCATCCTGGTGCTACTACTTGGCCTCGTGTTTGAGTTGGTGGAGCTAGGTTGAGATCCAACGAAAAGGGGTAGGAAGAAGCCATAGATTTCTCACTTTTTCTTTCTCTTGCTTGTTTTCTCTTTTGTGTGTTTTTTTTGCGTTTGTGTTTTTCCCCTTCTTTTTCTTTCTTATAGATGTAGTCTTGGACAAACCCTAACCATTGCACCGTCTAAGCATTTCTGAATTCCCAAGCATTCCTCGAGTCCCTAACCTTCTCACTTTCCAACTGTACCCAACTCATTTATCACGTCTTACTTTGTTCTGAACGAACGCGTTCAGCAAAGTTCTCGCGCCTTTCCATGAGTCCGTAATTTCTGCTTGTGGAGTCTGCGGCGCCTCTCTGCGTCGACACGTGTCTCGCCCTCTCTTTGGTCCCTTACACTGAACCGAGACGAAATTAGGACCCATGTTTCAGAATCCAAGTCACGTTTGATCTTAAATTTAAAAAATTATAATTAAAATCAAAACATGTGGGCTTCAGATTTCAGGTTGGGTTGGGTTTTACTGTTGTTGGGTTAATTTCATTGTGGGCTTTGGGCTTTCAATTGTTTGGGTTTCAGTTTGTGTAAGACTATCTGTTAGGGCTTACTGTTTTGAGTGTTTTCCTGTTTCGTTTTTTTTATTTTATATTTTATATTTTATATTTGTTTGATTGTTTTGTAATTTTTATTTTGTAATTGTTTTATTTTATTTTTGTATGTTTTGTGATTTTTTATTTGCTTTAATACCTTTCATTTGTTGTTATGACATTGTTTGTGGCTAATTTTTAAACATTAAGGACAATGTTCATTTCTAGGTTTGAGGGTATTGGAGTTTAGCATGTATTATTTTTTTTCTTAATTAAAAAAAAAATTAAAAATTGCTTGTTTTTCTTCTATTTGAGTCTTGTTTTGTTTTTGAGTCACTTTCCGAACATTTATGATGAGATAGTGATAAATGTTTGCATGACTTAAATAAAAATTGGATTTCATTTTATTTTAGTGTTTATTTTTTTTATTAAAATTAAAAATTAAAAATTTCTTAAAAAAAAATAAAATTTGGCATTGTTCTATCATGACATGCTTGAAACCTTCTTTACACTTGCCATTTGTTTCATAATTTTCCAATTGAAGGATTTGCATAATCTAAAGAATTGTATGAAGCATAAATTAGACTTATATAACCAACCATATAAAGTGAGCTTTTGAGCCTTGTACTTCAATTCATGAGTGTTATATACATACTCTTATTTTCTTGTCATCTAAGTTGTTGTTTGATCTCATTATTCATTGATTTGGTTGAACACTTAAAAGTCATTCATTCTTGTGCAATTTGACTTCATGACATTTAAAGAAATGATATTAAGGCATTCTTTGGATCGTTTGTGCCTTTCAAGCTAACCTTATGCATGCTTAAGCATGATTTTCCATTGTTAACCATTTTGAGCCTACATGTAAACCTTTTTCTTTCATTTACCAATTTTATTTCCTCGCCTTAGCCCGAAAAACAAATATTTACCTTTCTAAAGAACTCATGAGCTTTAATTTGGATGTGTTTTTCATGCTAAGTTTGGGAAGAGGTGTTACATTTAGAGAAAAAAAAAATCACACAATTGGTGAAAGAAAAGAGAAAAGTTAAGTGGTGGTTGAATGAAATTTCATTTTTGGGCCTTCAAAATAAATTGGTTTTTGTTCAATTAAAGACCTAAATTGATCTTAAATGTCATGTGGTTGAATTGCATCCATTTTCTTACTTTTAAGTGTTTGGCATCCTTCTTGAGATCATATTAATGCAAGTTCTTCATCTTTCTATTTCGAGTTAAGTCCTTATGGTTTAACTCTATTCTCATGTTTATAACTGAGTGTTGCATTATATCCCTCTTCTGAGTGATTCATTTGTGAGAGGACAACTTTGGTGAGATTTGAAGTTAAACTTATGCTTTGTATGATTTTTGAAATTGTGTGAAAACTAAGATTGGGGAATTTGTTGCATTTGGCTATCACACTATACACTTTGGGCATGTTGTGTTTTGAACTTTGCCGCTTTGTAAATAATGTCTAAAAATTGAGCTTTTATTGTTAAAACTTTTAAGTCATGTGCATGAGTCATTTCTCTTCAGAAAATGTTCGGAAAGATTGTTTTGAGTTCTTTTTATTTTTGTAATTGTTTTTTGTTGTGTTTTGTTTTCGTTTTTTTTTTGTTAATGTAATTATGTTTGTTTTTGTTTTTGGTTTTGCTTAAAGACTAACAATCTTTTAAGTTTTCTAACCATTTTGTTTTGTAGAGTTAGAAAAACGTTTGTGGGTATTGATATTCTGTTAAACCCTCAGGAGACACAACTCCTCCTACTAGGGATGCCTAGAGGTTTAAAGGCTTGTTGCATATGCTAAATGCAATCGAGTTACCTACGAAAGTGGTCTAGTTAACTTCTTGTTTTGTTTTTTTATCTGTGTTTTCGTTTTTGTTTTGCTCGAGGACAAGCAAAATCTAGGTTTTGGGGTATTTGATCGGTTCATAATTGTATATTATTTCTTACCCTTCTAGCTTATGATATGGTTATGATTTTGAGTTAAACTTGTGCTTTTAATCCTTTTTGTGTTTATCTTTCAGTTAATTGAGCTTTAGGTAACAATGATGGCTTTGGAGAACATAATTCATGCAATTCAAGCATGTTAAGGCCTAATTTGGATGAATTGAAGAAGAGCTTAAAGACAAATTCATTATGGCTACAGCCCCCTGCCAGTCCAGTTCCGTAGGTCATATTGCAAGTTTTGTTTCAGCAACCTACATAGCTAGAATGAGGCCACATTCTTCATGAACGTTGTTCCAATGGGTGTGTACTATAACATATCCAAAATTCAGCCCCATTGGATAAATCTGGAGTCCGTTACCTAGCAAACACAGAACCATGTTCAGGATGGATCTTATCAGCGTGGAAAATGAGTTAGCAATTTGTTTCGGCCTTAACTTCTTCCTCCGACCTTGGATTGGCCCAACTAACATATGGCTGGAAAGAAGACATTCTGAACTTCAATTTTGAGTGCTTAAAGTCCTAATTTGATTAAGAGAAGCCCAAGTTGTAAGCCCTTGAAGTTACTGGTCATGATGACCTCAGCATGTGCTGGTTGGATGCTTAGTCATGGTGAGCTAGGCATGAGCTATCATTTCTGGTTGGAAGCTTGGTCATGGTGACATGAAGATGAGCTAGGGCTGCTGGTGAGATTAATTGGTGAAGTGCATCAACCATTCAAGATTTTCTAATACAAGTGCATCACCCAATTTAGATTTTCTAATACAAGTGCATCAACCATTTCAGATTTTATAAAACAAGTGTTGTATGCATTAGCCATATTGAATTCAGATTTTCACTTCCCCTAGGCCTATAAATAGGGAAGTTCTCTAGGCTTGTAAACACACCCCAAGGGGGGGAGCTCTCAAACACTTCTCTAGAGCTCCCTTCCCTTCTCTCCCTCAAATTCTCTTAGTTTCCCTTTGTAGTTCTCAATTGTTGTAATAAGATCATTCTACTCAATTTTCTTTCTTCTAAATTCTCCAAACACTTCTTTATTCTCTTTCAAATTCTCTAAAGTCTCCATGTTCTTGAAACACTTCTTAAACACATTCTCTTCCAAACATTCTCCAATTCCTCAAACACATTTCCTTTCTCTCCTCCAAATTTCCTCAAACACATGTCTCTTCTCTTCCAAAATCCTCAAAGCTCTCAAACATTTCTCAAACACTTTCTTCTCCCTCCTCAAAGTTCTCAAACACTTCCTCAAAGTTCTCTTAGTTTCCTTAATGTTTTCTTAGTTGTAATTTATTTTTCTTGTAATGTACATTCTTTCTTCTTGTTTTGTTTCTTTTGTTTTTATTTTTGTTTTGTGTAGGAAAATTGAATTGGATCATTCAATAACCAATCCCTGTGGAATCGACCTCGCACTTACATATGCTAAACTACCAACGGCTCGTGCACTTGCGAGTATCACAAGTTGAGGATGCAGCTGAATCCATTTTGGTGCAGCTGAAATCTACACAACAATAAGTGACTAGCCATTAAGTGGGAAAGAAGAACATATTCGAGCTTATAAATTTCTTGAACGAGTTAGAAAGATTCATGTTGAAGTGGAGACACAACTGAAACGTTCTCAGCAACGATATAAAGCTTGCCATGATAAGCATCGTGTGCCATGTAACTTGAACGAAGGTGTCCTAGTATGGTTACACCTTGGAAAGGAGCGGCTAACCGGTGAAGGCAAGAAACTGAAGCCTATTCATTATGGACCATTCAAGATCATCACACAAATTGGTGATAATGCCTTTCAACTTGAATTACCACCATACATGCATATGTACTCGGTCATTAATGCCGAGAATCTTAAACTTGTTGAGCCATCTCTACTTGATGATGATCCTAACGAAGACACACGCCTTCCATCAGTTGATGACTTAAAGACTAAACGAGAAGATCCTTTGCAGGAGGATTGTATCTTGGAATAGAAGGTTCATGAGACTCGACATGGAAAGTATGAGTATTTCCGTATTGCCAGAAAAAGTCAACTTCCTAGCAAGTTGAAGTGGTATATTCAAGACAAGGCAATAACAGAGTTTCCTCATCTCACAATTTAGCTTGACCAGGAACTCAAGCATCTTAAATGGGGGAGCCATGATCCAAGATGATCTGCCAACAAAAATAAACATAATATAATATAATTTTAGTTAATTTTATTATATTATATTATTAAATTATTTAAATCCATAAAAACTAACGGTTTATAATGAATTGTTATAAACCATAAAAAGTTAATGGTTTTAAATGAGTGAGATTTCAGGCCCTTCATTCTTTATGGCTTAAAATAATTTACTATTTTAGTTTAGTTAATTTTAGCAACCAAACCTTGTATAAATATGTAAGTAATTCATTAAAATGAATCAAGCAATTTTGAAAGTAGAACTCAAAGCAGTTCCTTAGCTTCTTCCTTTTCTTTCTCTAATTGTCTTAAAATTCCTCTCGTTCCCTTTTTCCTATAAACTAGGAATTTGTAGTTCTATCGACTAGAAGTTTTGGATCAAAGAGTCACTAAACTGTTGGGGTTGATCCACTATGATGTTTGTGGCCCTATGTCCACGTCATCAAGAGGAGGCTTCTCATATTTTACAACATTCACCGATGATCACTCTCGGTTGGGCTATGTGTATCTCATGAAGCACAAGTCTAAATCCTTTGAAAAGTTTACGGAATTCAAGAATGAGGCTGAGAAGCAAACATGAAAGAGTATAAGGATTCTAAGATCGGATCGAGGAGGTGAATACTTGAGTACGGAGTTTCTTGATTATTCCAAGGAACATGGCATCATTTCTCAATGGACTCCACTGGGGACTCTAGAACTCAATGGAGTTTCTAAAAGAAGAAATCAAACCTTGATGGGCATAGTTCGTAACATGATGAGTTATATGGATTTACCTATATCCTTTTGGGGATATGCACTACTCACTGTAGTTTACCTGAATCTAGTGCCTTCCAAGTCCATCTCGAAAACCCCATATGAAACATGTTCAGATTTGGGGTTGTCCTACATATGTTAAAAGACCCAATGCAGATATGTAACACCCCATCCCAAAAATCACTGTTCAATTGATTATTTATTGTGAAATTTCATTTTTGCCCTTGGGTGTAGGGGCACTTTAGTCACTTTCTGCTCGGGAAGGATTTTGGGGAATTGAGTGGCACTATTGCGTAAAGCTCGAAGATACGAGTTAGTAGATATGCAGCACGCCCAATTCCAAGTTGTAACGAACGAGAAAAGGTCTAGAAACGAAAAGGACGTAATGGGAATTTTCAAATTTGTTCCTGCTCCAGTACCCACTACAATAACTGGGCCTGCTTTTTATTTGTCTCTCCCTTCCGACATTTCTTCTTCCACTCTTCTCATGCGACTGTTCAACTTCCCGGCCACCAATTGATGTCGTGCACCAGTTGGCCACACCACCTTCACGGAAAGTGTTCCTCTTGTCCTCCTCTACAAAACCCACCCAAGACCCGATTCGAATTTGCGCAGTGAGCTAGAATGGAAGCTGAGAATGAGTTAGGTTTTTACGGCGGTGTTCTTGCATTTTTAGGCGATGGTTTTCGTCGAATGAGGTATGAAACTTTATCTACTCATCACGCACTACTTGTTTATGTACTTAGAATGGATTGATTTTGAGGTTTTGCTATCGATTCTTAAATCTATATTTGGCCGACTTCGGTCAGTATTTTGTCGTGTTCCAAGAGCAAAAGTTGATCCTCTAGTTAGTCTGAATATATTGGTATAGGTATTGTAGGGTGTTTCGACAAATTTTCATCGTAAAAAATTTCTCAAGATAACTATGCGTTGCCGACGGTGGGTGGCGGTGCGTAGGCCACTGTGTGGTGGCCCATTGAGTTCTAAGTTGTTTTCCTTGTCGTTGTGAGCACGACGATATACTCGAATTTGAATTTGGTTATCGTTTGACAATCGGACAGACATTGCACCTATTATGCAATATCCGGGTTAGATAGGTTCGGACAGTTCGATCGGTCCCAATTTCAATATGTTGTTCTCTGTACCTTTTGGATCGTGTAGGAACTTGTTGATCGAGAATCGGAGTCTCGGATACTCTGAGTCAATGATTCTAAGTTTAGGCAAAACGATAGCCTAAACTTCATGCAATTGGCTTAGAACGCTCGATCGTGATCAAACTTTTGGGACTTGTTCAGAGGTCTAGGCCCCACAAGCCTAATTGATCTAGTTGGTGGGCCTCGTTGGCCTAATCGAGATCCTTTTGGTTATGAGGTGTTGTGTTTTTGGTTATTTGTTTTAAATTGGTATTGTACTTTGAGAGTTTTATTAACTGTTATGAATTATTATTCTATAGCTTTTATTTTTTCCAAGCATGATATATCTATGTTTATTTTAATATATGTGTTAAATGGATTAATAATTGGATTGCGTTGCCTTCAGAGATATTGATGTCTTCGTGAATCTTGGTTGCCTTCGAAAATATTGATTTTTATGGACATCCTGGTTGCCTTCGGAAATAATGATGTCTTCAAACACCCTAGATGCCTTTGGAAATATTGATGTCTTCGGACATACAGTTGCCTTTTGAATGTCATCGGACATATGGTTGCCTTCGGATTATTTTGCGTTCTCAGATTGAGTATATCTCCCTAAATCCTGCGAGGGAATTGACGGATTATTTGCGTTCTCAAGTTAAGTATATCTCCTTGAGTCCTGCGAGGGGAATTGATGAATTTGTCTACGCGCGTATGACATTGCCCCATGAGTATTGGATGAATTTGTGTTCTCAAGTTTAGTATATCTCCCTGGGTTCTGCGAGGAATGAGTCTCATGTCGACTGTGGGTTCCCTGAGTTCTACGAGGAATGCATCTGGAGCTGACCTCGTGTCCCCTGAGTTCTGCGAGCTGGTATCACACATGTGGCCACATGTGTGGTACTTGGAATTGATAAATTATGTTCGAGGTACATCTATATGGAGAATAGTGTAGTACCAACGTGTGGTACAATTAACAGGATATTCTTTGCCACCCTGCTCATAATATCTGCAGAGGGTTGGCCAGGTCCCTAGCCACCTGCCCGACTTGTCTACACAGGTGGTTAGCTAGTTTCCCTTTCCTCTGTTGCCTTTGGATTTGAAAGTGTTCTCATATTCCCCTTGGTGGGTGATTACAGGATATATGCACTATGTGGATGATTGCAGGTATGACTTTCAATTAAAAGGTTTGGTTATATAAGTATTTGGGTGTACAATGATATACTAATTGAACAGTTAAGTACATAATTTCATGGCATGGTATTCAATTATATAGCTTGTTGAAATCAAGGTAAAGAATGATTCTAGGAGTTCATCGTTAGTTTGACTTTGATTATTTATGTACTATCTTAATTGTGATTCATGGTAGAAAGAACTACGTGCGGCTTGATCCCTCAGCAAGGGTATGTAGGCAACCTAGGCTAACCTAGGTGCATTCGCAAGTTTATGATTGGTTTGTTATGTTCAGTTATGACAAGATTATTTTGCTGACTTTCGTATGTTGGTAAAGAGGGGGATGAAGCCCATTTAAACTTCTACTAACTGGAGTGTGGCTTATACCTTGTGCTTACTGAATGCTTGGGAATTAATTGAGTTTGCTGCGTAAGTAGATTTCTGGGTTTTGAGCCTGTTTCAGGGGAGACTGTTGGTTTTTAGGAAGAAGTCAAACCCTAAAGCAGTTTTTGGATTAGGGAAAGAAGGGTATTTTGGTCATTCGTGCCCGACACATGCTAGGTGTTGGACATCCCCTCTGCCCAGGAACACCATGCCGTGAGATTTGCGCAGCCAACACTTTTGGCACGCCCAGCTGGGACTCTTGTCAAAAACTCATGGTGGAAGCTGGGGCACAGGCAAAGCTACAAAACAAAACAGTCGAAATGACTTCTAAGACTCCTGAGTCCACCTCACCAATCACTATCACCGTGTCCATGTAAGAGCAAGCAGTGGTGGAGGATCTGATGTCTAAGCAGGCCTCCAGGGATAGAAACATCCTTTATGGCCGCAATGGACAGATTCTCCTCAGAGCTGTGGACGCTTTTTCAGGAGGGGATGCCGGCAACCTAGCCCGCAACAGCCCCTAGAGGGACAGAGAAGCCAAGAGCGCGAAAGGATCGAGCCTTACGGCGAGAGGCGGCAGCCTCGGTGCCTCCTGGCCGCACCCAAGCGTCAGGTTACGGTCAGCATCGCTGCCGCCAACAAATAGCTGGGGGCAGTCCAAGCCAACGTGGGCGAACCCGGGCCAACCTACCCGGCGAGAGGGCGCGTACAGCCCACTCCATGCTTTGGCCGTATCATTAGGGCAAAGTAGCCCCACGCGTTCCGCGATCCAGCCACTCGGCCCAGGTCATACTTTGGCCATCTAGACCCATCCTGGCCCAAGCAACGCGACCGCTGTTTCATCACAGGAGGTCCAGTCGAGAGCAATCCGACTGTTTCACCACCATTGCAGGCGTCGTTGTTTCTGCCAGGCTCTCACCTTCACTACGGTTCGGCCATTCCAACGGCAACGCACACGCACCTAGGCTCTCACCTTCACTACGGTTCGGTCGTACCAGCCGATCCCCTGCTCAGCGGCCCAGCAGATAAGGCCACAAAACGATGTGCAACAGGTCCCGCAGCCGTGTGCGGCCCAACAAGAAGTGCCACCTCAAGGGCTCCGATTCAAAGACGTCCGACGAATGATCGAATACGGCCTAGCTTAGAGGCGGCTGGAAGCGCCAAATATACAAGGCCGTACCCACCAGAAATCGACCGAACCCCCTCTCCCCGAACTATCGATTGCCAGAATTCATGCTATTCTCCGGGGATGGGCATACCTCCTCCATTGAACACATAGGCCGCTTCACGGCCCAGTGTGGAGAGGCCAATTTGGACGCCCAAAAGCTCCGTTTATTAGTTCACTCCCTGACTTTCCGAGAAATTCGGTAAGGGATTGGTCTGATATGGAAAGGATATTCCATGAACATTTCTATCAGACCAACCGAGAAATAACGGTCATCGAGCTGGCAAGGATGAGCCAGGCCTTAGACGAATCACCTCACGACTACCTGCAGCGGTTCAAAACATGCAGGAACTGGTGCCGCACGAACCTACCAGAGAGGGAATTTGTCAAGATGGCTGAAGAAGCATTGGAATTTGAATACCGAAAAAAATTCCAGGGTATCGAATTCCGGGACATGCATTACTTGATCAACAAGGTGGACAGATATGCGTCCTTGTTGAAGGAGGAGATGCAGAAGAAGACGGCTTCAAAGGGACTTACTAAAGAAATCCCATTGTCAGCTACGCCGAAACAGACGGCTCGCCGGAGGCCGATAGCGATGAGGTAGAGATGAGTTCAGCCGAGGTCAACGTAGACAAACCTTTCGTCTGCAAAGGCCTTGTGAAAACCGACAATAGTCGCACAAAAATTCCCGACGCCAAGTTTACGCCACGGGAAACGAGGGCCTATACTTTTGACTTGACAAGGGCCGAGGCTATCTTTGACCTGCTATTGGCAGAGAAAAAGGTCAAATTGTCTTTCGGCCATAAAATTCCAAAACCTGACGAGCTCAAAGGAAAGACGTTTTGCAAATACCACAGTTCTTGGTCTCACAACACCAACAATTGCGTTGTCCTGCGAGACGTCATCCGCAGTTGATAGACGAAAAGAAGCTCCAGTTCCAGAGAAAGCGGCCATGCAGGTTGACTCCAAGCCATTACCTCCACCTGTCGTCAACATGGTCAACGCCCAACTCCGAGCCGAATAAAGGGAGACTCATCGGCCAGCGAAGGGAAAGGAACCGTTGACCGAACCAGAGCCAGTGCTCTGTGAACGATGCAAGTGTGAGGTCGGTCAGCCAAGGCTACAGGAGAACAAAAGGAAGGCCACCGAGCCATCTCAACCAACCATGAAGAAATTTGGCGGCCAGGAGAGCGCTTTTCGACCGACTGGGGGCACAAACCCCCAGTACCTCGATAGGCCACAAAGACGAGGCCACCCTTAGGCCAGCAAAAAATTTCAAACCACTAGTCATATCCTGGATGACCGTTGGTACCATGCACGATGATCGGTGCATATTTACATATCATTTTGTACCCTTTTAACTTATGATTTGGTTATGTTTTGAGTTAAACTTGTACTTTTAATAAGTTTTGTGTTTGTTTCAGTGTTATAAGCATGAGACTCACTAATTGCATTTTGGAGACAAATTAGCTCAAAACGGTGTCTGCAGATCAGTCAACTTCATGGATTGGACTGTACTTACGCAAGAAGAACCAGATGATGAGCCATACATCATTGGAAATATACGGAAGTCTAGTTTCTGTAGAATTTTACGGTTCATGATTCCGAGTCTTCTAGAGAAAGTTATACATGTTTTGGCAACTTAAGGTCAAATTCGGCAGCATCCGCGTTACTGGGCCAAAAATCACATTTGAAGGCCTTCCCAATTTTTCCTTGAGCTCGGCTGCATATTCTTGGAAAGATAAGACAAAGAGCTTGAAGATCCATATTTTTCCAGATTTTTCGGAATGAAGACACAAGCCCAAAACGAGCTCATAAGCTTGCTGGAATGCATTGTCATGCATGACATATGCATGATGAAGTGTTGTTGATTGTGGGAAAGTTTGGTGAAGCATATTCAATACCTATTGTTGAGTGGAATTTTGCAGCAAGAAAATGAATTAAAAGATGTTGAAGTGGATGATGCAACACTAAGCTTAATGACAAGAAGAATTGTTTTCAAATGCAATAGTGTGTTAAGTGATTTAAGTGTTGTAAGTTAGTGAGTTAGTGTGTTTAGAAAATTCAATTGTATAATTCAGATTTTTACTTCCCCTAGGCATATAAATAGGGAAGTTCTCTAAGCTTGTAATCACACCCCAAGGGTGGGAGCTCTCAAGTACCTCTCTAGAGCTCCCTTCCCTTCTCTCCCTTAAATTCTCTTAGTTTCCCTTTGTAGTTCTCAATTGTTGTAATAAGATCATTCTACTCAATTTTCTTTTTATTAAATCTCAAGCACTTCTCTATTCTCTTCCAAACACTCTCCAAACCCTAAACACGTGTCTCTTCCCTTCCAAATTCCCCATGTTCTCCAAACACTTTCTCTTCCAAGATTCTCAAAGTTCCCAAACACTTCTCCCATTCCTTCATCAAATTCTCAAACACTTTCCAAACACTTTCTTCTCCCTTTTCAAAGCTCTCAAACACATGCTCTTCCAAAATCTACAAAGTTCTCAAACACCACTTTCCTTTCTTCTCCAAAAGTTTCCATATTCTCAAACACTTCCCAAACACTCCTCCCTTCTCATTCTCAAACACATCTCTCCTCCCTTCTCCAAATTTCCCAAATACATTTCCCTTCTCTTCCAAAAGTCTCCATGTCTCAAACACTTCACAACCACCTTCCTTTCCCTTCCAAAATCCTCAAGCTTCCCAAACACCTTCCTCCAAATTCTCAAGCTCTCACACACCTCTCTCTTTCTCTCCAAAAACTCTCCATGTTCTCAAGTGTTGTACAAAATCCTTGTTTTATGTTCTTTTGTTTTCATTTTTGTTTTGTGTAGGAAAACTGAATTGGATCATTCAATCACCAATCCATGTGGAATCGACCTCGCACTTACGTACGCTAAACTACCAACGATTCGTGCACTTGCGAGTATCACAAGTTAAGGATGCAGTTGAACCCATTTTGGTGCAGCTGAATCTACGCAACAAGTTTTTGGCGCCGTTGCCGGGATCGGTAACATTGTTTGATTCTATTTGGTTTTCCTACTTTTTGTTTATTATTATTTTTTTTATAACTGGACAGTTTCATGTTTTAAAGTTTATGAGGATAATTGACAAGTTGTGTTTGTAGTCCAACGGACAAGGACAATTGCCTGACAAGCAAGAGAACTGGGTTTGAGTCCCAAGCTTACACAATACAAACAAAAAGGTTCAAGTAGGATGTTGATTATTTATAGTTTATGGTTTCATTCACTTGCTCTTAATTAAATATCTTGTTCAAGTTTACATAAACACCATATGACTCTTGGACTGATTAGTGAATGAATGGGTAGATATTGAAGACAAACACCATGTTTAAATTCTACTTGGTTCTTTATTGTTTTTCTTGTTCTTAATGGGTTCAGAATTTGTGTTTAGACTAAACACCATAGCTAAATGCTTTTTCTGAATACTTGATTAAAACCACACACCATATGGATAATCATATTTGAGAAAGAACGAACTTCATAAGCTAGTTTGATTACTTTGTTGCTTGTTACTTTGAAGCATGAAATTGGATGTGTGTTGATTTTCCTTTCCATTTTAGTTTTTATTTCCTAATCCTTTAATTATGTTTCAAGTTTTTTTTGTGTTCGTTTTAGCAATTTATGACAGCTTAATAAAAATGGAGAGAGATGGCAACCTCAATCATAAGAATGAGGAGTGTGGAGTAGTGGGAGAAGTCGCGACCTCCAAATGCATCATGCTCGACCTAATCGCTTCAAGGGGGAGTATTCCAATCCTTTCTCTTTAGTTGTTTTGTTATTATTTCAGTAATTTCAATTTTCTATTTCTTTTATTAAAAAAAATTAAAAAGATTTTTTATATGAGCTGACTCGTGGTAACTCCAGATGAGCGTCTCCGTCAAAATCCAGTGTCTAGGAGTTCTTTAGGCGACACCTTCGGTGTCTAAGAAGTTTGGATTTTAAGTGGGACCTTTGTGACCCCTCCAACCTTCCTGGATCCCCTGGCTGTGTTTTCTGAGGCCCTTAACTGGTCATCCATGAGTTGCTTGTATATTTGTGTGTTTTAAAAAAACAAAAAAACAAAACAAAACAAAATTTAAAAAAAAAAATTGAAATTTGAGTTTTTATTTATTTTTCCTTGTAAATTGAAATTTGGAACTTCTTTGTTTTTTCTTTCTCTGTGTGGTTCAGTTAGTTGTAAATAATAATAAATTAAAAATAAAAAAAAATCAATTTGGAACTTCTTTGTTTTCTTTTTTTTGTTTTGTTAAGTTAGTTTATGTATTTATTTACGTGGTGTGGTTAGTTAATTTATTTCTGAGTGTTAAAAACACATTTTTATTTCATTTCAAACATTGCAAACAAAGAAAAAAAAGTTAAAATTAAAAATTAAAAAAAAAACATTCAAGTAAATTAAAATAAAAACAACTTCTTCATCTTCATCTTCATCTTCATGGCATGTCTCTATTCTCTCTTACTTGCAGAATTTGCAGCAGCTCCACATGGTCCTCATTCTTTCTCTGCAATGCTTCCACGTGCTGATTGGCAAGGAGAGCCGCTTTTGCAAGTCCGCCACCATAGCCTTCAGGGAAGCTACTTCCTCGCCAATAATCGCATGCCCAAGTTGGTAGCCGAGACCGCGTGAGCGCCGTTAAATTGTGGGACTCCTCCACTACTGCCTTGTCAGACCTCTTTGCCACATGCAGATGATCTGTCGATGTGAGCTTGCTGCCAATCATGCCTTCCAACAGGCACTGCTCGTTCGGCACTGCCTCAGAAAAGTTCGGTATTACCTCAGCAAAGTTTGAGGCCGTACCGTGATGATATGTGGCGTTTGGGAAGACATGGTTTGGACGAGCCCTTATCTGCGCATTCGGTGGCGCAAGGGACAATTCAAGGCTAAGATCATCAAGGTGAGTGCATGAGGATGCCATTGTTTAGTTTTTGGATTTTTTTAATGTTTTTCTTTGAATTGGCAGGAAGAAATGCGGGGTGCTCTTCTACTTCACCGAGATGAGTTTAAATAGACTTATACAGACAAGGGAGCCGAAAGTACTTCGGATCTAGAGGGTGCTATCCTGTGCTCTTTTTCTCGGATCCCTTCATTTCTGGCGCAAATTGCGAGCACGTTTTTTTTTAAATGGGAGCATGTCTACACTTTCACTTACTTTTGCCTCCCTGTTTTCTGATGTTTGTGTTTTTGCTTTTTCAGTTGTTATTTTATTTTATTTTATTATTTTTTCTTTTTCAATTGTTTTCTTCTTGTTTGTCAGGTTTCTCAAAAATTTAATTTGAAGAAGAGACAAAATTAAAGATGCGTCTTGGACACCTGGTGCAAGAATCCCAACTCTTCTTTTAAAGTCTTGTTTGAATTGTGTGTTTATTTCAGTTTTTATTTTTATTTTGTTTTTATTTAATTAGTTTGTATAATTTAAAACTCATAGGATATTCTTTGAAGGAGCTAAACTTTTGGTAACTCCAGTGAGCAACCGCAGTCTATCCAGAGTGTCTAGGAGTTCTTTAGGCGGCACCTTCGGTGTCTAAGAAGTTTGGGTTTTAAGAGGGACCATTGTGACCCCTCCAACCTTCCCGGATCCCCTGGCTGTGTTTTCTGAGGCCCTTAACTGGTCATCCTTAAGTTTTTCTCTTAAAATAAACAGTTACTTGTGTATTTACTTAACTAAAAATAAAACGCATGTTTGGGTTTTCATGTTTTTGTTTGATAGTCGTTCTTTAAATTTAGGGTCAATTGTCTCTTTGAAATAGCATAACGTTTTTATTTCCCAATTAAAAAAAAACAAATACACTTTTAAAATAAATATTAAATAAAAACTAAAATCATTTCTTCTTGGCGCTCGGTGTCTCGACCATAGGAGCTTTTAGTTTGGCCCTCTGGCCGTCCTCTTCGGGGCTTCACGCACAACCTCTTGGGGCTCATCACTTGAGCTCCCAAAGATCGCAATCTTAGCTTCAGCGTAACTACTCTCGCGATTTGGTTTCTTGGGTTTACCCGGTCGGTCTAGGTCTTCCAGCTGTTTTCGCATGTCGCGAGAGTACAACTCTACCATCTTTGACAGGCTCTTATTCTCGTCCCGCAACACTTCTAGCTGGTGTCGATTCACCTCCACTATCCTGGCCCTCTCCCTTTTCAAGCTTTTTATAGCACTCTGACACTCTTCAACCATACTTCGCTCCGCCGCTAACTGACCTTTCAACACCTCTACCTCATGGGACTTCGCAAGTAGGCGATGACCCAAACTTGCGACACATGCTGTACTCTTCACGCTCAGTGCCAGGGCATCGCTCGTGACCCGGTTGTCATCCCTTGTCCCGAACACACGTATATCTTTAGGAGTCACTAAATTTCTGCCCACTCCAATGGCAACATCATTGTCCAGGAGTATTGAGTCAGCTCCTCACAGGCCCCCTTACGGAGGCAAAGTAGGGCATCCATACTGGTGCTCCTGCTTGGCCTCATGTTTGAGTCGGTTGAGCTAGGTTGAGATCCAACGAAAATGGGTGGGAAGAAGCCATTTGATTTCTCACTTTCTTTTTCTTTTTCTTGCTTCTTTTCTCTTTTGTGTTTCTGAGTTTGTGTTTTTTGTTTTTTCCCCCATCTTTTTCCTTCTTATAGAGTCTTTCACAAACCCTAACCATTGCAGCGTCTAAGCATTTTCTGAATCCCCAGCATTCCTCGAGTCCCACAACCTTCTCACTTTCCAACCGTTTCCAACTCATTTGTCACGACTTGCTTTGTTTGAACGGACGCGTTAGAGCAAAGTCGTCGCGCCTTTCCATGAGCCCGTAATTTCTGCTTGTGGAGTCTGCGGCGCCTCTATGCGTCGACACGTGTCTCGCCCTGTCGTTGGTCCCTTACACTAACCGAGACAAAATTAGGACCCATGTTTCAGAATCCAATTCACGTTTCATCTTAAATAATAAAAAAATTATTAAAATTAAAACATGTGGGCTTCAGATTTCATTTTGGGTCGGGTTTTACCGTTGTTGGGTTAATTTCATTGTGGGCTTTGGGCTTCAAAATTTTTTTTTGGGTTTCAGAATTGTGTGATTAGGGTTTACTGTTTCATTTTTTTTTTGTTTGTTTGTTTGTTTTGTAATTTTTATTTTTGTACTTATTTTATTTTAGTTTGTTTTGTGATTTATATTTATTTTTGTACCTTTCATTTCTTGTTATGACATTGCTTGTTCCTAATTTTTAAACATTGAGGACAATGTTCATTTCTAGGTTTGGGGGTATTAGAATTTAGCAAGTAAATTTGGTTTTTCTTAAAAAAATTAAATATAAAAAAAAATTGCTTGTTTTTCTTCTATTTGAATCTTGTTTTGCTTTTGAGTCACTTTCCGAACACATTTGATGAGATTGTGATAAATGTTTGCATGACTTAAATGAAAATTGGATTTCATTCTATTTTATTAAAAAAAAATTTTAAAAAAGTAAAAATTTAAATTTAAATAAACAAATAAATTGGAATTGTTCTAGCATGATATGCTTGAAACCTCCTTTGCACTTGCCATTTGTTTCATAATTTTTCAATTAAAGGATTTGCATGATCTAAAGAATTGTATGAAGCATAAATTAGACTTATATAACCAACCATATAAAGTGAGCTTTTGAGCCTTGTACTTCAATTCATGAGTGTTATATACACATACTCTTAATTTCTTGTCATCTAAGTTGTTGTTTGATCTCATTATTCATTGATTTGGTTAAACACTTAAAAAGTCATTTATTCTTATGCAATTTGATTTCATGACATTTAAAGAAATGATATTAAGGCCTTCTTTGGACCGTTTGTGCCTTTCAAGCTAACCTTATGCATGCTTATGCATGATTTTCCATTGTTAACCATTTTGAGCCTACATGTAAACCTTTTCTTTCATTTACCAATTTTATTTCCTCGCCTTAGCCTGAAAAACAAATATTTACCTTTCTAAGGAACTCATGAGCTTTAATTGGGATGTGTTTTTCATACTAAGTTTGGGAATGGGTGTTACATTTCGAAGGAAAAAAAAATTCACACAATTGGTGAAAGAAAAGAGAAAATTTAAGTGGTGGTTGTATGAAATTTCATTTTTGGGCCTTCAAAATAAATTGATGTTTGTTCAATTAAAGGAAAGGAGTATGAATCAATGTAAATGAAGGTATAAGGAGTTTTGATCATGTAAAAAAAAAAAAATCTAATCGTGATGATTCGAAGTCTTGTAAATAATTATTTTATGCTCTTACATTGCGAGTTCCTTGGACTTTGTATTATCCATACCTTTCATTTCTTACTCACCTTTCTCCCTTGGCCCAATTACAACCTTTACTAAAGACCTAAATTGATCTTAAATGTCATGTGGTTGAATTGCATTCATTTTTCTACTTTTAAGTGTTTGGCATCCTTCTTGAGATCATATTAATGCAAGTTCTTTATCTTTCTATTTCGAGTTAAGTCATTATAGCCCTCTTCTGAGTGATTCATTTGTGAGAGGACAACTTTGGTGAGATTTGAAGTTGAACTTATGCTTTGTATGATTTTTGAAATTGTGTGAAAACTAAGATTGGGGAATTTGTTGCATTTGGCTATCACACTACTACACTTTGAGCATATTATGTTTTGAACTTTGCCGCTTTGTAAATATTGTCTAAAACTGAGCTTTCATTGTTAAAGCGTTTAAGTCATGTGCATGAGTCATTTCTCTTCAGAAAATTTTCGGAAAAATTGTTTTGAGTTCTTTGTGTTTTTGTTAATGTAATTTATGTTTGTTTTTGTTTTTTTTTGTTTTTGCTTAAGGACTAACAAATCTAATAAGTTTTCTAACCATTTTTTTTTGTAGAGTTAGAAAAACGTTTGTGGGTATTCAATATCTGTTAAACCCTCAGGAGACACAACTCCTCCTACTAGGGATGCCTAGAGGTTTAAAGGCTTGTTGCATATGCTCAATGCAATCGAGTTACCTACGAAAGTGGTCTAGTTAACTTTGTTTTTATCTTTGTTTTCCTTTTGTTTTGCTCGAGGACTAGCAAAAACTAGGTTTGGGGGTATTTGATCGGTGCATTGTTGAGCCTATTCTTAACAACTAAAATGAGTTATTAAAAACAGCAACTTTAATTCTCGCAAGTGCACGAACCGTTTATAGTATAGCTTATGTAAATACGAGGTCGATCCCACGGAGAATGGTAACGTGGTTGCAAGTTAAACTACTTAGAATGCTGGGAAAACAAAAAACAAAGAAACACACTAACTAACAATGGCAAGGTCTAGGACAGAATCCTAGCACCACACACGCACTCAAAATGGGGGGTTTTTGTTGTTGAAGTGAAAACAAGAGAATGAAATGGAAGTGCTAGAAAGTAACAATGGCAGCAATCAACAAGTTGTGAAACAATGATTGAGAAGTGTTAGAGCCTTGGAATCCACCACTAGTTTTCCTATCCAAGTTATGAATGCATAGAAAGTGACTCAAGCTTCATCAACAATAGATTATCGCATACAAGCCTATGGTATCTAGGTGCAGGATGCATGATTCTCCTAAGGCATGTAATTGTGCATGGTATCTACACAACACGTGATCTCTAATATGCAACCTAAGCATGGTATCTACTTAGAATAAAGCATACAAGAGTCATTAAGTTCCCTGAGAATATGATAATCACACAAGTCCTAGAACATGGTATCTGTCCTAGTCAACCTATGGTCATTAACCCCTTGAATGATTCTTAGGCCATTCATGTGTTGCTTGTGAAAGGAGAGTAGAATTGTTGAATCTAAACCCCTTCCCAACCTGTGCTAGATGCATAAAATCCTAGTTAGCTACTCCAAGAAAACATACATCAAGCACATAATAAACTGGAGATTAACAACTTGGCAATGAAAGCAAAGAAATCAATTCACTATGAAATCATCCATAACATTGAATATTCATGACTAGGGCTTCATCCTAAGCCCTAACTAAATGGATTAGTTAAACATAACTATGAATACAGAAAATAAGAAATACATAGATAGAATAAAGAGAATAGAAGAACTAGTTGGTGGCAGCAACTCCCAGGACAGCTCCAAGCTCTCCCTCCTTTGCAGCTAGCTCTCTTCTCTCTTTGTGGTGAATCTGAATGTGTGTATGAGAGTAATGGATGAAGTGAATGTGTGTGTCTCCCTTTCTTGTGAATGAGCTGCAACTCTCTATTTATAGACTTCAAATTCGTCCTCCCAATGGCTGGTGTGGACAGTCCACCATAAATCCTGGAAACTGCTCCTTGATTTGTGGAAACATGTTTTCCCATAATTAAGCATGCCATGTTTTGCTCCTTGGGACTTCCAATGCTGAAATGCCTCCCTAATTTGCTCAACATGTTAGGTCTAAAGTCAGATACAGCTCAGTTGAGGCACAAGGCTCAAAGGGAGTGTGGAACACAAGGCACAATAGCTGGCAGCTGCATATTAAAATCCTCCTGAGTATGCTTCAGTGTTTGATGGGCTAAGGACTCCAGTTATGTTCAATTGGGCTGAATTTTGGATATGTTATACTAGACACCAATCTGAACAACGTCTGTGAAGGACGTCTCCTCATCCAAGTTGTGTATAGTGCTGAAATGAGGCCTGCAAGATGACCCACGAAATTGGACTGACAAGGACTGTGACCCAAATTGGGTATGTCTTTAAGTTTATATTCCTCTTGTGCCAATAAGCCCTTAACATGCATGGATTGTATCAGATGTGATCTCTTGCTGCCTTAAGCTACAAAACACACAAACATAGGTAAGTGACTCGAAATAAAGAGAAACTAAACAAAATCACCAAGTAAAGAAGGCATGCAAATGTGTGAAATTATGAACTTATCATGCATATTTACATATCATTTTGTACCCTTTTAACTTATGATTTGGTTATGTTTTGAGTTAAACTTGTGCTTTTAATAAGTTTTGTGTTTGTTTCAGTGTTATAAGCTAGAGACTCATTAATTGCATTTTGGAGACAAATTAGCTCAAAACGGTGTCTGCAGATCAGTCAACTTCACGGATTGGACTGTACTTACTCAAGAAGAACCAGATGATGAGCCATACATCATTGGAAAGATACGGAAGTCTAGTTTCTGTAGAATTTTACGGTTCATGATTCCGAGTCTTCTAGAGAAAGTTATACATGTTTTGGCAACTTGAAGTGGATGATGCATCACTAAGCTTAATGACAAGAAGAATTGATTTCAAATGCAATAGTGTGTTAAGTGATGTAAGTGTTGTAAGTTAGTGAGTTAGTGTGTTTAGAAAATTCAATTGTATAATTCAGATTTTTACTTCCCCTAGGCCTATAAATAGGGAAGTTCTCTAAGCTTGTAATCACACCCCAAGGGGGGGAGCTCTCAAGCACATCTCTAGAGCTCCATTCCCTTCTCTCCCTTAAATTCTCTTAGTTTCCCTTTGTAGTTCTCAATTGTTGTAATAAGATCATTCTAGTCAATTTTCTTTCTATTAAATCTCAAGCACTTCTCTATTCTCTTCCAAACACTCTCCAAACCCTAAACACATGTCTCTTCCCTTCCAAATTCCCCATGTTCTCCAAACACTTTCTCTTCCAAGATTCTCAAAGTTCCCAAACACTTCTCCCATTCATTCATCAAATTCTCAAACACTTTCCAAACACTTTTTTCTCCCTTTTCAAAGCTCTCAAACACATGCTCTTCCAAAATCCACAAAGTTCTCAAACACCACTTTCCTTTCTTCTCCAAAAGTTTCCATATTCTCAAACACTTCCCAAACACTCCTCCCTTGTCTTTCTCAAACACATCTCTCCTCCCTTCTCCAAATTTCCCAAATACATTTCCCTTCTCTTCCAAAAGTCTCCATGTCTCAAACACTTCACAAGCACCTTCCTTTCTCTTCCAAAATCCTCAAGCTTCCCAAACACCTTCCTCCAAATTCTCAAGCTCTCAAACACCTCTCTCTTTCTCTCCAAAAACTCTCCATGTTCTCAAGTGTTGTACAAAATCCTTGTTTTATGTTCTTTTGTTTTCATTTTTGTTTTGTGTAGGAAAACTGAATTGGATCATTCAATCACCAATCCCTGTGGAATCGACCTCGCACTTACATACGCTAAACTACCAACGGTTCGTGCACTTGCGAGTATCACAAGTTGAGGATGCAGTTGAACCCATTTTGGTGCAGTTGAATCTACACAACACACGACCTGGGGGTAGGGCCGAACCACTCAATGAGAACTCAGCTGAGGAGAATGGAGAGGCAGGTTCAACAGGCCAGAATACAGACGACCAAGGCCGAGGGTTCCAAGCGCCAAAAGAAAATGGCAACTCAGACGGGCTACCATCTGTACCAATTGTCCCGTCTACAATGAAGACGATCAGCATTGACCCGCCGAGGACGTGGCGCCCTAAGCAGAAAGAGAACCCTCGTGGAACGACGACCGTTTCGATTCAGCCGAAGGCCGTGGCCCTGAGAGAGAATAGACGAGGGTATCATCAATGTCTATCACGGAAAAGACCCCCCTTTCTCGGCCAATGGTCTGTCTTTTCTCATGGAATTCCATAAAGACCATTGGGCCACCGACCTATACGGCACGACCCGGAGAACCGTGAAATCGTGGAGATAGCCCTCAAAAACACAAATGCGGAAGAGCTCCTCATTACCAGCGGATCCGACTCGGCCATGAAGGCCGTACACCAGGCAAACAGGAAGCCAGAGCGAGAGGGATGCTAGGTTACCAGCCCGACCTCGGAGGATTGGAGGCTAAGGCCCCCTTCAGCAAGGTTGGTCTGACGATTGAGGAAAAGACCCGGGTAAGCCGTTTGGAGGATTACTTAACAGCCAGGGGATACGTTGGCTAAAGCTAGGCAGGCCCTCATGAAGAAGGTCAAGGCCTCGAACCCCCCTGAGATCAAAGTGTCCATGGACGATACCCCTGGGACTGTAAGGCCTATGGTCGAAGGCCCCGCGACCCTTTCTTTGGACATGAGGCCGAAAACGACCCCACGCTGGGAATCTCCGATGAAGAATATGAGGGGATCCTCTGGATGGTTTAGGAGAAAATCCTCGCTGAGGAACGGATGTGAGGTCGAAGAGGAGGCTGGGAATCTCATGTAGAGGGTGTGCCCGTGTCCAAGGTCTTCGTTGACTGTGGGGCGACGGTCAACATCCTTCCTTATTCCCTGATGAGGAAGCTGGACAAGTCAAAGGAGGACCTCATCCCCAGCGACGTGGTCATGAGCAGCTTCGTAGCGATAAATCCAAGACCATCGAGGTGTTGCCGTTAAAAATCACCGTGGCCGACTAGACAAGAGTCGCGGCCTTCTACGTAGTGGAATCCAGTGTGGACTACAATATATTGCTCGGTCGTGACTAGATCCACCAATATGGGTGCATACTGCCCTTGCTTCTTCCAACTGTAATTCTTTTGGGACGACCAGAAGGTGTCTATACAGCCGGCCGACGAGAAACCTTTCGAGGCCAACGCCGTGCAAGCTCGAATTTACGACGACGACATTGGATGGGTTGTCCTCACCGGCCACGATGCAAGCGGTCGACCGACCAGGACAACGGCCCAGAAAGTGCTGGAGTTAGGCGCCCAGAATGTTCGGCAGGATTCGGCGCACGAAGTATTGATTGACCTCACTAGTCTTTAGATGACAGACAAGGCCACTAAAGAAGAGGGAGCAGCGGCCGTGACCAATCTGCTGGAAAGACTGCTGGAACATTGGGCGGAGGAATCCTTACGGCTAAACTCACTAATCAACTTGATCGAATTCCTCCACGAATCAGACGAGATGGACGCTTTGATTTTTGACGACCTGGAAACGGCGCTCGCCGAGATGGAGAATGACTACCCCGAGGTCCAGGACTTTTTATTAGAAATAAATGTAGGGTCGGAGGCCGAACCACGGCCTCTTTTTGTAAACCAACTTTTGGACCCTAGTTAGCGGCCGAGATTATCGGCCTGCTCCATGAATATAAGGATTGTTTTGCTTGGGATTACCATGAGATGCCTGGATTGCCAAGAAGTTTGGTTGAGCACGAATTAAAGATCAAGGAGGGGTTTAGGCCTTTCCAACAGTCGCCGAGGCGGTTCTCGACCGAAGTACAACTTAAAGTCAAGGAGGAAATTGAACGGCTCCTTAAAGCCGTCTTCATCCGAATGGCCCGGTACATTGAGTGGTTGGCTAACATCGTACCAGTTTTGAAGAAGACTGGGGCTTTGAGGGTTTGCACCGATTAGAGAAATCTGAATCGCGCAACCCCCAAGCACGAGTACCCCATGCCTATGTCAGGACCTCCTGGTAGATCGGAGCTGCAAAGCACGAAATCCTGTCTTTCATGGACGGCCATGCTGGTTACAACCAAATTTTCATAGCCGAGGAAGATGTCCACAAGACGGCCGGGCCCAGGCGCAATCGGAACCTATGAGTGGGTGGTCATGCCTTTCGGCCTAAAGAATGCCGGCGCGACATACCAGCGAGCTATGAACCTTATTTTCCATGACCTTATAGGCCGGACCGTTGAAGTCTATATCGACGACGTGGTCGTAAAATTCCCATCCAAAGCCAACCACATAGGAAATCTCTTACAGGCTTTCAACTGGATGCGAGCCCACAGCCTAAAAATGAACCCGAAGAAATGTGCTTTCGGCGTCACCGCCGGGAATTTCCTCGGTTTCTTGGTTCACCAACGAGGAATCGAGGTAGATAAAAATAAAGCTACGGCCATTATGGCGGCCCCTCCGCCAAGGACCAAGAAGGAGCTCCAGTCCTTCCTCGGTAAGGTCAACTTTTTAAGGCTTTACATTTCGGCTTCAGAGGGCTCTATCGGCTGTCTGTTGGCTCAAACAACGAATCTGAACGAGAACAAGCAGTGCACTATCTGAGCCGTACCCTTAACGTCGTCGAGCTAAACTATTTGCCGATCGAGAAATTGTGCTTGGTACTTTATTTCACGGCTTCTAAGTTGCGCCATTACATGCTTCCTTCGGTCGTTTAGATCATCTCCAAGACCGATCTCATCAAATATATGCTCACTCGGCCGATCATACGTGGCCGAATTGGGAAGTGGGCGATGGCATTGTCCAAATAAACCTTCCAATATGTGGCTTAGAAGTCGGTCAAGGGTCAAGCATTGGCCGATTTCTTGGCTCATCACCTGGTTCAGGGGAGGAAGAGGAGTTGGAGGTTGAGATCAGGCATGGCCCGCATGGAAAAGAACTACTGGACCATGTACTTCGACGGCTCCAGCTTGATTTCAAATGCACCAATAATCAGGCCGAATACGAAGCGCTTATCATCGGTCTCGAAATCCTAAAAGAAATGAAGGCAACTCATGTTTTGGTCTACGGTGATTCTCAGCTAGTAATTAACCACTGACCGGGGGAATACCAGGTGCACGAGCGAGAATCTAACCATGTATTATGTGATGGCCCTCAATATGGCCAACACGTTTCTCAGGATCTCCTTTGTTCACGTACCGCGCACCGAAAACCATGAGGCCAATGAGATGGCCTAGGTGGCGTCGGGCGTGAATATTCCGGACGATGACCACGATCGAGAGGCGTACCTTGCGACTTTGGCCGAAAGGGGAATGACAACGCAAGTGTCATCGGCTGAGATCACCGACGAAGTCAACACGGCCGAAGCCGATTGGCGCTAACCTATAGTGAAGTATTTGCGCGACCCCCTGGGCAGCCATGAGAGGACTATACGTTTCTGGGCTCGGTGTTATTTAATTTATCAGGACGAGCTGTATCGAAAGGGATCAGACGGCTTGTTGCTCCTATGTCCAGGCGCCGAAGACAGCAAGGTTATCATGATCGAATCCCACGAGGGGATTTGCGGTGCTCATCAGCCCGGCGTCAAGATGAGATGGTTGGTTCGGAGACACGGTTATTACTGGCCGACCATTCTAAAGGACTGCATAGAATATGCGAAGGGATGTATCAAGTGTCAAATCTACAGCCCCATACATAGGGTACCGGCCAAAGCCCTCCACCCGGTTACTAAACCATGGCCGTTCAGAGGGTGGGCCGTGGATATCATCGGCAAAATCCATCCGGCCGTGTCCAACCAACACACATGGATTTTGGTGGCAACCGACTATTTTACTAAATGGGTCGAGGCAGAGTCCTATCGGTCAATTTCTAGCGCACAGGTGGTCAAATTCTTTGAGAATCACATCGTCCATAGATTCGGTATACCTGAAACTATCACAGCCGATAACGGCCCAGCTTTTGCATCGGCCGAGACTCGGGAGTACACCGAAAGGATGGGGATCAAATTGGTCCACTCAACAGCTTACTCCCCAGTCTCAACGGACAGGACGAGGCGAGCAATAAGGTAATCAAGGGCATCCTCGAGAAAATGATTGAGGAAAAACCTAGAGTATGGCACGACTTGCTCCCTGAAGCCCTTTGGGCTTACCGAATCTCAAAACGATCGGCTACGGGCACATCCCCTTATGCCTTAACCTACGATCATGACGCCATCGTTCCAATGGAGTTAAAAATTCGGTCTCTCCGTGTGGCCGAACAGCCTGGGCAAGAAAGGAAAAACTATGCGCAAGCCATGGGGCAGAAGCAGATTGCGACGAGGGCCTATAACAGAAGGGTCAAGCGAAAGACGTTTGCCGAGGACAACTTGGTATGGCGAGCCGTGCTTCCTGTCGGGACTAAGGACCCTCGGTTCGGCAAATTCTCACCTAACTGGGAGGGACCGTTTATTATCGAACGAATCCTCGGCCGAGGTGCATTCCAGTTAAAGGATAGGGATGGAGAATGGCACAACTTGCCAATAAACGGCCAGGTATTTAAAGAAGTATACCCCGTCATTATGGGAGACGGCCGAGAATGGGTTATGAGGTTTGGCAATTAGCAAAAATGAAGTAAACAACGCAACAAAGATGAAAGAAAAAGCATACTTTCAAACAGAAGGAAAGAAAATCATACTTCATTTAGTTTAAAAAGGGGTCACGTTTACAAGGAAACGGCCAGGTCATGGCCGATTACAAATACACATGAGAAAAGATTACATCCTAAGTCTACGAACAACGGCTTCGTGGTCTCCTCGCTGGACAGGGCAGACGTTTCTCCCCGAGGCATATCTCCGCCACCCATATCGTCACCAACCACAGCAGACTCAAAGCCAAGGCTTCACTCAGGCCATGGCCGAGGCCGTCACCTGGGTGCAGAGACGGCCAGGTGAAGCCAGGCCGTCATCCTGGACATGGGTTCAGCTGACTTAAAGCCAAGGCTTCACTCAGGCCATGGCCGAGGCCGTTTGTCTCTGGGTACAGCCGGGTGAAGTCAAGGCCGCCACTTCGGTCATGGGTACAGCTGGGGGGCCTAGCCAGATGGGCATGGCCAAGATAGAATCATCATACTAGGTTTTCCCATCTTCATCAATCGCATGGCAGTTTCTCCTCGGCCTCATAAGGAGGAAGTTCGTACCCCTCCTGGGCTGGGAAGGAATCTCGACCACGTCATGGCCTTGGCTCACGTCGACTTTCCAAGACGGAAGACAGTTGGTAGGCAGGAGGTATGGCTAGACCCCGGTTTTGGAAACGCTACAAAGGGGGCCATTAGAGCAAGTAAGAATGGAGGAGAAAGGGCTAGAAGAGGAACGGAGCCCAAGAATCAACGAAAGGCTCGAGAGTGGTTAAAGCAAGTGAAGAAGTCACTAAGCAAGAGAAGGCTGAGAAAGCTAGGAAGTTCAGAGTGAACTCTTGGGGAGCATAGACTTGAGGATTCTGAAGGTGTGAAGAAAGAACGAAGGAGTTTGGGTCTTTATCCTGGCCCTGGAATTCAAAAAACGAAAAGTGGGATTCTCGAAAGGCGAAACGACCTGACAACACACTCGGAGTACGCAAAGATATGTCAGAAACCTGGTGGCCGACGTTTCGGTTGACGATGCGAAATAACGCCTCGCAAAGTCTGGGCAATGATGGCCTGCACGACATGCTTAAGCATTAAATGCGCCGCTGACCTCGCATTTAATACCCCAGTTGTCAATCACTTCAGAAGGAATGCAAAGGGTCCATCCCCTGGAATCCATTCGGCCCCTACCCATGCCGAGACCGAAGAATCCGAGGATGTGGGGGCAATGTTTGTACCTGATAAATCACGGTCATACACTAACCGAAGGGGCTTCCTTTTTCGGCCCTAGCACTTGCTCGTGAACTAAAACTTGGCGTTTTCGTCAGATGTTTGGCCTTCCTAAAAACAAAGGAAAAGTTGCGAAGGCATAATCATCTCGGTCTCGACCACGGCATCGTAGGCCGAGGCTGAAGGACGAACAAAATCACGACCAAAAGAATTAGAGTTAAATCACCATGTGACGGCAGGGTCCCACACTTCATTTAATGAAGTAACGTCTCTGACTAGCAAAACCACTGGCTACAAAGAGGCATTTAATGCATGAGGGAAGAAGGGAAGTGACTAACGTCAGGATTTGGCGACAGGAATCAGAGTGGTTAAGCGCAGACATTCTTACAAATTTCTTACAGCTTGAGAGATTAGGTGACCAGCTATCAGAGCAATAAATGCGTCCCACGGCCAGAAGCGCAGAATCCACGATCAGGGGGCGGCTGAGATTTACCAGGATTTATGGGGTCACACCACCATGCTTCACGATCCCAAATGTCGATTAGACTACCCACTTGTTCTAATCAGGCTCCACCGTGCAAATTTTCAGCCTCGATTACTCCTTTAAGAGCTCTTCCTATAAATACAAGGCTCAAGCTACATTCAAAGGGTTCAAACACCAAACCAAAGCATCCCACGGAGAAAATTATATTCCATGTAATGAACTTTCAATATCTTTACTTGCTTTCCTAGGAGTAGTGTTAGATTGTAAGGAAAATCTGTTCATCAATATATCATACGACCCTTGATTTTCAAGGCGCCGGAGCACCATCTTTGTTACTCTCTCATTTACCCCATATATCATACGACCGTCGCTCACTGAGCAACGCGCCGGAGCATCGCCCAAAATCCACCACCAACACCACCACTAAACGGCCTTGTAGCTCAGGCCGTGAACCTGACGGCCGAGATCAGTTCCTCTCTCGGCCACAATTGTTTGATTAGAAGTCGAATTCAAACAGGCGCACCACTTAACCATTTCATCCACATCACCATCTCGACGCACGGAGACCGTGCTGGCACGCCCGCGCATAACCGCACCGCATCCAAAAGAAGGAAGCCACGTGTTAACGCACATCCCCTCGGCCCCGGTACCACCAGGCCGTGAGATTTGCGTAGCCAACAGCTTAATTCTCTTAAAGGGAAAGTTAATTGTTTATTAGTAAATGTCTCATTAACAGTTACATATGCTTAAACAATAAGTCCAAGGGATGTGAGATAGAGAGAGTAATCTAAGGAAGTTTGATTCATAAGACTTATCCTCTATTATCCTCATGTACTAAATGTTCCTAGTCGTAGGATTGTCAAATGGGCATTGACAATCGGAAAGACCGGTACATGCTATGTCTTCTCGATTGGGAGGATGACTAGTCTCAAGTCATTCGTGTGGTGACACTAAGATGATCAAATGAGAATGAGTTCACTAAACATGATCAAATGAGAGTTTCTTGTATGAAAATTTTACTTATATGTCAAACAAGAAACTCCAAGTTTCAATAATGTAAATTAGTCCTTAGACTCGAGGCACCATGGTTGTCTTGTGGATCTTTGATGATACTATAAAGACATATCCTAATCATGAGCATGGTACAAGCATAGTTGGGGTTCTCGATTAACTCATGGAGACATGTGAGTGTACAACATAGAATCTCTATCCTTCAGTAAAAGAAGGAGAATGCTCAGAAGATATGATTAAGCAAATCTATGATCATAGTATTCGGTATGACCTAGAAAGATGTTATAGTCATACTAATACAAATCATATAAGACGTGACAATCTCATTAGGGGCTTGATATGCACCATGCCCTAATAATAAGATTAAGAGTATTGTAATAAGGAAGGACCGTATTGCATTGTAATTTCAACTAAATAGGTTCTCTGCTTATTCTA
Source organism: Prunus fruticosa (assembly GCA_018703695.1). NCBI lineage: Eukaryota > Viridiplantae > Streptophyta > Magnoliopsida > Rosales > Rosaceae > Prunus > Prunus fruticosa. The sequence continues at coordinate 10,876,049 of CM031923.1, forward strand.
CTTAGCTTGGATATCCATGACATACTATTAGGTGTCACTCATGGATAGTGGAAGCCCTAAGGACTAATGATTCTAACTAATAAGGAGAATTAAAAGGCGGTTTTAATTCACAATCAATTACTAGAGTGAACTTATTGACTCAAGTAAAAGACTTTCACCTTTTTGAAGCCTAAGGGTCATAAGTGAAAAACTAGAGAAAGAAAGCTATTGTAACAACCCGAACTTTAATTAATTTTTAATTATTAATTTATTCTAAAAAAGACTATTTTGCCATTGAATATTTTATTAGGATTAAAGTTGACTTTTTGATCAGGAAGGAATTTGGAATTTTAACCATACCATTGCCTAGAGCACGTTAAAATGAGTCTGTAAACATGTAGTGGGCTCAAATCCGAGTTGTATTGAAGAAAATACGATGAAAATACGATGAGGGGCAAAATAGTAATTTTCAAAGTCAGATTTTTTACCCCCGGCCACCCCGTCCGACGAGTTCTATTCGAACCGCCGCCTTCCCCCTCTTCCCTTCCCGCCTGGTCTCCGCCCTTGGAATGGCCGAATTTCGCCGGAAAGAGCTCGAAACTCAGCCTGTTTTGGACAAAAATTTCCCCACACTCCGTCGTCGGCCACCAAATCCGGCAATCAAGGTATGGATTTCCACCTATTTTTCATTCTCTAGCTAATGGTTGGGTAGGATTTGATCAATTTCTAGCCTAGGTGGTTCGATTTAGAACCCAAAAGTGTCTCCAATCGATATTCTGAACTTAGGGTAGGAATCTTGGCCTTTAATTTTGAGGTTTTTTCGGCAGCTGCTATTGTTTAGGTAACCACGCGCTGCCGGCGCGTGGGCACTGTATCAAAGGAGCATAGTGTCCCGATGCGATCCTCTAGTTGTCATGAGCACGTCGGTGTGCTCGGATTCTAATTCAGATACCGTTTGAGCCTTGAACGGATTTCGCCTATTGTGCAATTTCCGGTTGCAATAGGTTTGGACCGTTGGATCAAACACAAATTCATCTATGTTGTACCCCGTGTTTCTAGGATCATGTAGGATTCGAAGGATCGTGAATCGGAGCCCGGATATTCCGATTCAATAATTCAAAATTTAGGATAAACGATAACCGTCCAATAGAGCGATCGAGATTAATTTGACTATTCGATCGAGCGATTGAGATTAATCCGACCATTCGATTTGGACTAAACTTGCAAGATATGGTTATTAAAATGTGTAGAACCTTTAGGAACTCTCAGGTAGACAATTTGAGTATGTGGGCCCCGTGAGTCCGGTTGACCAAGTTTAGGCGGTTTGACCCCTCGGTTGACCGTTAGTCTTCCGAGGTAGTTATGCGCATCATATTATGTATTTTTATGATTATGGGATGAGCATAGACATATATTTATAAATAGCTAAATGGTGCAAAGTTCTATTATTGTTATTTTAAAGTTTTTGTAGAAATTGATGGTATACTTGAATGTTATTCTTGATATTTAGAGTTAATACACTATTGGAACTGATGGAATCTCTAGGAAAGTGATTATTTATTTATTTAGTTTTCCGCTTGGTTATTTGTTTATTTAGTATTTACTGCCATTAAGATTATTGTTATAGTATTGGGATGGTTTGTTAGTCGGAGTTCAATGTAGTTAATAAATTAACTAAATATTTAAGAGTGTTTCTATATTTAATATATATGTTCAGTAGCTAGAAAAGATGAATCATGGACTTTGGTTTTTATCAGAATGTGGTATATATATTTTAAGTGCAGTTGACAATCAATTTATTGGAAAGTGGATATAAAGGTCAAAAAGTAGAATTGTGAAATAAAGAGAAAGTCTGTGATAAGTTTTGGATATGATTTTTCAAACCCACCATAAGAGTACCCCCTAGTGACCTTGAAACAATTTGGTTATTTCTGATAATGCCCCACGAGTCTCAGGGACGCCTAAACCATGTGGTGCGAGGATTGCGGCTCGGGCTAACTTGATGCTTTCGAGACCTGCGAGGATTGCAGCTCGGGTTGACTTGGTGTCTCCGAGCCCTGCGAGGATGGAATTGACGGGATATTCAGAATTGACAGTAATAATGGAATTGACGGATCAGGAATAGGGGTACGCCTAGGTTGAGAGAATTTAAGTTTTGAGATGCTTTTAAACTAAAATGGAGGATTTTATACAGATACCATTATTTTCGTAAATGACAAATTTGTTTTACAAGTGAAAGATGAAAATATATATATAGTTTCTAATTAAGTTGTTGTATATATATATATATATATATATATATATTGATACATATATTTATGTATGAGCCTTACGTGAGTTTTGAAGCAAAGATAAAAGTGCCTTCGGAGTTTGTTTTTTTTATTTTTTATTTTTATTTTACTTTTACTTTATTTGATCTTTATCTTTTTATTATTATATTATATGTATAATTTAAGCCAATAACATATAAATTATATATATAAATGGATTTATGAACTAGAGGAAATTCATTGGGTGGCCTACTTATGTTTTGAGGATTTGGGAGAGTTGAGAAGTATGTATTTTAGAGCTTGTGAAGAATGGTTTTGTAAACCCATCGAAAGAACTACGTGTGGCTTGATCCCTTGTCAAGGGTACGTAGACAACCTAGAGTTACCAGGTGCAGCCACGAGACCAAATAATGAAAAGTTATTCAGTTTAGTTACTTTGGAATTTGAGATGCATTCACTTTGCTTCAAAGTATGGATCAGTTTCTATTGGTGAAATGTTTTATTTTATTTTAAGAGACATGAGGCCAAAATGATGTGATGTTGGGTTGCATGAACCCTATTTTTGTGTTTATAAAATTATATTTTATACAGGTAAATTTTTTTGGAAATGAGCAATTTACAAGAGAGACTTGCCGGATTTCTGGCATAAGTCAAACTTGAAATAAGTTTGGATTTTAGTTAGAAGGGCAATTTGGCCATTTGTGCCACGACACTTTCTAGGTGTTGGACACACACAGGGTTCGGCTCGGATTCCAGAGTGGAATTTGGGTCGGGTCCTGTCAACTATAGTCTTCCACAAACTCTCTCTCCTTTTTCATACTATCTTAGTGAGGGATTACTAGCATCATCTTCTCACTAAGCTCATTATCTTCTTCTCAAGCTCTAGTTGGTGAAAAGACTTAAAGGTTACCTACTTTGGTGACTTTTTGGAGAACCTCTCAAGGTGGAGATTTTGAAGGTGTTCACCCGTTTTAATTTACTTCCTGAGATGACAGGGCAAAGTTCCCCATTAATTCAAAGACCATGTTTTGGTCAGTAAATTAACTTTCTTTATGTGTTGAGCGTGCCACTGTTAGCAATTTTTTAACCCTAACAGACTTATGGTAAAAATAACTTGCGCCCCAAGTTACTGATTTTGACAAAACGATTGTGAATTTGGGTGAGGAATATCTCCCAAGTAAGTTCTTTTCTATGCCTTAGACTGGTAAGGACTTTAACAATTTATCTCAGTGTAAAAACCGGCAGTTCTGGCCAAAATAATTGACAACAGATTGAACTAATTTCAGGCAGAACTCCCCTTTACAAGACTCAAAAAACGGAAAACTGACTGTATGGGGACAAAAAGAGGGCTGTGCTTCCATTTCTGCCTGGTTAAGTGCCTCTGTTTTGGGCTGGACGGGTATGTCTGTGCTGGACTGGACTTTAAACAGCTTCAACTGTTAGGCTTCGGCTGCAAATCGATACAAAAGCTTGAGTTTGGCAGAGCTTTAATCTATTTCAAACCCTGGACGGCTTTTGGGTAGGCAGAACTGGGATTTCTCCAGTCTGAAAGAGGCAGAAGTGGCTGGACTTGAGCTTGGGATATACTGGAGTACCTGTGCTGCTTAGTCAGGGCTCTTCACAAATTTGTTGAGGTTTTCATATTTGGGAAAACTCGAAACTCTGCTTAGCTTGGGCTTTAGTGAACCAAATTTGTAACCAGAGAAATCTGGTTATTGTAACCAGAGGTAGCGATCTAAACTATCTTTGCTGGGAAAAATAGGATGATTCTGCAAGCTTGTTGGAAAGCTTTTGAATATTTCAGGCTCGAAGTCTGTTGGAACTTGTTTAGGATTTTTGTGATCAAGTGATCATTTGAGTGTTTGTCTTTTGACTGAGTTTTTGGTTGGTTGATTGATTGTCCCTAGCTCTGTTCACCCTCTCTTGTATATATAGGAAATGTTCCTCTAGAGTGGGCGGCAAGTAATCAAAAGATCTTTTAATTTTAAAATGAAATAAACAGGGGTTCCATCCATTCTCTGGTGAGTAAACACTCAATGATCAGTTTTTGAGGTGACTGCTTTCTGTATTTTGATGGGGTGCCATGCTTGCTCTTCCATTCCACCTGCTTCTGCAAGAGTCTGTGATTTGGAGATGGCTGGCTTTCAGCTTTTGGACAGCTCCCCGTTTCCCGCTTATCTTCTTTTATAAAAGGAGAGTCTGCTTATCCTCGAAAATGGCATTCCTCCAAAATATTAGAATATCCTTAGATAAACTAAGCGGAATTTGCTCCTCTGGCAGGAGAGATTTTCTTTTAGAGGCGTTCTTCTTTATACCTACCTATGTTCAGATTTTATCTCGAGCCGTATTCATTGACTTTCCTAAGTCAGGGTCACGTGGGCATGTTTCTTTTTAATCCCAACTGTAAAAACTATTCCTTCTTTTGGTTCGAAACTGTTCTATTGCGGCCTAGGTTTCCCAACGTTCTTTGGGTCACGTGATATTGGCCTGTTCACTTTGCTTAATGGACTGGACATGCTAATGGGCTGAAATCGCTCAAGCGGCCTAGGAAGTGATGTGGGCTTTTTGCTTTTGGTTTTGGCGTGTCGAATTTGGGCCCGAACAATGCCCCCATTAAGTTTGAACCGTTTTTTTTATAAAAAAAATGATGGTTTCCAGACTTAATGTTATTCGGCTATTAATTCGTGCGCGCCGAAATAAAACACCCTCTGTCCGCCACGTCCTCCTACCATGAACTAGACTTCGTGGGAAATTGGTCAGTTACTTAGTTGGTCACTAGCTTGTCATTATCAGCTTTCAGGTGGCGTCTTGTCTTCCTTTTCCCACGATTTCAAGTCCTTTAAAAGTCATTTGAAAATTCCAGTTCCTGTTCATCTCAAAACCTAGCCTTCTCAGAGTTCATTTTCTCAGCTTTTTGCCAAAATCCTTTCTCCTTTCTCTGCTCGATCCTTAACCCTTCTTTTGTTTCTAGCCTGTAAACCCAGAAAATGTCTTCCCCAAAGACTCGTGCCAAAAGTGCTTCCTCCTCAGTCCCTCCAGAATTACATTACCGGGACTAGAATCGATGCTCACGCTATGGAGGTTCGAAGCAGACTTCATCCTCTTGTTCAAAAAAAACTGGACGAAAACGTCCTTCATTTGTTCGAAAGTACTCTGACTCTGGGACCTTGCTGGTTTGGTGCTGTTCCGGCTGAGATAGTGGAGCTAATTAAGAAGGATGCTGAAGCACCCCTATGTTACCAAGGGACTTCTGCCTTGTCTTCCTACTCTTGGGTCAGGAAGAATTTAAGCCGTTCATTTCCGTCCAAGTGAAGTAAGGAATAGTCCTGTGAAGTGGGCGGACTGGATTGACAAACTTCTTCCCAAATTTGGAGCTCACTGGAAGCAGGCAGGGATTTATGATGCGATTCTTCTTCTAAACAATCCATCAACCGGGATGAGAACCTGCTTGCGCTGCTCTATGTTTCCGGAATTCTGCCAGCAACACGTTTGATTTCCGTGTGGGTCCAATGGCGCCAACTCTGCTGGACATGGCTCAGATCTTTGGGTTCAGGCCCCATGGACGACCTGTGGATGCTGTTGGAGACTATCATCGTAGGAGGAACCAGGAGAAACTAGCGAAGCCCTTCACTATCTCTCCGGCTACTATCAACCAGAACTGCTCATTTTCCTTTTTTTTGAGAAAATTTAGTGTGGAGAAGGACAAAGATCAGCAGCATATGCTATTCCTTCTGTATTGGCTGAACAGATTTGTGTTCCCCAACCTATCTTCTGATGTTCTGCTTGAGTACAGGCATTTGGCAGAAGCCTTACACAACCATACCGACGTTGGTCTTGGGCCGTCAGTTCTGGCTCACCTTTTCAAGAACCTGCATACTGCCACAATGGAGAATCCCCTGAATTTATCTGCTCCTGGCTCATTTTGGATGATCCAGGTCTGGTTGTAGGTGTATTTTCCAGAGTTCCGATTTCCTGATCTAGTTCTGCCTGAAAACCAGGTTCTGGCTCTCCCTCTGATGTCGGTAGAAGTGCCCAAGCGTTCCATTGACGAATATCTGATGTGGTTCAGACATTGTCTTAAGCGCTCCGCAGCTCAACGGCAAGTGGTGATCAGAAGAACCTATCCTTGGTTCCAGCCTGGGCACCGGCTTTTTAAAAAGGAACCAGAAGATCGAGGCTGCCAGAACGGAATTCAGGAAGATTTTTCTGAGCGTCTCTTTCCTGAGGGATCTGCCTTATGGAGGTGGGAAACCACCAAGCTATCATTTGGGGGCAGAAGTCTACCATCCCAATTTCTGCGCGCGACAACTTGGTTGCCCACAGGTTGTTCCATTCAAATACTACATGAGTTGCAATCGAGCCTCTTCCTGGAGAGATGTAGATGATCTGGAGGTGCACAACGATGCTCGTTGTGCAGTTAACAAAATAAATAACAATCTTGATGGTCTCTATCCATCCTGGGAGCTCAACTCATCCAGTTCCGCCGACTTTGATGCCTGGTGGAAGGCCAGATTTCGAGGGATGCTTGCTTCGGCCGCTGCAGTTAAGGTTCTTTTTGAAGGCTGGACCTGTGGAAGCGTGTTTGGCGAGGCAGAGGCCAGAAAATTCACAGTTAAGACCATTCAGGATGTCAACGATCAGATCATAGAAGGTAAATTCTTCGTTCAGTCTGCAATTTCTTGTTCTGTCATTTATACTTGTCTGACAAATCAATTCTGCCTGTATCAGACCCTTCCATGAAGAAAATCATTGGTGGACAGACGGCTCAAGCTGGAGCAATGTTTGGTAAGCTTTGATCTACCCTATTCCTTTTATTTTCTTATACTGTGTTTAGTTCTGACTTCAAATTTCCTCCTCATACAGTCAGTTCTGCCATTGCTGCTGGGGACCTAGAGCCTCCTTCGGTGAGGAGGATGAAGATCTGGCAGGAACAGCCTGGTGTGGCCACTCCAATTGCTGGAATGAAAAGGAAAGAGAGCACTTCTGCTTGAGGGAAGCGTTGCCCAGCCTGAAACTTCTGGTAGGGTCCTTGTGTTCAGATTCCACTTCCTTTTGACCTGTTCTGCCTTGTTCCTTCTTCTAATCCTTGCTTATTTTATGCAGCTGAAAGCTCTCCTCCTCCTCCTCGCACCAGGTCTAAAAGACTTAGGAAGAGGCGTGAGATTGATTCTGATGAGACGGAAGAGTTTGCTGCCAATCCGAATGAAGCCTCTGGGACTGATGATGAGCTGAGAGAAGCTTTTGAGGCTGCTGAAAAGAGAAGCAACAAGAAACTGCAGTGGAAACTCCAAAAAAGAAAGGAAAAGATCTCGACGAAGAAGTGGGGTTGAATTCTGGTCATTCATAGATATGCTATTTCTGCTTTTTCTTTTCTAACTCCTGACTTCTGTTTGTCTGTTTAGGAGGAGATCCCCGCTTAGGTGATAGCAGAGAGCATTGCCTTGGCCCAACAACAGCGTGCCATTCCCCGCAGAGAGCTGACTAGCTCAAACTGGCCGCCTTCGAAGACACGGAGGCTGAACATTCTCCTGCAGCTCCAGCATTTGAGGAATAGCTAGAGCCTTCCTGTTTCAGAGCCAGTGAAACGGGTAGAGGTTCCTGTTGCAGCTTCAAATAGTCAACCTGCATTCGAGCCTGGAGAACAAGCAGAACTCTCTGTCACAGGCTGAAGAGCAGACAGGCAATGCTAGGGTCTGGGGAGCATATGGAGGCTTTGGCAGAATCGGGACCCTGGGAACAGGTAGAACTTCCGGTTGCGAGCCTCGCAGAGCCATCTGCCTCGAGGCCTGTGGAGAAGGTGGAGCTCCCTGTTGCAACTCCAGAGCCAGAGGCAGAATTAACTGCCACCGTTTCTGAAGCGATGGTAAGCCTTTGTTATTTATTTATCTGTAGCGCTTTTATCCTGTTCTTGTCTCCTTTTAACTCATATTCCTTTCAGGTGGAAGTGCCCAGAACTGCAGGAGCCGTGGCAGTGGTGATTAGCCCTTTGAAACCTGTTCTTGCAGCTGTAAGTATTTATTACGTCATGAATTTTTTGTTTTCTGCCCCTTCTTGGTAATCCACAATCTTGATTTTGCAGATGCCTATCCAATCTCGTGCTGTTTCAACCATCACAGCCTCCCTTGCTGACCCAGAACTGGCCGAATTTGAGGCTATGGACTTGGATGCCCAGCTAGGCAGGCTGGAGAAACTCAGTTCCACCCCCAAGCAAGACCAAATTTAAGGCAGTGGATGAGGCCATGGAGAGAGTGAAGATCTAGCAATCTACTAGAGCTGGAACCTGGAAGGAAATAGGGAGGCTGTCGAACAACTGATGAAGGATCTGGACCTGCTGCACAGGCAGAACATGGCTCCCAAGCCAATTCTTGAGATAGGTCTGAACCTGGCCAGAGATGTGCTCAACCTCCATGATCGTTATGAGGATCTCAAGCCCACCTTCGAGACTTCTGAACTCTGCAAGGCAACTCATGATGCCAACTTAGCTGATTATGTGAAACAGAAGGGAGAACTGGATCGAGATGGTCGCGGGGTACAAAGAGGCTAAGGCCATTGCTGACACGCTGGAGAAACGGATTAAGGAACTCCAGAAACAGCTGAGCAGAGCGCAGGGGAGGTGCAGCGCAGGCTGGGTGCGGGACTGAGTTCTAAGACCAAGGCTACCTTTCTTGTGCAGAGCATGGTTTCAGCTTCCAGGCCAGCTTTGGAAGTTGCAGAGGCTTCAATCCACCAGGGAGTACTGCTTCAGAAGGAGCTTTCAATTAAGAAGACAAGTCTCAGGAAACCCTTAGAAAACTAGGATTTTAAAATTCAGACTTTGGAATTGTAATGAACTGCTTGGTCACCAAAGTGACTATCTAAATAAAAGCTTATTTATTTTGGAACTTCGATTTCTCTTGGTAAACTAAAATAAAAGATTACACTAATACAGAATTAAAACTAAAACAAAATCAAGCAACAGTTTCAACTCGTTGCCTTTCTATTCCAGGATCCGTCTCACAGCCTGTGAATCCCACATGGTTGGATAGAATTTCTTTAACCATTTGCCATTGATTGGCGCAGCATGGACTTCTCCATCTCGATCCTCCAGCCTGTACGCCCCTAGTCCTAAGACTTGGTTAATTACGAAAGGTCCTTCCCAAGTTGGCGACCATTTTCCATAACCAGCTATATGTGTTCCGAGGGAGAACTGCTTTCCAGACTATCTCTCCTTCTTCAAAACTCTTGTTTTTAACTCTCTTGTTGTATGCTCTCGACACAGCTTGTTTTCCTGCCAAGAGTTTGTTCAGGGTATCAATCCTACTTGCGTCTAACCCTTCCAGTTCTAGCAACATGGCTTGGTTGTAGTCTTCTCCCACCAGTTCATGTTGATGAGCAATTCTGAGGGATTGAACTGCAATTTCCATAGGCAGAATTGCGTCGTGTCCATAAGTCAAAGCATATGGAGTCATGCCAGTTGCTTCCCTTTTTGAAGTTCTGGACGCCCACAATGTTTCTCGCAGCTTCTCATGCCATTGCTTTGGATTCTTCTCAAGCATTTTCCTGATAATATTGATTATCATTTTATTACTTGATTCTGCCTGTCCATTGGCTTGAGCATAATAAGGAGTGGATTGGAGCAACTTAAATTTGAATGCTTCTGCCATGTTTAGCATATCTCCATATATGAAAGAAGACCCTCTGTCGGTAGTGATTGATTCGGATGCCGAATCTCTGATGATCTGCTCTTCTATGAAAGTGATAATTTCTTGAGACGTGGTAGACTTAACAGGCTTGGCTTCCACCCATTTGGTAAAGTAATCTGTGGCTACAATGATGAAACAATGATGTTGGCTGCTGGCTGGATAAATTTTGCCAATGAGGTCCATTGCCCATCCCTCTGAAAGGCCACGGCTTGACTCCTGCGTTCATGGGAACCGAAGGAACCTCCTGGATTGGTCCATGTCTTTGACAAGCTTCACATCCCTTGGAGTAGTCAATGCAATCTTTCATCATGGTTGGCCAGAAATAACCATATCTTCTGATTAGCCAACACATTTTTCTTCCACCTTGATGTGCTCCACATATCCCTTCGTGGGTTTCTCCCATGACCTTCATGTATTCTTTCTTTCCCAAGCATCTTAACAATACTTCATCCTTACTTTTTCGGACCAAATCTTCATTCCACATAAGATAATTTAGAGCCATGATTCTGACTTTCTTTTCAGAGGGCAAGGTTGGGTATTGTAAATAGCTTATGATGGGAGTTCTCCAGTTCATCCTCAGCGATTATGGCAGAATTGACGTCTATTTCCATTCCTCCTGGTTAGAACAGATGGTAGGCTCTTCTTTCCTACCTTAATAATCCTCTCACACAGTCTTCCAGAATTTGTATTCCTGTAGCTACTTGAGCCAGTTCATTGGCTGCAAAGTTCTCTCTCTGGGGATGTGTTCCCAAGTGGCTTCCCTGAATTCTGCAGCAAATTCCTAGCTGCTACTAAATAGATAGCTAACTCAGGATTCAAACATTTATATTCACCAGCAATCTGTTTTAAAACAAGCATAGAGTCTCCCAAGATATCCACGGACTGGACTCCGAATTCTACCAACATTTCAAGGCCAATGATTAGAGCTTCGTATTGAATTCTGTTGTTGGTGCATTGGAAGTCCAATTGAAAAGAATAACAGTGTCTGACTCCCAAAGGTTCTTCTAGAACAATTCCTGCTCCGGAAGCTAAGTCGGTTTTTGATCCATCAAAATACAGCTTCCATGGTGTGAGATGAATCGAATAAATGGGATTGTTGAGGCAAACATGAGCTCTTGTCAGTAAATCTGCATTTGCTATATCCAAAGAATCCATATTTTCAATTTCTTCTCTAGGATGATCGGCTAGGAAATCTGCTCCAGCTTGTCCCTTGACAGTAAATCTGAATTTTTCCTGCGGAATTGGATATGAATCTTCTTAGGAAGTTAATTTGCAGCTCTTTCTTGTTTCTCGAAGGTTGAGCTTCTATGATGGACTTTGCTTTATTTTTATCAATTTCTATGCCTCTCTGATGCACCAAAAATCCCAAGAAGTTCCCCTGCCTACTCCAAAAACACATTTTTTAGGATTCATTTTCAATTTGTGTTGTCTCATCCTTAAAAATGCCTTTCTTAGATTTGATACATGTTTTTCTGCTTCCGGGGATTTGATCACCACATAATCTATATAGACTTCTAAAGAGTGTCCTATCATATCATGGAAAACGGAATTCATTGCTCTTTGGTAAGTGGCTCCTGCATTTCTCAAGCTAAACGGCATTACAGTGTATTCAAAAGAACCTAAATGCCCTGGACACATGAAGGCTGTCTTGTGGATGTCTTCTTCTGCCACCATAATCTGATTATATCCTGCGTTGCCATCCATGAAAGATAACATTTGGTGGTGAGCAGCTCCGTCTACCAGCATGTCTGCCATTGGCATAGGATATTCATCCTTGGGGGATGCTTCATTGAGGTTCCTGGAATCCACACAGATTCTTACTGCCCCATTTGTCTTTTCAGGTCGGGACAATATTGGCTAGCCAGTCAGTGTAAATGGCCGGCCTGATGAATCCTGCCTTGAGCAATCTTTCTATTTCTTCTTTGACTTTTAGCTCAGTCTCCATGGACATTCTTCTCCTGGCCTGTTCGACTGGAAGGTAGCCTTCTTTGATAGGCAGCTTATGTTCTACCAATCTCCTGTCCAATCCAGGCATTTCGTGATAATGCCACGCAAAACAATCTCCGAACTCATGCAAAAGTGCGATGATTTCGCTTCTGAGTGGTTCTTCTAGTAGTGTGCTGATGAAAGTAGGTCTTGGATCCTCTTCTGTCCCTAGATTAATCTCCTGTAATGGATCTTCTACTTCCTGTTCTTCGATACTCTCATGCGTGAATTCTGCCATATTAATTGCTGGATTCTCGAAAATAAGTTTCCTTTCTTCCCAGGTACGTCAACAATCTTTTTGTAATGGATCGGATTGTTGTAGCTCGATCCTTTTCCTGTTGATTGAGACTAAAATTGGAGTTCTGGAGGTTCAGAACAAAAGGCCTATTCCGGTCTTCTAGAGAGCTGGCCAGACCGTCTTCAATGAGCTTTTGGGCCGTGACACCGTGAGGGCGGCCGTTCTGGTTGACTCCAAAGAAAGTGAAAGGACCAAGGTCATCATGATAGTACCTTGCTTCAAAACACATGGCAGAAGGCAGAAATGGCCGTGGATCAGCCTCTACTATCTCCATGTAACCTTCTTCATGCCAAAGGGCTAGCTGCTGATCGAGAGAGAGGGAACGCAGAGGCTTTGGTGAATCCAGTCTTTCGAGCAATGCATTGTAGGTAGTAGAAGTAGTATCCACCACAAAAAATGCAATTTTCAGCTTTTTGGTTCCAACAATGACATCCACGTCCAGAATTCCATGAGTCTTAGTGATGCCTAGCCGATACATGCCATGCCAGGCAAGGCTGCAATTTGACACGTGGGGGTGGTGGTACGAGTCTACCACTTTTCACATGCAAAACTTGTAAGAATTACAAGGTTCCACAAGCCCAAGCCCACCAAGCCCATTGCACTGTCAAGCATTATCTAATGCAAAGCCCAAGCCACTGCAATACAACATAGCCCAAGTGTAAGCACGCAATAACATGCTATGCCAAGCAACTCCCTTTTAGTGTCAAATTACGCAACAAGCTTAAGTGGGCCCAAGCCACTTAATTACACGCCTGGGGCTTCACTATGCCAAAAAAGGGCTTTAGCAACGGATAAAATCCGTTGCCTATTACACATAAATACCGTGGTATTCAAGCATGTTGCCTATTCCTATGTAATAGGCGACGGATATTCTCCGTCGCGTTTATCACTTACTACATCGGATATCTGGTAAACTCCGATGCCTAAATGATTTCCGAGTGCTAAAAAAAGGTTGACTTCTGATGCCTAAACCCGAAAACAGCATTAGGAGTTTCAAAAGGTAGGAGGCTAAAGAGGTCTAACATCATCAGGTAATTTTAAAAGGGATGAGGCTAAAGAGGTCTAACAGCATAAGTGATATCTACTATGCTGATGCATATTATCAATTACAACATCATAGAAACAAATAATGGTGTTGTGAATTATGTTATACATCATCGCTTTTTTTTATTTTGCGGACGTGAAAAGCCTCCAATAGTGCTGGTGGTTACATAAATGTTGATGCTACTTCTCGTTTTAGGCATCAGTGATAATAGATGTCTGGTTGTTGTGTTTATCTTTCAACTCTAATTATTTCTGGAAAACTGAAATTGTTATAAACAATAAGCATCATTTATGTAAGGAAAGGGTAGGTATTTTGCTTGTTTCACATCACACTTTACTTAGTTACTATACTAGTATTTAAGAAAGACCTCATTTCCAAATCATGTTGTTGCCATTGCTCATAAAAAAAACATTATATCAACAGTAATTTAAATATATCCATAATTGTCTATATATATATATATAAGCAAAATACTTGAATGATCCATACTTGTCACATACAAATCACAAATTTACCAGCCCTACACCACAAATTATCCATACTAGTTGTCTATGCATAAGCAAAATACTAGCTAGAAAGACATGTAAAATGAAGGAATGTTTAGCTTAATCAAAAAGCCATTCTAGGACATGACTTGCCAATTCTTCTCGCACCTCATCCAATTCCATTTGGGTGTACGTGTCCTTTCTTCTAGCTCTATACTGGAAAAAAAAACACATAGAATGTAAACACAAAATATGAACATCAGCTTAAAAAGTGCAAGGTACTAAATTTGCATAAGATATGTTGTCACTTCAAATGAACCAATATGCAAATTTACGAAATCATATTGGTGAACAAGAAAATCTAATTTGTCAATCAATCTAATTAGATAACAAGAAGTCATGTTTAAACTAGCAATTAAATGATCATGTGATGGGGTAGAGAGTTGGACAAGCACAGCTAGCATTTTTTCTCAATTGACACAGACCTAACTACCAAAATAACAGAGGCACATTGCTGTGAAAAAAAATTACACAAGGATCATATTAACACAGACCTAACTACCAAAAAAACTGAATTTGTCAACCAATCTAATTAGATAACAAGGTAATTACTATCCAATAAAAGAAACAATGAAAGTAAAGATATGCCAAAACCTTTGGTTATTTTTCAAAATACCTTTACTTGCTGAAGTATAATAGAATCATTTCTTCTATTTTTTAATGGTTAAAATGACATTACAAGAGGAAGCTGTATTCAGATTTCTCAAACTTGAAGTACCAAAGCAATGATGAGCATACAATAGTAATATAATATATGTTCAATCTTAAGAAGTTAACCCATCTTGAACAACATAGAGAAAAAATTAGGTCATTATCTAGATTTGGTATCCTCTTCCTGTTTTTGAGTCTGGGCAACGTCAACAAAAATCAGCCTCCCATCAACCATCTGGACAAATTTTAACAAAAACTTCGAAAGAGAAAAACAAGACTGAAGGTGTTCACAAAAAAATACAATTTAAAAACATATGACAAAAACAAAGACTAGGAAATTTGATCAACGAAAAACACATATTCAGGACATAAAAGATTAGAATGCGCAAGTATAAGGGCTATATGATCTGCAATTTGGCACAAAAACAATTATAATGAGTCAATTTACCAAATCAGAACAAAAATATTCAACGAGTTTTTGATGTTTGACGAGTCTTTTAATATTTCTTTTAGGTTTAGGTGAAATTAACTTTGGAAGCTAAACCTCTGTAAATATGAGGAGAAAAGAGAGAAACTAAACGCATACCTGAACCTCAAAGTCCAGCACTAGAATTATTGACTATCTATTTACAGAACATAGCCCTTCAAGCTCATTTATTGTTTCATGTATTAGTTGGAAGGCCAACTCATACTGTTTCTCAATACCATTATATTCACCAGGTGATGTCAAACACTTCTCTTCCTTAGAACATCCAGCTTTACCAATATAGCAACCTTTCTTAAAACAAAGCTGTGAAACATATGCACCTCCTTCAAAGGCATATTTGGAACCCCCAAGAATGACTTTGAGAAGACTCTCATCTATGTCCACTTTGCACTTAGATTTCAAATCCTGCACCAGCTTCTTATGAACCAAGTCCAGCTGCTTGCAGTTTGACCATTCTCCCAGAAGCACACATCTCCAAGGACCAAACCATGAATCTTCTAAGTTCCTGGTGCAAGAAGACGTGAGATCATCATAGCCAATTGACATATAGTTTTCAAATGACATTTAACTACTGTGACTATTTTAGTATTTTAGTATATATATATATATATATATATATATTTTCATTTGACAAACTGATCATGAAGAAATAGTGGACGTTTGGGCAGTTGACATCATTCATGCCACATTTGTCTACCTGCAATCTGCCATAATTACATTAAATCATAACGTACACATAAATTTCACTGGACAATGCATCTACATACTAGATGGTTCTTCAGAAAATTCATCCAGACCTGCAAGGTTTCTGTACTTAACCTTAGAAAGTAGCCTCACTTATGTTCAAGGAAACACACTACACAGAAATTAGATTGATAATGAAGCTGTGTTTCCTGTTTGTGTCATCTTCAAATTGCAAGATGTTTTTTCATAAGAAACCAGACCTCTAACCAAATAAAGAGGGACTCAACCAACTACTTGCTGATCTTCAACGTACAACTCATCATAAATAAACATGAACCAAAGATCAAATCTAAAACTATAAACTAAACAGCAAATAATATGAAACATATACAGAATTGAAATTCTCATTTAGTTAGTTTAAAAAACCTAAATTTCTGCCAAATACCAAGATAGATTTGACCCCAAACACCAAAACAAATTAAAATTGAATTGAAAAATAAAGAATTCTTACCAAAATGTGGAGCAGTTAGTGGTCATGGGGTAGTTGCGTTGATCCTTGGCAGAGAGGAAGAGGATTAAAAAAATATAAACGGAAAATTAAAATCAGAAAGGAAAAAAATTCTGAATCATAATCAAAACAAAGCACCTGCCTCAAATGCTGTGTTCAGACCTTTCATCGAACACTTGGGCGGCACCATTTTCAGGGCAGATCCACACGATCATTCAAACACTCTATCTACCGCACACTCTTGTAGTGAAAAAAATCAAAAGTAAAACAATGGTCGATGAAGAAGATAAGTATTGGCCCAATCCAAGTTCGGATGAAGAAGATAAGTCCGAAATGAACTTCTAACTCAGGCTCCAAGTTTTTGCACGTTTTTGCACCATTTTGCTTCAAATGCCTCAAGTGTATTCCTCTCATGCCAATCAGCCCTTAATACGCATGGATTGTATCAAATGTGATCTCTTGCTCCCATAACCTCCAGAACACACAAACATAGATAAGTGACTTGAAATAAAGAGAAACTAAACAGAATTACTAAGTAATGAAGGCAAGCAAATGTGTGAAATTATGAACTTATCAGCTCCCAACCAATTAGACCACAGAAGATGTCTTGGAGATTAGATATGGAAACCATCGAGATCGGTGAGACGGTAACATTTCCTCTGATTCTTAGACCGTAGTAGAGAGATAGCTTTGTTTCAAACGTTTTGGTTTTCGTTTTGGGAATCACATTGGTTTTGCTTGCTGATATTGAAGAATTTATATAGCTTCTTTGTGTTTGGTGTTGTTTCTTTGGGTTTAAAGAAAACTAGGACAACTCGGTTCCAGCTAAGGATAGTGTTTTTCCTTGTCGATTTATCTCCATCCTCGATAAAGATAATTATTTTTGAACATTTAGACATCAAGGTCTGCAAGTTTGTACATTTTGGTACAGCCCTAGTTGCCATTCTAGTGTGTTTTGGTGGTCTAAAGCTTTGAAAGGTGCTTAAAATTGTGGTTTCAACAAGAGAAGCCATCTGGATTTGTTGTATTTTTGTGTGGGTATCAAGTGATTTTGAGCTAAAGATTGGAAATGACTATGTTTTGCAATGATGGTAAGGGAGGATTGGATAATGGCAAGTATGTGGGGGTTGGGTCTGGGAATTGGGGATCTATGGTCGATGGGGGTTGTTATAACATCCCTGACCCAATTTAATTGATTTAATTCATTTTTTTATGAAATTACAATTTTGCCCTTGGGAGTAGGGGGTGCTTTGGTCACTTTTTAATCCAAAATGATTTTGGGAAAATGAGTGGAACTGTTGATAGAACTCGCTCTCCCAAGTTCGTAGACACATAGTGAGCCCAAATCAGAGTTTTAAAGAAGAAGTTGTGGTCAACGGAAGTGCAGTGGCACAACCGTAAATTTTTCAAAGTTTGATTTTTTAAAAACCAAACGAGTCCTCTCTCTCTCTCTCCAACCGATTCAACCCGGCAATTTCAACCGGAGATTCTGTCGCCGTCCGGCCACGGATTTTGATGAAATTACCTTCAAAATCTTCCTCTCCTCCTCCTCTACCTAGCCCACTAGATTTCTCCCGATCGATTTCGCACGGTTTAGCGACTGGAATGAGGAGAACTTTTGAAATTTTTCCAACGCCAGCCACAGTGTTTCCGGCAACCAAATCCGTTGAGTGAGGTATGTTTTTTCATCCTCTCAACATCCTCTAGCTGTTTTGATAGTTGATTTGGATCGATTTGAAGTTGTGAGTGTTCGATTAGAAACCTAGGTTTTGTCTGAACTGTGGCAGCGTTTTCCAGCCACTTCCTTGCCAATTTGGAGGTCAGCCCAATTGTATAAATTGCTCCCCTAGTTGTCTTGGTCCAGGGCATGTGGCAGCGCGTGGGGCACTCTGGTGGGCCATTGTGTCCTAAAATAATCTCCATGTCGTCCTGAACACGACGGCATGCTCGGATTCAAATTTGGTTACCGTATGACAATCAAACAGATTTACGCCTATTAGGCAATATCCGGATTCAATATATTTAGACCGTTGGATCAGCTCCATTCCCAAGTATGTTGTTCGCCGTCCCTCTAGGATCGTGTAGGAACTCACGAATTGAGAATCGGAGTCCCGAATACTTCGAATAAATGATTCTAGGGTTACTTAAACCGATGATTGTCACAATCGTACGATCGAGAGCGATCCGAACGCTCGATTGATACCAAACTTGTAGAGCTCAAAAAGTGAGATGAAACTGAGAGAGAGAGACAGAGAGAGAGAGAGAGAGAGAGAGAGAGAGAGAGAGAGAGAGAGAAAGAGAGAGCAACAAGGACAACCATGTAAAGAAAACTTAGAAACCTTTTTCTTTTTTAGGAAAAGAATCTCTATTTAATAGTGTACTAAAACCTAATACATTTTAGTGTTTCATATTTAGTTTAGAAACCAAATGTAACTTTTCTAGGGAAAGACTTCTGAAAAGTCATTACACAAAGTTCTCATTCTTCTTCAACTAACGTTTTTTTTTCTTTATTCCTTGGTTCTAGTTAGATTAATTAATAAGTAGCCAAAAAGAAGGCCGTCAAAGTGAATAAGTTCACTATGACTGAAAATAAAAATAATAGGGTAGCACGACAAAGCAAATTAAAAACAAAAATTGTGCACGAAGGATATAGAGCAGGATATGCTGTTTAGAAATCAAATTGTCAAAAGGTTAATAAATATGCTATTGTTCACTCGTTTTGATTTAATCTTGTCATTGTAGGGTAAAATTTCCCATTGACTTGAAAACCAACGATGGTCAACAAGTCAATTTTCTTTTGTGTATCAGCGTGCCACTGCTAGCAGTTAAAAAACCCTAAAAGACTTTTATAAATAAATAAAAATTAAAAAAGGGTAGCTTGCACGCCAAGTTTACTGACTCCAAACAAATGATTGTGAATTTGGGTGAGGAATATCTCTCAAGTAAGTTCTTTTCCTGCCTTAGACTGGCGAGGACTTCACAATTTTTCACAGTAAAGATTGGTAGTTCTGGCCAGAATGAATATTAAAAGAAATCACACTGTTTTAAGTAAAATTGCCTATTACACGACTTAAGAGAGAACTGCCACTTCCGAAAAGGACAACAGAATGTTGGGCTTCGATTTCTACTTAGGTAGCTGCCTTTGAGTCAGGCTAGATTGAACATGTCTATGTTACATTCGATCGTCAGCACCTTCAACTGATGGGTTTCAGCTGGAAATCGATACCAATGTTTGAGATTGGTAGAGCTTTAATCTTTTTGAGCCATGAAGAGGCTTGTTGAATGGCAATAATTGAGGCCTCTTTAGTCTGGATGGTGCTATAAGTGGTTGGATGGATGAATGTTGGACTGGAGCTGCACTATAGCACCTGTTTTGCTTGATCAAGGCATCTCCATAAATTTGTTGAGCTTTTCATATTGTAAAAACCCGGATCCTGCTTGATTTGGTTTATGCTAAACCAAATTTGTAACAAGAGAAGTCTTGTTTCCTTTGTGAATTGTTTCTTTGAATTAAAATTACCTAAGTTCTAGCCGTTTTGCTTGGGGGTTGGATGAATTTTCAAATTGAATGGCTTGATTGCTTCAGAGCCTGAAGGCTTTTGAGATTTGAGTGACTTAGTTTTTTTGAATTTGTCAATATAACTTGAGAGTTTTTGTCTTGATTGATTTTTTGGCTGTCTCTCAATCTGTTCACCTCCTCTCATATTTATAGAGAACTCTAAAATGAGGGTTTTTAAATCTTTAATATTTGGTGGCAAATCTTTCAAAAGGATTTTCCTTTTCCAATGCCACAAAACGGGGGAGTTATTATTCTGGCAAAAAAGAACCATCAACAGTCAGTTCAGCTTCTATGATGTCTATTTGCTTTTTCTGGCAAACAACTCTCCTGTCTCCTGTTTATTTCTTGAAAAACACATCGTGTTTCAATGTAGAGCCCTTTATGAGTATAGAAAGGAAACTTGGCCGCTCTTCTCTTTCTGGCATTTTGAATGGTTTTATGGAGAGTGTTCTTCTCGTTAACCTATTTCCATTAACTCCCCATCACTTCCTCAGTTGAAAATTTTGACTCTCAAAGTCACATGGGCCCCCCTTTTTTGGGAAAAAGATCTTCCAAAATATCTGTCTGATTTGAATTGAGGTCAATGGCGATGATCAAATTCCTTAGGTTTTTGGAGATATTTAAAACTGGGCCTAATTTTAAAATTGATTAGCAACTGGCTTGTCTAGATTAAATCATCTTTTTAATCGTGATTAATCTTCAATTTGTGATTTAAATCCTTGCTAATTGGTCTATAAGGGTCTGGGCCTCTAAAACCATTTGGGCTTATTTCTGTCTTTTAAAACAAAGCCTAAAACTCCCTGCTTCTGATATGGGCCAATTTCAATTGGGTTGGCGTGTAGATTTAGGCCCAAATAGCTATGCATTGCACCAATATACATTTCATCCTCATTACTCTGTTGTTCATCGCTCTCCAAATAGAATCATGAGCTTAGGCTTGTTACTATTGGCTGCTATAAGAATTCAACTAGAGGTCCATGTGATATGTCGGATTGTGAGCTTAAAAATTCTCTAATCTTCAACCGCATAATTTTGAATTTCGAGTTTAGTTTTGGTTTGGTTGCTTAGCAAGGAACAATTCACATAACATAACTTTAGCTACAATCATGCTTTACTGTGGTACCCCTCAGGAAGCCAGATTTCAAATTCAACAAAGCCACAGCTTTTCCATATAGGAAGACTACCGACAGTTGAATAGCTATCATGAAGTTTGTTCAATTTTCTGCATAAAGCAGTTTACCATTGCATAATTCTCTTCTCAGCTTAGGTCACTTTACAAGTATAAAGTAGAAACCATATATCCATTTTTGTGTTCCATTACATATTTGCTGCCCAAGACACATAATGAGCATGCCAAGGTAGCAAACTCAAACTAATTTCTAGGAACATAATAAAGATAGTTCAATCGTAGTTTATGCAGTACATTTCATCATTTTGAAATTTCATGTGAACATGAACGTATATTATGTCAAAGTTAGAAAAACATAGAGAAGATTAAGAGGAGAGAGTGGAGAGTGTAGAGAGAATGAGAGTTGCAGAGCATTTTCTGGTTTCAACTTGTTGTTTCTTCTATTTCTTGTAATATCTTTATACAACTAATTGCTTACAATTGTTATACAACAAGACACGGACTTAATAAGATAAAAAGACAAAAGTCTATGAAAACATGGACTCCTGAAGACAAGAAAGAAAGTATGTTCCCTAAGACAAGGAGAGAGGTTTCCAGTTTGTGTTTCACAAGATGACAACTGTTACGTCACTTTGTGTTTCACAAGATGACAATTGCTAACACTCCCCCTCAAGGTGGTGCATAGATATCACCAATGCCCAACTTGATCAGTGATTTGTGGAATACTTTGCTAGAAATTGCTTTTGTCAATATATCGGCCAGCTGGTCTTCAGACTTGACAAACGGAAGCTGAATTTCTTTATTCTCAAGTTTCTCTTTAATGAAGTGTCGATCCACTTCAACATGTTTAGTGCGATCATGTTGAACTGGATTGTGTGCAATGGATATTGCAGCCTTGTTATCACACTATAGATGAATTCCTAATGTAGGTGCATATCCAATCTCTCTAAGCAATCTTTTCAACCAAAGGAGTTCGCAAATTCCTTTGGTCATCCCTCTGAATTTGGCTTCTGCACTAGACAAGGCCACAACATTCTGCTTCTTGCTTCTCCAAGTAACCAAGTTACCTCCTACAAATGTGAAGTAACCTAATGTTGATCGTCTATCAGTGACATTTCCTGCCCAATCTGCATCTGTATAGCCATTGATATTTAGATGACCATTTTTAGAGAACATAAGTCCTTTTCCTGATTTTTAGAGAACATAAGTCCTTTTCCTGGTGCTGACTTCAAATATTTAAGAATCCGAAGAACCGCATCCATATGATCTTCACTTGGACAATGCATAACTGACTAGCAACACTTACAGCATATGCGATGTCGGGTCGGGTATGGGACAAGTAGATCAATCGCCCCACTAATCTTTGGTATCTTTCTTTGTTAGTGGGTACTTGATTAGGATATTCCCCAAGGTGGTGATTCTGAACGATTGGAGTGTCCACGGGTTTGCAATCCAGCATTCCTATTTCTCCCAATAAATCTATAACATACTTTCTTTGGGAGAGAAATATACCATGCTTTGATCGAGCAACTTCAATGCTTAAGAAATACTTGAGTCCACCAAGATTCTTCATTTCAAAATCTTTTGCCAAACATTTTTGGAGTTGAGAGATTTCATGCGTATCATTTCCAGTAATGATCATATCATCAACATAAATTATCAGAGCCGTTACCTTTCCTCCCTGGTGTTTTAAGAACAGGGTATGGTCAGAGTTACTCTACTTAAAACCATAATTCTTCATTGCCAAGGTAAAGCGCCCGAACCATGCACGGGGAGACTGCTTCAATCCATACAATGCCTTTCGTAGTCTGCACACTACATTAGCATGAGTAGATGTAACATATCCTGGTGGGATATCCATATATACTTCTTCTGTGAGTTCTCCGTGCAAGAAGGCATTCTTCACATCAAATTGGTGGAGAGGCCAATCAAGATTTGTTGCAATGGACAATAGCACTCGAACGGTGTTAAGTTTTGCAACAGGGGCAAAGGTTTCTTCATAGTCAATGTCGTAAGTCTATGTGTATCCCTTTGCGACAAGCCTTGCTTTGTATCGTTCAATAGACCCATCAGCATTGTATTTCAAAGTGTACACCCATCTGCATCCCACAGTCCTCTTTCCTTGAGGTAAGGTCTCCAGTATCCATGTGTGATTTTTCTCTAGAGCTTGCATCTCCTCCTTCATTGCTTGAACCCATTTTGGATCCTTCAGTGCTTCACTTACTTTGGTTGGAATATGAATTGCGGATAACTGATGTACGAAGCCCCTGAGAGGTTCAGATAATTTTTTAGTAGAAACATAGTTTGCAATTGGATATTTTGATGCCTTGCCGCTATCCGGTGAATACCGAATTGGTTGTTTTCCACGGTTCTGCCCTAACAGGTAATTGATATCGAACAGTTTCATCAACTAAAGCAGTAGATGTAATAAAATCACTTACCTCAGGAGTATTCTCAGGAGATTGATCAGAAGGTACTGAGATGTGAGGGGGGTCTTCATCAGTCTCGTTGGTGAAATATGAAGAGATCGTGTTCTTGGGGGGTATTTGATCGGTGCATATTTATATATTATTTTGTACCCTTCTAGCTTATGATTTGGTTATGTTTTTGAGTTAAACTTGTGCTTTTAATCCTTTTTGTGTTTATGTTTCAGTTCATTGAGCCTTAGGTAACAATGATGACTTTGGATAAGAAATGATGCAATCCATGCATGTTAAGGCCTTATTTGGGTGAATGGAAGAAGAGCTTAAAGACAAACTCATTTTGGCTACAACTCCTTGCCAGCCCAGTTTCGTAGGTCAACTTCTTGGCCTTGGATGAGCATGCTATGGGGCTCGAATGAGGTGATAACTGACTTTGGACCCAACATAATGAGTGAAGTATGGAGGCATTCCAGCTATGAAATTATAAAGGAGCAAGTTGGTACATGATGGAGCTATTAAAGAGAAAGCATGTGCATGCATGTGAAGCAAAAGAAAGAAAAGAAATAAAATGAAGTCAATTCCAGTCCCTGTTTCGGAAGCCAACTTGCAGTGGCCAAATCGTACATTTCTACTGCTCCAATGGGAATACTTTCTTCATAGAAGTTGTTCCAATGGGTGGCTAGTATAACATATCCAAATTTCAGCCCCATTGGATACGTTTTGAAACCTATGGCCTTCCTACACCAAAATAGGTTCAGAAAAATCGTTTTTTTCAGCAAGCAAAGGTGAAGAAAACCCACATGGGTTGGCAGCAAAAGGCAGCCACAAATTGAACACCTTTGATAATCCCATGTGAAGAGAGCTTGGAATGCAGCAAAAGAAGTATGGGATGCAATTGATTCCAACCACACTAACATAGACAAGATGAAGTGAGAGTTATGGGTTGTATTAAAGAAGGAATGGTGGTGTTGAATTTCATCATGATGTTCCTCCCTCTTAGCCCTATAAATAGAGAAGTCTTCAAGCGTCATAAATCACACCCCAAGGGGGGAGCTCTCAAACACTTCTCTAGAGCTCCCTTCCCTTCTCTCCCTCAAATTCTCTTAGTTTCCTTTCAAGTTGTAAATTGTTGTAACAAAATGAGTTTACTAAATTTTCCTTCAAGTTTTCTTAGTTCCACTTTACTTTTTATTTGTAATGTACATTCTTTCTTAAGTATTCAAGTTTAATTAGTTTCCAAGTTTCAATTATGATTTTTGTTCTTATTCATTATGCTTATAAGTTAATATGCTAGTTTGAATGATTGATCACCATTTAGGCTTGCATGTTAGCTATCTTGGTTTGAATTAAAAGTAGACACCATGCTTTAATTCGAATTAACTATGAATAGGAAGAGTATGTATGGACATTCGACAACAGGGATTAGATACATGCTTGGTTGTTTAAATTGTTCTTCTATGCTTAATGGGTTCCTAATGCTTAATTTTAGGTTAGACAACAAATGATCAAATTAGGGAATTAGGAACACAAGGTTATGACCAAACACCATGGCTTAATCACACTTTAGCTAGAATCAATCCGTTAATCTAATTGAACTTGGGAACTTATTTGCTTGAGTTATTTCTTTTTTTTCTTGTTTTATTTATTTTCTTTTTCATTTCTATTTTGTGTAGGAGAAATGAATTGGATCATTCAATCACCAATCCTCGTGGGATCGACCTCGCACTTACATATGCTATATTACCAAACGGCTCGTGCACTTGCGAGTATCACAAGTTGAGGATGCAGCTGAATCCATTTTGGTGCAGCTGAATCAAAGCAACAGGAAGCGACCGGTCGCTGGGTTCCTGGCGACTGATCGCTTTTGGGCAGGTTCGAACTCCAGCTTCAGAATTTTTCAGCGACCGGTCGTTGGGCTCCTGGTGACCGATCGTTTTTAGGCAGGTTCAAAATTTAGCTTTAGGATTTTCTGACGACCGGTCGTTGGGCTCCTGACAACCGGTCTCTTGGCTCATGTTTCGAAATTCAACTTCATTGCTCGGGTTTGTTTTGCTCCAATCTTCAGGTTCTTGAATTCCCAAATCCTTCTTGTTCATTGTTACTATTTGTATGCTTCTTTGAGGCGGAGAGTTGGACATCGGACCACGGAAGAACATCTCCGACTCCATAAAGGTGACATCTAAAGTGACATACGTACAACGGTTGAAGGGGTGATAACACCGGTATCCTTTCTAATGAGCAGCATAGCCTACCAAAAAACATCTGAGAGCTCATGGATCAAGTTTGCCACGTTGATTCTTACGGAGGTGGACGAATGCCACACAACCGAAGACTCGGGGCAGAAGCATCTGAACAGATGGCAAGGGCCCATGTTGGGCAAGTGCTTGTAATGGAGTCCAAAATTCTAAAACTTTGGAAGGCATTCAGTTGATGAGGTAGACTGCGGTGACTATAGCATCATCCCAATGGTGACGAGGAACATGAGCTCCAATCAGAAGGGCTGGTGCTGTTTCAAGGAGGTGTCAGTTTTTTCGTTCTGCAACACCATTCTGTTGGGGAGTTTGAGGATAAGTGGTCTCATGGATGATGCCATGCATTTGGAAGTAAGTCTGAAAGTCATGATTGATATATTCACCCCCATTATCAGAATGAAAGATTTGAATCTTGGTAGAGAATTGAGTTTCAATTTTCTTGTGAAATGACTGAAATACAGGAAACACGTCTGTTTTATTTTTCATCATGAAGAGCCAAGTCATGCGGGTACAATCATCTACAAAAGTAATAAACCATCGGAAGCCAGAAGTTGTAGAGATAGGCGAAGGACCCCAAACATTAGAATGTATCAAAGAAAATGGAGTAACACTTGTATTTGTACTTAATGGATAAGAGACTCTGTGACTCTTGGCTAAGATATAAGTATCACATTGGAAATCAGTGGTACAGGAACTTGAAAACAAATCTGGAAATAGATGTCTCATATAGCCAAACGACGGATGCCCCAAATGCCGGTGCCATAGCCAAAGTTTTCGATCCTTCCAAGCCGATGAGTGCTTCACACTATGTGCCTTTCCCATACTGAAATCATCCACATAGTACAACCCCCCTTTCTTAGGTACCACGACCAATGATCTCCTTGGTGAGAATATCCTGAAATAAATAGAAGTTGGGATACATGAGTACACAACAATTTAGTTGCTCAGTAGCTTGGCCAACAGACATCAATTTATTAGACAATGATGGAACAAGCAAAGTATTTTGAAGAGAAAGGGATGGAGAGAGGCCAATGGTTCCAGCACCGATCACAGGAGAGGTAACACCATTTGCGTTGGCAATACTTGTTTGTTGTGGTGTGGTTGTACTTAGAAAATCGGTTGGATCAAACGTCATATGATTTGTGGCTCCTGAATCAATAATCCAACCTGTGGAGTCACTTGTATTTGATGTATGAAATACATATCCATAGTTACCTGAGTCACTGAAAGATGAAGAGTTCTTTTTTGGTGCTGAGGTAGACTCTTCATGAGGAATTAACGTTATCAGAGGATCCGTGGTGACAAGGGTAGCATGACCCGTTCCTCCAAGCAACAAGTTTACGAGCCTTGAGACCCTCTCACCAATTTGGATAGCCATGTAATTTAAAACAGGTTTCTTGAGTGTGCTTTGGATTCCCACAGTGAGTGCAACCGTTCCCATCTATTGGAGCCTTAGGTCGAGAAGGTGGAGTAGTCTTGTTGGCAACGGTCTGGAGCTGGAGAGGAGCAGGAACTGGGGAATTGGAAGTTGGAGTTGGGTGAGAGGGTCGGTAGGTTCCTTTTGTTGCCAGTCCTACTCTGGTTGGTGTTGGAGCTCCTAACATCACAGCTTGTCGGATATCTCTCGTCGAACATGAGCATAAGCTTGCTCTACTGTAGGAAATGGACTCATTTGGAGCACGTTACTTCGGGCTTTGTCTAGTCGATCATCCAAACCATCCAGGAAAATATAAACTCGATCTTCTTGGATGATATCATAGTATTTCTTGATATCCAACTCGCACTTCATCTCATTTGGACGATGAAAATCGATTTCTGACCGTAAGCCTTGGAGATCATTGTAGTAAGCTTCAATCGAACCTCCCTCTTGTCACATACGAGAGATTCGCCATTTAAGATCATACACCTGGGAGGTGTCAGTGCCATCAAAGTAAGTCGTGGCTATTGCATCCCAAACTCCTTTGGCCGTGGAGAATCTAATGAAGTTGCCAATTAACCTTGGCTCCATGGAGTTGATTAGCCATCCTTTCACAATTGCATTTTCTGTTCGCCATCTGTTGAATGTGGAGTCCGTCTGAGAAGGTGCTGGGAGTTCACCAGTGAGATATCCCAGCTTGTCGTTGCCAGCAACATACATCTCAATAACTTGAGACCATAGGGCATAGTTGGAGCCATCTAACTTAATGCCTATTTGTGCAGAAGAGGTTTCGTAGGTAATAGTCGGGGTCGGGGTCGTAGTTGATGTGGATGCTTGTGTCTTCATCAACTCAGGTGAAGGTAGGTTGAAGAGGAGTAGTAGGATTGGTGGTGCTACTTCCAAGAGGGGAGGAATCATCTTCTCCCATTATGGCAGCAACAATTCAAGACTAGAGTCAGCAAGATCGCTGCTCTGATACCATGTCAAAGTTAGGAAAACATAGAGAAGATTAAGAGGAGAGAGTGGAGAGTGTAGAGAGAATGAGAGTTGCAGAGCATTTTCTGGTTTAAACTTGTTTCTTCTATTTCTTGTAATATATTTATACAACTAATTGCTTACAATTGTTATACAACAAGACATGAACTTAATAAGATGAAAAGACAAAAGTCTATGAAAACATGGACTCCTTAAGACAAGAAAGAAAGTATGTTCCCTAAGACAAGGAAAGGTGTTTCCACTTTGTGTTTCACAAGATGACAACTGTTATGTCACTTTGTGTTTCACAAGAAGACAACTGCTAACATTTCTATTCCACCACGTCTGCTTTCATTAATAGGGTTTAGCCGTTGTCTCATGCGGACACTTATTTGCGGAAAGATAGCAGCCGTTGGATGATAGCACAAGTCATATCATCTTCTTCCTCTTTCTCTCTCTGCACCTTCCTCTCTCTCTCTCTCTCTCTCTCTGGATTTGCTAGTTTTTGTTGGGTGGGATTAATCTATTTTTGGTTTGGTTGGGTTTCATTAATATATTTTTGGTTTTTGCAGCAAAAAAAACACAAGTACTTTTTGTGTTTGGCTAGGTCTGATTAATTGAAAAGGAGAAACTGAGTTTGATGAATTAAAACAGAAACAAGAACGCCGCTCGTTTAACTGTATTATTTCCACTTAACTAGTTTTCCCTTTGTGTTAGAAATTTGTATTTCGTGTTTGCAGTCCCAAGTGACGACTCTTGTTTCTGGTGTTTTTTTCCCTGCTATTGTGAAGTTAAGAGAGTCGGTTTGTACCCATTCCCAGCCATTTGGGTCATATCAATGGTCTAAATAGCTAAGAGGCCCAACATACCAAAATATTTGAACACATTTAAAAGCCCAAAATAAATTGGAAAATTGGCCAGCGCGTGGTCAGAGGGGGAAAATACTAAATCGGATAAGATATGACCGATACAGTTTGAAAAGTCAATTAATGTGTTTTTTAAACCAAAATTAAAAAAGGTTATTAAAAAATAGATAAAAGACTATTTCTATTAGAGTACCCAATGTATTCTTATTCCAATTTCATAAACTAGCCTCTCCGCACGCGCTTCCGCGTCTACGAGAGGCTTTTTTTTAAAAAAATTAAAATTTATTTTAGAATTAAAAAAGATAATGGGTAGTTGTATTCCATAAAATAGGTCATTATCTGATTTTTTTCTTTGAATTTTAATTTTTTTAAATATAAAAAAGTGTGAATTTACCATATTATCCTCATTTAATTAATAATTTCAATTCTTAATATTTGCATTAACCAAGGGCATTTTCCTGGTATTTTGAATGTTGTGGGGGTCTTTTTTTCGCAGGCCTAACGAATGGGCTTGGGCGCCTGCGAGAGAAAGCGAACAAAAAGAACCTCCTGAAGCCTGAGTTCAAGAACCAAACTCCCAAAAGAATTTTTAAAAGACTTGCTGAAGCCTTAGAAAAATGCGTTTGGGTTCCTTTCACCAACACCCAGGAAGAACGTATGAAACTCGTTAATGACTTAGCGTGAGGAGCTTGTGGCATGGGAGCTGAACTTTCAGGTTTAGCAATTTTGAGAGAGAGAGAGAGAGACTAAAGCATGAATTCCTTGCAGAAAAGAAGGTTTAAGGTGGAAAATTAGGAGGGTTTCTATCTTAGAAGAAGAGAGAAACGATGGGAGCAGAGGATGGGGTAAATTCCAGTTCGCTTGACAAAGCTTGGTCTTGCTCTGGAATGGTGTGTGTTGCTGGGTAGAAGAAGCTCTCTTTTTATAGGCGTTTGGAATCCTAATTTCGTCGACCATCCATTCCCACTTTTCCTTTTCCTTTCTCCGATTACTCCCTTTCTTGTGCAAGATTACTGACCATAGCGCCTGAATCAATGGCTTCTCGTGGTTCCAAGGCTTTGTGTGGCTGAGCCTCTCCATGGGGGTAAGGCGCCACTTGCTTTCTCCCTTGGTTTTCAAATCAGAGCTTGCAAAGGAAAAATGAGAACAGAGGAAGTCATTTGTCCATTGGGTATTTCTCCTACACTTATGGATTTCCTATGGTTCTTGCTATGACTCTTGGTTGACCACATGGGAGCTCCTGGTATGGGTGGAGCTCGATGTTGGATTTTCCTAGGAGACGCTGGGCTGGGCTTCGTGCATAACTTTGAAGCTACTGGTGTTTTCCCTTCCAGCGGCCCGTACGCTTTCGTCCAACCGCTGGAAGTGTTTTATTTGTTTTTTGGGCTTTCTAACTATCGTGGATTTTCCTAAATACCACAGTAGCCTATGGGATATCTTCCTAAGGCATTGGACCCTATTCTTCTCTCTCATGCTAACCCATGTACTTGGGCCCAGGGGAATGGGCCTCAGTTTCAGTGCCCCCAAGTGGCATAAAACTTCCATTCCTCGGTCCCTCAATGGGCCCTGTGAGTGCTCGTACCAATCCATACCACAACCTTCTCAGCAAGCCCCGGATAATTACGTGGCTTGGGCCCACTCGAGTGTGTAGCATGGCATGATAGCATCGCGTGTTGCTCGCGCTTGTATTTTATCGCATCCTATTAAACCAATATCGAATTTAAATGGCACCGGACGAACTTACGAAGTCGTTGCATCTTTGGCATGCTTGCTTGGCACGACGCGTGACTCATGGCTCGTGTAGGCGGGTCCTACAATTTCTCCTTATGCTCCGATCGGGTTTCTTTTGTGATTAATTATTTGTGCTGGGCCGAGAATAAGCTTGGGCCTAACCTCTGGATTTTTGGGCCTCAACATTAGCCCCCTTGATTATTGGGGCCATGAGCAGATTTTGAGATGGGCCTAATAATCAAACCCAGCCCAAAAGTCAAATCAATGTCAGACGACATGACCTTCTCGTTTCCCGCGTGCGTGTGCTCCTGCCATGATGGTCTTCCAGCAGCCTTTCACGTTTCCAGGTACGCTTCGTTTAAGTCTGTTTCCTTTTATTTCTTCTTCTTCTTTTCCTCCTTTTGTCTTCGGTTTCTTCTCTCCGTGCGTACGCACCCCAACCTCTCACCTTCTTCTCCTGATTTTACTAGTTCTTCCTCACGCCCAGGCTTGGAGACCTCCTGGGACAGGAAATTGCTAAGGGGCGTCCTCCAAAACCGCCAGTTGGTTAAGCGCAGGGAAACCGTTCGCACCGCTGGGAGGGGCCACCGTTCCCTTTAAAAACCCTAGTCTTTCGATTTTCCTCTCCAATCCGCCAAAGGCTAGGCTCAGCGCGGTTTTTCGAGAGCGAGGAGCGATTTGGAGAGAAATTGCAAGGCAATTCCCCCTTTTCTTCGTCTCCGTCAATCCGCTGGAACCAACACCATAGAGGGCAGGGGTAAGTCTCGCTCCTTTATTTCTTTCTTCAGTCGCGTTGCCTGTTTGCTTGCTCGATTCCCCTTCCCTTTTTTTCTTAACCCAAGTCTGGATTTTGGGATATGCATCACCAATTAGCAACTTCAAGTGTCAATTTGTCTTTTTTTTTTTTTTTTTTATCGAGTAGCCCTCTTTTTGGGTGAAATTGTATAAACGCGTTGGCTTGATCCTTCTACAAGCGTGATATTGGCATGAAATTGTAATAACAATGGAGCTGTGCATATGCGTGCGTGTGTTTCTTTTCTGTTCCCTGTTTTTGTGAAGATGCTGGAACTTCACGCGTCCCTTTTTTTCTTTGCAGAGATCAGCGACTCAGTGGCCCTTGTCATGGCATCCACCGATCTTCCGCCAATCATGATGGACCACCTATATTCGATGGATGATGGTCTCAAAGCGGGAGGGCCCCTCTTGTCACTTGAAAAAGCTTGTGAGAATCCTATTGTTGGCGATGAGCCACTGCCTGAGACCGTCTCCGTGGTCAAGCCTTCCATATCTAGGTGCTGCATTGAGAAAGGCCTATTTCCAGCCGTCCCCTTATTCTTTCAGCATCCTGCAGCATCAGGTAAAAGCTGGTCGAGAATGGGTTGATCATGAGCGCCTGGACCCATCTACTTGCGATATTTTACGCCGGGCGCAAGTTCTTGACGCCATCTTCTTATCCAAGCTGTGGGATATCCATATTGAAGCAAGGATGCTCCGTCATGTGGTCCGGAGGTGGAGCAAAGCTACTCACACCTTTGTATGCTCGTGGGGAGAGTTTACTCCGACTCTCGAGGACGTAGCAAACATAATCCGCCTCCATGTCTGCGGTAATCAGAGTCCTTTTGATATTGCTCTTACTCCGGGGAGAGATAGATGTTCTTGCAGTCCTGCGAAAGGGCGCTCCTACCTCTCCCAGCACCTCGCTTCGCTTCAGCAACTGGATACAGCACTTTGGTAATGTGGATAGGCGGGGACCTTGGCGGTTAGCTGCGTTTGTATCGCTGTGGCTTGGGCGATTCGTGCTCTGTGATTTTTCCCATGACCTGCCTTCATGAGCGCGTATTTCCTTTGGCCTTGGCTATTGCTCGTGGTGACTCAATCCCTTTAGCCCCCGTGTTCCTAGGGCACTTGTACGGATTGCTTGATGAGTGCCAACTTTTGGAGAAAATGCAGCGGGGACCATGGGTGTAGAGACTCTTCTGAATTCCGGCTTTTTGCAAGTGTTTTTGTGGGAACACCTTAAGGGGCTGGATGTGTGCCCACTCCCTTATTCACGTGCTCTCCAGTTCTGCCGACCTGGGCAATGGTTCTTTTATGCCGGACAGTCTCCCTCTTGTCTGCAGGTGGTTTAAACGGATGCAGAGGAAATGCCAAAATGTTTTAAGGCTGCTGGATGATATCGAGTACTTCGTCTTCCGCCCGTATGGCACTTCAGCGGAAACCTTCACTTTTGTGCCCTTTTATGCTGACGTTGACGACATTGTTGAGGTTCCAGGCAGCGATGTCTCAAGGCTGCAGTTTCAGAAGGTATTCCTTGTTGAATGCCGCATGCATCCCACTGCCTACTTTAGGCGACAACCGCTCGGAAGTCTCTGCAACCTACTCGCCCCATCCGGGTCAGACGGCAGCTTGGACTTGACCAGGGCGTGCCAACGATCCTAACCATGGTGACCCCTTCCTACTTCACAGGGCCTTTTGGAGCAACCGCAACATACCGGACAGCGTTAGGCCCCCTTTCCTAGCCGGCAAGGGAAGAATTGGTGGTTTTTCACCTGGATATTCAGCCTCCTGGAATCGCTGCCTTGCTTCCATGCGCGAGTTCCAATCCTCCCCTTGTGGCAGATTGCTTCCAACTACCGTTCGCCTTGTTGGTCTGGTATCGGAAGAGAAGGCAATCCCCTTAAGCGTGAAGCGCAACCTGCCCTTTATTTCTAAGAGTGGTGACATTGTCGGGGAATTCTCCAAGACGAAGCAAAGACTCGGAGCACAGAGCCCTCCAGTTCTGGAAAGAGCAGCGCGGCGTCAAGCAAACAGAAAAGAGAGGAGAAACCAAGCGCGAAGAAGGAGCAGACCGCGACTAAACCCAAAAGGTTCATTCCAAAGGTGGCGTCGAGCGGCCCTCCTCGCATTAATGAAGTAACTCCCCCAGCACGCTCACAGCCTTCAAAACCTGCCTCTGAGGGCCAGAGTCGTCCTGGCAAGGTGCCGGAAAGCACCCCCCTTTGTAGTAAGCATCCACTATTTCCAGGCTTTCGAGTTGTTCAACTTCCACCTCTTCTCCTCTCTTTTTTTTAATTACTTGCCACACGTGCGTGTGCTTACATATCTATGGACTCATATACTTCCTGGTCTGCTCTCCCCCCCCCCCCTCCTTTTTTTTTTTAGGGAAAATGGGAACCACCCCGAAGAGGAGGAAGAAGCGGTGCGGCTTCTATGAGCCCTGACGCGACTCTGAAACGTCGTAGCATGCGTATCCTACACGCACGGTTTACTAGGGCTCGCACAAGCGGTAGAGAGGCTTCCGGAGATGAGGCTGTGGTGACCATTGATGATGATAGTGATGGCGATGATGCCATCGAGACTGAGGCTAGTGTTGCTGAGCAAGAGGACTTGTGTGGGATTGGTGGCACTTGCGAGGATTTTGGTGAGGGTGATTACCACGATCATCCTGAAGATGAATTTGCGCATTCCAGCAGCTTCCAGAAGAGCAGGGTGGCTCGGATGCTTTTACTGATAGTAGTGTGTGTCGCACCAATATTGAATTAGTACGTCTCCTGCCTTGTTTTGCTTTTATTTCCTCGTTCCGTGAGCCGTTTACTTACCCTTTGCCCTTACTTTGCAGATTGTCGATGTTCCTGATGACCAAAACCTTGCTGCTCCCGTTGCTGATTCTCTCCAGAGTACCCAAGAGGTATCCATTGTTTGCTCCGCTTACATATTCTTTCCCTATCTTCATTCTTCTTTAGTCGGGCAATCCTTCTCTCGTCTCCTGATTACGCATGTGACATAGCTCGTTAAATGCCTCATACTTACCTTGCGTACTCCCCCCTCCTTTTCTTTTTTTTAGGTTGGGCATGCTGCTCACGGTATGGAAATTGTGCCTGTGGTGCCTTCCTCTTCCAGCACATTTGACTCGCTGGTTGAAGCAGCCCTTGCCGAGTCCTCTTCGATCGTAGTGCCAGCAAGCTCTCCAGACAAAGCATCCATGTCCCAGGCCGCGAGTCCCTTGTCGCCCATCATCCAGCACCTCCTTCGAAGGGACCTAGAGCCCGACCTTTCGCCCATTCTTCCAGCAGCTTTCCGGAGTAAGACATTTACTTTTCATGGTACACTGCCCGCTTCATCCTACATTCAACCGCTTCTCCGGATACCAGGCTCGAGTTCTCCAGCGCCTCTTTCGTTGGTTCCATTTGATAACGCTATTACTGATGGGGGAGTCTCGGCTAAGGATACTGTTCCAGAGATCATTCCTGCAGGGCACTCGTCGAGCACGTCTTGGCAAGAGTGGGAACGGTCCTTTATTGCATTTAGGGCTTTCTTTGATAGTGGAGTCCAGGTCCTTCAATCCGCCGATGAGCTGCTGCCGCTTTGTCACCGCTTTAATGGCTATGCAATGTTTCGGGGAGCTCTTGTTTATCCCGAGAGACAGTTGCGGCTTTGGAGAAATTCATAGAAAAATATGGAGACCTTATGGATAGTACTAGCATCACCTCCTCCTTTTCGCGGTGCGCTGCCTTTCGGACTCTTGGCCTAGTACTCCATGGAATGGATACCATGCAATTGCTGGATATTACGGACCACAGACTCCTTCCTGGCGGGATGCAGTTTGTGAAGCCATGACCTTGGGCTTTTGGGTAGATTTTCTTCTGAACTTGGTGCGAGACTTGGCACGTGCTGTCTTCGGGGCACGGGTTGTTCATAGCATGGAGTTGTCTTCCAGTCCTGATGAAATAAGAGCAGCGGCAGAGGCCTTGAGTCTGAAGCAGCGTGAGCTGGAAAATCAGCATGGGGAACTGCGCGCCCTCCTTCTTGGCCAAGGCGTTTCCGCTGATGGTGCTGGCTGCGTGGCAGAGGCAATAACCAGATCCTCCTGCAAGGCTTCCGCTGTCCTTTTTTAGCCACATCCGATGGTTTTGAGGTCCATGACTTTTCATCCATTCTTGTTCATGCTCCTTTTTTTTTTTGGTAATTTTATTCCTCCTAACATTCATCCTTGCCTTGTCTCGCAGGTTATCATTTTCTGCTTGGCGTGGAATCGACCGGCCCAACATTTTGAAGAACACATTAGCTCCAGCCTGTATAACTTAGCTTTTCTTGTGTTGTATTTCCTTTAGATGTCCTAACGCCTGTCCTGTGGAATCCTTGTCCTGTAATGTTGTTGTGCTCAAGCTGCTGGAACCTACGTTTTATTTCCTTTTGGATGCTGGAGACACATTGTAACCTCTGTTTGGTATATATATATATATGCTGCCTGGTTGGTGGAATTTGTGCTTGTGAATTGCTTGAGATCATTTGAGATTTTCTCGCAGGTTGGATATCTTTTAACACGAAGAATATGCTACCAAAATTTTGGTAGAATTCCCAAGTTTTATTTGGGTGGCGTGCCTACCTACTAAGCCTGAACATATAGTGTTTGGTGCAAAGTAAGTTTGGGATACATAAAGCAATATTTCAGAGGCAAGTTTTCTTTTTCAAAATACTCCTTCATTTTCATTGCAAAGCTCATGCTACCATAGTGGTGCATCATACAAGAATTTTCCAAAATACCAAGTGAAATCGTAGAAGGAATTCATATCTGAAATAAAAAGAAATACCATAACGAAAGTGCATAATATAAAACTAACTTAGCAGGTAGTACGGTTTGAGCCACTTCCCATTGATGGGATCCGTTAGCATGCCTTCTTTGACGGAGACCAAGCGATAATAGCCGCTGCTGCAAACTTCTTTTCCTGCGAATGGTCCCTCCCACTGCGGGGCAAACTTAGAAGGTCCCGATACTTGTCTCCTCACATGCTCGACAACTTTTAGCGCGAGGTCTCCTTGCTTGAAGGCTTGCGGCTTGACTGTTCTGTTGTAAGCTTGTGCAATGGTCTTGTGGTAAAGCGCGTTCTTCTTTCGGCTTCCGTTCTTTTTTCATCAATGGCTTCGAGGTCTAACAGGCGCCAATCTGAGCATGACTCCATATCCCATTCAAGATCATTGACAGCCGATACTCTGGCCGTGGGGATGGTGATTTCCACAGGTGAGATGGCATCAAACCCATACACAAGAGAGTAAGGCGAAAAACCTGTAGCGCTTCTTGGAGAGGTGCGGTAAGCCCACAAGGCATCTGCAGGTGAACACTCCAACCTCCTTCGTACTCGTACACCATTTTGCTCAAAATCCTCAATATGGTCTTGTTCGTAGCCTCGGCTTGACCATTTCCCTGCGGGTAATAAGGCGTGGAGCGGCGATGCTTGATACCGTAGCCGCTAAGCGTTGAGCTCACTTGTTTGTTAACAAAGGGGGTGCCATTGTCAGTGACAATTTTGTATGGAATTCCAAACCTGCACACGATGTATTCTCGAATAAAATTTGAAATAGCAGCTCCCGTGGCCTTTCGAAGAGGTACAGCTTCAACCCACTTCGTGAAATATTCCGTGGAAGTGAGAATCCATATGTAACCGTCGGAAGGAGGATGGATCGTTCCAATTAAGTTAAGCCCCCAAGTGTGAAAAGGCCAAGGAGTGCGCATGTCCTGTAGCAATGTGGGGGGCTTGTGACTCAGATTG
Organism: Prunus fruticosa; assembly: GCA_018703695.1. Classification (NCBI taxonomy): domain Eukaryota; kingdom Viridiplantae; phylum Streptophyta; class Magnoliopsida; order Rosales; family Rosaceae; genus Prunus; species Prunus fruticosa. The sequence goes on from CM031923.1 coordinate 10,913,084, forward strand.
GCATGAATTTGGCAGGTGTGGCATCTCTTGACGAAGTCGTGTGCATCCTTCTTCATGGTAGGCCAATAATACCCAATACTCAGCGCTGCCGGTGAAGCTTCTTCATTCCCTGGTGCTCTCCACACTCTCCAGCATGTATCTCTTGCATAACTTGATGTGCCTCTGGTTCTCCCAAACATCTCAATGGCTCGCCATTAAACCCCTTACGGTAAAGCGTCGACCCATCTACGAAATACCTCTTCACCGTCTTCTTGAGCTTGTAGGCGAGCTTGGGGTTGGTTGGTAGAGTCCTTTCAACGAAAAATGCTAAGTAAGGAGCTCTCCAATCTTCCGCGAATGAGATGGTGAAGGATTCTTCGGATGGAGGGTATTGTAGAACACATGGGGCAATTGGATTGGGTTTCAGCCGCTTGCTTCTTCATCTCTGGCCAGGAGTAGCCCTTGCGTTGCAGGCGCCGACAAACTGATCACTGGCTCCAAGCTGCAGGTGGCATCGTGAACCTCCTGCATCCTTCTTTGCGCTTCTGTCATTCCTATACACCGAGTCAAAATACCCCCTGGAAGGCGTCTCTAGAGCTCCCCAAAGATGATCGTGTAATCCTTTAATTCCTTGATGTTGCTTCCCTTGCTCATCTTCTCCTTCACAGCTTTCCTCCAATCATCCTCGCTTCGGCAGCTCCCCCTGGGACATTGCTTCGACTATGGGCACTTCCCTCTTTATCACAGGTAATATTAGGCTGCTCTTGGACAAAGGAGAGCTTCGACCCTAATGTAGCAAGAGCATCAGCATACCTATTGGTGACTCCTGGGAATGTGCTCCATCATGACTTGCTTGAAAGAATTAATTATTCTTTCGGCCGTTGTACGATATGGTGCCAATGTCGCCTCCTTCACAGCAAAGTTCCCTTGTAATTGACTTAGCACTAGGTTTGAATCCCCAATAATCTTGATTTTCTCTACACCCATCTCTCTTGCTGTAGACATCCCCAAAATAAAAGCTTCATATTCCGCCGTGTTGTTTGTGCATGGGAAATCTAGCTTAAATGAGAGGGCTGTAGCTTGTCCTTCTGGGTTAATGAGCACTACACCTGCTCCTCCACCTTTCGACGTAGAAGACCCATCAAAGTAGAGGGTCCATGGTTCCTCCTCTGTAACAGCAGCAACTACTTCCGGCAGCTCCCCAGAACCTCCTAAGAAATGGTCGATTCCTCTTCTTCAGGAAATAGAGCCAGCATGTCAATTACAGCCTGCCCTTTGATGGCCCTGGGAGTTGTGCATGTGATATCAAATTCGGACAATTGTAACAACCAGCGTGCAAGACGTCCAGATAGCACCGGCCTTGTGAGCAGGTATCTTATCCGGGGTCAGACTTTACCATGAGCTGCAGCTTGTGAGCAAGGAAGTAGTGTCGCAGGCGTTGCGCAGCATAGACAAGAGCAAGGCACAAGAGCTCGATTTTTGGGTATCTTGTTTCAGCACCTCTCAATTGTCTACTCACGTAATAAATGGGACTCTCTTCCCCTTCATGATCATCCTGGGCAAGTAAGGCCCCAACCGCTGCGTTTGTTGCAGCTAGATAAAGCTTGAGAGGAAGTCCCGGAATAGGCGCTCTAATGGTGGGCAGCTTGGTGATTATCTGCTGTACCTTCAAGTAGGCTTCCTGGCACTCCTTGCTCCATACATACGGCTTGCCTTTCTTGAGCAAAGGAGTAAAAGTACTCATTGTGGCAGCGAGGCCCGGGATGAAGCGGCGGATGTATGACAGCCTCCCCATAAAACTCTTCAATTCCTTTGGGCTCCTAGGTGGTGCAAGAGAATTTATAGCCCTAGCCTTTTCAGGATCCACGTCTATGCCACGCTGGTGTACCTGGAACCCCAAGAATTTCCTGGATGAAACCCCAAACGCACACTTCTTCGGATTCATCTTCAATCCATAGAGCCGACACCTTTCCAGCACCCTCCTCAAAACTTCCCGATGACCCTCTCTGGTTTTTGACTTCACCACGAGATCATCCACATAATCTTCGACCTTTTTCCCCATCATGTCGTGGAACACAGCTGTCATAGCCCTTTGGTAAGTGGCTCCTGCATTTTTAAGACCAAATGGCATGACTGTGTAGTAGAAATTCCCATATGGTGTTCGAAAGGCTGTCTTCTCAGCATCTTTGGGTGACATTTTAATCTGATTGTAGCCGCTAAACCCATCCATGAATGACAGCAAACCTTGACCCGAAGTTGAGTCAATTAGGATATCCATGTTGGGCAGCGGGAATTCATCCTTTGGGCCGGCTCGGTTGAGTCTCGGTAGTCCGTGCATACTGTTGAGCCTATTCCTAACAACTAAAATGAGTTATTAAAAATAGCAACTTTAATTCTCGCAAGTGCACGAACCATTTATAGTATAGCTTATGTAAATACGAGGTTCGATCCCACGGAGAATGGTAACTTGGTTGCAAGTTAAATTACTTAGAATGATGGAAAAACAGAAAACAAAGAAACAAACAAACTTACAAATGGCAAGGTCTAGGACAGAATCCTAGCACCACACACGCACTTCAATGGGGGGTTTTTGTTGTTTAAATGAAAACAAGAGAATGAAATGGAAGTGCTGGAAAGTAAACAATGGCAAGAATGAACTAGTTGTGAAACAATGATTTAGAAGTGTTAGAGCCTTGGAATCCACCACTAGTTTTCCTATCCAAGTTATGAATGCATAGAAATTGACTCAAGCTTCATTAACAATAGATTATCGCATACAAGCCTATGGTATCTAGGTGCAGGATGCATGATTCTCCTAAGGCATGTAATTGTGCATGGTATCTACACAACACGTGATCCCTTATATGCAACCTAAGCATGGTATCTACTTAGAATAAAGCATACAAGAGTCATTAAGTTCCTTGAGAATATGATAATCACACAAGTCCTAGAACATGGTATCTGTCCTAGTCAACCTATGGTTATTAACCCCTTGAATGATTCTTAGGCCATTCATGTGTTGCTTGTGAAAGGAGAGTAGAATTGGTGAATCTAAACCCCTTCCCAACCTGTGCTAGATGCATAAAATCCTAGTTAGCTACTCCAAGAAAACATACATCAAGCACATAATAAACTGGAGGTTAACAACTTGATAATGAAAGCAAGGAAATCAATTAACTATGAAATCATCCATAACATTGAATATTCATGACTAGGGCTTCATCCTAAGCCCTAACTAGATGGATTAGTTAAACATAATTATGAATACGGAAAATAAGAAATACATAGATAGAGTAAAGAGAATAGAAGAACTAGCTGGTGGAGGCAAGGTAGTTTCCAGGACAGCTCCTAGCTCTTCCTCCTTTGCAACTAGCTCTCTTCTCTCTTTGTGGTGAATGTGTGTATGGGAGTAATGGATGAGTGAATGTGTGTCTGAATCTGAATGTGGATTGTTGATGAATTGAATGTGGAATGGAAGTGGTATTTATAGGGAGTTGGGAGTGAGAAATCTGAATTGAATATAGCAAATGCATACAACACTTGCAATTGAAAATCAGAATGTGGTTGATGCACTTGCATTAGATAATCAGAAATGGTTACTCCACTAAATCCCACTAGCAGCCCACCAGCAGCCCTAGGTCATCAACATGTCAGCATGACCAAGCTTCCATCCAGAAACCAATAGCTCATGCCTAGCTCACCATGACCAAGCATGCAATGAGCTCATCTTCCTGTCAGCATGATGAACAACTTCTTGGGCTTACGAATTGGGCTTGGCTGAATCAAATGATGACTTTAAGATGTCCATTTTGAAGTTCAGAATGTCATTGATCCAACCACACAAACATTGGCCCAATCCAAGCTCGGATGAAGAAGAAAAGTCCGAAATGAACTTCTAACTCAGGCTCCAAGTTTTTGCACGTTTTTGCACCATTTTGCTTCAAATGCCTCAAGTGTATTCCTCTCATCCCAATCAGCCCTTAATATGCATGGATTGAATAAAATGTGATCTCTTGCTCCCATAACCTACAGAACACACAAACATAGATAAGTGACTTGAAATAAAGAGAAACTAAACAAAATTACTAAGCAATGAAGGCAAACAAATGTGTGAAATTATGAACTTATCACATACCCTGATTACACCAGTTTTCTTTTTCACGGGAACAATGTTTGCTAACCATGTTGGATGCTTGATCGGTTTGATGAACCCAGCGGCCATCAGCTTCTCGATTTCTACCTTAATTTGCATTTCAATTTCAGGATGAAAATTCCCTCTTGGCTGCACAACAGGCTTCACGCCGAGCTCGAATATTAGAGAGTGTGGCTGACTAAATTTGGATCAAGGCCGGGCATTTCTTCGTAGCTCCAAGCGAACGCATCTCGGAATTCTTTCAATAACGACACCAAAGCTTCCTTTTCTTCTCTTGTCAAGCGAACACTGATGGAGATGGGCCTCTGGACGGAGGGATCATTGCTCAAATTAATGGTTTCTAGCTGCTCGGCTACCGCGGTTGAGCCATCTTGCATATGCCTAGGCGCTGTCATAGGTTCCTGAAAGGCATAAGGCGTGGGTACCTTGTCCTCATGGTTACTTGTCTGCATCACTCCTTCTCCATACTCGGGGCTTTCCCATAGGACATGGTTAAGCCCCCAATCCCGTCATAAGCGGTACACAATACGCCCATCTGGGAGCGTCACTTTCGAGCATTGAGGACGATCGTAGGCATGGTTGTTGACTTTTGAGTGTCTCTTTCTTTCTTGATCGACGATGGTGATGAGTTCCTCGTTGCTCAAATCACGAATTTCCGTCCATGATGGTAGGTAGGTTCCGAAATCCTTAGATGGGCCGCTTCCAGCACTTGTGCTCTCTGTGTAAAATTCCGCCTCAGAGTAGTGAGCTTCATTTTTGTTGAACGGTGCTTGGTTTCCAGGTATGCGAAGCGGTCTCAGCCCAATCCTTCCATTCACACATTGATGGTAAGTGGAGACTACGAGCTTATGCTTGTTGAGCCATGGCCTTCCAAGTAAAGCATGGTAAGCCACATCGACATCCACCACATAGAACTTGGTAAGTGATTTGATTGGCCCCACCTTCAGGTTTACTTGTATGTACCCGACTGTGACCTCACTCTTATTTCCGAAGCCGCTGATGCTTGTTTGGGATTGCACGATTTTGGACAATGGAATACCAGCTGCCGTGAGCACGGGCAGAGGCAAGATGTTGACAAGAGGAACCTCTGTCCACCAAAGCCCTTCTTATAAACACATCGTTGATCTGTCCTTCCAAATAAAGTGGTCTCGGTGATCCGGATATGGAACTTCCATGTCTTTGTCTGTGAAGACAATAGCATTATCATTTCCCAAGAACGACCTTTGTGGTTGAGCAGCGAAACAATAAGGATTTGACTCCGCAGAAATGTTTATGAGAGCTACGAGGAGCTTCTCTTGCTTGAGGCCCAAAGCCAAGTTGGTCAAAGAGTGACTTGAATTTTGGATTCCTTTGGAGGACTTGTGAGGCTGTGGGTCCCTGCTTCAGACCTAGATAACGCTCTATTACGCTCGTTTCGGCCTCCGTAAGATTGTGAAAAGTTACAGCAGCCGTTTCCTGTTGCACAGTCGAAGCCCCCAAGTGGCGTTCTTCGGGCACGTCCATCGGAAATACTTCATCACCTGTGCTATCATCCCATCCACCAGCGAGGGGCCATGGGGTATTATAGCTTGAAGGCTTCGAATATTTGCACCAATAAGCTTCCTCCATATTCCCGCAAGGCTCCCAAACGCTTCAGGTGGCTTCAGGTCATTCCTCCATGAGTAGCATGCCTCATCATCGTCGAGCAAGTCACCGGAACATGTGATAACAGCAGCTATCTCTTTTCCCCTTCATTTTGGCAAGGGGTCTTCATCAATAGTTTGCTTCCTAGAGGGAAGCTCGAGAACTCCCTCATGTATTTTGGCATGTAAGATCCTCCTTAAACTCTGACAAGCCGTGGTTGGGTGCCCCATAAATTGGTGGTAACGGCAGTACCTAGGATCATTTTTCTCCTCTTGGGTAGGAATTTTGTAAGGTCTGAGAGGCTTGATTGCACCATCAGCAATCATTGTGTCGAGGATGGCATGAAATTCTTCGTCTTTGCAAGGTAATGGCGGGTACGTCTCCCTATCCTTTCGCTTGCGTGAGTTGTAGTCACCCGATGATTTATCATCCATAGCCAACGTCTGATGCGTCTCCTTCTTCTCACTTCTCCAACTTCTCTGCCCAAGCTGGTTTGACAGACATGCTCGTCTTTCTTCTTCCTGCTTCCAGCAGCCGAGAAATCGACTGATGCCAATATTCTCCAAATAAACTCTATAATCTCCAACGATATTGCTGATGCAAATTTCGACCAGCGCCTCCTCGTCCTTCTCGTCATAACAGTCCAAGGCCAGGTCCAGGAACCTGCGCACAAAGTCCACGGGATCCTCCCCGTGTTTTGGCGAGTGTTGTTGAGTTGAGTAGTAGTGACTCTTTCCTCGTGCTGGAAATATTTCTTGCAGAACCTGCTTGCCAAGTCTTCCCACGAGCGAACGGAGCCTGGTGCTAAAGTGGTGTACCATGTGTAAGCACGATCGGTAAGGCTCTTTGAAAACTCTCGGAGCCGAAGATTATAATCGCCAGCATGTGGCCCCAGAGCATCAATGAAGCGATTGACGTGCTCCTTTGGACTTCCTTTTCTCCCATCGAAAAGAACAAAGCTTGGTGCCTCGTAGCCTTTAGGGTATGGCTGCTGGAGTAAGCTTGAGGGATATGGTGGCTGAGGGATGTACTTCCAATCCTCTTGACTTCGATTAAGCTCTCTTTCCAGCATGGCAACCACATCCTCCTGAGTAACGAAAGATGGTCCCTTCTCTCGGATCCTTTTCCAGGGCGCGCGAGACTCCTCCTGTGGGTGTCCATCGTTTCCTTCGGTTGGTTTAGAGACAGAGCCCTTCAGTTCCTTGATAGTGTCCATCATCTCCCTTTGGGTCTCCCCCATAGCCTAGATGGCTGTAATGAGGTCTGTGAGGGTGAAAGCTCCCTCACTTGCACGTTCTTGTTCTCTAGAAGAGGCATTCTGTCGTGATTCAGAATCACCATGGTCGAGCCCATCTTGGGAAGCCATAGTATTGCTTCTGGTCTTCTTCTTCGGAGGCATTAGTCGAAATGGCAGTCTGGTCCCAAGCAGAGTCTCCAATTTATGTGGGGGGCTTTTGTTCCAGAGCAGCCTAACGAATGGGCTTGGGCTGCTGCGAGAGAAAGCGAACAAAAAGAACCTCCTGAAGCCTGAGTTCAAGAACCAAACTCCCAAAAGAATTTTTAAAAGACTTGCTGAAGCCTTAGAAAAATGCGTTTGGGTTCCTTTCACCAACACCCAGAAGAATGCATGAAACTCGTTAATGACTTAGCGTGAGGAGCTTGTGGCATGGGAGCTGAACTTTCAGAGGTTTAGCAATTTTGAGAGAGAGAGAGAGACTAAAGCATGAATTCCTTGCAGAAAAGAAGGTTTAAGGTGGAAAATTATGAGGGTTTCTATCTTAGAAGAAGAGAGAAACGATGGGAGCAGAGGATGGGGTAAATTCCAGTTCGCTTTTCAAAGCTTGGTCTTGCTCTGGAATGGTGTGTGTTGCTGGGTAGAAGAAGCTCTGTTTTATAGGCGTTTGGAATCCTAATTTCGTCGACCATCCATTCCCACTTTTCCTTTTCCTTTCTCCGATTACTCCCTTTCTTGTGCAAGATTACTAACCAGAGCGCCTGAATCAATGGCTTCTCTTGGTTCCAAGGCTTTGTGTGGCTGAGCCTCTCCATGGGGGTAAGGCGCCACTTGCTTTCTCCCTTGGTTTTCAAATCAGAGCTTGCAAAGGAAAAATGAGAACAGAGGAAGTCGTTTGTCCATTGGGTATTTCTCCTACACTTATGGAATTCCTATGGTTCTTGCTATGACTCTTGGTTGACCACATGGGAGCTCCTGGTATGGGTGGAGCTCGATGTTGGATTTTCCTAGGAGACGCTGGGCTGGGCTTCGTGCATAACTTTGAAGCTATTGGTGTTTTCCCTTCCAGCGGCCCGTACGCTTTCGTCCAACTGCTGGAAGTGTTTTATTTGTTTTTTGGGCTTTCTAACTATCGTGGATTTTCCTAAATACCACAGTAACCTATGGGATATCTTCCTAAGGCATTGGACCCTATTCTTCTCTCTCATGCTAACCCATGTACTTGGGCCCGGGGAATGGGCCTGAGTTTCAGGACCCCCAAGTGACATAAAACTTCCATTCCTCGGTCCCTCAATGGGCCCTGTGAGTGCTCGTACCCATCCATACCACAACCTTCTCAGCAAGCCCCGGATAATTACGTGGCTTGGGCCCACTCGAGTGTGTAGCATGGCATGATAGCATCGCGTGTTGCTCGCGCTTGTATTTTATCGCATCCTATTAAACCAATATCGAATTTAAATGGCACCGCACGAACTTACGAAGTCGTTGCATCTTTGGCATGCTTGCTTGGCGCGACGCGTGACTCATGGCTCGTGTAGGCGGGTCCTACAATTTCTCCTTATGCTCCGATCGGGTTTCTTTTGTGATTAATTATTTGTGCTGGGCCGAGAATAAGCTTGGGCCTAACCTCTGGATTTTGGGCCTCAACAAATGTTTCACCATTTTCTGTCTTTTGCTTTATATATATAGATTAACAATCAATGTTAAATTTAGGAAATATATTTCTTGAAAAAGAAATCAAAATGTTATGCCAACACGTGGTACTTCATGAATGGTTTCAAAGAAGAGATAACTGGATTAAAATAAACAAAGCCCCAAAAAAGCTTGGTTATTTGAAAGATCCAGGTTATCCCCAAAAGACCGTTGCTTTTACCCGATTAAAAGCACGAACATCCAGATTTAAACTCAAGGTTGATCTCGACAACCACATCATTATAAAAAATTAAAAAAAAAAGGGGGGGGGGGGGGAGAGCAAGACAACCGCATCAACTCGTTAGAGCGAGCTAAATCTCGAGGATTAAGAAAGAACGAGAGATCAGTCAATCCTACTTACAAAGTAGAGACTGGTACATAGTTGGAACATTCCTTTGCCAAGCGTGCAAAGCCAAGGAGCCAAAATAACTATAAATAGCAGCAAAAGATTTGATTAAAGGGACAACCAATTTCTCTCAATAACAAACAACTTATTTGAACAACCTTCAAATACTCTCGACTCAAACACCTTATCAAAGTGTCTCATAGCAGACCAAAGTCAAGACTTGAATCAAAATCCTCTCTTACTCTTTGAGTTCCTAGTTGATCACTCATGATTGGAGTTCCATTCTTTTCCCAAATACATACTTTTTCTAATTCTCAATTGAGAACTCCTGATTGGAATTACATTGCTAATGTTTGTAATCTTAACGCTCTGCCAACATCAGTTCTTGGTATGATTTTATAAGTTGGTCACTTGTTCTAACTTATATAAAAGCAAATTCGTATCTACATGCCTCTCTATGCATTGCATATTTGACTCATTGTACTGTCTCAAGTAGATTCCAAGTGATGTCTGAAGGTTGTTTCTCTCAGATAAGGTCCTCCTAGGCCTTGTTAGGCTTTTTATTGTTTCCATTAAGTGTATTTGAGTCCATACAAGCTTGTATTTGCTTACTTGTAACGATACTATGTCCATCAGACACCTTTGTCTTTAAACTTATATTCTACTTTTTGTCCGATACTAATTTAAAATTATTATTTTTTCTGAGTTTTATTCCATTCCAGTGAAATGTTGAAGTCCTCTTAATTGAGGCATAGAAAAAAACATATCCAAGCCAGATTCCTCACTTGGAGTACAATAGCTTTGGTTAGAGGTTGAGATCAACGAGTGCAATACAATCATGACATCACTTAACTATTCATCACATTTTCCTACTAGGGGAGTAAAACACTAGTAGTGGCACGCCTAAACGCATCAAAATTAAAGGCCAGTATTGAGCCCACTCCAAGGGCCCAATCTAGCATTTCTTGACCAGCAAGTAACACATCGTAACCAAAATACTAGCAGCAAAGAACTTGGGGCATCGCAGTGTTCACCAAAAGCCCATAAACACTTTTGGCCCATACATATTTTTGGCACGCCTGATGGGACCACTTGTATGGTTAACAAAACTCAGAGGAAGATTTACATGAAGGAATCAGTTCACCAAATGGAACCCATCAAGGAGGTTAGAGTTAATACTATTTTTGTTCAAACTAGTGAACGGGAACATCAAGTCGCAATAATCCTTTCTATGCAGAAATTCGACAATATGCTGCAACTCATGAGGGAAGGTTTCAGCAGAATACAAGAAAGTCTCAGTGGTTTGAATCAAAACCAGAACAATGCCATCACAATGGCAGTTGAGGCTAGTTATAACAAAGCTGCTGAACTGTTGGAACAAAAGTCCATTAGTCCAAGAAGAGAGAGCGCTAGTCTCCAAGCTATTGCAGCACCGCTGAGAGCCTGATTCTATTCCAAGGCCAACCTAGTGTCATGAGAATACTATTCAGAGCTCTCCATTGTCTTTTTTGCCAAATACTGGGCCAATCTTGGGTCTAAATGTCCCATAAAATACTACAACGACTATCCAACCAAACAATGGTAAAGACAAGTAGGCTATGTCCGAACCAACAACACCAAAAGTGGTTCAAGCAAAATATCACGCTCCAAAGCATGGAGCTGCTTTACCTCCTCTACGTATACCAAGACTTGGATCAAGGGGGCAAATACAAAGAAAGATGGAAACAAGTTGCTACCACCAACAATGCAACCAATCAAACCAATGATGCCAGCAATGGCAGTAATGTTAGCAATATGGGCAATGGTAGAACAGAATTCCAAACCTCTATCTCCTGTGGATTTGGTTAATGAGTCCGATGAAGAGTTAAATTAAAGAATTTCCTCATATGGAACATAGTAATTTTCTTATGGCAGATAATAATGACCAAAATATGGTTATACAGAATGAGAGGGCTGATTAAGGCAGATGATCTTGAATGGACAAAATGGTGTCTGAAGACTAGCTAGGCCTACTTACATAAAGCTATCCTACTGCTATAGATGACATGCCTTTTCTAATAGGGTTCAAGGTACCATCCTTAATTTATTTAATGGAGAAGATAGTTATGCTTCTGCACTAGACCATGTGGGGCGATTTTCTACCCATTGTGTATCTATAGAAACACAACCTCTCCATAAATTAAGATTGTTTGATAGCTCTTTGCCTGGTTAGGCATTTACTTGGTATTCCAGTTTGGCCCCTAATTTTGTTAGGACTTGGCCTGAGATGGAAGCTGCTTTCTATGACCAGTTTTATGGACCTGAACAGAGATCACCATTAATGATCAAACTGATCTGAAACAATATGAACCAGAGATCACTATTGTTCATGACTTCATTGCCATTTTCAAGAAGTGCCATTTTCAAGAAGATTAAAATGAAGAGTATGCAATTGGTACTTAGGTGAGGAGGGTAAACTAAATCCCTCAATGAATAGAAGCAGACACGCGGAAGACAAATACCAAGGATTCCAAACCAATATGAGACTTAGATAAACCTTAAATAAACCTTAGATAAACCTTAGCTACAAAGCTTATGAATGCAAACTAATCAAACCAAGCACATTCATACGCAATACTCATACCCTTGCAAAACTAGAAGAACGCTACGTGACAACCTATGCACTTAGAAGGACCCGTCAATCTAGGCATCCCCTGTGCTAGCAACAACTAGAGTGATAGGTGTGTGGACATTCATCAACATTTCAAATATAATGCATACAGTATGACTAGACATATAAACTAGAGAATCACATTAGAAATGTTTACCCAGAAACCCACCACTGGGAAAAACTGGGGTCATCGATCCAACCAGGCAATCCACTAACAAGAAGAAATAGTTACAAAGATCAACAGATACAACTCAAGTTTCCTAGTTCTATAAAGGAGCAGCTATACCTCTCCAAGCTATCTTCTTCTTCTCAGCAACTTTGCTTGCAGCTAGTCTATCATGACAATGGCAACTTCATCCTTCAGCTCAAACATCTCATGGCACCAACAACACAACACTACTCAACCAAATGCAGTGATGATAATGTAGATTTAAGAAAGGATCAATTTTCTCAAGAAATCATTCTTGGAGAAAATCAATCTTAAAAGATGAACTCTAGATCTAAATGATGTGTATGATTTAGAAATTCTAGATGCATATTTAGTAAGCAAGAGCAGATTTTATGAAAAACTGATTTTTCCTAAAATCTCATAAATGCAACATCACAGGCCTCACAATGAAAAAGATTATGCTTGCAAACTTTCCAAAAAGTGCAAGCGAATGTTTTCTAAGAGGTGACGGCTGATTATCATAAATGCCTCATTTATAGTAAGGAGAAAGAAAGGGTGCCCTAGGACAAGACCTACAGATGTCAACAATGTAATGGCTATCAAATAAGACAAAGAGAATATTTCTGGACAGAGGTGTAAGGGTTGGCAGAAAATGGTAAGATTGTACCATCCTTATGACAGGTCATTCAAAATGGACCAACAACACAGAATGAAATGCAATGCATGATTTTACCTTTGTTGAGTAATGCCAAAAGCTGATTGTTGAGGAGTAGGCACATGCTTTGTGAGAGGAGCAGACAATTGCTTTATGTGGGGACCACTTTAAGTTAACAACTTTAGTCTAATCCTAATCCTCTTTAATCAGCTTATTACATGATGTTAATGGTGTCAAGGAAAGCTAAAAAACAAAGTAATATTAAAACCTTACAAACTCCCCCTTTTTTGGCTTTCCTTGACCAAAAACTATTTTAACACAACCTATGAGTGACTAACCCAACCATTAAGGAAAAACACCACAATAACCTGCAAGACAAACACAATCTCGACAAACATCAAGTGCAGATAGTTCATAGGATGAGTTAAACAAAATCTCCCCCATTTTTTGACAAGAGGTAGCCAAAAAGAAAAAACAGGCTAAAAGAGCATTGCATTAAACAAGGATAAGCACAATACATGTTAGAGGGGTTTAAGTACAAGCCTACCAAAATTACAAAACATGTCCATACAAAAAAAGGTACTCCTCCATAACCAACCATAAGTGAGGTCCCCAGGTTATAACACAAAATCTCCCTCATAACACAAAATATGCTTTAAAGATACATCATAATGATCAGAGAGATTATGTAAGCTCTCCAGAGTCAGCAGAATCTTTGGAAGCAGAGTCAGAATCAGCTGCGTCTGCAAGGGGAGGGGCCACTGGAGGATCATTATGAAGCAAACCCTTCAAGTATTGAATTTTGCACTCATAATGTCACGCCCCGAACTGAGGGGTAGGTGGAAACCTCACGCCCGGTGAGTGAGAAAATAAAATAAAAAAATAAAAAGAAGCCGAAACATAAAATAAACTTTTCTTATAAAAATAGTTCCCAAAAATCTTACAACTTTACAAGAAATAAATAAAGCTCTATCACTCTCATCTAATTCAGCCTCAACTGGTTTAGTCCTTGTCTTGCTCACTAATTTATCTAAAAAATTAAACAGGGGTGAGGGGTGAGCTGATCGGTGCATATTTACATATCATTTTGTACCATTTTAATTTATGATTTGGTTATGTTTTTGAGTTAAACTTGCGCTTTTAATAAGTTTTGTGTTTGTTTCAGTGTAATAAGCTTAAGGACTCACTAATTGCATTTTGGAGACAAGTTAACTCAAAACGGTGTCTGCAGATCAGTCAACTTCACGGATTGGACTGTACTTGCTCAAGAAGAACCAGAAAATGAGCCATACATCATTGGAAATATACGGAAGTCTAGTTTCTGTAGAATTTTACGGTTCATGATTCCGAGTCTTATAGAGAAAGTTATACATGTTTTGGCAACTTAAGGTCAAATTCGGCAGCATCTGCGTTACTGGGCCAAAAATCACATTTGAAGGCCTTTCCGATTTTTCCTTGAGTTGGGCTGCATATGCTTGGAAATATAAGACAAAGAGCTTCAAGATCCATATTTTTCCAGATTTTTCAGACTGGAGCCACAAGCCCAAAACGAGCCCACAAGCTGGCTGCAATGCATTGTCATGCATGACATATGCATGATGAAGTGTTGTTGATTGTGGGAAAGTTTGGTGAAGCATATTCAATACATAAATTTGAGTGGAATTTTGCAGCAGCCAAATGAGCCAAAAGATGTTGAAGTGGATGATGCAACACTAAGCCTAAAGACAAGAGGAATTGTTTTCAAATGCAATTGTGTGTTAGGTTAAGTTGGTGAATTAAGTGTAGTGTGTTAGGTGAAGTTAGTGTGTTTACATAATTCAATTGTATAATTCAGATTTTCAACCTCCTTAGGCCTATAAATAGTGAGGTTTCCTAAGCTTGTAAACACCCCAAGGGGGGGAGCTCTCAAGCACTTCTCTAGAGCTCCCTTCCCTTCTCTCCCTCAAATTCTCTTAGTTTCCTTTTGTAGTTCTCAATTGTTGTAATAAGATCATTCTACTAAATTTTCTTTCTTTTAAATTCTCCAAACACTTCTCTATTCTCTTTCAAACTTCTCCATGCTCTAAAACATTTCCCAAATACAATTCCCACTCTCTTCCAAGATTCTCAAAGTTCCCAAACACTTCTCCCATTCCTTCATCAAATTCTCCAAATTTCCCAAACACATTTCCTTTCTTCTCCAAAAGTTTCCATATTCTCAAACACTTCTCAAACACTCCTCCCTTCTCTTTCTCAAACACATCTCTCCTCTCTTCCAAATTTCCAATGTTCTCAAACCTTCTCTTCCAAAATCCTCCAAGTTTCCAAACACTTTCTTCATCAAATTCTCCAAACACTTTCTCAAACAATTCTCTACTTCTACTTTCTTCTCCAAAAAGCCTCCATGTCCTCAAACACTTTTCCCAAACACTTCCTTTCTTCCTCAAAGTTCTTCTAGTTCACTTAATGTTTTCTTAGTTGTAATTTATTTTTCTTGTAATGTACATTCTTTCTTCTTGTTTTGTTTCTTTTGTTTTCATTTTTATTTTGCGTAGGAAAATTGAATTGGATCATTCAATCACCAATCCCTGTGGAATCGACCTCGCACTTACATATGCTATACTACCGAACGGCTCGTGCACTTGCGAGTATCACAAGTTGAGGATGCAGTTGAACCCATTTTGGTGCAGTTGAATCTACGCAACAAGTTTTTGGCGCCGTTGCCGGGGATCGGTAACATTGTTTGATTCTATTTGGTTTTCCTACTTTTTATTTATTTATTTTTCTTTTTTTAACTGGACAGTTTCATGTTTTAAAATTAATGGCGTTAATTGACAAGTTGTGTTTGTAGTCCAACGGACAAGGACAATTGCCTGACAAGCAAGAGAACTGGGTTTGAGTCCCAGCTTACACAACACCCAAAAACAAAAAAAAGGTTCAAGTAGCATGTTGATTATTTCTAGTTTATGGTTTCATTCACTTGCTCTTAATTAATTATCTTGTTCAAGTTTACATAAACACCATATGACTCTCGGACTGATTAGTGAATGAATGGGTAGATATTGAAGACAAACACCATGTTTAAATTCTACTTGGTTCTTTATTGTTCTTCTTGTTCTTAATGGGTTCGGAATTTGTGTTTAGACTAAACACCATAGCTAAATTCTTTTTCTGAATACTTGATTAAAACCACACACCATATGGATAATCATATTTGAGAAAGAACGAACTTCATAAGCTAGTTTGATTTACTTTGATACTTATTACTTTGAAGCATGAAATTGGACGTGTGTTGATTTTCCTTTCAATTTTAGTTTTTATTTCCTAATCCTTTAATTCTGTTTCAAGTTTTTTGTGTTTGTTTTAGCAATTTATGACAGCTTAATAAAAATGGAGAGAGATGGCAACCTCAATCATAAGAATGGGGAGTGTGGAGTAGTGGGAGAAGTCGCGACCTCCAAATGCATCACGCTCGACCTAATCGCTTCAAGGGGGAGTATTCCAATCCTTTCTCTTTAGTTGTTTTGTTATTGTTTCAGTAATTTCAATTTTCCATTTCTTTTATTAAAAAAAAAAAATTAAAAAGATTTTTTATATTAGCTGACTCGTGGTAACTTCAGATGAGCGTCTCCAGTAAATCCAGTGTCTAGGAGTTCTTTAGGCGACACCTTCGGTGTCTAAGAAGTTTGGGTTTTAAGTGGGACCTTTGTGACCCCTGCAACCTTCCCCGGATCCCCTGGCTGTGTTTTTCTGAGGCCCTTAACTGGTCATCCATGAGTTGCTTGTATATTTGTGTGTTTTTAAAAAAAAAAAAAAAAAAAAAACTAAACTAAACTAAACTATAAAAAAAATAAAAAATAAAATCTATAAAAAAAAACTTTAAAAAAAAAATTTGAAATTTGAGTTTTTATTTATTTTTCCTTGTAAATTGCAATTTGGAACTTCTTTGTTTTTTTTCTTTCTTTGTGTGGTCAGTTAGTTGTAAATAATAATAAATTAAAAATAAAAAAAAATCAATTTGGAACTTCTTTGTTTTCTTTTTTTTGTTTTGATTTAGTTTATGTATTTATTTACCTGGTGTGGTTAGTTAGTTTATGTCTGAGTGTTAAAAACATATTTTTATTTCACTTCAAACACTGCATTACAAAAAAAAAAGTAAAAAAGTAAATTTAAAAAAAAAACAAAAGGAAAAAAAAACAACAACAACAACTTCTTCTTCTTCTTCTTCATCATCTTCATCTTCATCTTCATGGCATGCCTCTATTCTCTCTTACTTGCAGAATCTGTAGCAGCTCCACATGGTCCTCATTTTTTCTCTCCAAGTGCTTCCACATGCTGATTGGCACAATAAAGCCGCTTCTGCAAGTCCGCCACCATAGCCTTCAAGGAAGCTACTTCATCGCTTAGCGCGGCACACTCCCGTGTCCTCGCCAATAATCGCATGCCCAAGTTGGTAGCCGAGACCGCGTGGAGCACTGTTAAATTGTTGGACTCCTCCACCGCTGCCTTGTCAGACCTCTGCGCCACATGCAGATGATCCGTCGGTGTGAGCTTGCTGCCAATCATGCCTTCTAGCAGCACTCTCCCGTTCGACACTGCCTCAGAAAAGTTCGGTATTACCTCAGCAAAGTTTGAGGCCGTACCGTGATGATATGTGGAGTTTGGGAAGACATGGTTTGGAGGAGCCCTTATCTGCGCATTCGGTGGCGCAAGGGACAATTCAAGGCTAAGATCATCAAGGTGAGTGCATGAGGATGCCATTGTTTAGTTTTTGGATTTTTTGATGTTTTTCTGAATTGGCAGGAAGAAATGCGGGGTGCTCTTCTAATTCACCGAGACGAGTTTAAATAGACTTATACAGACGAGGGAGCCGAAAGCACTTCGGATCTCGAGGGTGCTATCCTGTGCTCTTTTCTCTCTAATCCCTTCATTTCCGACGCAAATTGCGAGCGCGATTTTTAAAAGGGAGCATGTCTACACTTTCACTTACTTTTGCCTCCTGTTTTATGATTGTTTTGTATTTTTTGTCTATTATTTCTTGTCATTTTGTTTTTCTTTTATTTTGTTTAAGTTTGGGGAAGTGTGTTTTCTTTTTTTCTTTTTATTTTATTTTATTTTATTCATTGTTTTTCTTTTTAATTTAAAAATAACTTGTTTTCTTCTTGTTTGACAGGTTTCTTAATAATGTAGTTGGAAGAAGAGACAAAATTAAAGATGCGTCTTGGACACCTGGTGCAAGAATCCCATCTCTTCTTTTAAATTCTTGTTTGAATTGTGTGTTTATTTCAGTTTTTATTTTTATTTAATTAGGTAGTATAATTTAAAACTGATAGGATATTCTTTGAAGGAGCTAAACTTTTGGTAACTCCAGGTAAGCAACCGCAGTCTATCCAGTGTCTAGGAGTTCTTTAGGCGGCACCTTCGATGTCTAAGAAGTTTGGGTTTTAAGAGGGACCATTGTGACCCCTCCAACCTTCCCGGATCCCCTGGCTGTGTTTTTCTGAGGCCCTTAACTGGTCATCCTTAAGTTTTTCTCTTAAAATAAGCAGTTACTTGTGTGTTTACTTAACTAAAAATAAAATGCATGTTTGGGTTTTCATGTTTTTGTTTGATCGTCGTTCTTTAAATTTAGGGTCAGTCATTTCTTTGAGATAACATAACTTTTTATTTCCAAATTTTTTTTTTTTAAAAACATACACTTTAAAATTAAATAAATAAAAACAAAAATCATTTCTTCTTGGCGCTCAGTGTCTCGATCATAGGAGCTTTGAGTTTGGCCCTCTGGCTGTCCTCTTCGGGGCTTCACGCACAGGCTCTTGGGGCTCATCACTTGAGCTCCCAAAGATCGCAATCTTAGCTTCAGAATAACTTTTCTCGC
This sequence comes from Prunus fruticosa, assembly GCA_018703695.1. NCBI lineage: Eukaryota > Viridiplantae > Streptophyta > Magnoliopsida > Rosales > Rosaceae > Prunus > Prunus fruticosa. The sequence goes on from CM031923.1 coordinate 10,931,442, forward strand.
GATCTGGTTTCTTGCGTTTACCCGGTCGGTCTAGGTCCTCCAGCTGTTTTCGCATGTCGCGAGAGTACAACTCTACAATCTTTGTTAGGTTTTTATTCTCGTCCCGCAACACTTCTAGCTGGTGTCGATTCACCTCCACTATCCTGGCCCTCTCCCTTTTCAAGCTTTTTATAGCACTCTGACACTCTTCAACCATCCTGTGCTCCGCCGCTCAACTGACCTTTCAGCACCTCTACCTTATGGGACTTCGCAAGTAGGCGATGAACCAAACTGCGACACATGCTGTACTCTGCATGCTCAGTGCTAGGGCATCACTCATGACCCGATTGTCATCCCTTGTCCCGAACACACGTATATCTTTAGGAGTCACCAAATTTCTGCCAACTCCAATGGCAACATCGTTGTCCAGGAGTATGAGTCATTGACGGTCACCGGCCCCGTGCGGAGGCAAAGTAGGGCATCCATCCTGGTGCTCCTGCTTGGCCTCGTGTTTGAGTCGGTGGAGCTAGGTTGAGATCCAACGAAAAGGGGTAGGAAGAAGCCATAGATTTCTCACCTTTTTTTTTTTCTTGCTTGTTTTCTCTTTTGTGTGTTTTTGCGTTTGTGTTTTTCCCCTTCTTTTTCTTTTCTTATAGATGTAGTCTTTGACAAACCCTAACCATTGCAGCGTCTAAGCATTTTCTGAATCCCCAAGCGTTCCTCGAGTCTCACGACCTTCTCACTTTCCAACCGTTTCCAACTCATTTGTCACGACTTGCTTTGTCTGAACGGACGCGTTCAGCAAAGTCGTCGCACCTTTCCATGGCCCCGTAATTTCTGCTTGTGGAGTCTGCGGCGCCTCTATGCGTCGACACGTGTCTCGCCTGTCTCTTTGGTCCCTTACACTGAATCGAGACGAAATTAGGACCCATGTTTTCAGAATCCAATTCACGTTTGATCTTAAATTAAAAAAATTATAATTAAAATTAAAACGTGTGGGCTTCAGATTTCATTTTGGGTCAGGTTTTACCGTTGTTGGGTTAGTTCCATTTTGGGCTTTGGGCTGTTTTTGTTTTGGGTTTCAGTTTGTGTAAGACTATCTGTTAGGGCTTACTGTTTTGAGTGTTTTACTGTTTCGTTTTTTTTTTTAATTTTATATTTTATATTTGTTTGTTAGTTTTGTAATTTTTATTTTGTAATTGTTTTATTTTATTTTTGTTTGTTTTGTGATTTTTATTTGCTTTAATACCTTTCATTTGTTGTTATGACATTGTTTGTGGCTAATTTTTAAACATTGAGGGCAATGTTCATTTCTAGGTTTGGGGGTATTGGAGTTTAGCATGTATTATTATTTTTTTAATTTAAAAAAAAAAATTGCTTGTTTTTCTTCTATTTGAGTCTTGTTTTGTTTTTGAGTCACTTTCCGAAGAACATTTGATGAGATTGTGATAAATGTTTGCATGACTTAAATGAAAATTGGATTTCATTTTATTTTATTAAAAAAAATTAATTTTTTTTAAAAAAATAAAAAATAAAAAATAAAAAAATTGGCATTGTTCTATCATGATATGCTTGAAACCTTTGCACTTGCCATTTGTTTCATAATTTTCGAATTAAAGGATTTGCATGATCTAAAGAATTATATCAAGCATGAATTAGACTTATATAACCATATAAAGTGAGCTTTTGAGCCTTGTCCTTCAATTCATGAGTGTTGTATACATACTCTAATTTTCTTGTCATCAAAGTTGTTGTTTGATCTCATTATTCATTGATTTGGTTGAACACTTAAAAGTCATTCATTCTTGTGCAATTTGACTTCATGACATTTAAAGAAATGATATTAAGGCCTTCTTTGGATCGTTTGTGCCTTTCAAGCTAACCTTATGCATGCTTATGCATGATTTTCCATTGTTAACCATTTTGAGCCTACATGTAAACCTTTTCTTTCATTTACCAATTTTATTTCCTCGCCTTAGCCCGAAAAACAAATATTTACCTTTCTAAGGAACTCATGAGCTTTAATTTGGATGTGTTTTTCATGCTAAGTTTGGGAAGAGGTGTTACATTTCAAAAAAAAAAAAAAAAAAAAAAGAAAAAAAAATTCACACAATTGGTGAAAGAAAAGTTAATTGGTGTTTGTTCAATTAAAGGAAAGGAGTATGAATCAATGTAAATGAAGGTATAAGGAGTTTTGATCATGTAAAAGAAAAAAAATCTAATCGTGATGATTAGAAGTCTTGTAAACAATTGTTTTATGCTCTTACATTGCGAGTTCCTTGGACTTTGTATTATCCATACCTTTCATTTCTTACTCACCTTACACCCTTGGCCCCATTACAACCTATGTTAAAGACCTAAATTGATCTTAAATGTCATGTGGTTGAATTGCATCCATTTTCTTACTTTTAAGTGTTTGGCATCCTTCTTGAGATCATATTAATGCAAGTTCTTCATCTTTCTATTTCGAGTTAAGTCCTTATGGTTTAACTCTATTCTCATGTTTATAACTGAGTGATGCATTATAGCCCTCTTCTGAGTGATTCATTTGTGAGAGGACAACTTTGGTGAGATTTGAAGTTAAACTTATGCTTTGTATGATTTTTGAAATTGTGTGAAAACTAAGATTGGGGAATTTGTTGTATTTGGCTATCACACTACTACACTTTGAGCATATTGTGTTTAGAACTTTGCCGCTTTGTAAATAATGTCTAAAAATTGAGCTTTTATTAATAAAATGTTTAAGTCATGTGCATGAGTCATTTCTCTTCAGAAAATGTTCGGAAAGATTGTTTTGAGTTCTTTTTATTTTTGTAATCGTTTTTGTTTTTGTTTTTGTTTTTGGTTTTGCTTAAGGACTAACAATCTTTTAAGTTTTCTAATTACTTTGTTTTACAGAGTCAGTAAAACGTTTGTGGGTATTGATATCTGTTAAACCCTCATGAGACACAACTCCTCCTACTAGGGATGCCTAGAGGTTTAAAGGCTTGTTGCATACGCTAAATGCAATCGAATTACCTGCGAAAGTGGTCTAGTTAACTTCTTGTTTTGTTTTTCTCTTTGTTTTCTTTTTATTTTGCTCGAGGACTAGCAAAATCTAGGTTTGGGGGTATTTGATCGGTGCATATTTACATATCATTTTGTACCCTTTTAATTTATGATTTGGTTATGTTTTTGAGTTAAACTTGTGCTTTTAATAAGTTTTGTGTTTGTTTCAGTGTAATAAGCTTAAGGACTCACTAATTGCATTTTGGAGACAAGTTAACTCAAAACGGTGTCTGCAGATCAGTCAACTTCACGGATTGGACTGTACTTGCTCAAGAAGAACCAGAAAATGAGCCATACATCATTGGAAATATACGGAAGTCTAGTTTCTGTAGAATTTTACGGTTCATGATTCCGAGTCTTCTAGAGAAAGTTACACATGTTTTGGCAACTTAAGGTCAAATTCGGTAGCATCTGCGTTACTGGGCCACAAATCACATTTGAAGGCCTTTCTGATTTTTCCTTGAGTTGGGCTGCATATGCTTGGAAAGATAAGACAAAGAGCTTCAAGATCCATATTTTTCCAGAATTTTCAGACTGGAGCCACAAGCCCAAAACGAGCCCACAAGCTGGCTGCAATGCATTGTCATGCATGACATATGCATGATGAAGTGTTGTTGATTGTGGGAAAGTTTGGTGAAGCATATTCAATACATATATTTGAGTGGAATTTTGCAGCAGCCAAATGAGCCAAAAGATGTTGAAGTGGATGATGCAACACTAAGCCTAAAGACAAGAGGAATTGTTTTCAAATGCAATTGTGTGTTAGGTTAAGTTGGTGAATTAAGTGTAGTGTGTTAGGTGAAGTTAGTGTGTTTACATAATTCAATTGTATAATTCAGATTTTCAACCTCCATAGGCCTATAAATAGTGAGGTTTCCTAAGCTTGTAAACACCCCAAGGGGGGGAGCTCTCAAGCACTTCTCTAGAGCTCCCTTCCCTTCTCTCCCTCAAATTCTCTTAGTTTCCCTTTGTAGTTCTCAATTGTTGTAATAAGATCATTCTACTAAATTTTCTTTCTTTTAAATTCTCCAAACACTTCTCTATTCTCTTTCAAACTTCTCCATGCTCTAAAACATTTCCCAAATACAATTCCCACTCTCTTCCAAGATTCTCAAAGTTCCCAAACACTTCTCCCATTCCTTCATCAAATTCTCCAAATTTCCCAAACACATTTCCTTTCTTCTCCAAAAGTTTCCATATTCTCAAACACTTCCCAAACACTCCTCCCTTCTCTTTCTCAAACACATCTCTCCTCTCTTCCAAATTTCCAATGTTCTCAAACCTTCTCTTCCAAAATCCTCCAAGTTTCCAAACACTTTCTTCATCAAATTCTCCAAACACTTTCTCAAACAATTCTCTACTTCTACTTTCTTCTCCAAAAAGCCTCCATGTCCTCAAACACTTTTCCCAAACACTTCCTTTCTTCCTCAAAGTTCTTCTAGTTCACTTAATGTTTTCTTAGTTGTAATTTATTTTTCTTGTAATGTACATTCTTTCTTCTTGTTTTGTTTCTTTTGTTTTCATTTTTATTTTGCGTAGGAAAATTGAATTGGATCATTCAATCACCAATCCCTGTGGAATCGACCTCGCACTTACATATGCTATACTACCGAACGGCTCGTGCACTTACGAGTATCATAAGTTGAGGATGCAGTTGAGCCCATTTTGGTGCAGCTGAATCTACGCAACATGAGCAACCACCGCTCAGTAAGGACATGAAATCTTACCACAGTAGATTGATATAACTAAATTAAGTGACATGCAATCACATAGCCAAACATTACACTAATAATATTAATGCATGAATGCTCTTCATCTACTCCCGTTAATTCATATAATTGGACAAGCAGACTTGCACGTCCCATACCATGCTTATACCCCTTGGTCCTGAATGCCCATTTATATGAACTAACACTCATCTCAATCATCCCAAAATTCCCCTTTTGTTAGTCATCTTGTCTAACTCCCTTTCGCCAGTCCCAAATCGCCCAATAAAAACCCTGTGCACTGTGGGATCCTTGAGACCTGGTACCTGTCAAGAGTTAGACTCAACTACACAAAAGATCCATTACCCTCATCATTATTTTCTCCATCCAACAATTCTAGCCAAATTCCATGACATGATATATGCACAACAATGTAGCCATTTAAAACATCACTAATGCATATATACTTATGCTAACATAAACAGTTAAGAGTATGTAAACACCCAATACAAGGAACGTCAATCAAACTATACCACGCATAATGTAATGCTCACATAATTTAATTAAAACAATCTTTGTAAAAGACCCCCAAGAAACCCCTACCTCATTTCCAAAGCTAGCTCCAAGTTAAGAAAACACACAAGCTACAACCTCTAATTCCACCTGAGAATTTGATCACCACTTGCTTTCTCTTGTTTTCTTTTTTCTTTTCTATCTCACTCTCTTTATTTCGGTTTCTTCTCTTTTCTCAAGCACAACTATGCATGAAAACAAGTAGTGATGTCCCTATTTATACTAAGAAGATGGTGGCAACTCTCCTATGCTTTCATTGGCTGCATGTTGATTTGCATCAAGTAAGGATAACTATTTCTACAATTACAACAACTCATGGTAATGTTGCTTAGTCACAATGACACTTGTAAGCCTTAGTGTGCTGCAAGTAAGTGTTCTTCCACGTTGATTAACTAGTAGGCAAGGAAATGTAAAGTTGCCAACTACAACAATCAAAGTCAAGCGGTGTTACATGCAAGAGATGAAGTGATTGAGTTTCCTATGCCCAATTCTAATAAGTCCATGAATTAAAACTATTATTAGACCGTAGCTTCTTAACACATAGAAGGTAAATAACACAATTCTAATAATTGAATATTATTCTAAATATATACCATTAAATACCCAAAAATATCTAAGGGTACCCATTTTAGAGAAAAACAAATAAAATATATAATTTACTAAATACAAATAATTATTAGAATAGTTTTGTAAACGTAAAATAATACACACACACACACATATATATATATATATATATTATAAATGTTTAATCTTCTTTAAAAACTTTTAAGAATACGGATTCTCACACATAATGCAAAATTTTCTTTCTATGATAGAGGACGAGAAGGAGGAATCGCCCTGAATTTGAACTAATGAGTGAGAGGACAGTTTGTCACTTAAAGAGATAAAGGATCTAGAGTAGGGAACACGGGCATCATTCCAGATATCAGCACCAAGAACAGGAATAGAGTTGAGTTCACATAAGGATATGATGAGAGAAGGAAATATCAGAGAGCCCTTGTGAGCCTTGCCATGACTCTGGGATTTGGAGCAGATGGCATGAAATATGATTTCACCAAGAGGAACATGATCCTTATTGATGAGGGACAACATTATTTGACAGCCAAACAAGGTGGGATTGGAATTGTTTGCAGGTAGGCAGGATGTTACGGCGAACAAAATCCTACAGAAACTTATACATTTGCTTTAAGAAGGACTTAAGAGTTGGCAGTTAATGGTAGAAATGGATCAACATAGGCTATAGACCTAAACTGAGAGATGGTGTATTTAGAGGCAGCTAAGGCAAAAGCATCAAAACTAACGTTAGGACAAGGCAAAAACTCTAGGAACCTATCAATGACAGTAGGGTTAACCGGGCACCATTACGTGACAAAAGAGAGACACTATATTTAGTGTGTGCAGGTATGCAAGGGAAATTTGAGTAAAACTCATGCACTACTGAAGCATTAAAATGACAAGAAATAGAATTGAGTTTGTGCAACCCATAATGTGTGAATAGAGCATCAACACATGACATGTCACTTAGGTAGAGATCATCCAGAATGTACCTACGTTCTGGAACAAATTGCCTCTTGGACACTAAGGAGAAAAACTCAGAAGCCTTGGGTGAAGTGAACTTAGACAAGCCTTGAATGGTGATCGAAGGATTAGACGCCATTTGAGAGGAACATGCCGTTCTGGTAGAAGAGCGAAGCTTAGACGACACAAACATGGTGGGATGCTCAGATCTAGAGAATGGGACGAAACGATGCTTTGAAACAAAACCTAGATTTCCGGTCGTAAAAGACAAACTGGACAGATTGAAACTTAAACACCCGTTCTGATAGAGAAGACATGAGGGGGAAGAGACACGTGGCGACACAGGTATCGAAACTTTGGACGACGCAAGAATAAAAGATACAAAAACAAGACACCATTTTTAGTTTTATAAATACTCGATAAAACAAACTTTCAGAAGTTTGATAATTTTATAAATATAGTATGAAGAATAAATGAAGAAACGAATAAGAAACCGAACGAATAACCAAGGAAGAACTCACTCACCGTTTGACTATGGCGGCAATACGTCTCCGAACGAACTCTCTACAAACGAACGTACAAAGATTCCCAATCTAATAGGGTTTTCTTTTTTAGGTTTATGTGAGTTTTAAAATTTGAGGATATTTGTGTCTATTTAAGTGAGTTTTGGCTATATTTGATAAATTCTCATTTAGGGATAGGAGTGGAAAAGCGCACTCAATTAACATGCAAATGGATGTGGGTGAAAAGCTGCTAGTATAAGAGTGAAAAGCTGCTAGTATAAGACTCTATAAGTAAAATATAGATCAAACATATATGAGAAACATGTGATGGCCTAATGAAAAAAATAAACTAAAAATCATTTTCCTAAGAAAACATTAAAGAAGCAACTCAATTATTCAACATTTTTCTTTGTATTCATCTAAACTTTATGTAAAGTTGCAATTTAGGATGACCGCTGCTTGGTAACAAATACCCATGTATGGGCCTACAGTAATCTAGAAGTCCCTTGAAAAAGGTTTAAAAGTTCAAGAAAGCCCAATTGACAAATTCCTCAAATGGGGATTGTCCTTTGCACCAACATAAAAATACCAGGGTTTTTTTTTTCTTTCAAACAAGCAGAATTTCATTATACCATGGGCAAATAAAAGAGATTTACAATAAGAACACACCTAAAGGAGGTTCTTGCATACATAATCTGGAAAAGAAAACCAACAAGAACAGTGAGGAAATTAAATCCTAAGTTAAAGTGCAACTCACCGAGAGTTGAAAGAGAGAGGATCATGATACTCCTTGCAACACCAGTGCATCAAAGAGACCATGGTAGATAAAATTCTGTAATAGCTAGAGACCAAAAACACCAACAAGTGAAAGGGCATGACTGCTCAACAATCACCTGGCTAGAGAAGACCACAGTGCCTCCAGCAACCCACATGATCCCACAACACCCATTAAAGGCAGATCCATCAAAGATCTAACAACTCCTCCTTCAAAGACATCAAAAGCAAATCAAAACCAATTCCAAGTTGTACAAAAGAATAATTATAATAAAAAGTTTACTTTTTTTTGGTATCTGAATTAATTTTTATTTATAATTTTTTTTAAAGAAGTTTGCATTTTAGCCACAGTCAATGAATCTGTGTCCATGTTAAATATTTTAAAAAAATGTATTTTTATCTTTTCAAAGAGCTACAGATGGAGAGGTGGAGTATGGGTGGGGCCAGCTTTTTATTTTCCACAGGCACCCCTAGCCATGACAAAAAATCAATGGCAACACCTACATCTACCACAATCACTTGATCTATGGCCACAGGTTGTCTGTGGCGAACATGAATATAAGCCACATGTGTATCTGTGGCTTATATTGAGGTTTTCTAGTAGTGCAAACCAGAAAATTAAGAGGCTAAGAGTGGCTAATCTACATGTCGTAGCAAATAATCCAATTTCCAATCACAAGGTGCCACGTGAACAAGAAGAATATCTCCTAGGTCAATTAATTGAGCCCATTTATTTGGCCAATTAATTGATACTAAAAATAGGGATATTATCTTAAATATGGGATATTATCTTTATTTAAAAGATAATATCATCAATTTAGGATAATATCTCATTTGGGGGATAGTATCATCAATTAGTGATTTGATCCCAATAAAATCCCTAATTGAGACTCAATCTCTACATTTTGGGGAAAGAATATCTTCCTTTCAAATAAGAAGATATTCTTTGAAAAACCCTAGATGGCTAGAGCCCTATAAATACATGGCCAAATTCAACACACAAGGTAATTCTAAATTCCTCTCTTAACCCTAAACACCCGAAACCTCTCTCTCTCTCTCTCTCTCTCTCTCTCCTAGCAAACCGCATTCCTAGCCGCCAGCCTCACCACTCTCATCTCTCCCACATGGCCAAGCACCATCACACACAGCTCTGGCCACCCTTCTCCCCATCCAGAAAACTCCATACCCTTTTTAGCTATTGTTTCTCAAGGATTCAATCAAACTAACTTAGGCATCTGAGGGCCTTTGGCCAACACCCACCGGGTGTGGTCTTTTACTCCTATTTGTTTCGCAAGAACCAAGAAAGAGAGAAAAGTAAGCTTAAAATGTGAAGGATCTACAAGCGAATATTCTCCAATGAGAAATTTGCACAAACACTACATACATCCACAAATCTAGCTCGAAAGATTGGTATGCACACCCCAAGAAGAATCAAGAAGAGACCAAAACCCTTGCAAACTCAAGGGGAAGACAAAATCCAATGAAAACTCAAGGGGAAGACAAAATCTAGGGCAAACCTAGAGGCAAAAGCTCTCTACAACATGACAGGGGAGAGAGAGACCCAATTTATTAGCCAAAAGAGAGATGTGCCTTTATTACCCGAAAAGGTTTGGTTCCAAGGGAAACCCCTAGAACCAAAAGGTGTTGCTATCGGTGAGGGTTCATTGGAGAGGGAGAAGAATAAGCAAGACGGTCATATGAATGATTAATTTAGTTAGCATGCATAAAAATACCAGTTGAGAAGCAAAATTTAGGGCCCGTTTGGTATCCTACTAAAAAAAATGAACTCAAAAATCATGATTTTTTTTTTTAAAAAACATGAGTTTTTAAATCCTGATTTTAAGATCTAAAACTTGTTTGGTATTGAACTTGAAAATATTTTTAAGATCTAAAAAAAAAAGAATTAAAATTAAAAAAAACCCTAGATTCCCAAATTGAAATTAATAAACGAAATATGAGAGAGAGAGAGAGAGAGAGAGAGAGAGAACTGTAAAACCTCACTTTTTTTGTTTTTAAAATTAGGCATTTTTAAGTTGTTGAGTTAGGTTTTTGAAAAATGGACTTTACCAAACGAGAATTATGGGCTTTGGACTCAAAATATATTTTTGACTTTAAAAAAATTGATCCAAGTAGGATACCAAACGAGCCCTTATATTTTGTAAATACTTCGTGTTATGGTTTGCTTTCTCAAAAGTAAGTGCTAATTTTATCATAACACAGTATTTTTATTACATACGAAAATGTTCATAATAGCATTCAATTCCAACCAAAGTTTAATCTCATTGATTGTAGTGGCGAGGTCAATCAACCCCGTGAAAGCCATGAAAACGGATGTGAGGTCTTGGTGAGACCCCTTGAGGTTGCCTACTAGGAGTTCGACGGAAAGCTCCAAAGAGTTTCCCAAGTTTCAGCAGCAGCAACGACATTCCCCCACCCCAATTTCTCTAATTCTCGCATAACTCCTCATTAAACCCTAACCCAACCCTCAATTCATTTCTCTATTTGCCTTCTCTTTAATGTTTGGGAAGGAACTTGGCCAAGAGCTCAAGCAAATCGTCAGCTCTTTGCAAGACCAAGTCCTTTTCTAATTCTTTGACTTTTCGAATTTTTTTCTTTCTTCAGTTTATTGCTTTGCTTTTTCTTTTCTAATCCTTCTTTTCCATGCCAACTTCAAAATTAATCAATCTTTGTTTTGTTTATTTGATTGAAAATGGTGTTTGTTTTTATTGATGAAATTTCTGATAATGTATGTCAAGTGCAATTAGATCATTTATATTTCCTCTCTCTTTTCTTTTTTCTTTTACCTTGATCAAAAGGTTAATATTTGGGTTGTCTACTTTCTCAAGGATTAACGTCAATATTACAGTATTGATTTTGGAAAGCCCAACAAGAAATTCACGTCTCCTACATGCCTGACTCTCGCCATGTAGAAGCTAGGGGGCATTTGTGGAAACATGAATTTTGACAACCAATCACAAGGTGACATGTGGATAGAGGATTATTCCTTAGGTCAAATAATTATGTTAATTAAATCCAATTTAATTAATTGATTATCATTGATTTAAAATTGGAATATCTCCATAAATCAAGGATTTAATTCCCAGCAAATCTCCTTGATATTATCTTCTCATCTCATTGAAGGAAAAGATAATTCCCTTCCATTTGGGAATTATCTCTACAAACCATAGCCAAGGAGGATTCTCTATATAAAGATGGCATCAAACCACATATGGGTTACTTCGAAAAATCCCAAAGGAAATCTCTCTCTCTCTCTCTCTCTCTCTCTCTCTCACGGCCATGCGCCACCCCCCTTCTCTCTCGTACAGTAGAGAAAGCTTCATCCTTTCAGCTAAAGTTGAATCTTCTTAAGACTGTTTCACTAACTTATGCATCGGAGGGCATTTGGCCAGCACCCCTTGGGTGTGCTCAGTGACCGAATCTATTTTGCAAGGATAGAAAGAAAAAATAGAAAGAAAGAAAAGTGGATTGAGTGTTAATTAAGAGCCGCGAATCTTCTCCCCGGGATGAAATTTGCACAAACAACCTTGATGCCAACAAAACTTGGATGATCTTCAGCTCTATGTCCTTATAAGGCATGTTTTATCACATGTGCCTTGATAAAATAATAGGATTACTAAATAAGGCATGTTTTATAATTCAAGCAATAAAACGTTAATTGTTAATACTTATTACAAACATACAGAAATTCAAAATAGATATTAAGTGCTAATACTTATTAGGAAAGTGTATTAACTCAAAATAAACATTAAACATTAACATTATTATTGAGAGTTATAAATCCTTAAATTATTGAATAATTATATTAAATATTAGGAAAAAGTACAGTAAACCCCCAACCTATAGGGTCATTTACGATTACATCCCAATTTGTGGGAAATTTACAATTACATACACAACGTCACTAAAAACCTACAAAATGCCCCCACCGTTAGTGAGACCGTCAGAAAATCTGTTATCTGCCTATGTGGCATTTGTGGGACCCCTTTTTTTATGACGTGGAAAAATAAATAATAAAATATTATCTATTTTTAAAAAATAATAAATATTTGTTTAAAAAAAAATAAAAACATAAACAACTCTCTCTCTCTCTCCTCCTCCCTCCCGACCCACCCCAACCCAGAACTCACCTCTCCTCTTCTCCTAGCCCCCAGCCACCCTAACCACCACCCAAGCTTACTCAGGCCACCCATCCTCAAATCCCCGCCCCATTCCGAACCTACCCCACCCTATGCCCAGAAAAAGAACTCGGCGACCCAGAACCAGAACTCGGCGACCTCCTCCTCTTCCTCTCCTGCACCGACTCCTTTGCCGGATGAGTGGTATCAGAAGCCCCAGAGGACAAGGAAGCACCGACTCCGTTGTGCTTGGCGACCTATTTAATCGTTTAAATATGCGACCTATTTCATCGATTTGTTTTTTTTTTCTTACATCAATTATATCAGTGATGTGTTCTTTTTTAGGTTCTGAATTTTGACAAAATTCTGCTGAATAAATCTGGGTGGTGAGAGAGAGAGAGAGAGAGAGAGAGAGAGAGAGAGAGAGAGAGAGAGAGAGAGAGAGAGAACAAGAGTGAGAGAAGGGGGTCGGGGGTGTGCTGGTGGTCCTGTGAGGAAGATGATGACTGCGACGGATAGGGGGGTTGTGCAACCCCAGCCACACCGAAATCCACGAAACCCCGACAACATCTCACGAGTTCATCCTCCTCGCCGCCGCCTCAACCTGATGCCGCTCTCGAGTTCGAGCTCGATCAGGAGCGGTACCTCGATTTGCCGTTTTGGTTCTGGGTTCTGAGAGTGAGAGAGAGAGAGAGAGAGAGAGAGAGATGTTTTAAAATAATTTTAAATTAATGTAAGCAGTAAAATAATTTTTTTAATTAATTTTTGGTCCACGTGGAAGTCCACGTCATAAAAAAAAAGGGTCCTACTTTTGACACGTCAGCATTTAACAGACTCACTAATAGTTTGGCTAACGGAGGGGGCATCCTTGTAATTTTCCGTGACGTTGAGTATGTACTCGTAAATGTCCCCAAAATCGGGTATGAACTCGTAAGTGACCCTATAGGTTGGGGGGTTTCCTGTACTTTTTCCTAAATATTAATATGATTATTGGGAAAATGTCAAAAATGGCTCAAGAGAGAGAGAAATTTATCTGGATTTGAAAGCCAGACACATGGGGGAACTTTTGCATAACAAACATGTGGAGCGCCATTGTCGGCGCGTGGAGCTTAATCATCGGTGTTGTGTCGAAGACTAGGCTAGATGTTTCGGTGAGTCGATAGTTCCAAGTCCTCCAACTCTAATGATGGTTGCGCTGTCATGAGCTGATGAGAGGAACGTCGTTGGCAATGATGGACAGATCCGACGACATTGTTAACAGCGCGTCGACAACACTCCAGCTTCAAATGGCGGCGCCCTTTTGAATTCATGGGGTCAGAGGCAGACGATCCATATGGCACCGGAGGTGTCGCAAGGTAACTCCTGGAAAGCCTCCAACCAAGCTTGGCAGCGATCGTCTTCTTCTCCAAGGCTTTGTCGACGAGCTTTGTCATGCCCCGGACCTGGGAGTCGGTGGAAACCCCACGCTGAGTGCATGAGAAAATAAAAAAGTAAAATAAAATAAAAGGAAAGCCGAAACATAAAATAAACTTTTCTTATAAAAATAGCTCCCTAAATCTTACAACTTTACAATTAATAAATAAAGCTATGTCACTCTCATCTAATTCAGCCTCAACTGGTTTAGTCATTGTCTTGCCCACTAATTCATCTGAAAAATTAAACATGGTGAGGGGTGAGCAACCACCGCTCAGGTAGGGACATGAGAGCTTACCACAGTAGATTGACATAACCAAATTAAGTGACATGCAATCACACAGCCAAATATCACATTATTAATAATAATGCATGAATGCTTATCATCTACTCCCATTAATTCATATAACTGGACAAGCAGACATGCACGTCCCATACCATGCTTATACCACTTGGTCTTCGGATGCCCATTTATATGAACTAACACCATCTCAATCATCCCATAATTCCCCTTTTGTTAGTCATCTTGTTTAACTCCCTTCGCCAGTCCAGGAATCACCCAATAAAAATCATGTGCACTATGGGATTCCTAGACCTGGTACCTGCCAAGAGTTAGACTCAACTACACAAAAGATTATTTTCATTACCCTCTTTTCCATCATTATTTTCTTCAACCAATATCTCCAACTAAGTTCCGTGACATGATATAGTTCTTCTTTTCACATATCTCATAAAAACAATGTAATCATTTAAATATCACCAATGTACATATAATCCTGCCAACATTAATTAAATCATTAACAACATGTAAACACCCAATATCAAGAACATTACAATATCAAGAACAACCATCAAGTTATAATATCACGTGTTGGCACTAAAACTAAACAGATCGAGATGAGTGCAACTTACAAGTGATGTGGACGATCTTGAGATCGATTGAGTGTTTAGACGCAGATTCTTCCTGTCCTTGGATGTTGATCCTGAATGGAAGGAAGCCGAGACTCGTAAGGTCTATGGAACCGATGTGGAACCAGCCTAAGACCCTTCGATGCCAAAATAATTTTGTTTCTAAGAGCTTTTGCTGTTGACAATATATTAGTATAAAAGTCAAGCTGAAAAGTCTTACCCTTGTATTGTAGTGAAGGGGCCTATTTTTAGAGGGCATTTTGTATGCTCTTAGTACTTAATTTCGATGTGGGACTCGTGGGAGGGCCCTATGAGGTTGACACGAGTCTTTAGATATTTCGGGCGGGTGCTTAAGGTTGATTCTACAGAATCGGTGGGGAATACCGATTGTAGACTATGTTGGGCCTGCAGCGACCGTTTGCTGCTTTGAGACAATATCATCGGTAGCCAATGCCGATTGTTCCTCTGATCCACGTGTCACTGAATGAGTGGAGGGTCAGGTATGGTACAACAGGAGTCCCCCAAGTTACCGATTGAGAAGCGACTTCTCGGTTGGGGACTTGAATCCGTCTTCGGCATTCTGAGCCGGACTCGATGGTCTCATTATTGCTGATGGTGGTATGTAGTCCCCCAAGTGCCCGAGCGAGTGAGCTTGGAAAAGAGACGGCATGATGTGGAGGTCCGGTTTTAGGAACGCCTGCCGTTCGGGACGAAAGGTGAGTGAAAACTCATCAATGTGCGCCTACCGTTCGGCACGAGAGGTGAGTGAAAACTCATCAATGTGCGCCTGCCGTTCGACATAAGAGGTGAGTGAAAACTCGTCCATGTGCGCCTGCCGTTCGGCATAAGAGGTGAGTGAAAACTCGTCAATGCGCGCCTGCTGTTCGGCATAAGAGGTGAGTGAAAACTCATCAATGTGCGCCTGCCGTTCGCAGTGGAGTTGTGTTTGAAAATGGCTAGAGTTGCAGCGTTTGAGAAGTTGAAGCGTCTCTGAGGATTGGAAACGTTTCGAATGACGATGCTTGAGCTCCCCCATGCATGCGTGACACGTGTCGGAATGGCTATGAAGAGTCGCGTCATTTCATATCCCGATGCGTCGCTTCGCTTCCCGATGCTAGATTCGTCCTATAAATGTAAGGAAGGGACGATAGTTGGATTACTTGAAGTTTTTGAGAGCAATCAGAGCTTGTGAGAGGCGATTTCGGACGCAACCGTGCGAAGGCTGAGCAGGCGATTTCCGGCGAGGTTGAACAAGGCGGAGGCGATTTCGGCGACTAGGAACCACCGTGTAAACAAGGTATGTTGCTGTGTTTATGATTTTTCGTGAATCAAAGTGTTGAATTCGATGAATTTTTGTATGAACAAAGCATGAACAAGCATGAACATAAGTGTTTAGGAGGTAGAATAGGACTTTTGATTCTAGCATGGCCCTTAGTGTCCCTTCGTTTGTGTTTGTAGATGTCAGATACCAAATCTGAGGGTAGGCGTAGTCGAGGGCCTATGAGGACGAATCGTCCTTGGGGAGTTCGTCCGAGGGGAGTGAGAGTACCGATTCTGGGAGTTCTTCAAGTTGTGAGATAGTGGAGGGGGCAGGAGTGCGCACCGAAGCTGGTGGCACTTCGTGTGGATTGCCTCAAGGTAGTGAGCCTTCGACTTCGGGGCGTGGGGCCGATGCAGGCGACGTGTTTGTCGTTGTGCCAAGGGAAGGGGTGCTGAGGGTTGTTGCGGGCAAGCAACGGATCCCGATGGCGAAGCCGAAGGAATTGGTGTTTGGAGTAGATCATTTAGAGCTGAACACATTGACCGAGGCTCAGCTGGCTAAGTTCGGGCGGGGTGTAATATCCCGGATTCGGTAGTGATGCGAATCCCAGAGCCGTTGGAGTCGTTGAGTGATAATGACAAAGGAGTTGTCTTTTTCACTGACATTTTCAAACACGGGCTTCGGCTACCGTTGAGGCATTCGGTGCAGAAGATCCTGGCGGCGCTTGGATATGCGCCGGGGCAATATAATCCGAACTTTTGGATTACGTTGCTCGGGACGATCACTGCGTTCGGCATAGCGGACGAAGGAGAGCCGAGCTATGAGCAGTTTGCCCAACTGTATAGTGTTACAAGGGCGAAGAGTGCCGATCAAGGGGGGGTGGGTGCAGTGAACTGCCCTTCGGCAGGGGGCAGCGTGGACACTTTGTGGTCGGGTGCTGAGCTCCCAAAAGACCTAGCGCAAGCGTCGGGTAATTGTTTCTGGTGCTTGGGAATCGGCACCAGGGGTGATCGTAGAGAGGTGGATCCCTACGACCTTCCAAACTGTCGGTAGGTTAGGCCTGCCGTTGGCAGGAGTGTTGGGTTTTTGTTTTTTTTTTTTTTTGTGACAATTGTTTGTTTTTTGTTTCAGTGTCCCTGAAACGGCCTGCTGCGCCGATTCAGAGAGAAGTGGAAGCGATCGAGCGGGTCCGAGTGAAGATTGCCGAAGAAGATCGCTTTTTTAAGGAGCTGTTTACTTTCGGAATCTGTTCAAGGCGGGCCTGATCGGTAAGGCAGAACACGACCGAAGAGCGAAGGAGGAAGAGAAAGAAGAAAAAAGATAGAGTAAGTGATGCCGTTCGGCAGTTGTGTCTTTTTTGAGTACCGTTTCCTATCTAACTTGTGTTTTTATGCAATGGCAGGTGGAAGGCCGATGAGTGAAGTGACCAGGAGGCGGCTGGAGGGCCACGGGGCGCCGAGGAGGGAGAAGGGCGAGTCCCCCAGACCGAGGAAGAAGAGGCTGAGGGGCGTCCGGAAGGGCCTGGGCAGACGAGATGACGGTGGCCGATCGTCGCGGGAGAAGAGGGTGGCCGAAGCCGAGGCCGTTCGGGAGGTCCATCTCCAGGTGACGGGCAAAAGGCCCGGATCGAGGGTCCCCTCGATGTGATGTCGTTGCCGAAGAAACCAAGGGGGCCGAACGAGGGGACCTCCGTGCTGATTTCGGATGATGAAGTGGAGGGGGAGGAGGGGCCGGTAAACATTGCCTACCCTCGGAAGGCCGTGTCGTTCATCAACTGCATGATCGATGGCGCTCAAATGGAGCTGGCAGAGATCGAGCAGCTGTCGATGAAGACGTTGCGGGAGCAGGACCGGGCGAGCCTTCCGGCTTCAGGCTGCAGGTAAGTTTGTAGTTTTTCATGTGTGCCAAGTGTTGTGGGGTTCGGCATGTCCTGAACTTTTGATTTTTGCAGGCTGATATGGAGATGTGGCTTTGCGTAAAGCGAGCCGTAAATGCTGCCGAACGGTAACAGAAGAAATTCGAAGAGGGCCGTTCGAAAATTGCCGATGCCGGAAAGCTCATTCAGGAGGCCGATCGGCGGGCCGAGCAGAATGCTGCGAACCGAATGGCAACGGTGGTGGAACTGGTTGCGTCGCAAGAGGCGAAGGCTGCTGTGGAGGTGGCGATGGATGCAGCCGAACGGTCGCATGCCAAGGAGGTGGAAGAAGCGAAGGTGAAGGCCGTTGCGCTGCCGATCCACGGAGGAGTTCACACTGATGCTAGATAAGGAGGTCATGGAGCAGTGTGATGACCTGGTGTACCGATTCAAGCGGTATAATGCAGATAAGAAGCTGAACTTGAACTTCCTCTGGGATCCGCCGCGCTGCCAGAAGGGTGACCGAAGAGACGGTGGAGGCATACAAGGGAGAGGATGCCGATGCCGAATCTCCTGGTGAAACCGACTCAAGCAGCGGGGAGGAAGATGGTCACCCCGTGCCAACTGCTACCAGTGTGCCTCCTGGAGAACCGTCGACCGGTCCTAGAGCCTCAGTTAGCTGATGCCGAAGTCGAGACGACCGATCCTGAGCCTCCCTCCTCTTAGACTTGTGTATTTTTATCTTCATATTCTGGAAATGTACCATTTTTTTGGAACATGCCGAATTCCACTTTTTGCTAATACATAGCCCTTTGTGGCTTTTTATCCAAGTTAACTTTAAGTCGGTTTATTTTAAAATTTCGTATTTTGATATAAGTAAGCATGCCGTAGGTAATATATTGTGAATGTATGATTGCCGCTATGGTGTTACCGTATGGATAGAATAGGAATTGTTAAAAACAAACCGATTACAAATGTGATGACCGAAGGTGCAGTCACTTGTAGTAATATTTCAAATGTTCTATGTTCCAAGGGTGGCCGAGGGTTTGACCGTCGGTACCGCGCAATCGGTAAGTTCCGGGTCGGAGACGTGACGACCTCATAAGGACCTTCCCATGAAGGGCCAAGGGTGCCTTCGTTGGAGTCCTTTGTGGCGAGATAGACTTTTCGTAAGACCCAGTCCCCCACTTTGAACGATCGGCATTTGACGCGCAAATCATAGTATCGTGAAGTCCTCTGTTTGTAGGCAGCATTTCGAAGCTGAGCTTGGGAACGGTGTTCCTCGATGAGGTCAAGGTTGAGTGCAAGCAGCGTCTCATTTCGCTCTGGTATGTAAGATGCCGTTCGGCACGTGGGTGCATTGATTTTCGACTGGGAAAACAGCTTCGGTACCAAAAGCAAGGGAAAACGGCGTTTCGCCAGTTGATCGTCGTAGGAGGTGTTGATTGCCCATAACGCTTCTGGGAGCAAATCGGGCCAGGCTCCCTTAGCTGCCCCAAGCTTCTTCTTCAGTGTTTTCTTGATGATCTTGTTGATGGCTTCTACCTGGCCGTTTGATTGTGGGTGTGCTGGAGATGCCAAGAACAAGTTAATGTTGAATCGGTGGCATAGATACCGAAACTGAGAGGAGTCGAATTGTTTTCCGTTGTCGGTGATGATTGCATTTGGTAGGCCGAAGCGACAAATTATGTTTTTCCATACAAAATGCTCAACCCTGGCTGCGGTGATAGTTGCCAATGCTTCGGCCTCGGTCCACTTTGTAAAGTAGTCGACGCGACGATAGCGAATTTAAGCTGTGCCTCCTCCTGGGGCATGGGGCCGATGAGATTTAAACCTCATTGAGCGAAGGGCCATGGGCTGACAATCGGAGTGAGCGGTTCGCAGGCAGTCTTGGGAAGAAGCCGAAACACTGGCAGTGATCACACCTCTGGACGAGTTTGGTGGCATCGGTATGAAGAGTCGGCCAACAATAACCTTGCCAAATGGTCTTGAAGGCCAGAGATCGGGGCGCCAGAATGGTCCCCGCAGGCTCCTTTGTGAATTTCTCGTAAGACGTAGTTTCCTTGTTGTGGGGTCATGCACCGAAGCAATGGTAAGGAATGACCACGCAGATAGAGAATCTGATTCAAAATTAAGTATCGTGCCGATCGGCGGCGGAGAGTTTTGGCCTCGGTTTTGTCGTTTGGTAGCGTTCCGCTTATGAGGTAAGCATGGATTGGGTCCATCCAGCTTGGATCATGCTGAACGGCATGTACCTCTGTTTCAATGGGTGCTGCGCCGGAGCGAGGATTTCAATCGGCACGTGGCGGCCTACGTTGTCATCAATTGCCGATGCCAGGCGTGGCAGGGCATCGGCGTGGCTGTTCTCGGATATGGGGTCTGTTGGACTTGATACGCGACGAAGTGGCAGAGCAATCGGCGGGCATGCGTTAAGTAGGCAGCCATCGAAGTGTCCTTGGCTTCGAATTCAGTTAGTACCTGATTAACGACAAGTTGGGAGTTGTTCGCACCACTTTGCAAAACCCAAGGGAGGTGTCGTATAGGCAGTGTAGCTCGGAAGTCCGAGTGTCGTATCCAGAGAGCGGTGTAAAGATAGCAGAGCTGAAAAAGAACAATTATTATTGAAAAGTAGATTTATGCAAGATTTGATTTCAAGAAAATTCAATTGATTAAAACACTAAGGCATTGGGGTTCCACTTTTAACATAAGCATGCAACTCTTAATAATTTGATCTGCAAAATATTTTCCTTTGTAGTTGTTCAAAATAATTAAAGCCCTTTTTAATTTCCTTTAGAAGTATTCTAAGCATAACTTGTACCATTGGCAACAAACTATCAAAAAATAAACTTCATCAAAATTCTATTAATCTTTAGTAATTCTTTTCTCTTTTAAAAGCATGAAAGTTTTTACTACACAATGGGAAAAACATGATTGAACCCATGAAATAGAATATCAAACATTCATCAATTAATTAAAAAGAAAACTACAAATTCCATTTGAACAAAAACTACAAAATCACATTAAAGCTTAAGTTTGGATCAAACTAATAAAAATTACACACTTATATTAAAAGCTTTCTCCCTAGCCTTAGCTAGGGAGTTAGTTCCCCATAATAAAATTAAACTAAAAACAGAAATTAAAACTTAGAAAGATGGAGGGAAGAGAGAAAGCTCAAGAGTTGTGGAGCTTGGGTGTGATTTTACAATGCCATAGCTCCTCATATTTATAGGAAAATGGGAGCAATTCTAAATTCATTAAATCCCTCCATTCATGAATTTAATATGTATTCCACTTGCCATCAAACCAATTGCCAATTTGCTTCCATTACTTATTCCATAGTGTTGATGACTCCATTACTTATTCCATACTTATTCAATGCACAACCGTAACCCATCTCTTCATTGTTTCTTCTTTTGGCATGGGTGTGGCACTTCATGCATTCTTTTCAATTCTTTTCTTCTTAGTTGCTCCATCCATTGCTTCTTTTCCTTTCTTTTATGCCTTGGTGTGGCACTAATTCTTCATCATTCATTTGGTCATTCCCAACTACAAATTGTTTAATGCCACCAAGTCTCCATTTGATAATTCTTCAACCTTAAGATAAAATAATGAAATCATCATCAATTATGTAATGGGTATGTAAGCAAGTGCAAAAGTGAAAAACAAACCTAATTAACTAAAATTGTAAGAAAATCAATTACTAACAAATATATTTAGGGATAATAAATGTGATAGTTTATGTGCTCATCAAGAGTCGCTGCATATCTTTAGTTGTTGAGCACCCATTTCCTTAGCGAGCCGAAGGCCTGCTAATAGAGCTTCATATTCGGCTTCATTGTTGGAAGCCTGGAATTGGAATCGGATGGCATATTCGATGGTCGTTTGATCAGGGGCTTTTAGTACCAAACCAGCTCCGCTGCCTTGTCGGTTGGACGAGTCATCCACATAGAGAGTCCACAGGGGAATTGATGGATTAAACGTTCATTCGGTCGAATGGGCGACTGGTCCTGCCGAAGCCGAACCGGGGCAACATCCTCCGGATCTGCGTTCTTCGGACGTAGTCATTTCGGAGATGAAATCAGCTACGGCCTGACCCTTCTCAGCAGGCCGAGGGTGATAGTGGATGTCGAAGTCGCTGAGCTCGATGGCCCATTTTACCAGCCGACCGGACGTTTCGGGGTCTCTCAGTATTTGGCGTAGAGGCTGATTAGTGAGAACGGTAATCCTGTGAGCTTGAAAATACGGCCGAAGCTTCGTGCTGAGAGGACTAAAGCATAGGCGAGCTTCTCGAGCTCAGGGTACCGAAGCTCGGCATCTTGCAGGGCATGGCTAGTATAGAAAATTGGGAGTTCTATGCCGTTCGGCTTGCGAATGAGCACAGAACTGAGTGCCGTTGCTGAAACCGAGAGGTAGAGGATGAGTTCTTCGGGCATAAGGGTGGATAATAGGGGTGCTCTGCTCATGTAGGCCTTGAGGTCTTGGAAGGCTCGATCGCATTCGGCAGTCCAGAAAACCTGCCGTTTGCTTCCTTTGAGGGCCTTGAAGAATGGGGCGCACCGATCGGTAGCTTTGGATATGAATCGGGCCAAAGTGGCGACACGCCCAGTGAGACTCTGAATATCCTTTTGCGTCTTCGGTATCTACATGTCGAGCAATGCCTTGATTTTTTCAGGGTTGGCCTCAACACCTCGTTGGCTGATCATGAAGCCAAGAAATTTGCCCGAGGAGACGCCGAAGGCACATTTGCTTGGGTTGAGACGCATGTTGTACTTCTTTAAGATGCTGAACATGAGGGAGAGGTTATGGAGATGAGAATCGGCCGTTTTGCTTTTGACCAGCATGTCGTCCACATAAACTTCCATCGCGGTGCCGATGAGTTCAAAGAAGATTTTGTTGACCAATCGTTGGTATGTTGCCCGTTCTTCAAGCCAAACGGCATGACATTGTAACAGTAAAGTCCTTTGTCGGTGATGAATGCCGTATGTTCGCGATCGGCAGGGCTCATGAATATCTGGTTGTAGCCCGAGTATGCATCCATAAAGCTGAGAAGTTCATGGCCTGTTGTGGCGTCTACCATCTGATCGATCCTTGGCAAAGGAAAACTGTCTTTGGGGCAAGCCTTGTTTAAATCGGTATAATCCTGACACATTCTCCAGGCGCCGCTCGATTTTTTGACCAAGACTGAATTGGCCAACCAAATTGGGTAAGTGACTTCTTGGATGAAGCCGATTGTCTTCAGTTTCTGTACCTCGAGCCTCATTGGTTCGTATCGTTCGGCATCATAGGACCGCCGTTTCTGTTTGATGGGTTTGAAAGTGGGACAAATGCTGAGCTTGTGACTGATGACACTTGGGGCGATGCCAGGCATGTCATTGTATGACCAAGCGAAGACTTCTCTGATTGGCGCGCAAAAAGGCAATGAAATCGGCCCATAGTGCCGAATTCAAGGTGGTGCCGATTCGAACTTGTCGGTCGGGCTGTGCTTCGGAGAGGGTGACCGATTCTAGATCTTCAATAGGTTGCGCTTGTGGGGTGACGGCCTCATCTCGAGGATCATCTGGTTTGTCCGCCCCTGCCGTTCGGTACAGTCACGTTGGTAGCACAGCTGAGTATGCTTCGCGAAGTGTAGCTCTTGCCAATTCCTTTGTTGCCGAAACGTAACATGTCCGTGCACTCAACTGATCCCCTCGCACTTGGCCTACGCCGCGTGTGTGGGGAACTTGAGGAGGAGCATGTGTGGTGACAGCATGGCTTTCATTTTGGTGAGCGCCGTCCTGCCGATGATGGCGTTATACGCCGTTGGGCAATCGACTACCAGAAAGTGAGTATAGATGAACGTTCGCCCTGGGAATGGTGCCGGCTGCGAACGGAAGCAGGATACTGCCGATCGGTTCGATTACATCACCAAAAAAGCTCAGGAGGGGGTGATATCTTTGTTCAGATGCTGAGGATCTATGCCGAGGGCATTAAAAGCTTCGGCAAATAGTACATTGACCGAACTGCAGGTGTTGATGAGGATTCGGCCCACATCGAATTCGGATATATCGGCTCGTATGATCATGGGATCGGAGTGGGGGAAGATGATGCCTCTCTCTTCCTCTTCAGAAAAGGTGATAGGTTCCCAACTGAGTCGCCGGATCTTGTCGTTGCGTCCTCCCGTTACGCTAAGGATTTGGGGGTGCCGAACGGCACGAACGTAGTTCTTGACAGATCGGTTGCTGGTTTCGACGAGGGGTGCCCCTCCACTGATCATATTGATCTGCCGACTGGAGGGTTGATCCAAAGCAGTTTGATGTTTAGGTACTGATCCAGCTTCCCTTCGTTGATGAGGCGTTCGACAATTTTCCGAAAGGCGATGCACGATTTCTGTATCGTGGCCATTGTACTGGTGGTATCGGTAGAAGACTCATGTGTCCTTCTCGTTCTGCCGAGGGAGCTTGCGATTATTTGGCTTCGGTATCATCTCACTTTCTGCGAGGAGGACATGCTCGTAAGTGGTGTTGAGTAAAGTGAAAATTTCCTCTGGCCGATTCTTTTTCGGATCTCCGAAGTCGCTTCGCCTCCGGAGTCCTTGCCCCTTTTACTCCTGTCCTCCTGATCCCGGAAGTTGTCTTTCCGTTTGTTTCGTGCCTCATAAAGAGCAGCGGCAGGGGGTGCCGTTTGGTAGGGGCCTGAGTTGTTGTCCGATTTGCCGGGAATCGGTCATAGTTTTGTGTGGAAGGCCGATCGATCGGTGCTGCTTTGCTTGATGGGGCCGAAGCCGATCCTTTGGAGTTGAAATGTTCGGCTTTGGCGTGGATAGCTGCCTGTTTCATGAGCTCGACGTAGGTGGTCCATTGCTGATGTGGACCAGATAGTGGAACTGAGACGATCGAAGACCACTTTTGAAGGCACTGAAGGCTGCCCTATCGTCAGTTTCCGGACATCGGGAATATTCATGGCTGAACCTAGCCGACTGGAATATTCTCTGAGGGTATCATTGTCTTGTTGCCGAACAGGTATAGAGGTCATCGGCAGAGTACAGGCGATCGGTTTGAATCATAAAATGGTTGAGGAAAGTTTGTTTCAATTGATCGAAAGAATCAACCATACCTGGTTTCAATCGGTAAAACCAATTAATGCAGCTAGGGTCAGGTTGGAGGGGAACAATAAGCATTGGCCTTCGTCCGTGAGTCCTTTGCAACCCAAGAGCCGACTGGAAGGTATGAATGTGAGTTACATGGTCTTCCACCCCTGAGTAGAACGATATCCGGAGTGCTTGGACCTCTTTTTCATGTCTGAACGTTCGGATGCGATTGGTGAATGGTCCTGGTTGTACCTTTCCCCATGTTGGTGTCCGAACTTGGTTATGTTCCTCCTCAATGCGGTTCATCTTCTGGAGGAGGAGACGGATGGTAGGATCGGTAGAGGGAAGATCGTTACCGAAGGGCTCCTTTGCTTCGTTCTCCGGTGCTCGGCCAGCGTGGTGGCCCTGAGCCTCTTGACCAGTTCGGCTTGGGCTTCTCTCATAGCCTCTCCTATGCCGATCATTTTCTTTGTTCGAGTGATGGCTATGGTGCTCTTTTGAAGATTCTGCCAATCGATGGGAGATTGTGGTCCCTGGTGAAGTTGGAACATAGTCTGATTCGTCCGTTTTTTCCAGGCCGATCGCGTCGTACCTTCGGCGTATGGGGGATTTTGGGCCAAGTGCTTCCAGACGTCGATCGTTGAGCTTTGCTTGAATCGGGATGGGCGAGGGCTGTCGCTCTTTGCGCCGATCGTTGATCCTATCGCGATAATCGGAGTAAACTTGATATTGCGGACGACGCTCCTTTGGGGAGGGCATGAACAGCTTTCGGGAGGCGGATGGCCCGCCTCGGCTTGCTGCTTTTCTCTATCCTGAGCACTGGGCTTCCGCACGCTTTTAAACGACTTCTCCTGCCGAAGCTGCATGGTTCGTTCCAGTCCGTTCTACAACTGGGTGGAGTGTGTTTGCTGATCATGGAGTTGCCTCTAGGTGTCATCCAGTTTAGAGGCGAGAATATTGTTGTGCTCCTGCATTCTTGCCATTTCCTGTTGTAGAGTCTCCATGCGAGCCTCCAAAGTGCTTGGCCGAGCAGGCGTTTCTGTTCGTGGTGTGTAAAGCAGAGGAACAGGGATTTGGCTCGCACCGATGCCGAGGATAGGGCCATCGGTAGGGAGGGCCGAAGATAGATTCATTTTTTGGTCTCAGAGTTTTTTCGAGATATGGGTTAATCGATAAGCGATTCCCACGGACGCGCCAGTCTGTTGGCACTAAAAACTGAACGGATAGAGATGAGCGCAACTTACAAGTGATGTGGACGATCTTGAGATCGATTGAGTGTTTAGATGCAGATTCTTCCTGTCCTTGGATGCTGATCCTGAATGGAAGGAAGCCGAGACTCGTAAGGTCTATGGAACCGGTGTGGAACCAGCCTAAGACCCTCCATTGCCAAAATAAGTTTGTTTCTAAGAGCTTTTGCTGTTGACAATATATTAGTATAAAAGTCAAGCTGAAAAGTCTTACCCTTGTATTGTAGTGAAGGGGCCTATTTATAGAGGGCATTTTGTATGCTCTTAGTACTTAATTTCGATGTGGGACTCGTGGGAGGGCCCTATGAGGTTGACACGAGTCTTTAGATATTTCGGGCGGGTGCTTCGAGGTTGATTCTCCAGAATCGGTAGGGAATACCGATTGTAGACTATGTTGGGCCTGTCAGCGACCGTTTGCTGCTTTGAGACAATATCATCGGGAGCCGATGCCGATTGTTCGGAGCCTTGGGCACTTGGGGAGTTCCTCTGATCCACGTGTCACTGAATGAGTGGAGGGTCAGATATGGTACAAACATCACGCATAATATAGGGCTCACGAAATTTAATTAAATCAATCCCCATAAAGTCTCGGAAGAAACCCCTACCTTGATACCAAAGCTTTCGCTAGAAATGTAAGGTGTTTCCTAATTTTCCACCGCATTCACAAACTCAGTTTCTCACTCTTTTTCTTACTTCTCTCTACCACTATTTCTCTCTCGTTGTTTTTTGTTCATTTGCTGTGCAACTCACGTCCTATATATATTTAGAAATAAGTCAGCAGTAAATCACCTCCTATTGGATGGTGTAATGGCGGTTGATATACTTCCTATCCAAGTAATATATATAGCATATAAGGAAGAATATCTTTGTGACTCTTCCAACTCCTCCAATCCTATTCTTTTCTTTTTGGTGAGTTGGCTAACCTTGCTACTTAACATGGTTTTCACTTTGACACGTACAAGGACTATTAATAAGGTCTATAAATTGACAAAACTACACTAACAAGGACTATTAATACATATACATACATATATATATATATATATATATATTTCAAAATACGGGGTTTCACAAGCTTCTAGCGCCAGGTCATGGAGCTTCACTTCGGCGACTGCAGCTCTGAGGCCTACGAGTTCTATGGCATGGCTAGTGCGACCAAGCGATGGGCAAAGGCCGTCGTCCCAAGGATGGCAGTGGCTAGGCTGGTTTTGTCACGCTCACCCATCCTGGCACTAGCCGTAAATAGTAACTCCGAATTTTTTTTTTTTAGAGAGAGAAAAAAAATAGCCATGGCAGGTGCCTAGAGAAATTCTTGCCGACATGCGGTAGTTGTTTTTCGTTGTGTTCCTTGTGGTGGGGCCTCTCACCATGGTGATATGAGAACTTTGGATCAATGTCGGAATCGATTGATGAGGGGGGAAACGGATTGTTGGAATTTTTGTAAGTATTTCAAAATACAAAATTATTTTATTACTTATTTTATGTTGAACTTATATTTCCAGATTTTTGAGTGGTTTGATTACTTCTTTAAAACTGCAATTATTTTCTATATTTATAAAATTTATGACCTGATACTTTTATATTAATTGTTAGCTTTGTCGGTTTTGATATCTCCTCTTTGGTTTTAATTGAGTTATTACCGTTACTTTTTATATCAATTTATTTTATCATTTAAATAAGTTAAATGTATTTGGTTTACAATAGTTGCTGAAGGTTTTGATTCCAATCTTTATTGCGTGAGTTAATTGCTTAGTTGGGATCAAATTTTGTTCTTAACGTGCAAGTGTTTTATGTGGTTTAATTGCTTGATTAAAAACCCAACGTTCACTTGAAGTTGGTAATCTCCTATATAATAAACCATTCAAGCTATACGTTAAAAATAAAAAATTTTAAAAAAAAAAAAGAGAGAGAGAGAAGAGAAATCAGATAGACACATTTCTTCATTATTTTCTCCTCCTCATTCTTGAGTTTGTGTTCCAATTTATTTTCTTTTATCTTGGGAAATATTCAAGTTGTTCATCCGACCCAAGTATTGCTAGTGTACGCTTATAAGGGTTATAGGTTGTTGTATCCTGGAGGGTAGGGCATCATACAACCTTGCTACACCGATACATTGTCTCTAGGAGGGCGAAATCTACTCTTAAGGACAGTGAATGACACGCCTCAACCTAAAACTATTATTCTACTCAAGTATCAGGGAGAATGATCTTCTACATCCCAAAAGATAAGTATCTTGCTGTAATTTCATTAATTTCATTTAATCTACTTTATAAATGTAAATTACAATTTTCTAATAATTATTTCACATGATGTTTTGCAGGAAAAGTAGCATCCATAAACCAAATTCTCCAACAATGATTTCCCTTGATTTGGATTCAAGAGCATCGCATTGAGCATATCTTGAACCTCTCAATGAAAGCACCAAATATGTTTGAGAAAAATTTCGCACAGGGAATATTCACGGGTTGATTCCTTGCTCTTCGATCTTCCTTCTCTCTCCTCTTCCTCGATCCTTGCGAAAAAGACCAGAGTAAATATACCACACTCGAGGGATTGTTGGCCAAAGACCATCTGATGCCTAAGTTAGTTAAATGTTCTTGAAAAAGGTACTGAGACAATGGAAAGGATGGAGGTCTTCTCCCACAAGGAGAGTCGAGTGGCGGGAGCCGTGTGTGATGGTGGCCGAAGTCGTGAAGAAGAAAGTGGTGCGAGAGAGAGGGCGTTTTAAGGGTAGAAATCTGATTACCTCATATGTGTGATGTAGCCTTGTATTTATAGTGCTCTAGCCTTCTAGGGTTTTTCAAAGAATAATTCCTATAAGGAAGGGAATTATTCTTTCCCTTAAATTGAGAGATTGAGTCAATTAGGGATTTTAATAAGAATCAAATCCCTAATTGATGATGATATCTTTATTTTTGGTCTAAATAATTGGCCAATTAAATAGAGCACAATTATTGACCTAAGAGATATTCTTCTTATCCACGTGGCACCTTGTGATTGGATGCCGAAATATTTCTTCCCACACCGATCACAAGGTGACACGTCAATAGAGGAAAATTCCTTAGGTCAAATAATTGTGTTAATTAAATTAATTAACTAATTATCCTTGATTTAAGATTGCAATTAACCTATATATAAAGATTGCATCACACCACATATTGGGTACTTCGAAAAACCCTAGAGAAAACTCTCTCTCTCTCTCTCCCCCCTCTCTCACGGCCATGCATGCGCCGCTCCCCTTCTCTCTCGTACCGTAAAGAAAGCTTCATCCTTTCAGTTAAAGCTATATCTTCTTAAGACCATTTAACTGACTTATGCATCGGAGGTCCTTTGGCCAACACCCTTCAAGTGTGCTCCGTTGACCGAATCTATTTTGCAGGGATTGAAAAAAAGAAAAGAGGATTAAGTATAAAGAGGATCATCGGCAAATATTCTCCCCAAGATGAAATTTGCACAAAAAGCCTTTATGCCAACAAAACTTGGATGATCTTCAGCTCTATGTCCTTATAAATTGTGGTGGGAGGGATTGATATGGGTGGATCATGTCAGAATTCAGAAAGTGTGTAGCTTTTCTTCCATGGAATGCCATATTAATTAGAGATTTGATTTTCGGTGTGATTTGAGTGTTTTGTCATAGTGATGCAAGCACATTAACAATGGAAACATGGTAAAAAACTTTTTCATTTGATATGATTAGTAATATTTAGTGTCCCACACAGGCAGAAAACCAGAATTTGTTTATCTAGAAGACTAGAAAGAAGATGACCAAAAAGAAAGTGGAATAATGATCAGACAGCTTGCCCAATTATGGCTAATTTGACCACCTTAAACCTAACTAGACTAGTTAATCCTACAATATTAACATTACGACCCTTAAGTCTCATGATATTATCCATGAACCCACTCTTGGTTTTGTACGCACTAAAAATTTACCCTTATGTTCGTCTGAAATATTTCAAGTTTGAAATGTGACACAGATGCATATATCGATTTTGCAGACACTTATTTCCCTTATATCAAGAGGCCCTCTTGAATATTTAGTCATCAGCACATTGTGGCTTTTGTTATTATTGACACCGTGATAGTGTGTATGTGAGAAATTCATCTCCTCATGTAGTTTAGCTATTGCTTGTACTCAAAATTAAACTCCATAACGTAATCCAATTAAGAATGAGCCACATAAACCTTGTCTTGTCATATGTGTGTGTAAACATGAATATCTTGCGACAAATGAGACAAGAACACGTGTACAAAATAATATTTGTATTGATTTATCAAGTGTATAGGTTACAATTTTTGTGGATATTCTTTTACAAAAACAAAAGAATTTCCTCTGATTCGATCTCCAAGACATGTACGATTCACGGATGCCAAGCACTTGATCTTGAATTGGAATTTGAGACATCGTCGATAGCCGTCACGGCTTGATCTCAATCACATCAGGACCACGAGTAGTGTAACGTGGTGGATAGCCTTCGGCTTTGGCGGTGAAGGAATCAGCACATGTTTGTTATGCTTGGTGATTCTCCACAAGCTTGATGAAGAACTTGAGAGTTCAGGTGTTGTTTTGGGCAGAAAGCATCCTGGTTTTCCAAAGTGTGTGTGTGCCTCTTTTTCTGAAGATCCTTTCTCTTGGATGAGAGCCTAGTACTTATGGGCCAAAAATTGGATTTTGGTTTGGAATTCTCAATATGAATCCCTTGATTTGTGGGATTGATTTTTGATTTGATTTAATTTCAGCTAATTGATTTAATTCAGCTCTTAGTTAAGTCAAAATCCTTGATTTGAAGAAATTAACTTATGATTTAGGAAAAATTGCCCATTAAGGATAATTTATTCCTTTTTTGCATATGATTTAATTTAATTAATAGAGCTCTTAGATGTTGACATGTGTCATCTTTGACGTCTATTTTTGTCTTGACATGTCACATGCCACGTATATTTGTGTGGGACCCACGGCTTTTCCAATCCACTTGGATTAGTCAAACTCCTAATTTTGACCAATGAAATTTTCATGTCTACAGTGTGATCTTGGTCGTATATTAATTTATTCATCCCTAAATTGAACATATTTTGGGCATCAACACACTTAGCTCTCCTCAAACATAAAGATGAATGTACGTGTCAGCTGAGCTACTGGGTAAAGCAGACTGATATGTGCATGCTTGTAGAACCAGTTGTGAATTAACTTTTGACATCATAACATTATAGACAACATTCAGGTTCACACCAAATCTTGGTCCTCTCACAAGCCAAGTTTTTAAGACTCTAACTTCTCAACGCCATTATGACATACACATGTACGATAAATCCTGCAAACTTAGAGAAGAAAAAAATTATGAGAATTATGCCAGCACTTTATTTTTTTTTTAATCTTTTATCTTTTGGAAAGGAAGTCAGATGGGCTCTATAAGCATGATTAGTCATTAACAAGGATGGCCATGATTAGAAATTTCATGTAGCAGTTATGTCCCAATGATGATACGACTGAGCCCTTTGACTGTAAAAAGCAAAGGGAGAAAAAGGCAAAATGATAAAAGTCGAAACCCTAATTGCTTGCAGAGCAAAGAATTCTTTGTCTTAATCATGTCACTTGCCTCCTGTGATATAGCTCATACCAACATTGCCCATCAAAGGATTTGATCCTCCATTGCTTTAAACAATCCAAACCTGAAACCACCGTGATATAATTATACTGTCCCAATAAGAATTATTTTTGATATAATGAAAATGTAAATGAAGAAAAGAAAACCACACTATATATATAATTAGACATAACAATGCAATAATGAAAAGCAGTTCAATCATCAATCGGGTTTAGGTCTAGCCTAGTGAAAAAATGACTTGACTTGTAAATCTGTAATCTCATGTTGGAATTCCCATGACACCTTGTCAGTGTGTATGAAAAAGTTCCCACTCTTTCTTCCTAACTTTGGCAACAACAAAATATGCAGTTAAATCTGAATTAATGTTATGCTCTATTTTGCTTACATGCAAGTTGGTGCGCTGTTTGATTCGGGTAAGACTTTAAATTGTTTTCCATGTTAACTGTCTTTTAGGTCGTCTAGCAACTTCACACAATATTGTTTCTGCATACCTCTCTCTCTTTCTCCCTCCTGTTTTCCTCATCCTATTCCAACTTCCCAGCCAAAGTCAGTCCAGCCATGGCATGTGCTACAATGAAGGTCTTTTAATTAAAAATTTAAATCGGGGAGAGTAAAATAATAAAGGCAAATGGAAGCCTTCTCCCTTCAACCTACAAATTAATTCCTTTCTTTTTCTTTTGGTCAGTAATTCCTTTCAATTTTCGTAGGATATTTTATTTGCATGCCGTGAATAATAGTAATCATTATGTTTGAACAAATACATGTGAATAATATGAGGCCTTTTGTGGGCTTTTTTGCCATTATGTGGGCTCTTTGCCTTTACGTGTGTTTTATGTATTTTTTTAATTTTATTTATAGTCGGTTCTATATCTGTTTGTATTGCATTTTATGTGAACTCAATTATTTGAGTTCATTTTGATGTAATCTGGCTTTGACCTTCTATTTAATAAAACTCATATAAAAAAAAAAAAAAGGTAATAATCAAATTATATATCTAAAATATTATTTTAGACAATGCCTTTTTTCCTTTTTTTTTTTTTTAATAAACTTGCGACTTTCTTCAGAAGGAGTCTGACTTTCTTTCAGGCCTCCAATTTGTCTCACTTTATATATAGTAAACATGATACAAAAAGATCTACCTTTCTCTCTCCCACCTTGTAATATTTTCGGTGGTGAAACAGAAAAAAGTATATGGTGAGCGTTATTGTTTTTAGGGATTAAAAAAAAAGGTGAACATTGTTCTTTTGAAAAGCAGAAAGTTATATATACCTCAGGGTATGGTATGAAAGTTCTGGGCCACCTTTCTGTGGGTGGTAAAATAATCAAGTATCCATGACTTTCATACTTTTGATCTTTTTCTTCTAAAAATATAAAGTGTCCAAAAACATCATCATTTCCTCTAAGAAAGTGACAACTATAAACATTAAATCTCATACTCGGGTCTGCCCTAGTTATGTCCCACTCCAGCTCCAGTGACCCAAACTTTCAAAGAAATTCTCGTAAATTGTTTTTATCAACTAACAAATCGGTTTTCACGCCGATTATTGATAATTTAGTAAACAATTCAATGAGAATAAACTTCGTTTTCATTCGAATTCTAGAGTAGGGCTGGTAAACACTTGAATGTGTATGCCTTGAAATGATTCATGCTCACTTCGATTCATTATCATTCACATTCCAAATTATATACATAATATTTAAATTATTTCAAGAAGCAATACAAACATTCTGTTTTAATACAATGGATCCAAAAACGGATTTAAAAGAAAAGATGAGTGTCAACTTCTCGCCATTATTAGCTTGCAACAATAAGAATACATAATTATGAACACTATTCTTCATCATCATCCTTCATCAACAACTTATTGATGAGCTAATAATAATCAATTTCTACAAGTGCATTTTTGACCCAACTTCCTCAAATTTTACTGCTGCAAGTCCATGTAGGGTTTGTATGTATCCCTACATGGTTTTGATTTCATTGTGTTTCATTATCAGAAAGAGTGATGGTTTTTAGTGCGTTCGCATTTGTTAGTAAGTTTTTGACGTAAAAATGCACCAACTATATACTCTAGAATAAGTCATACTTTAAGCAATGAGCGAATAACAACACAAAGTTCCGAAAGAATGGTTGAGTTTAGTAATTTTCAAATATAATTTAGAATTTACAAGGGATTTAAACCTTACAAAATTTTATGACTTGAAACTGGTCTATTTTTGTAGAATTCAAGACCACAAGTGTTTTGGTCCAAATTGTCGAGGAACCAAATTAAAATGAATCGTTGTGAAAAAATTTGAGATACAGCTCAAGTATAAATATTATTCTAATATGTTTAAGCGCTAATTAGTTAGTAAGTTAATACGTCATGAACCGCTTGTTTCGTTCTACTTCATAATATAATTATATGATTCAAATCGTTGAATTTTAGGTCCTTATTCGAAGCTCATTCATGCAAAATTTCACTGAAATGAAAAATCACTTAGCAATTAAATTCTTATCAAATAAACAGATGAACAAAATTTGATAAATAATGAACATATTCACCATAATAATCAAATCACTACACAACTTCAAATTTTGGAGAATTTTTGTGGGAACAATCCTTGAATGAGGACTTAAAAATCAACAATTCAGATCATGGGATTACATTATGGAGTGGGTCAAACTAAGTGATTAAGGATGTATTAACTTAGTACTGATAAGGGTTGTATCTCTACCAATGTCAATGTCACATAATAGTTTTGTTTTCCTTTCCAAATAGGAGATGTCTTAAGAGGTTGTTGATGAGTACGTAGCCAGTGGGGTGACATTGCCGAAGTTGGCCATTCAGATGAGTTCATTGTCTGGTATCTCGCCAGAAGATGGCGATTGAGTTGGTTTGGAGGAGGACGTTGCTGACATAAGAAATGTTACCTAAATAGCGTTTCACAAAAAGGTCCATTCTAACATGAAATTTTATAAATAAATAAATAAAACCTTTCAAGTCCAATACTTTAGAAAAACTCGATGTTGAATTTTCAATTGAAACAATTGTAACACACTAAGAACCAATTAGAAAGTGACAAGTGACTAATTGAGGATTTTCTTTTTCTCCAAATAAGCTCTCTAAGGGCTTTTGTATAAAATATTATGTTAGAACAAGTTTATTTATGAAAAGCCCTTATGTAAATTGCAGTGTTAGATTTTCAGGTAGTACCTAAACTAGAACGATATAGTTACAAATGCGAGTTAGATCAATTAGCCAAGGCAGTGAGCCGACCCTCTTCTATTGAAGTTGGAAATGAGATAGTTGGTTAGCATTTAGATAAAGCAAATGACACATTTTTAATCTCAACTATACGAATTATTACCCTTTATTACAAATTTGTCTCGTTGCTCGTAGGGAACCCCCCAAAATAGTATTTTATTTCTAGTTGGGTACAAGTTAAAATTTCATATTGCAAAACCTTTATTTATCCAAATAAAGGAAAACCCAAGAAAATGATTAACCTCACATTATCCGAGATCAATAAAAAGCTTGAGCAGGACCCCTTTGCAGCTTTCAGTTTAGGAAATTGAAATTTGAAGCCCATCTCTCTCTCTCTCTCTCTCTCTCTCTCTCTCTCTCTCTCTCTCTCTCTCTCTGAGAGGTGTAGAGCGTTCCCCAGTAAAAATTAGGCTCTAAAAATCAGTGGCAAAGAAGTTTCCAATGAGACCCTCTTGCACCATAATATTTATAGAAGCCAGGCAGCAAATCCTATGCATTTTTCTTTTTATTTTGGGTTCTAAATCCTATGCATTTTGACTCTCAGCCCCCCACATTGACTTTTTCCCATTTTTCTTCAAATCCCAACACCTCCAAGCAAAAACAAAACCAAATAGTTCCCAAAAAATCCTCAGTCATCTCAATCCATACATCTCTGCCTCAGAAACTATCAACCTTCATCTGTCTAAGACAGACAAAGAGAGCCATCAAGTATTTCCATGCCCTTGCCATGAAATATTTGGTTAAGAGAAGAAAGCAGATGAGCCTGAAAACAGAGCTGGCCTGCTTGTTTTTACTTGTTCTGATTCTACTTCAGCTGGAGACTCCAAGCTTAGCAGCTGGAAATGAAAAGTCAACCAGAGTCAAAGCTGCCCCAACAACAACTTCTGAAATCAACCCAGCTAAGCCTCAAGTTGATGGGTTTAAAAGAAGTGCAGAAAAAGATGGAAATGATGAAATTTTTGGTGCTGATAAGAGGACCATCTACACTGGCCCAAATCCTCTGCACAATAGATAAGTTCATTTGTAGCTTACAGAGAAACCCAGCTTTCTCTCTCTCCATCCTTCAATCCTTGAAATTTTTCTTTCTATATCTCTCTCTCTCTCTACTTCTTATATTTTCCTTCATCTTGGATATTTTTTTTTGTGGCATTTTTTTTATGCATGAGCTAGAATGTGCTAAAACTGTCCAAAGCAAATGTTCTTCAAGTGATCTTACAGATGTATATGAAGGTTTACCTTTGAGATTTTTTGTGAGGAATTATACTTAATTATTTGTTTAAAATTATATAGGAATAAATCTTTTTTTTTTAGGTAAAATTATGTATGAACATTAATGCCATTAATGGGGTTGTTGGTGTTATGAATATTTGGTCTGCTGACTCTGCTTTACCTCTTGGTTGGTAGTGTTATTCTATGTAGTTGTTGTTCTTGTTGTTAAAGATAGGATTTTTTTTTCCAATGGACTTTTGCATATAATCCTTTGAAATCATTTGGTTATCCAAGTCTACTTATGGATTAGGAACATATCAATTTTGATCTTAAAAAGATTTAATTTACCAATAATTTATGGACTTTTAAAAAAAATAATTTTCTTTTAATATCAATATAAGTGCATGGTACATAGGGTAGGAGTGTAGACGGTCATTTCCATGCTTTTATCAAGTTTGTTTTTCTTGGTTTTTTTTTTCATAACTTTTTATTATCAAAATTGACACATCAATTAGGGTGGGCATTCAAACCGGCAAACTGGAAATCCGAATCGAACCTCACTGGAAAAAACTGAGAAAACCCCCGATCAATTGAAGGGTTTTTTATTTGGTAAAAATTGAAGAGCACTCTTCTTAAAAAATAAAAATAAAAAGGAATTGTACACATCTGTAAAGTCCCATGAAAGAGGGTTGCGATTTTTCAATTTGTTTTTTTCTTTATTTATTGTGCTGACAAATATTAGTGTGATGAGATTATTTTCAGCCATAGATTTAGAGTGATTTGACAATTAATTCTTATCAGAAATTTTAATGATAACGGAGGTAGACTCGGGTCGAGTTTGTCCAAGACCATCCGTCATATTAATTTCTTTGTCTATAATGATTATGGGGCAGGCCCCATGTAGGTTTTGATTTTATTCTCCCTTGCCAACCATGTGCCGACTTATGAAAATACTTAAAATTTTAGTCGTATTTTGCTTTTCAAAATTTAATGAAATTCAAAGTTTAAATTTTCTCACAGACACACGAGTTAGGCCAATTAGTCAAATCAGTGAACTCGTCCTCTTTTGTAAAGTTCGAATTCCCTTCTTGAATAATAAAAGAATTAAGATCTAGTCAATTTCATACTCACAGACTAAAGGAAAAAGAATTTTTTTTTATGTAAGATGTAATGTGATAGAGTAATCCTAATCCCATTTGCCATTAATATGGAATTAAGGTTTAAAATTCATATTTCTTTTTAAAACGAAGTGGTTTTGTTGGATTTTCATTGGATAAGCAGTTCAAGAATTACTGGTTAAAACTTTTTAAAGTTAATTTAAATTTAACTAAGTGTTTATGCTTTGGCTCAATTTCATTTTTTATCCATACAGCTAAAATATGTTGAGTTGAGTTTCACATATAAGCCTATAAATGGGGCTCAAATGATATAAATTTTAAAAAATCTACAACCTGGAAACTCTATAATAATAAAAAATATATATAAAAATTAACCAATTGAAGCACGATTTTAGAACAAGAAATCGAAGTTGAAATATTGAAAACCACGTATTAGAGATGAAGAATAGAGTCGGACCTCGTGAAGCACAAACTAAGCTTTGCTCCGCTCGCTCCACACCCAAAAAGCAGAAAAAAAGAATTAGGCTAATTAATTTGGAAATTTCGTAATCCAATATTAAACTTTACGAGCAATTTGGTTGGAGAAGCCGTTGCTAGCCTTGAGTGGAACATCTTTTCCACCACACATTAAACTTTAAAAAAGGAAAAAAAAAATTGAAAGCAAACTTTTTTTATTTTATAAAAAATGTGCTAACAACAATAATTTGTAAGTTGTGCTTTAACTTTTCACATAGACACGTAGAATGTAAATTGTCTTAATTTTTTTTTGTTGTTGAATAAATTGTCTTAATTGTTACAAAACAATGTTGGCCGTTAAAAAAAATGGAATGTAAGTATATGTCATCGAAAAGTAGTGATTCTAAAAGCTACTTTTCTTTAATTATATATAAAATTGGCTCTCGTGGACAAAAATATCCCTCTACATTAAAGCTGGCCCGATCTATTTAAATTCGTACCACTATGTTATTCTGGTTGGATTGAACTGGCTGGTTTAATTAATCAAGTCGTGTTGTACTAGCCCATTTATCAAAACTGTTAATTCAAACCAACCCAAAAGCCAAGTCCACGTTAATTCGAGTTGTGCTCGTGCCGTGCTTGGGTCAAGTCCGTGCTTGGGCCATTTAACTTGAATTTCTTTTATTTATTAAAAAAAAACTCATGTTAACATATTAAATTTATAGAAAAAAAAAATTATAATATTTTCACACCTTTTTTTATATGTAATATGATACGAAAAATTGAGAATTTATTGTAGTATTTATTTATTGAGGATTTAATATGGGACTAAAAATTGAGGATTTATTGTAGTATTTATTTAATATTAAAATATATGATTTGTTGGAAAAAGAAGCCACCAAATCAAAGTCCATATATGTCGATCTAGGGGTAGGAGGCTAAGAGATTGTAGTGTTCTAATATTTTTGTTAAGCATGGGCATTTTCAAGGTTTTCGAATGTTTCACTGTTTGAGGCTTCTGCCCTACATCAGAGCTAACACTAGAAACTAAAGCTACTAGCCCACCCCTGACCGATCAAAATTGACCATTAAGATGAACAAAACGGAGTAGAGTTAGAACAAGAAAAATCTCGAATGGAATGACTAGGACTTTCTTGTCAATCCTTTTCAAAAAATTATATTCCATAAATCACCAGCATACAACATCCTTCTCAATCACTTTTACCCATGTCAGTCTTTGGTCTTCATCTAGTCCTCTTCGATTTTCCAAATTTATTCACCTTATTATTTCACCAACGTATTTGATTTTTACATTTCACATCACCAAAATGTCTCAAAGTAACTGCCCCTCTTGGCTCTTGATTTCAGATATGCACTCTACTGCCCCCCAACACTTATGCTCAATCAGCTTGTTATATCCTATGAATTGGAGCTCTGTCCTACATAATGTTACAGAATGGAGAGGTAAGTACCTCATAGCTTAGAAGCATGAGCTGTAACTTTACTCATGGCAACTGCTGTCTTCGAACCAGATGAGCGCCCCAAGTGCTTGCAGATAAAGTCCCCAGCCAACATGAGCTTTTTAAGATCTACGTTCGTCTCCACTCCAAGTCCATTTAGCATGTACACGACATCCTCCGTGGCAACATTTCCAGAAGCCCCTTTGGCATATGGACAACCCCCAAGACCTGAGACTGATGAATCCACTGTGCTGATCCCCATCTGCAAAGATGAAAAATTGTCATTGCAATTCTATTGCCTTAAAATATTATGAGATAGTTGGAAATCTGAAATTATGGTCGTTAGAGTCACACATTAACACAAAAGGGAATCAGTTTGGGAGTTTTCATTGCTCAAACTCAAACTCTAAACAATTGAAGCTTCAGCTATACCTTATTTACAATGTAAGATGTTCAGTTTGCAAATGAAGGTTCTTCCCCTCGTATAGCAGAACATCATATTTTTCTGGATGATATTCAGAGTTCAGATCTTTTTAAATTTTGTCTTTTCTCCTTTTATATTCCGTATAGGACAATTCTAACATATGTTCTTTCTTGAGAAGCCAACTACTTCATGCACACAATTTTAAATATCACTTAGTAGCTAACTCCCACCACAGTTCCACAATCAATGTCAGGAAAGTGTCACAAGTATAATCTAGCTCTACCAAATGCCAGAGAGACAGCACTCACATATAAGGGTGATGAGTCAGGTTGGCTGGCGTATGGTGTTTGTCTGTTTCACAAGTATTCGACATTTCGACTAATTGGGCAACAAGAAGACAACACTGATTACTAATGTATTTAATTTTCGCTAACCTCAACACAACATGATTATTGAACAAACAACAAGGCACAACACATGTAGCATGCAGGTGAGTCCAGTCATAATGAGGTTAGATGATTAACTACCCAACTCAGCACTTTTATTCATTATAATTCACTGAATCAATTTAATGCGAACATCATTTTAGGTACCTGTTTAAACAATACCTATTAATTCAAAATTAGTTTGACATGGTACGCTGGGTCATTCGTCTCATAAAGTCATGTTGTATTTCGGGTCCAATAAAATGTTGTCTTCTAGGCTGTTACTTCAAAATCCTTTTGTCACGGATGTGCACTGAGAAAGTCCACACATCTCCTATGTACTGATGATTTTACTCACTTGCGGTATCCTAAGATTAGAAAATCCAAGGCTCCTAAACATTTTAATACCTTTCTTGCATTCCCTAAAGGTTGCTTTGGTTG
The DNA here is from genome assembly GCA_018703695.1 of Prunus fruticosa. Classification (NCBI taxonomy): domain Eukaryota; kingdom Viridiplantae; phylum Streptophyta; class Magnoliopsida; order Rosales; family Rosaceae; genus Prunus; species Prunus fruticosa. The sequence continues at coordinate 10,971,820 of CM031923.1, forward strand.
TTTTTTGAAATCTTTTTGAAGTAATTGGGACTAGAGTGACATTATTTTGCAATGTCATTGGGGTTCACTGCCATCACTCCTGTTGTCACACACTATAATCAGAATGGTACTGCTGAACTAAAGCTTCGCCATATTACTCAGATAGCTTCTACGTTTCTCAGTTAAGTTGTGCCTTCCTCAATCTTGGTTGAAGCAGTTTCAATTGAAGTCCATCTTATGAATCTCCTCCCCAGTTTGCTGGCAAGGTATATCATCCCTTATCACGCCTTGGCTGCTTAAATTTCTATATCCTAAGCCAACCACAACCCGTACTGTCATTAGTTTGGTAGTCAATTTGGGATGATCCTGCACTAGTTATATGAATGCTTCCTTGCATAGCTTCATTAGACTATGTTCATGACTCAGCCTTTTCAGTTTGTAGATTCCTAGACTCTCCCAACCATGTTTTCCAACTTCACAAGGCTATTTATGGGCCAAAACTGGCTCCTTGTGCCTGGTTTCCATGGTTTAGCTCCTTGATCATCTACTGTGTTTTCACAGAGTCCAGCAGATCACTCCACGTTTGTGTTTTGACATCCATAATAAATGGTCCTCTTCTTGTTTGTCGATGACATTAGGATCACTATGTACGTGGAGACACCCTGTTCACTCTCCTCATTTACCTCCAGTTTTTGATAAAATGATCTTGCCCCTCTTCATTATCTTCTGGGACGAGAGGAGCATTGCCTAAGTTCTGTCCTTTACATCTCCAATCTAAGTATATTGTTGACTTCTTGTGTTGCAATTCTATGATTGAGTGAAAAGAAACAACCAGAATACCTTTGAGTGACAACAGCTTTCCTCACTAGAGCGTGATCCACTTTTAGATGCTATTGAGTACTGTCACCTAGTTGACTCATTGCCTTTACTATTTAAGATGTTGCTCAACTTATGGGCACCTCGAACTCCACATCTTGGCCCTATTAAGCGCATTCTGCAGTATTGCAAAGGAACTACTGATTGACTTTCAATCCTATATTACATGCTTGCACTAACTTCATTGAGCATGATTATCACTTTATTAAAGTGAGCATGTACTCTATGTCAGTCAATCTGTCCAGCGTGTATATCAGACTATCAATTTCTCGACTAAAGGGCTTCACAAGCACTACTATGTGCTTTTGCACTCCAAACTCGTCCTCTCTTGACTACCGAGTTGGGCGGGGAGTACTAGCGTATTAGGTAGCCTCCTTATTTGTCTCTTGATTAGTGCACCTCGTTATAGTAATTGCCTTCACAACTTTTCTTATAGCTATTCCTATAACTAGTATATAATCTCATTTCAGATGAACACAACCACTCATAAATTCCCAAAACCTTACAAGCACAAACTGTTTATTGATAGTTTTAATTTGGTCAAATTTCAGCACGAACACAATTGCAGAACACTAACCCTTTAGTTTTGTCTATTTGAGTCGTATCAATAATTGCCACACCTGCCTACATATGGTTTAATTTTCATGCTAAATTCAAGATGCAAAGTGTGATTACCTGGAGTGATGCAAGTATGTTTGAAAGAGCTTGCCCATAAGTGTCATGATAATGGACAGCAAGCTTGTCAGTGGGGACCACATCAGTAACAGCTTCAAGCATTGGAATGACAGTACCTGGAGGAAAAAAAATTAACAAGCAAATACATAGAAACCCGTGACAAAGTTTACAGTAGCTCTGACAGTTGGCCAGAAAACCCACATAGCATGAAAGCTTATACAGTTTAATTTACTTATTTGTTTTATTCATTTTGTTAATGCACTTAGAGAGTAGTTAGGAGGTCATAAAGAGATGCTAAAGGTACATAGGGCTGGAATAGACGTTAAATTCAAGGCACAATCAATTGCCAGGCTGTGCCTATTCTAAGCTATTTTATAAATGCATCAGATGCTTTTGTTTGCTTTTCTAGTTGGCAGAGTTAGTCCTAGAGTTCGATAGATGCAACATCTTACATGTTTAAATCCAACCAATTGATTGTAAGGTACAGTATAGAAAGGACCAAGTGCACTCTATAACTGTCTAATAATCAGTTTAGCAAGGAACATGGGAACTACAAGTTTTGGAAGATAAATTCAAGATGCAAAACAATTATATCAACAACCAACTAAATGAACAAGATCAAAGGCTTCACTAGAGTTACCTGGAGTACCAACACCAATCGTATCACCGAGAGAAATGTCAGAGCAACCCATATCATAAAGTTTTTTGGCCACATATGCTACTTGTGATGGGAGTACTGTTCCTTCCACTGGACACCCCACAACACATGATATGTACCTAACAAGATTAGAGAGTATTACATTGTTGTACTGCTTCTAAACTATATAACGTTACTCCTGCATGATTTAAAAGCAGTGACCATAAATAATTAAAAATGTAAGCATTTGAAACTCAAAAGTTGTCCCCAGAAATATTCATAATATTCACCAATAATATATTATAGACAATACAGACAAAAGAAAGCAGGTTAGTAAGTGTAGAATATCATGAAAATTTGCGTTTTAATATTTGTGGGTCAGGCTGGAATTTAAAATTAACATAATTTTTTTGTACTCAGTCTAAAATCATTGCCATAATTCCAGAAACAAAATTGAGTACTGTAATTTAAAAGGTAGCAATACTGAAGGGGTTAGAATTAAAAATCATCCTTGATGACCTTCTACCACTTTACAGAATCATAAGTAATAAGGCCAAGAAGTGGTCCCAGGGGGGCCAAAAAAAAGAGCCCAGTTCTTAATACTACAAATCTCTTCTTCAAATAGTCTGTTAAAAAGAAACTTCTATGCTTATTTCAATCTGTTTATATTAACAGGATTTAAGGAATATACTATTCTGAAAGAAAGTAATTAGTTTTAGTCGGAGTGCACAACACACCCCCTCCCCCCTATGCACACACACACAAAAGAAAAGGGAAGTTTGAAGATACACCCACAAAAGAAAAGGGAAGTTAGAAGATATACCCACGAACAGGAATTGAAAGCTTTGTAGCAGCAGTAGCAACATCATGGTAACGAATGAGACTATCTTCAATACTGCAATTTATATTTGATTTTGAAAAAGACTCAGAAGCTGAGGCAAAGATGGCAACTTCCTTTGCACCAGCAGCAACAGCTGCCTCAAATCCCTATAAGAAAGCTCTACACAATATGAATAAGTCTCACATCTTCTTATTATCAGTTTATAATGTTTTGTTTCGCACCAACAAAGTGCTTACTTTAAGATTAGGAGTTAAGACGGGAAATCTAACACCTTCAACATTCTGAATCGCCTTCATTACATCTTTTGCATCTGCCAGCTGCAATTGAAGTAAAAAAAATACAGGCATGAGAAAACATATCCAATGAGAATCTGATTTTAAAGATGCTCTAAACTTTTTTTGTACAGATGAAAATTTGATTAGGTTTCACAAAGGCACAACAGAAGTATACAAACAGTGTAAAAAAGAAAGGAAAACAAAAGAAAGAAAAGCTAAAATATAGAGGGAGCTAGAAATCAAAGAATTAATTACTGAGAAGTGGCAGACGTGAAAAAGCCACAAAAACAAAGTATCTGAAAATTGTCTTACGGTAAACAAATTGAAAGCTAAAATCCATAAATGGTCCAGCTCCTTTCCAACCACATTAACCAGATCAAACATAAAGGTATTGTTGCTAACAAACTTTTCTTGACACTAAGGTAATGGATCACACATAGATGGCACCATAACCAATGCATCATATACAATCAAAATGATAGAATGATATAGCAAAGGAACCAACATGATGATTTAAGCCAAATGAAAAGAAAATTGATTATATTTGAAACTTCTTCTTTTCAAGAATGAAGGTGCAAATGCATCTTTGTCAATTCTAGTTTTGAAAATTATTTGACCTGTGAATATTAGGCGCATGAACAAAGATTGCAAACAAGAAACAACTACCAGATGTTTTGTAAGATAAGAAATTTGTTCTAATAAAAACTACATTTTGTAAAAGAGAAAAAGATCATATTGAGATCATGTTTAATAACCAGTTCACAACCATTGAAGATCTAGTTACAAGGAGAAACTTTATCACGATCAGCATTTTTCTTTAAAGGAAACCACAATTTTACATATAGAAAAACAGAAAGTACATCGGTGAACAGCCTTATCGGTGATAAGAAACCATAATTTTATATCACAATCAGCATTAAACAGCCTTATCTGTGTAATCGTTATTTCAATGAACACAAGAAGGATTGAAGACTAATAATTTTATATTTATATGTACTGTCAACCTTCTATAACCCTTCTCCTTTATTATGGCTTAGGACATAGTTGATATTAAATGTGTGTGAGAGGGGAGGGGAGGGGAGGGGAGGGGAGCTGTGGTGAGTGTGAGGGTGTTGGTTAGGTAGTAGAGAGAGATTGGCATCTTTATATTATATTACTCCTTTTACTTAACCTAACAACTCCAAAACACATTCTTTAATAGTCCATGATCCATATACGCCCTGCATATTTCAAGTCTGTCCTTAGTCCTTAAGTCTCTTGACGTTTTTATAGTGTGACCATCTTCAATTATCCAGGATAGAATTTTTGCCACACAATTCTAAATGCATTCTAGCTCTTTCGACAACACAAATTCAACCAAAATGACTAGTGAGGCCTTTTTCCTAACTGGTCAAAATGCAATCCTCAATAAAATTTTAGTTCGCTCAATGAATGCCTCATCATTATCCTTGGGTTCCTTAACTGCTTGGTAACATTTTCTCCAACATATACCCTCAGAGGCATGCAACAAGAACATTAGTAATTGAATAGCGACCCCATGCCATTTTATAAACAAAATAGACACAAAAAATCGAGTACCTGCGGAACCCATTTGGGTGAGACAAAACTTGTAGCCTCAACAACATCCAATCCTGAAGCAACCAGCATTTCAATCAATTTAACCTTCACAGCAGTAGGAACAATGTGCTTCTCATTCTGAAGTCCATCCCTTGGGCCAACTTCCACTATCTTCACAAATTCTGAAATGTTTTTCAACAGCTGATGGATCATACAAATTAACAGATTATCATAAAGAATTTAATCAAAAACCCAATTTAATCAAATGGGTACAACCATAAGACACGAACATTACTGATTGGCTCCTTTGTGGAACTTTGATTCCAATTGGATCTTAAACGACGAATTGACGAATATGAAGCCTCAAGGCCCTCAACATCATTACCAGCTGCCCTAAAAAACCCACCAAATCCTGACACTGCTCCGTTCTTACACACAATCCTCATTTGTCTTGACATCTCATGCAAAGCAAACATTGCATTGAATCTACAACGCTAAACGAAACATGTTAAAAGCTCTAAAACTTTCAAAACACAAACATAAAAGGAAAGAAATGATTTTCGAATTGAATTAAAGCCGCTAACCCCAATTAGACGAGATTCTAGTAGTTTGCTGGGTGTGGCACGGTCGCAGGTAGGCAATTGGGGACGAAAGAGCTCTTGTGTGCAAGGAAGGAGACGATGTGGATGACGAGGGTAATTTGGGAAGGAGACGATGTGGATGACGAGGGTAATTTGGTAAAATAAAAAGGATGTATTCAATTGGGATTTTAAAAAATTATTTAGAAATAAAAAAAAGTCTTCAGAATTTAAGCATAATGTAATGACCAAATGGAATTTAAAAGATTCAAATCGATTTTATAACCCAAAATTATATGATTTTATTTTTAGATTTTTATAATTCAAAATTTTTTAAATTCAAATCATATGATTTATAAGATTTAGAAGGACTAAATGGATTAACTATCCATCATTTCCACCACGATACTTCCTTTCAAAGTTTGTCATGTGTCTATTTTTCTTTTAAAAAAATTAAAGCTATTTGTCATTTTTGGATTTTACCCCCAATTTTCTCGACAACCAAACATAGAACAAAGAACTAGCTCGAAATAAACAACGGATGTAATAACACATTTAGTCAAATTGACCACAAAAGGAGTTAAATATAACAATAAAACATAACAAATACCTAGCAAGAAGACAAAATCATCATGAATTGAAAATAGATAGTTTTTTATAGTGTTGCTAAACGAACCCTAAAATTAACTGAAGGACACAATAAGATCTAAGTACACATTAATATTTAAATCAAAATATAAAATTAACTAAGTACATCCTATTTAACTACCCAAAATACCCATGACACACTCCCAATACACTCTATCACACAACACCAAACCCATTTGACAATTGGTTTTATTACAAGTTGGACAAATAAGGAGTCTGCAGGTTGTAGTATTCATAAGGGCTTCAAGTAGATGATCATGCATGCAACAGAAGAGAAATTTAGATGTGTAATTCCTCGTAATGGGCATGATGTGCTGTGCTAGATATCATATATATAGATAGGTATTGCAAACTTGCCGGTATTAATGTAGTCCGGAGAACATGGTTCTAAAAGTCGTCAATTCTATAGGCTGTTATTTTGTTGTCCTTGAGATAAATTTAATATTATTTTTGTGAGTATGGTGTACTTATTAAAATTACATTTGTTTCACAACTTAGTATATCTTTTTTGGTCATTTTATATTAGAGTAAATTAGTAATTCAATAAATAATTCGATAATATGGTGAACTCAGTTAATTTTAGGGGTCAGCACTTTTTTTAAAATCAAGAGATACTTCATTGAAAGCCCAAAAAGGCGAAGAAAAAACAAGAGGGATGATGAAAGCTAGCAAGGTGTAAACAGGAGCTTTCTCATCATAGGCTAAACAAAAATGAAACTATTACAAAGGGAATTAAACTGGAGGGCATGGTAGCCCATCAAGATTCAGTTTCTTTAGAGCTCTCCCTAGTGGATAGGTGTAAGACAACTATAACAGGGGTGAAAAACGCCTCTAATTTTTCGACCCTTGTCCGACACTTAGACTCCACCTAAGTCAGCCTTCTCTTCACCTCCGAACTCGTGAGGCTTCATAGTACACGCAGCGGAACAAGTGACACCAACACTCACACAAGCAAGACTTGCCTCACGCAGAAAACTCTCACACACACATATACAAGAAAGTTCCCAACCTTCTATTCACAAATAGCAAAGGATTACAAGCTCTCACTTTCAGTTGGATTGCCACATCACTTGGTTATCTCAACCCTACCTTCACAAGGTATTTATAGGCCTGCACTATGCAGATGACAACCCCATCAACTTAGGAAACCTTGCCAATCGTTAGATTAGCCACCTAGACATTTTTCTCTACTCAAAAACCTGTCTAGCATTCACAAGCCGCCACCTTGCAGCCCACTCTTGTCATGGAGCAGATTTTCCTCCTTAAAAATCTCCCCACTCCTTGGAACATGCTTCCACTCTCTAGTAATCGCCCACTCTTGCTCCAAGATCAGCCACAACCCGAGTTTTAAGCATACAACAACTCTAGCCACGTCCAACCACCCATGGACTGCTCAAAAATCGTTTTGCCACTTCGTAGACCCACTCAAGCATGTTTTCAGCCAACTGCCACGAACTGTCCACGACCTGCCCTGCGTGCGTTGAGCATCCTACGCGCACGCTGCCCACCAGCGTGACTACCTTTCGCTTCCAGACTTGCGCCAGTTTTGTCGACAGTCGTTGTGCATCATGCGCACATCTTCTCTCAGAAATATGTCGGAGATTCTCAGCACCTATTGCACAGCCTGCGCGCGCTGCCTGTTAACGCTTCTGTCCCAATCTGTTGACAACACCAATGCCAGTCTCTCGCAGCGCCAATGCCAATGCCAACAAGTCTGTTGTGCTGCCAACTCTCAACCCAAAACACTTGTCTTCCGACGTTGTCTTGCTTCACGAGTACACCTCCCATGCACCTTTGGCTTTCCTTGTCATAGTGCAAAACATCCAAACCATGTCATGGCCTATGCCAACTTGTAAGGGTCTTACAAACAGGGGTAAATTTTCTCCCAAATTTCAACCCTTGTAATGGCACTGTACACCAAGCACAGTCTCAACCACTCACACTCTCACACACAAATATAGACACAGTACACTTTACAGGGCAACACCCCCAACCTTTCTTTGCACAAGACAAGGATACACTTTGCCTAAGACACTTAGTAGATCAGCACATGCACTCTGCTGTCTTACTTTCTCTCATGTCGTCGTCTCTAGTCTACAATGCCTACTCTGAGGCCTACTTATAGAATATCACAGTTGACAACCCCAACTGCTTAAGTGATGTGTCTGCCATGCGTGCAGCCACCATGACATAGGTAGTTTTCTTCCTAAAAACCACCATGCCACTATCCCACAAAGAAACCCACGAACTCCTATTCTTAAGGCTTCCTTTTTGCTTGTGGCACCATGTGTCAATGTCAAGGCCATGTCATGCCATCATGCCATGTTGTATGCCTACAAAGGTGCAAGGTAACCGCCCACTCCTTCCATTGACATTGCCTTCTCCACATGATGCATTCCATGCATACCACTTCGCCACTACCATGCATAACCACCCAGACATGCCCTTTTATCTCGCTGAACATCTGTTGGAATATCTCCTCACAACTGCCCATGTAAGTGTCGGACAATGGTCGAAAATTAAAGGCGTTTTTCACCCCTGTTCCACAGTTTGTCTCAGAGCGTGCTTTAGTCACGTTTCTAGTGGTATTCGAGTGGAGTTTGAATAGTGTTCGAGTGGAGTTTGAATTGCGGATTGTCCCCTGGGATCCATGTGTGGAAATTTTCGAGCAAGGAATAGTCTTGGAGTTGCAAAGAAATGGCTGGAGGTAGTGATTCCTTGAAGGAGAGAGTAACAAGGATTGAGAATTTCCTTGGTACCGTGTCTGGAGATGAGACCGAGAGTGTGGTCACTCAGATGGAAGATATGTGCCAAGACGGCAAGGATCGAGAAAATCCTCGGAGGGTTGAAAGCTTCAATGGAGAAGAAGATCACCGATTGTTTAGGTGATATGGATGGCTTAGCAAAGGCCATTGGTGGAAAGCTCATGGAGGTGGAGGATTCGTGCATAAGAAGTGTCAAGTGGGAGCAAACCTGCTATTGAGGAATGGGCAATGCTGAAGAAGGAATTGAGAGCCCAGTTCCTTCCATGCAATGTTGCATGGCTTGCAAGGGAAGCTTTGAAGAACTTGAAGCAAGTAGGTTTAGTGAAGGACTACGTGAAGGCTTTCTGTTCTTTGATGCTCGATGTGTCTAATATGTCTGAGGAGGACAAGTTGTTCAACTTCCTCACGAATTTGCAGCCCTGGGCACAGTCGGAATTGAGGAGACAGGATGTCAGGAACCTCAACTCCGCCATTGCAGCAACAAAGAGACTGATGGACTATAGAATAGGCAGTCACTTCCAATGGGAAGAAAGAGCAAGGTAGGAAGAGACATTTGAACAACAAGGCAGTTGACAAAGGGAAGGAGACCAAGGTTGTTCAAGATGGTGCCAAAGGTGAAGAACACAAGGAAAAGAAGACTTTCTTGGGTTGTTTTCTTTGCCAAGGGCCTTGTTGTGTAGATACAGCTGCACCAAAATGGATTCAGCTGCATCCTCAACTTGTGATACTCGCAAGTGCACGAGCCGTTCGGTAGTATAGTATATGTAAGTGCGAGGTCGATCCCACGAGGATTGGTGATTGAATGTTCCAATTCATTTCCCTACACAAAACAAAAATGAAAAAGAAAGGAAATAAATAAAACAAGAAAGAAAGAAAATAACTAACTCAAGTAGATAAGTTCCCAAGTTCAATTAGATTAACGGATTGATTCTAGCTAAAGTATGATTAAGCCATGGTGTTTGGTCATAACCTTGTGTTCCTAATTCCCTAATTTGATCATTTGTTGTCTAACCTAAAATTAAGCATTAGGAACCCATTAAGCAAAGAAGAACAATTTAAACAACCAAGCATGTATCTAATCCCTGTTGTCGAATGTCCATACATACTCTTCCTATTCATAGTTCAATTAGAATTAAAGCATGGTGTATACTCTTAATTCAAACCAAGATAGCTAACATGCAAGCCTAAATGGTGATCAATCATTCAAACTAGCATATTAACTTATAAGCATAATGAATAAGAACAAAAACCATAATTGAAACTTGAAAACTAATCAAACTTGAAACTAAAGAAAATAATTTACATTACAAAGAAAATTAAAGTAGAACTTGGAAAGACTTAAAGGAAAATTTAATGAAAGGATTTCTGTTACAACAATTTAGAACTAGAAAGGAAAACTAAGAGAATTTGAGGGAGAGAAGGGAAGGGAGCTCTAGAGAAGTGTTTGAGAGCTCCCCCCCTTGAGGTGTGTTTACAAGCTTGGGAAACCTCACTATATATAAGCCTAAGGAAGTTGAAAATCTGAATTCAATATGGCTAATGCATACAACACTTGTATTATAAAATATGAATTGGTTGCTGCACTTCACCAATAAATCCCACCAGCAGCCCTAGCTCATCATGATGTCACCATGACCAAGCTTCCAACCAGCTCATCCTGAGGTCAGGCATGACCAGCAACTTCAAGGGCTTACAAATTGGGCTAGGCTGAATCAAATGACGACTTTAAGATGTCCATTGTGAAGTATTGGCCCAATCCAAGCTCGAATGAAGAAGATAAGTCCGAAATGAAATTCTAACTCAGTTTGCTCGCTGACAAAATCCATCCTGAGCATGGTTCTGTGTTTGCTAGGTGACGGCCTCCAGATTTATCCAATGGGGCTGAATTTTGGATATGTTATAGTATACACCCATTGGAACAACTTTCATGAAGAATTCTGCCTCATCCGAGCTATGTAGGTTGCTGAAACAAAGCTTGCAATATGACCTTCGAAACTGGACTGGCAGGGAGCTGTAGCAAAAATGAGTTTGTCTTTAAGCTCTTCTTCCATTCATCCAAATCAGGCCTTAACATGCTTGAATTGCATGAATTATGCTCTCTTGCTCTTTTGGCCTACAAAACACACAAAGAGATGCAAATAACTCAGATTTATAGGAAACTAAGCAAAAGAAGTAAGTAAATAGGGCATGTATATGTATGAAATTATGAGCTTAACAGGCCTCACCGTGTGAAGGACTGTTCTAAGAAGCAGAACTTGAATGCAATCGTTGTGAAGAGAGGTGGAGGTGCTGAAGAGTTCAGCAATCTCCAGGTGAGTCCAATGGTTCTGTTGAATTCACTGAGAGTTATCCCACCAGGAAGATCCTTTGGGAGAGGATGTGTTGGTGCAACCAGTGTTGGAGGTGATTGAGGTGTTCGTGGAAGTGTTTGCCATGGAGCCCTCGGAAGTTCTGATTGATGCTTCTCTGGTGCATGGGGGTATGCTAATAGAGGCCATTGAGAATATGGTTCCGAATTGGGATTTGGATTGTGGGCTAGAAGAGATACAGCTTGCGGCATTGGCGCATTGTCTAGACACTTGGAGGATCTACCTGGATAGGAAGTTTGTGGGGAGGACTTGTGTGTTGCACGGTCACATGTACTGTTCAGGTAACATTCGAGACGAGTTTAGCATTTATTTGGATGTGCTAGATGAGTTTGATTTCGAATTAGCCTACATGACCACAAGACACAGAGACTTCGTGGAGAGCAGTCGGATAAGTTGATGACAGATGGGACCCAATCTGATTCTTCTACTTCAGACCCTTCGGAAAGTGAATCAGAAGGTGAGCCATGGGAGAGCTCAGCCATTGATAGCATTTTGAGAAATGCTATATTTGAAAAAAGGAATGGAAACTCCAAGGCTAAGAAGGAGCCAATGGAGGGAGTTGAGCCCTGGGTGGAGTCTGTGGCCGATATCATTGTAATCACAAGTGAGGACGAAGAGGAGCCTATGGAAGAGCCCATGAAGGTGATCTTAGTTGAGTTAGGTGATGACGATTCAATGGAGGAGAGGAATGGTGAAGTGGTTCAAGTAGATCCAAGTGATGTTCAGAGGAACGAAGACCGCCAAGGAGTTGAGCCGACGAGGGCATTGGGCTCTTGTGGTAGGGGTGGTTTGTAAGACCCTTACAAGTTGGCATAGGCCATGGCATGGTTTTGATGTTTTGCATCATGCCAAGGCAAGCCAAAGGTGCATGGGAGGTGCACTCGTGAAGCAAGACAACATCGGAAGACAAGTGTTTTGGGCTGAGAGTTGGCAGCCAAGACATGGTAGCACAACAGACTTTTTGGCATTGGCATTGGCGCTGCGAGAGATTGGCATTGGTGCTGTCGACAGGCAGCGCGCGCAGGCTGTGCAACAGGTGCCAGAGAATCTGCCGCAGAATCTGCCAAGCAGATGCCAAGCAGAAGATGCGCGCAACGTGTGTGCAGTATGCGCAACGACTATCAACAGAAACTGGCGCAAGTCTGGAAGCGAAAGGCAGTTATGCTGGTGTGCAGCGTGCGCGTAGGATGTGCAACGCACGCAGGTAGGTCGTGGGCAGTTCGTGTCAGTTGGCTGAAAAAGTGCTGGAGTGGGTCTACGACATGGCAAAAAGGTTTTTGAGCAATCCATGGGTGGTTGGACACGGCTAGAGTTGTTGTATGCTTAAAAATCGGGTTGTGGCTGATCTTGGAGCAAGAGTGGGCGATTACTAGAGAGTGGCAGCAGGTTCCAAGGAGTGGGGGAGATTTTTAAGGAGGAAAATCTACTCCATGACAAGAGTGGGCTGCAAGGTGGCGGCTTGTGAATGCTAGAGCAGGTTTGACGAAGTCTCTGAACCATCTCCCTGGCCTAAAAACCAAAAACAACCTATCTAAAAATCTAATTTGTTTGTTTAATTGGAGTTCTGTTCCTGAAAATCAGGCCAAATTTAAAGATAAATTCATATAAACATCCATATAAAATTGGAGTTCAGGTTCTATATACATCCGCCAACAATTAAGTTCATATAAAATTGGACTTATCCTCCTATATACATCCATCAACAATTAAGTGCTTGTTTGGTATTGCTTATTTGGGGTGATAAGTGATTTTTTAAAAAATTTTGGGAAGCCCAATCCGTTTGGTAAACTATGAGAAAATCACTTATTGTTAAAAATTGATGTGAGAGAAAGCTATTTGGGAAAGCAGCTAATAAGGTGCTTTCATTTTCTGATTATACAGGAATTAGTTTCAAAGAAGCGCTGGGTTTAATGATTATGTAGCAATTATTTTTTGATTATACGGGAATCCATACCAACAACACTTTTAACAAAAAGTTTACCAAACGCCAAACTGTGTTCTCTCACAGCTGATTTCTCTCACAACAAATTGAAAGCGATTATTTTCACAGCACAGCAAAGCCAAACTGGCCATAAGTTCATATAAACTTTACTGATCCAAGGCAAATCAATTCAACATCATATTAAGTCAATACTTCCAATCATTATTCATCAACTAGCAAATTAAGTCTATACTAAAATCTTCTTCAGCATCATAATAAACTCATTTTGCTCCTGTGTGAGGAGCTGATAGCGAGGCAGATGTAGACTTCTGATGTGGATGTGGTGGCTGATCACACGGTGCTCATGTTGGTGATCACGTTGTCGTGGTGCCTCTTGTGGTTGTGGTGCATGTGGAGCTGATCTTTGTTTCTTATTTTTAGTCTTAATCGAATCAACAACCTTATTAACCATCCTGAAAATAAGTATTAGGCGTAAAAATTTTCATAACATGTAACTAGGGGAGGCATGATAAACCTTACCCTGCAAAAACATATCAAAACAACACAGAATACAAATAACATGTCAATCTAAATCACCATAAACACTTTCTTCCTGATTTATCACCATAAAAATTATATGCAATTCAACAACCAAAATCATATGCAATCATACAAATCCACCAAAATTTGTAAATTTTTATAATCCACAAAATCTTAACTACAAATCCACCAACAACAAAACTGCAAAATTTAAAAAGTATCTCACTAGCAAGCAATTCAACAACCTGCAACAAAATGGAGACATATGAAAACAAATTAGATCAATGCTAGAAAATAAAAATCAAACCAGGTAGAAGTCAAATAATTGCAAATACCAGACTTAGTGCATTTGGAGATACCAAAAACTCTAATTTCAACCTTGTGAGTGCACACTTGCACAAGTTCAGTTCATCAAACACTCACAATTTTGGCCAATATCCAAACAAAGGTTCAAAAAGAATTTTTATACTTTAACCTTTTAACAAACCAATCCCAAATGAGGTATGAATTAGGACCAACTCAACCCCAACTCGTACCAAATCAGGCCCTGCTTTGTGTGCAAATGATTTTGAAGACCTGATCAAAAAAAGAATATTAATTTTCACTACAAAAGCTCATCACTCAACAAAACAAGACATCAAAATTTTCTGTCACAATGTAACTTGTAGTTAGTAACATCGAGAGCAATGGATGTGAACAGATGGTTTTATCACTGTGTAATCAAATCCCAAATTTTCTAATATCTGATGTTCCATTTTATTTGCATTATTTGAATTTATTTTTTTCTAGAACCACACTCATAATATGAACATGTTTTGCTTATCATATAGCACAATTTCTCTATAGAAAAGGCATGCCACTTTGAAGGGGAAATAAGTGTTGAAAAAAGACTCCAAGAGTAAAAAAGTAAGCGAAAGTGTACATCTATAACATGAAATTTCAAAAACCATCCTTAGATTTTGGCAAAAGCAGAAGAATTAGAATATTTTTATCTTTGAAAATACGATCTTTGCACAAGGTTCCATTTCTCCCTTTGGAGGAAGTTAAATCACTTAGAGGGAACCCAATATCTAATCATGTGTTCACATCCATTGCTCTGCATATTATCATCCATATTGACAATTATGTGTGTGTGTGTTTGGAGCCAGACCTTTCTACAAAATAAGAAAGCAAGTAAATTACAGTCTAAAAAGTTCAAAGTTTTGTCGTCATCAAATCACAATCGAACCTTGGACCATCATTAGACCTTGGACCACAATCGAACCTTATTACAGTCTAATAAGTTGGACCATCATTAGACCTAATAAGCTCAAATACAGTGCAAAAATTAAAGAAAAACAGAACCTTGTACCATCATCCGACCACAATCGAACAAATATAGATGAAATTTAGAGGAAATAAAAAAATTATTTGTTAAAAGCAACTACCTTCTTCAAATTCTGCTAATTGACTGACAATAAAGAAGGTGGATGCAAATTTTGAAAGCTTTGAGACTGGATTTTCACTTGACCTCAAAGACAAATGAAGGAGTTGGAGTCGATAGTGGGTTGGGTGGATGAGTGAGATTTGGGGTTAAGCAGAGATCTGAGAGAGAGAGAGAGAGAGAGAGAGAGTGTGAGTGAGTGAGTGAGACAAGGGGAGGTAAATATGAGCGGCACTGGGTGTGGCTTCATGTCATCTCTTTAGGTTACATCGATGAGAGAGAGTGAGTGGATCGCACACCTTTAAACTTGAGTTATTTGAGAAACCATTATGGAGATGATGAATTGAAGAGATCAATTAAGCTTAGTTAATTGGGTAAGGCAAAATTAATTATGGAATTAATTTAAATGACACGTGATGTCGGAATAGGCTTTAAACGGGAATTTTGAATTTTAGGCTCATTGGGCTTTATCCTATTGGATATGAAGATTGGGTTATATGAAAATTTAAATTGAGCCCAAGAGGCCCAATTTCAAAGGATGGACGTTCATATGGGCTTTTGGTTGCTAGAGTCAACTTGTTGACTCAAGTAAAAGATGACTATTTTGAAGCCTAAGGGGTCATAAGTTAAAAACAAGAGAGAGAGAGAGAGAGAGAGAGAGAGAGAGAAAGTTATAGTCTTCCAAAAACTCTCTCTACATTTTCATACTATCTTAGTGAGGGATTACAAGCATCATCTTCTCACTAAGCTCATCTTCTTCTTCTCAAGCTCTAACTTGTGAAGATACTTAGAGGTTACCTACTTTGGTGACTTTTCGAGAACCTCTCAAGGTGGAGATTTTGAAGGAGCCATTCAAGCTTCAACAAATTTGGTGGAATTCGATCATAGGGTTGAAAGCACGCACCAAGAGTAACTCCTCCTTCCAATCTTCTTAGAAGTATGTTCTAGAAAAATAGTACAACTATCACTTGGCTTAAAAGATTTGTTGGCACTAAAACTGAACAGATAGAGATGAGTGCAACTTACAAGTGGTGAGGACGATCTAGCAGATCGATTGAGTGATAGATGCAGATTCTTCTTGTCCTTGGATGCAGATCCTGAATAGAAGGGAGTTGGGACTCGTAAGGTCTATGGAACCGTGTGGAACCAGCCTAAGACCCTCCGATGCCAAAGTAAGTTTATTTCTAAGAGCTCTTGCGTTGACCATATAAAAGTATAAAAGTCAAGCTCAAAAGTCTTACCCTTCTTTTGTAGTGAAGGGGCCTCTTTATAGAGGGCATTTTGCATGCTCTTAGTACTTAATTTCGATGTGGGACTCGTGGGAGGGTCCTATGAGGTTGACACGAGTCTTTAGATATTTCGGGCGGGTGTTTCGAGGTTGATTCTCCAGAATCGGTAGGGAATACCGATTGTAGACTGTACGGGCCTGTAGCAATCTTTTGCTGCTTTGAGACAATACCATCGGTAGTCGATGCCGATTGTTCGGAGCCTTGGGTACTTGGGGAGTTCAAGTGATCCACGTGTCAATTGATGAGTGGAGGATCAGATATGGTACAAACAGGAGTCCCCCAAGTTACCGATTGAGAAGCTTCTCGGTTGGGGACTTGAATCTGTCTTCGGCATTTAGTCTCGGTTGGGGACCAAGTGATCCAGACTCGATGGTCTCATTGTTGCCGATAGTGGCATGTAGTCCTCCAAGTGCCCGAGCGAGTAAGCTTGGGAAAGAGACGGCATGATATACCGATTGTTCCAAGAGGTGGAAGTCTTGTGTTAGGAACACCAGCCGTTCGGCACGATAAGTGAGTGGAAAACTCATCAATGTGCGCCTGCCGTTGGCTAGTGGAGTTGTGCTCGAAGGTGTCTAAAGTTGCAACGTTCGGGAAGTTGAAGCATCTTTGAGGATTGGAAACGTTTCAGCTGAGACAGCGCCCGGGCTCCCCCGTGCATGCGTGACACGTGTCTGCATGGCTGTGAAGAGTCGTGTCGTTTCGTTTTCCCGATGCGGCGCTTCGCTTCCCGATGCTATGTTCGTCCTATAAATGTGAGGAAGAGACGAGAGGTCGAATACTTGGAATTTTTTAGAGCAATCAGAGCTTGTGAGAGGCGATTTTCGGCAACCGTGTGAAGGCGGAGTAGGCGATTTCCGGCGGGCTTGAACAAGGCGGAGGCGATTTCCGGCGAACCTGAACCACCGTACAAACAAGGTATGTTGCCGTGTTTTTGAATTTTTAAGAATCAAAGTGTTGAATTTGATGAATTTTCGTTTGAATAAAACATGAACAAGTATGAACAAGCATGAACAAGCATGAACATAGGTGTTTAGGTGGCAGAATAGGAGTTTTGATTCGAGCATGGCCCTTAGTGTCCCTTTGTGTGTTGTTTGTAGATGTCAGATACCGAATCCGAGCGTAGGCGTAGTCCGAGAGGCATTCGAGGATGATTCGTCCTCGGGGAGTTCTACCGAAGAGAGTGGGAGTTCTGAATCTGCTAGCTCCTCGAGCTGTGAAATAGTGGAGGGGGCAGGAGTGCGCACCGAAGCTAGTGGCACTTCGCATGGATTGCCCCAAGGTAGTGAGCCTTCGACTTCGGGTCGTGAGGCCGATGCGGATGGCGTGTCCGTTGCTGCGCCAGGGGAAGGGGTGTTGAGGGTAGTTAGTGGTAGGCAGCGGATCTCGATGGCGAAGCCGACGGAACTGGTGTTCAGAGTAGACCATTAGAGCCGGAACACACTGACCGAATCTGAATTGGCTAAGATTCGGGCAGAGTACAATATTCCGGAATCGGTAGGGATGCGAATTCCAGAGCCCTTAGAGTCGCTTAGTGACAATGACAAGGTCTTCTTTACCGATGTCTTCAAGCATGGGCTTCGGCTGCCGTTGAGACATTCGGTGAGAGGATTCTGGCGGCGATTGGGTATGTGCTAGGGCAATATAATCCAAACGTTGGGAATCTGTTGGCACTAAAACTGAACAGATAGAGATGAGTGCAACTTACAAGTGGTGAGGACGATCTAGCAGATCGATTGAGTGATAGATGCAGATTCTTCCTGCCCTTGGATGCAGATCCTGAATAGAAGGGAGTTGGGACTCGTAAAGTCTATGGAACCGGTGTGGAACCAGCCTAAGACCCTCCGATGCCAAAGTAAGTTTATTTCTAAGAGCTCTTGCGTTGACCATATAAAAGTATAAAAGGCAAGCTCAAAAGTCTTACCCTTGTATTGTAGTGAAGGGGCCTTTTTATAGAGGGCATTTTGCATGCTCTTAGTACTTAATTTCGATGTGGGACTCGTGGGAGGGCCCTATGAGGTTGACACGAGTCTTTAGATATTTCGGGCGGGTGTTTCGAGGTTGATTCTCTGGAGAATCGGTAGGGAATACCGATTGTAGACTGTACGGGCCTGTAGCGATCTTTTGCTGCTTCTAGACAATACCATCGGTAGTCGATGCCGATTGTTCGGAGCCTTGGGTACTTGGGGAGTTCAAGTGATCCACGTGTCAATTGATGAGTGGAGGATCAGATATGGTACAAACAAGATTCATGGGAAAAGTTTTTGTTTTCGAACTCATAGATGCATCCTTAAGCTTTTGTTGCCATGATTTTATTTATCTATGTTGATGTTCTTGCGTAGATTCAGCTGCACCAAAATGGGTTCAACTGCATCCTCAACTTGTGATACTCGCAAGTGCATGAACCGTTGGTAGTTTAGCGTATGCAAGTGCGAGGTCGATTCCACAGGGATTGGTGATTGAATGATCCAATTCAATTTTCCTACACAAAACAAAAATGAAAACAAAAGAAACAAAACAAGAAGAAAGAATGTACATTACAAGAAAAATAAATTACAACTAAGAGAACATTAACGAGAGCATTTGAGGAAGGAAGGAAAGTGTTTGGGAAGTTTGGAGAGTTTGTGAACTTGGAGAATTTGAGAACTTAGGGAAGGGAGAGAAAGGTGTTTGTGAAGTGTTTGAGACATGGAGACTTTTGGAAGAGAAGGGAAATGTGTTTGCGAAATTTAGTACAAAGAAAATTTAGTAGAATGATCTTATTACAACAATTGAGAACTACAAAGGGAAACTAAGAGAATTTGAGGGAGAGAAGGGAAGGGAGCTCTAGAGAAGTGCTTGAGAGCTCCCCCCCTTGGGGTGTGTTTACAAGCTTAGAGAATTTCCCTATTTATAGGCCTAGGGGAAGTGAAAATCTGAATTCAATAAGACTAATGCATACAACACTTGAATTATAAAATCTGAAATGGTTGATGCACTTGTATTAGAAAATCTGAAATGGTTGATGCACTTGTATTAGAAAATCTTGAATTGGTTGATGCACTTCACCACTAAATCCCTGATCGGTTCATAATTGTATATTATTTCTTACCCTTCTAGCTTATGATTTGGTTATGTTTTTGAGTTAAACTTGTTCTTTTAATCATTTTTGTGTTTATCTTTCAGTTAATTGAGCTTTAGGTAACAATGATGGCTTTGGAGAACATAATTCATGCAATTCAAGCATGTTAAGGCCTAATTTGGATGAATTGATGAAGAGCTTAAAGACAAACTCATTTTGGCTATAGCCCCCTGCTAGTCCAGTTCTGTAGGTCACATTGCAAGCTTTGTTTCAGCAACCTACATAGCTCGAATGAGGCCACATTCTTCATGAAAGTTGTTCCAATGGGTGTGTACTATAACATATCCAAATTTCAGCCCCAGTGGATAAATCTGGAGTCTGTTACCTAGCAAACACAGAGCCATGCTCAGGATGGATTTTTTTCAGCGCGGAAAATGAGTTAGCAATTTGTTTTGGCCTTAACTTCTTCCTCCGACCTTGGATTGGCCCAAATAAAATATGGCTGGAAAGAAGACATTCTGAAATTCAATTTCGAGTGCTTAAAGTCCTAATTTGATTAAGAGAAGCCCAAGTTGTAAGCCCTTGAAGTTGCTGGTCATGCTGACCTCAGCATGTGCTGGTTGGATGCTTGGTCATGGTGAGCTAGGCATGAGCTATCATTTCTGGTTGGAAGCTTGGTCATGGTGACATGAAGATGAGCTAGGGATGCTGGTGGGATTTAGTGGTGAAGTGCATCAACCAGTTCAAGATTTTCTAATACAAGTGCATCAACCATTCAAGATTTTCTTATTCAAGTGCATCAACCATTTCAGATTTTATAATTCAAGTGTTGTATGCATTAGTCTTTTTGAATTCAGATTTTCACTTCCCCTAGGCCTATAAATAGGGAAGTTCTCTAAGCTTGTAAACACACCCCAAGGGGGGGAACTCTCAAGCACTTCTCTAGAGCTCCCTTCCCTTCTCTCCCTCAAATTCTCTTAGTTTCCCTTTGTAGTTCTCAATTGTTGTAATAAGATCATTCTACTAAATTTTCCTTGTACTATAAATCTCAAACACTTTTCTTTTCTCTTCTTCTAAACTTCTCCAAATCTCTCAAACACTTCTCCCTTCTCTAAAGTTCTCAAACACAACTCCCATTCCTTCACCAAATTCTCTAAGTTCCCAAACACTTCTCAAACACTTTCTTCTCCCTCCTCAAAGTTCTCAAACATCTCTCTACTTTCTTCTCTAAAAGTCTCCATGTCTCAAACACTTCACAAACACTTTTCTCTTCCTTCCCTAAGTTCTAAAATTCTCCAAGTTCATAAACATCCTCCAAGTCCTCAACCACTCTTTTCCAAATTCTCAAAGTTCCTAAACACATTCTCTTCCAAAACCCTCAAGCTTCCCAAACACTTTCCTTTCTCTTCCAAATTCCCCATGTTCTCAAACACCTCTCTCTTTCTCTCCAAAAACTCTCAATGTTCTCAAATGTTGTACAAAACCTTTTTGCTTCTTTTGTTTTAATTTCTATTTTGTGTAGGAAAACTGAGTTGGATCATTCAATCACCAATCCCTGTGGAATCGACCTCGCACTTACATATGCTATACTACCAACGGTTCGTGCACTTGCGAGTATCACAAGTTGAGGATGCAGTTGAACCCATTTTGGTGCAGCTGAATCTACGCAACAATCCCACCAGCAGCCCTAGCTCATCTTCATGTCACCATGACCAAGCTTCCAACCAGAAATGATAGCTCATGCCTAGCTCACCATGACCAAGCATCCAACCAGCACATGCTGAGGTCAGCATGACCAGAAACTTCAAGGGCCTACAACTTGGGCTTCTCTTAATCAAATTAGGACTTTAAGCATTCGAAATTGAAGTTCAGAATGTCTTCTTTCCAGCCATATGTTATTTGGGCCAATCCAAGGTCGGAGGAAGAAGTTAAGGCCGAAACAAATTGCTAACTCATTTTCCGCGCTGATAAGATCCATCCTGAGCATGGCTCTGTGTTTGCTAGGTAACGGACTCCAGATTTATCCAATGGGGCTGAATTTTGGATATGTTATAGTACACACCCATTGGAACAACTTTCATGAAGAATGTGGCCTCATTCGAGCTATTTAGGTTGCTGAAACAAAGCTTGCATTATGACCTACGGAACTGGACTGGCAGGGGTCTGTAGCCATAATGAATTTGTCTTTAAGCTCTTCATCCATTCCTCCAAATTAGGCCTTAACATGCTTGAATTGCATGAATTATGCTCTCCAAAGCCATCATTGTTACCTAAAGCTCAATTAACTGAAAGATAAACACAAAAAGGATTAAAAGCACAAGTTTAACTCAAAAACATAACCAAATCATAAGCTAGAAGGGTAAGAAATAATATACAATTATGAACCGATCAAATACCCTCAAACCTAGATTTTGCTAGTCCTCGAGCAAAACAAAAAGGAAAACACAGATAAAAAAAAACAAAACAAGAAGTTAACTAGACCACTTTCGTAGGTAACTCGATTGCATTTAGCATATGCAACAAGCCTTTAAACCTCTAGGCATCCCTAGTAGGAGGAGTTGTGTCTCCTGAGGGTTTAACAATACGAATACCCACAAACGTTTTTCTAACTCTACAAAACAAAATGGTTAGAAAACTTATTAGATTTGTTAGTCCTTAAGCAAAACCAAAAACAAAAACAAACACAAACGCAAACGCAAATACATTAACAAAAACAAAACAAAAAACAAAAATAAAGAAAACAATTACAAAAATAAAACGAACTCAAAACAATCTTTCCGAACATTTTCTGAAGAAAAATGACTCATGCACATGACTTAAACGTTTTAACAATAAAAGCTCAATTTTGGACATTATTTACAAAGTGGCAAAGTTCAAAACATAATATGCTCAAAGTTTAGTAGTGTGATGTTATGTAGATTCAGCTGCACCAAAATGGATTCAACTTGCATCCTCAACTTGTGATACTCGCAAGTGCACGAGCCGTTGGTAGTTTAACATATGTAAGTGCGAGGTCGATTCCACAGGGATTGGTGATTGAATGATCCAACTCAGTTTTCCTACACAAAACAGAAATGGAAACAAGAGAAACAAAACAAGAAGAAAGAAAAGAACTAAGACAAGATGGTGAGGTTTTAGAATCCACCCTAATTATTCTAATCATGTTATGGCAGCAAGTAAACAAATTGATTCACTCATGAAGATGCTCACAAATAAGTCCATGGTGTTTGGATCAAATTGCATTGAACATCACAAGGACCCCAAGCATGGTGTTTACATTAGGAGACCTAGAAACCAAATCACATAAGTTGCTAATGGATGGAATGAAGATGATCCCCAAACCTTCCCAACAAGAGCATAACGCATAAACCTTAGGTGATCAATCAAAGGATGCAAAACAGCTCCATTAAAATAGTGAAGAAGAATTCATGAATGAAATCAAACTTTATAAACTCAAACCATTGTACAAGACTAGCAAGATGTTTATTAAAACTAATAACAGAAAAAAAACAAAGTAAAACAAAGGAAATACAAGAAGAAAATAAAAGACAAAGGGAGGAGAAGAAGATAAGGACAGCATGCTAGAGATGGAAAGATTCATCTCCATGGCTGCCAGGAGGCCAAAGCCTCCCAGCTGCTGCCTTCTCCCTTATCTCCCTTTGTGACTCTCAACTTTCCCTCTCTTTGTGTACAATGGAAGTGTAAATTATGGAACTCAATTTCTGACTCTCTTAGCTCTCTAGAGACTCCCTATTTATAGGCATAAGTGAATCAGAATTCAATATGGCTAATGCATACAACACCAGTATTATAAAATCTGAAATGGTTGATGCACTTGAATTAGAAAATCTGAAGTGGTTGATGCACTTGAATTAGAAAATCTGAAGTGGATGATGCACTTCCCCAATAAATCCCACCAGCAGCCCTAGCTCATCTTCATGTCAGCATGACCAAGCTTCCAACCAGCTACAATAGCTCATGCCTAGCTCACCATGACCAAGCATCCAACCAGAAACATTAGCTCATCCTGATGTCAGCATGACCAGCAACTTCAAGGGCTTATGAATTGGGCTAGGCTGAATCAAATGAAGACTTTAAGATGTCCATTGTGAAGTTCAGAATGTGTATGATCCAACCACACAAATATTGGCCCAATCCAAGGTCGGAGGAAGAAGTTAAGGCCGAAACAATTTGCTAACTCGTTTTGCTCGCTGACAAAAAGTAAATTGGGCATGTATATGTATGAAATTATGAGCTTAACACACCCCCAAACTTAGATTTTGCTAGTCCTCGAGCAAAACAAAAGGAAAATGAAGAAAAACAAAACAAAATAAGAAGTTAACTAGACCACTTTCGTAGGTAACTCGATTGCATTGAGCGTATGCAACAAGCCTTTAAACCTCTAGGCATCCCTAGTAGGAGGAGTTGTGTCTCCTGAGGGTTTAACAGATCAAATACCCACAAACGTTTTACTGACTCTACAAAACAAAGTAGTTAAAAAAAACTTAATAGATTTGTTAGTCCTTAAGCAAAAATAAAAACAAAAACAAAGACGTTAACCTTCCAACCGAACAGAAATTTTAAACTTCATAGACATGGCTCAACAAGGAACAAAACAAGCAGTAAGAAGTTCTAAACATTATTCAAGTGCTACCACAATCTCACAAAAATCATGCTCAAGGTGTGTGTGTGTGAAGTAGCCATGAAGATACAACTCATGCTTCTCAAACAACGATATGAATTCCTGCAAGAATGAACACAAGTTTGCCAAGCTAAACCAAAATCAATAGGACTTTACTCATGGATGTAATGTAATGGTTAGAAAAGGAATGGATATTGAAACACAAAGGCTAAGGAACAAAATAGAGCATATCATGTAAACAAGATCATTGACATTTGACATGTAAGGCACATAAATTGAAGAGCTCACAACACCAGATTTTGCAATTGAATCACTTCACAATTTGATTTTGACATTTACACACTTTGTATAATATTTGGCCCAATTTTGCGGCTCTTTACCCTAGATCACCTTGATTTCTCCTTATATCACCCTAGGGTCGTGACTACATTGGCCACATTTCTTTTCTCTTTTTCTTTGAATTTTTTTTTAATAGCTCATTTATTGCCTTGAATACATTACAATCTCAAATGCAATCATACTCTACATGTCCCCTAGATGGTAGGATGTTTAATGGATGATAAGGAGATAGAAAGAAATGGCTAAGTGTTTGAGCACAAAGGGGTTTACAATGGAATATGTATTGTATGGGTTGATGGAGGAAAAGGAAAGAGGCTTAACAAAGATGGCCTAAATCATATCTTAGTTATAACTTAACATTCCAGTGAATCACACAAGCAAAAATGCATACAATTGGGTAAGACATGCAAGAGTTGTATAATCATGGCTAGGTGCGTAGAAAGCTAAAGCATAATTATGTGAGACTTAGCTAGCAAAAGAATAAGATTCAGACCTAACACAATGCTTATCAAATTCCTAAGAGCCATATTAGAAGTTAGACTCATGATTTATCATTGGTGTGGGAAGGAAAACTGAAAATGACTCAAAGAAAAGAAACAGAAAAGAAAAACGTGAGGTTTCAAATTGCTGTTTTGCTCAATTTCAACATATAATCTGTTTTGACATGTAACTTTCAAACCACTTGGTCAAATTTAACGCTCTTAATGTCGTTGGATTCAGCATGAAAAAATGAAGAACACAACGCGGACCAAACTTTCAAAACAGTAGCAAAAAAAAACAATTGTAGCAATGAAGAAGCCTACGTTTTCAGACATAAACACAAAAACTAAAAACAACTTTCCAGCAACTAAAAAAAAACTTTCCAGCACCCCCAAACTTAAATGAAGCATTGTCCTCAATGTTTGAATCCATGTAAATCATGCAATGCACATGAAATCTAGGGTAAAGGAATGAAATGAAAGAAATAAAAGAAAGAGAGTTTAGAACTTCCCCTTGAAGACAATGAGAGGGAAATGCACATAGTATGGCAGCACATGTTCTTCTTTGAGTATTTGGGTCAGCTGCTCATCATGTTTCTCCCACATCAAGGAAAAGAAAACCTTAACAAAAACAAAACAGAAAATGGACAAAACTATGCATGAGTAGCAATTATTATACAAATGAAAGAGATATGATCGGAATGCTCCCCTTTGAAGTGATAGCTGGAGAGTGGTTGGCCATAGCAGCTGGAGGTCGACTTCTCCGCTGCTCCATACTCCATGTTTCTATGGATTGGGTTGTCTCATCTCTCTCCCTCTTTCTTATTGAGCTACTTCAGAAATGCTTAAAGAAAGACAAGGAAACTTGAAATAGAATTTCAGATTTATTGGATTAGGAAATCATAACATAAATGAAAATGATAAACTAAACTAAAACATCGAGATTAGGGATTCAACTTCACCACAAACATCTAATTCCATGCTTCAAAGTAACAAGTATCAAAGTAAATCAAACTAGCTTATGGAGTTCGTTCTTTCTCAAATATGATTATCCATATGGTGTGTGGTTGTAATCAAGTATTCAGAAAAAGCATTTAGCTATGGTGTTTAGTCTAAACACAAATTCCAAACCCATTAAGAACAAGAAGAACAATAAAGAACCAAGTAGAATTTAAACATGGTGTTTGTCTTCAATATCTACCCATTCATTCACTAATCAGTCCAAGAGTCATATGGTGTTTATGTAAACTTGGACAAGATATTTAATTAAGAACAAGTGAATGAAACCAGAAATTAACAATAATCAACATGCTACTTGAACCTTTTTTTTTGTGTTGTGTAAGCTGGGACTCAAACCCAGTTATCTTGCTTGTCAGGCAATTGTCCTTGTCCGTTGGACTACAAACACAACTTATCAATTATCCTCATAAACTTTAAAACATGAAACTGTCCAGTTATAAAAAAAAAATAATAAAAAAAGTAGGAAAACCAAATAGAATCAAGCGATGTTACCAATTCCCGGCAACGGCGCCAAAACTTGTTGTGTAGATTCAGCTGCACCAAAATGGATTCAACTGCATCCTCAACTTGTGATACTCGCAAGTGCACGAGCCGTTGGTAGTTTCGCATATGTAAGTGCGAGGTCGATTCCACAGGGATTGGTGATTGAATGATCCAACTCAGTTTTCCTACACAAAACAGAAATGGAAACAAGAGAAACAAAACAAGAAGAAAGAAAAGAACTAAGACAAGATGGTGAGGTTTTAGAATCCACCCTAATTGTTCTAATCATGTTATGGCAGCAAGTAAACAAATTGATTCACTCATGAAGATGCTCACAAATAAGTCCATGGTGTTTGGATCAAATTGCATTGAACATCACAAGGACCCCAAGCATGGTGTTTACATTAGGAGACCTAGAAACCAAATCACATAAGTTGCTAATGGATGGAATGAAGATGATCCCCAAACCTTCCCAACAAGAGCATAACGCATAAACCTTAGGTGATCAATCAAAGGATGCAAAACAGCTCCATTAAAATAGTGAAGAAGAATCCATGAATGAAATCAAACTTTATAAACTCAAACCATTGTACAAGACTAACAAGATGTTTATTAAAACTAATAACAGAAAAAAAACAAAGTAAAACAAAGGAAATACAAGAAGAAAATAAAAGACAAAGGGAGGAGAAGAAGATAAGGACAGCATGCTAGAGATGGAAAGATTCATCTCCATGGCTGCCAGGAGGCCAAAGCCTCCCAGCTGCCTGCCTTCTCCCTTCTCTCCCTTTGTGACTCTCAACTTTCCCTCTCTTTGTGTACAATGGAAGTGTAAATTATGGAACTCAATTTCTGACTTTCTTAGCTCTCTAGAGACTCCCTATTTATAGGCATAAGTGAATCAGAATTCAATATGGCTAATGCTCTAATGCATACAACACTAGTATTATAAAATCTGAAATGGTTGATGCACTTGAATTAGAAAATCTGAAGTGGTTGATGCACTTGAATTAGAAAATCTGAAGTGGATGATGCACTTCCCCAATAAATCCCACCAGCAGCCCTAGCTCATCTTCATGTCAGCATGACCAAGCTTCCAACCAGCTACAATAGCTCATGCCTAGCTCACCATGACCAAGCATCCAACCAGAAACATTAGCTCATCCTGATGTCAGCATGACCAGCAACTTCAAGGGCTTACGAATTGGGCTAGGCTGAATCAAATGAAGACTTTAAGATGTCCATTGTGAAGTTCAGAATGTGTATGATCCAACCACACATGTATTGGCCCAATCCAAGGTCGGAGGAAGAAGTTAAGGCCAAAACAATTTGCTAACTCGTTTTGCTCGCTGACAAAAATCCATCCTGAGCATGGTTCTGTGTTTGCTAGGTAACAGACTCCATATTTATCCAATGAGGCTGAATTATGGATATATTATAGTATACACCCATTGGAACAACTTTCATGAAGAATTCTGCCTCATTAGAGCTATGTAGGTTGCTGAAACAAAGCTTGCAATATGACCTACGGAACTGGACTGGCAGGGGGCTATAGCCAAAATGAGTTTGTCATTAAGCTCTTCTTCCCTTCATCCAAATTAGGCCTTAACATGCTTGAATTGCATGAATTATGCTCTTTTGCTCTCTTGGCCTACAAAACACGCAAAGATAGGCAAATAACTTAGAAATCGAAGAAACTAAGCAAAAGAAGTAAGTAAATTGGGCATGTATATGTATGAAATTATGAGCTTAACATGTGATAACCAAATGCAACCAATTTCCCAATCTTAGTTTTTACACAATTTCAAAAATCATACAAAGCACAAATTCAACTTCAAATCTCACCAAAGTTGTCCTCTCACAAATGAATCACTCGGAAGAGGGCTATAATGCAACACTCAGTTATAAACATGAGATTAGAGTTAAACCATAAGGACTTAACTCGAAATAGAAAGATGAAGAACTTGCATTAATATGATCTCAAGAAGGATGCCAAACACTTAAAAGTATAAAAATGAATGCAATTCAACCACATGACATTTAAGATCAATTTAGGTCTTTAGTAAAGGTTGTAATTGGGCCAAGGGAGTAAGGTGAGTAAGAAATGAAAGGTATGGATAATACAAAGTCCAAGGAACTCGCAATGTAAGAGCATAAAATAATTATTTACAAGACTTCGAATCATCACGATTAGATTTTTTTTTCTTTTACATGATCAAAACTCCTTATACCTTCATTTACAATGATTTAAACTCCTTTCCAAACACCAATGAAACCCAAAAATGAAATTTCAATCAACTACCATTTAAAATTGGTAAATGAAAGAAAAGGTTTACATGTAGGCTCAAAGTGGTTAACAATGGAAAATCATGCTTAAGCATGCATAAGGTTAGATTGAAAGGCACAAACGATCCAAAGAAGGCCTTAATATCATTTCTTTAAATGTCATGAAGTCAAATTGCACAAGAATGAATGACTTTTAAGTGTTCAACCAAATCAATGAATAATGAGATCAAACAACAACTTAGATGACAAGAAAATAAGAGTATGTATAACACTCATGAATTGAAGTACAAGGCTCAAAAGCTCACTTTATATGGTTGGTTATATAAGTCTAATTTATGCTTCATACAATTCTTTAGATTATGCAAATCCTTTAATTGGAAAATTATGAAACAAATGGCAAATGTAAAGAAGGTTTCAAGCATGTCATGATAGAACAATGCCAAATTTTATTTATTTATTATTTTTTCAATTTAAATTTTTACTCTTTTTTTTTAAATAAAATAAAATGAAATCCAATTTTCATTTAAGTCATGCAACATTTATCACAATCTCATCATATGTGTTTGGAAAGTGACTCAAAAACAAAACAAAACAAAACTCAAAATAAAAGAAAAACAAGCAATAAATTTTTTTAATTTTTTTTTATATAATTTTTTTTTTAAACAAAATTTATTTGCTAAACTTCAATACCCCCAAACCTAGAAATGAACATTGTCCTCAATGTTTAAAAATTACCACAAGCAATGTCAAAATAACAAATGAAGGTATTAAAGCAAAAAATCACAAAACACACAAGAATGAAAATACAAAAATAAATACAAAATAAAAATTACAAAACAAACAAACAAACAAATAATTAAACAAAACGAAACAGTTAAACACTCAAAACAGTAAGCCCTAAACAGAAGGTCTTACGCAAATTGAAACCCAAAACAAAAACAGCCCAAAGCCCAAAATGAAACTAACTCAACAACGGTAAAACCTGACCCAAAATGAAATATGAAGCCCACACGTTTTAATTTTAATTATAATTTTTTTAATTTAAGATCAAACGTGAATTGGATTCTGAAACATGGGTCCTAATTTCGTCTCGGTTCAGTGTAAGGGACCAACAGACAGGGTGAGACACGTGTCGACGCATAGAGGCGCCGCAGACTCTACAAGCATAAATTACGGGGCCATGGAAAGGTGCGACGACTTTCCTGAACGCGTCCGTTCAGACAAAGCAAGTCGTGACAAATGAGTTGGAAACGGTTGGAAAGTGAGAAGGTTGTGGGACTCGAGGAACGCTTGGGGATTCAGAAAATGCTTAGACGCTGCAATGGTTAGGGTTTGTCAAAGACTACATCTATAAGAAAGAAAAAGAAGGGGAAAAACACAAACGCAAAAACACACAAAAGAGAAAACAAGCAAGAAAAAAGAGAGAAAAAAAAAGTGAGAAATCAAATGGCTTCTTCCTACCCCTTTTTGTTGGATCTCAACCTAGCTCCACCGACTCAAACACGAGGCCAAGCAGTAGCACTAGTATGGATGCCTTACTTTGCCTCCGCACACGGGGCCAGTGACTGTCAATGACTCAATACTCCTGGACAACGATGTTGCCATTGGAGTTGGCAGAAATTTGGTGACTCCTAAAGATATACGTGTGTTCGGGACAAGGGATGACAACCGGGTCATGAGTGATGCCCTGGCATTGAGCATGCAGAGTCCAGCATGTGTCGCAAGTTTGGTTCATCGCCTACTGCGAAGTCCCATGAGGTAGAGGTGCTGAAAGGTCAGTGAGCGGCGGAGCACAGGATGGTTGAAGAGTGTCAGAGTGATATAAAAATCTTGAAAAGGGAGAGGGCCAGGATAGTGGAGGTGAATCGACACCAGCTAGAAGT
The DNA here is from genome assembly GCA_018703695.1 of Prunus fruticosa. NCBI lineage: Eukaryota > Viridiplantae > Streptophyta > Magnoliopsida > Rosales > Rosaceae > Prunus > Prunus fruticosa. The sequence continues at coordinate 11,002,380 of CM031923.1, forward strand.
GTTGCGGGACGAGAATAAAAACCTAACAAAGATTGTAGAGTTGTACTCTCGCGACATGCGAAAACAACTGGAGGACCTAGACCGACCGGGTAAACGCAAGAAACCAGATCGCGAGAAAAGTTATCCTGAAGCTAAGATTGCGATCTTTGGGAGCTCAAGTGATGAACCCCAAGAGGCTGTGCGTGAAGCCCCAGAAGAGGACAGCCAAAGGGCCAAACTAAAAGCTCCTATGGTCGAGACACCGAGCGCCAAGAAGAAATGATTTCAGCTTTTATTTATTTTTTTAATTTTAAAAATGTATGTGCGTTTTTTTTTAATTGGGAAATAAAAACGTTATGTTATCTCAAAGAGACGAATGACCCTAAATTTAAAGAACGACGATCAAACAAAAACATGAAAACCCAAACATGCATTTTTATTTTTAGTTAAGTAAACACACAAGTAACTGCTTTTTATTTTAAGAGAAAAACTTAAGGATGACCAGTTAAGGGCCTAAAAAAACACAGCCAGGGGATCCGGGAAGGTTGGAGGGGTCGCAATGGTCCCGCTTAAAACCCTAACTTCTTAGACACCGAAGGTGTCGCCTTAAGAACTCCTAGACACTATAGACTGCGGTTGCTCACTGGAGTTACCAAAAGTTTAGCTCCTTCAAAGAATATCCTATGAGTTTTAAATTATACTACATAATTAAATAAAAACAAAATAAATAAATAAAAACTGAAATAAACACACAATTCAAACAAGAATTTAAAAGAAGAGTTTGGATTCTTGCACCAGGTGTCCAAGACGCATCTTTAATTTTGTCTCTTCTTCGAACTAAATTCTTGAGAAACCTGACAAACAAGAAGAAAACAATTGAAAAAAAAAACAAAATAAAATAAAATAACAACTAAAAAAGCAAAAAACACAAACATCAAAAAACAGGGAGGCAAAAGTAAGTGAAAGTGTAGACATGCTCCCTTTTTTTAAAAACGCGCTCGCAATTTGCGGCAGAAATGAAGGGATCCGAGAGAGAAAGAGCACAGGATAGCACCCTCGAGATCCGAAGTGCTTTCGGCTCCCTTGTTTGTATAAGTCTATTTAAACTCGTTTTGGTGAAGTAGAAGAGCACCTCGCATTTCTTCCTCCAAATTAGAAGGAAAACATCAAAAAATCCAGAAACAAAACAATGGCATCTTCATGCACTCACCTTGATGATCTAAACCTTGAATTGTCCCTTGCGCCACCGAATGCGCAGATAAGGGCTCCTCCAAACCATGTCTTCCCAAACTCCACATATCATCACGGTACGGCCTCAAACTTTGCTGAGGTAATACCGAATTTTTCTGAGGCGGTGCCGAACAGAGAGCGCTGCCTGGAAGGCATGATTGGCAGCAAGCTCACACCGACAGATCATCTACATGTGGCAAAGAGGTCTGACAAGGCAGCAGTGGAGGAGTCCCACAACTTAACGGTGCTCCATGCGGTATCAGCTACCAATTTAGGCATGCGATTCCTGGCAAGGACACGGGAGTGTGCCGCGCTGAGTGATGAAGTAGCTTCCTTGAAGGCTATGGTGGCGGACTCCAGAAGCGGCTCTCCTTGCCGGTCAGCACGTGGAAGCACTGGAGAGAAAAGAATGAGGACCATGTGGAGCTTGGAGATTCTGCAAGTAAGAGAGAATAGAGGCATGCCATGAAGATGAAGAAGAAGATGATGAAGATGTTGTTTTTATTTTTAATTTACTTGAATGTTTTGTTCTTGTTTTAAATTTTAATTTTTTACTTTTTTTTTCTTTGTTTGTAATGTTTGAGTGAAATAAAAATGCGTTTTTAACACTCAAAAATAAATTAACTAACCACACCACGTAAATAAATACACAAACTAACTTAACAAAAAAAAAAGAAAACAAAGAAGTTCCAAATTGATTTTTTTTAAATTTAATATTATTTACAACTAACTGACCACACAAAGAAAAAAAAGAAGAAGTTCCAAATTGCAATTTACAAGGAAAAATAAAAACTCAAATTTCAATTTTTAAAAATATATATATAAAGTTTTTTGTTTTGTTTTTTTTTTTTAACACACAAATATACAAGCAACTCATGGATGACCAGTTAAGGGCCTCAGAAAAACACAGCCAGGAGATCCGGGAAGGTTGGAGGGGTCACAAAGGTCCCACTTAAAACCCAAACTTCTTAGACACCGAAGGTGTCGCCTAAAGAACTCCTAGACATCTATTGACGAGTCAGCTCATAAAAAAAATATTTTTCATTTTTTTTAATAAAAGAAATAGAAAATTAAAATTACTGAAATAATAACAAAACAACTAAAGAGAAGGGATTGGAATACTCCCCCTTGAAGCGATTAGGTCGAGCGTGATGCATTTGGAGGTCGCGACTTCTCCCACTACTCCACACTCCCCATTCTTATGATTGAGGTTACCATCTCTCTCCATTTTTATTAAGCTGTCATAAATAGCTAAAACAAACACAAAAAACTTGAAACAGAATTAAAGGATTAGGAAATTAAAACTAAAATTGAAAGGAAAATCAACACACGTCCAATTTCATGCTTCAAAGTAATAAGCAGCAAAGTAAATCAAAACTAGCTTATGAAGTTCGTTCTTTCTCAAATATGATTATCCATATGGTGTGTGGTTTTAATCAAGTATTCAGAAAAAGCATTTAGCTATGGTGTTTAGTCTAAACACAAATTCCGAACCCATTAAGAACAAGAAGAACAATAAAGAACCAAGTAGAATTTAAACATGGTGTTTGTCTTCAATATCTACCCATTCATTCACTAATCAGTCCAAGAGTCATATGGTGTTTATGTAAACTTGAACAAGATATTTAATTAAGAGCAAGTGAATGAAACCATAAACTAGAAATAATCAACATGCTACTTGAACCTTTTTGTTTTTGGGTGTTGTGTAAGCTGGGACTCAAACCCAGTTCTCTTGCTTGTCAGGCAATTGTCCTTGTCAGTTGGACTACAAACACAACTTATCAATTAACCTCATTAACTTTAAAACATGAAACTGTCCAGTTATACAAAAGATAAAAATAAATAAAAAGTAGAAAAACCAAATAGAATCAAACAATGTTACCGATCCCGGCAACGGCGCCAAAAACTTGTTGCGTAGATTCAGTTGCACCAAAATGGGTTCAACTGCATCCTCAACTTGTGATACTCGCAAGTGCACGAACCGTTGGTAGTTTAGCGTATGTAAGTGCGAGGTCGATTCCACAGGGATTGGTGATTGAATGATCCAATTCAATTTTCCTACACAAAACAAAAATGAAAACAAAAGAAACAAAACAAGAAGAAAGAATGTACATTACAAGAAAAATAAATTACAACTAAGAGAACATTAATGAGAGCATTTGAGGAAGGAAGGAAAGTGTTTGGGAAGTTTGGAGAGTTTGTGAACTTGGAGAATTTGAGAACTTAGGGAAGGGAGAGAAAGGTGTTTGTGAAGTGTTTGAGACATGGAGACTTTTGGAAGAGAAGGGAAATGTGTTTGGGAAATTTAGTACAAAGAAAATTTAGTAGAATGATCTTATTACAACAATTGAGAACTACAAAGGGAAACTAAGAGAATTTGAGGGAGAGAATGGAAGGGAGCTCTAGAGAAGTGCTTGAGAGCTCCCCCCTTGGGGTGTGTTTACAAGCTTAGAGAACTTCCCTATTTATAGGCCTAGGGGAAGTGAAAATCTGAATTCAATAAGACTAATGCATACAACACTTGAATTATAAAATCTGAAATGGTTGATGCACTTGTATTAGAAAATCTGAAATGGTTGATGCACTTGTATTAGAAAATCTTGAATTGGTTGATGCACTTCACCACTAAATCCCACCAGCAGCCCTAGCTCATCTTCATGTCACCATGACCAAGCTTCCAACCAGAAATGATAGCTCACCATGACCAAGCATCCAACCAGCATATGCTGAGGTCAGCATGACCAGCAACTTCAAGGGCTTACAACTTGGGCTTCTCTTAATCAAATTAGGACTTTAAGCACTCGAAATTGAAGTTCAGAATGTCTTCTTTCCAGCCATATGTTATTTGGGCCAATCCAAGGTCGGAGGAAGAAGTTAAGGCCGAAACAAATTGCTAACTCATTTTCCGCGCTGATAAGATCCATCCTGAGCATGGTTCTGTGTTTGCTAGGTAACGGACTCCAGATTTATCCAATGGGGCTGAATTTTGGATATGTTATAGTACACACCCATTGGAACAACTTGCATGAAGAATGTGGCCTCATTCGAGCTATGTAGGTTGCTGAAACAAAGCTTGCAATATGACCTACCGAACGGGACTGGCAGGGGGCTGTAGCCATAATGAATTTGTCTTTAAGCTCTTCTTCCCTTCATCCAAATTAGGCCTTAACATGCTTGAATTGCATGAATTATGCTCTCCAAAGCCATAATTGTTACCTAAAGCTCAATTAACTGAAAGATAAACACAAAAAGGATTAAAAGCACAAGTTTAACTCAAAAACATAACCAAATCATAAGCTAGAAGGGTAAGAAATAATATACAATTATGAACCGATCAGATGTTCAAATGAAACTCATGATTTTCTAAAGGTTTCCTTCAAGTGGTATCATAGGCAAGGTCAAGTGATAAGTTGTACCATTTTGAGTTTTTATTTAAAAATATGGGTAAAAGTTCTTTGTGGCATAAATGTTATGTGTTGTGATTCCTTGATTGTGTCATTACTTGAAAAGTCTTGCATCTTTAAGTGTTATAGATGTATTAAGAGAAGACATTAAAGTTTGAACAAATGGGTATCGAAGGGGATTCGACCATATTGGATTTTTTAGGGGTTTTGTGATGTTTCAATGCTAGCTTGAGCATTGTAAAATTTCTATGTTGATAGCCACTTTAATCTCCACGAAACTTGACACTTAAAAGTATGATTTTTGTGTTTTGTGCGTTCTTAGTTCATATGAATGTTCTTGTGAGTTCATAGTATGAATGCATGTGTTCTAGTTTTTTTATCCATTTTGGTGGGATTCAATTTCGAAATTGTGTTGGTCTTGATTTGAATGAGGACATTGACCTTGGTTATCCAAGATTCCTAGTCCTCTTGTCCCCCTAGTTAAAGCATGCTCCTCTAGTTTTTAGAAAATTAGAATATCAAGACATAGGCATGCCTAGTGTGCCATTGGTCTTTGGGAATGTTTCCTTGGTTGAAGAAATATTCCTTTGTCCCCTCTTCCTTTCCTAGGAACTTGTTTGCATGGGAGACCACACTCTTGGTCTTAGAAATGTTTCCTTGAAACTTGATGAGGCATGCTTGACCCTTTTATGGGACAAACCAACACTCACATGCATGTCACACACACATAGACACTTCACATGGCCGACCCCACCTTGGAATCCTCTTGGTTTCCTCATGCAATTATATTATTTATTTTGGACTTCTATGCAATTACTTTACTTTGCGGTTTAGTCCTCAAGTCCTTAATTAATTGCATACTTACCCCACATTTTGAACTAGGCCCATATACTAAAAACCCAAAATGTTTAAGTTACATTCTAAAGTTTAATTAGTTTACTTTGATTAAAGTAGTTGAAATGATGATTATGGACTAAGGCCTAAATTGCAATTGAACTATGTGATTGGCTGACTATTAATTTGATTGAACCATGGGATGTGATTTATTCATTTTTGGGCTTGTAATTAATAAAGTTTAATTCTTTTATTAAAGAGGCTTACATGTTACTCTTTTTCTTTTCTTATGTAATTGTTAAAAGGTTTGCATGTCTTTGCTTTCATATGATGTAAGTTAGATGGGCCTCAAGCCTAATTCGGATTGCATGTTTAATTAGTTAAATGCGTAATTAAAATGAATCACCATTCCTAGACCAAGATCCAACATTTGGCTCATGTTGGATCAAAAATTAAAAGTCCATAATTATCCTAAAAGCCTAAGATAACTATATGTCCAAAATTCAAGAATGCAAAATGAATCAACCTCACTGTGGGAACGGTACAGCTCAATGTTTGAGCCCTGATCACTGGTGAGGAGTAGACATCGAGCTATACCGTTCCCACAGTGATCGTTGTTGCTCCATTGAAGCCGATCAGCGACATGGCTGAATTGTTGATCTTGGCCTCTACTCCTATCTATTGGACCACCAAAAGTTGCAGGATATTGGATTCGTTGCCTTCGTCTACATGAATTCGCTCGATCATGGCTTTCGCGATTTGGATGCTTATGACAAGGGCATCATTGTGCGAGATCAAGCCCGATCAAATCTTTCTTCTAGAAGCCGATCACGGAATCGTCTTTAATTGCTGGGTAGCTGGTTAAGACCTTTGAGATAACAGTGGCCTGTTTAATCTTCCTCTTCTTTTCCTTGCTGGTTAGCCTGGATTCCCCAGAAGTCAGCCAAGATCGTGTGAATTCTTATGACCTTCTGTGGGGGCTCCTTATCAGAATCGCGATCCTCGATTTGGTAGATGGCCTTTTTTCGCCACAAATTCTGGGCAGTGGCCTTCTCTTACAAGCTCTTCGAGGTGCATCTTCCAAGATTGGCAGTTGGTTGTGTCATGCACATGTGTTCCATGGAAGACGCAATACTTGTTGGTACTCCTCTTGTCAGGATCTCCCTTCAAAGGTGGCGGTCTCTTTAGCCAGGGCTTATCCTTCACTTGGACCAAAATTTGATGTCTGGGGATAGTAAACTTCGTATAGCCTTCATCTGCTGGTGCACCACCTTAGGTTGGTGCCTTACGCTTTCCTCCATAATTCATCCTGCTTGGCTTATTGCCTCTCTAACCTGCCTCCTGGGTGATTGGTCGACTTGCTTAGCAGACTTCTTTGCGGTTATTCGATTGTTGTCCTAGAGCGCATAGCGTTTCAAGGTCATGAAGACTTTCACTAAAGTCTGGCTGGGAGCGATAGTCAGTTCGCGATAAAAGTTATGCTCTCCTGGTAGACCCTTCTTGAAGGAGAGGATGCGATTCGGTCATGCATCCCACAATGTTGGCTTTCTCCACTTTGAACCTTTTCATATAGTCTCGGTATGACTCATCATGCTTCTTGCACAGGTTGAACAGGTGGTCGACTTGTTTCTTAATCGTCCGGATAGAAGGTTTACTCCTTGGTGAAGACGAAAGCAAGCTCCTTGAAGCTGTTGATCGACCTGAATGGCAGGGTATGAAGCCAATCCTGGCTTCTCCTCACAGGGTCCTTGCAAATACCTTACACATCAACACATCATTGGCCTTGTATAGAATCATGACACTTTTGAAGTGCTTCAAATGGCTCTCGGGATCGGAATCCCCTTTGAAGTGTGTGAAAGAAGGCGTTGAGAATCACTTCGATGAAGCCGATGCTCGATCTCGGCAGTGAACAGTGAGGAGTTCACTTGGTCTACCTCCTTGTATAGAACATCTTCAAAATCTCATCCCATCTTCAAGTCTCGAAGTTAGTCATTCATGAGCTTCTCAACATCTTCTGCCCACATGGTTTGCAGTTCACATTGATGTCCTCCATGATGCGGGTGTCGTTGGTTTACCTCCTCATTATCTCTATGGAGCAGATCTCCTCGACTATCCTGCTTGCACGGCATGTTGGTGGACTAAGCTTGTGAAGGACCCTCTATAGCTTGGTGGCTCGTTGGTCGCCGTCAACGACAGAGCATATGTGGTGGTTTTCTCATTTTTTTTTACTCTTTTGTATCGCATGTAGAAGCATTTTTTTTTATATAGAGAAAAATGGCCGGGGGTGCCTAGAGAAATTCTTATTGACTCATAGTGAGGCCTCTTACTATGGTGATTTGAGGGTTTCGAATGAAATCGATGATGGAAAGTGTAATAACCTCAAAATTGGGATTTTGTTGTTATTAATATTTCGAAAAATCATATGAGGTGGATAATAATATTGGATGTTTTACGAGCCCTTCCCGTGTGCCATAAATGATCTACGAATAGGAAGAATCCTAGAATTAAGTAAGTTTAATCTCAAATTGGGACAAAAATGCCGTTATGATTAAGTTTATGATTTTTCAAAGGATGTTCAGGAAATTGAATTAAGAAAATTGTAATTTTTGGATTGAAAATAGAACTTGATCTCATGAACAAGTAGGCACTTGCGGTTCGTGAATCGAAGTTGAAACGAAGAAGTTATGCTCGTTTGAAGTTTCAAGGACTTAATTGCAAAATTAAACAGTGGCAGATTTTTGGTTAAAAAAATTGTGGAGGGCTCCTGTGCAAGTCAGAATTTTTTATTTTAGTTCCGGAGATTAGAGAGCTCGTCGGAGAGGCGATTTCCGACGGCTTCTGCGGCAGTGTACAGTGGTGGTGATCGACACCACCTACCCAGATCGAAAGCTTGATATCTCGTGAGCATAACCCAAGAAGAATCGGAGTCATCGGAGATGCGGTGAAGGCACGGTGACGCAGTGAAGTTGGTTTGTCATTAGTGAAGTCAGCGACTTCAACCGGTGGTTTGAGCTACTTACACTTCGAATCGGACCTTCAGGTAAGCATTAAAGTTGTTCTACTCAATATTACGAACATTTTGGTATAGGACTTGATCGGCAATTCTAGGGTTGGTCCGTCGCCGGAATAGTACACCGAACCACCACCAGCGGTGGTGGCGCAAGGAGCCGCGTGGTGGGGATTCTGAGTTGGAAGTTTAGAGACAGATTGTAGTCCTGGAGTTACTGAGCATGGTGGTGTGCTTAAAGTGTTGAGATTCCGTCGTTTGGTCAACGATTCGGAGCCTCACAAATCTGGACCATTGATCGAAGATGATCGGACCGTTGGATCGTGTCCAATTTTAATTATGTTCTAGCTAGTGTTGTTAGGAGTCTATAGGCACAGACAGATTGATGATCGGAACATCCCGATCTTAAGTTGTTATGTTTCAAAGTTAAGGCGAGCAATCGTCATTCGATCGTGCAATCTAGAATGATCTGACCATTGGATCGGGCCCAAATTGTTGCAAAATGATGTCGAAATTATTTAAAGTCCATCGATGCAATTGAATTTGAAATCTGAGGTTGTGGGCCGAAGGCGAATTTTTGGGGTGTCAGTTAGACATATGGGACCCACGGGACCCAAATAGTGACCTTTGGACGATGGGTGTCATTGGTCATGATTTGACGTTGACAGCACGTATGTCACAGTTTTGGAGTTGGTTGGATGAGATTTGAACGCTTTGGACCCCGATTGGTCCAAATGGCGTTTTCATCTTTGGATGCGAAATCTTGGATTTTGGAGTTTTGTGCTAAGTTGAGTTATGTACTTTGCTTAGGTACTGTTGGAGTTTGAGTTGCTCGTTGAGGTTTGGGATTAAGGATTCATTAAGTTGTTGAAGACGCAGCTTGGACGAGAGGTGAGTAAAACCATCCTAATTGTGAGTAAAATCACGAATTATTATATTTATTATAATATGACCTTGGATAATGTTAATGGCTATAATTAACATGTTGTTTGTTTAAAACACATGAACTTGTTCATCAACGATTCATGAGGTAAGTGAAACCTATTTTGTTTTAAATTGATTCTTTTGATTGGAGATTTTGGTGTTGAACCATATAACATATGTTGTGGATGTATGGTGGAAATCCATTCGTGAATAACCACATAAATATATATAATAAATATGTATTGATGTGATTGAGTATTTGGCAATAAAACAATGTTTAATGTGAAACGACATTTTATATTGTTTTGGTGTTGGTGTTTTGGTGTTGATGGATTTAAGGGAGAATACCTTGAATCCCTTCTAAGTTTGTCAGATGGGCATTCTCGTGGCAAATAATGAGGGATAAATTACCCTTGGGAGTAAGACCCAAGAACAGTTAGAGCTCTAGTCTGGTGCCATCTAGTACTCATGACTGGAGTGTAATCATGAGTGAACACTACTTTGGAGTTTTGTAGTGTTATAGATTAGAGGTTCATAGTATTCTCTCTTATATCTGTTGAATATTTGACGTGTGAAAACTACTTTGAAATAAAAGAGTTTTGGTGTGGTCACGGGTCGTGATCTAAACAGTTTTTTAAATAAAATAAAAGAATTGTGGTTGTGATGATATTGATGATTATGATTACCTTGGTTATACAAGGATTGTGGTATGCTAATAAAAGTGCATGTGTTTGTATATTATGTGTAAATTGACATATTATACTCTGGACGTGGTTTACTCATACAAGCTTTAGAAAGCTTACCGGGTTGTGTTGTGGTAAACCCGGTGCACTATTCGATAGTGTAGGGGAAAATCCTTCAGGTGGTAGAGACCGTGGGCAGGAGAATTAAGGTAAGGAGCAGGAGGCTCCTTGGTGGTTCCACAGAGTGCAAAGTGTGGTGTGAGAGTGTTGGTGAGTGTTAGACTTCCACTGTGTGAAATGAGCTCTGAGGAGCAGATTATGTAATGTGATGATTGTTCATTTTATTATGTAAGTTTGTAATGTAATATTTGAGAGTTGAGTCATTATTGATATTGTGGTTCGGAACAGTGGTGTCGTATCAAGAAAGGAAAATTTAAATTTCTAGGTACTTTTGATGAAGGTTCCAAACTTCACATTCCGGATTGTTGGTTGTTTTGTTTAAACTCGCTGATTAGTTGCCGTTGAAAATTCGGGATGTGACAAAAAGGAAATGAATTTCCCTTGATTTGGATTCGAGAGCATCGCATTGAGTATATTTCAAAGCTCTCAATGAAAACATCAAAATGTTTGAGCAAAATTCCGCACGGGGAATATTCGTAGATTGATTGCTCGAATCCCTGTGAAATAAATAGGAGTAAATAGACCACACCCAAGGGGTGTTGGCCAAAGATGTTGGAATTTTAAAAAAGGTTTTAAAAATTTAACCGTTTTGATTGTTTTAATTATTTTGGCTGTTTTATTTTATTTATTGTGGGGGTTATAAATATTTAATATTCAGGTTTTGTTTCTATATTGAATGCCTTAATTTTCTGGTTTGTGAAGGTTACATGTTTTTGGATGCCTATAAAAGGTCACTCCTCCTTCACATTTGTAACAACCACAATACACCATCAGAATATCACATACCATAATCACCACCACAAACTAATTCTCTCCTTTTCTACTTTTATATATATTCTCTACTTTATATTATTATTTTGGCAATGGTTCTGTGACTTTGATACCTATATCCTTCTATGAACGTGCTCATATCGGTTCTTGAGTTTGTGTACAAGGGGTCGTATCTTGAAGTCTTGTAGACCGTCAGGAGTACCTGCATATAGGGAGGCTACAAAGGCTTTAGGACAGTGTCTTTGATGTGCTTCACCGTACCAAACTCACCTTCTTACTTATTATTTATTTTGCTTTTACTTACCTATTATTTTGTTTTCTTCAATTTCATTGTACCTTAAAAGCTTTCCAATTTGTTTATAAATTATTTATAATATAAATTTTTTTGTATTTGGCTTTACGGAAAATGAAAATTATAATTTTTATAACAATCTAAAGCTTTTGTATGTTAAAGTTGTTTTCTTCTCGATCCTGCAATTGCTTTAATACCTTTTAACTCTTTGACTAAAGCGTTTGCATTTGTATTGGATTTTCAAAAAGAAAATTACGATTTATTTTGGATAGATGCAGTTTAAAGCTTTCATATTGTCTATGCAATTTCAATTACTTTAAATATTGTTGGTACATTTATATTTTTATAATTTGCTGCTAACGTTTGGGCAATTACTGCTAGTGTTTGAAAATAAAAACCTACAAACTAATTTATGTGGTATTATTATTATAGCTCAACGTTTTGGAAGAGATTTAAATCTTTAATTGCTCAAAGGCGACCAGCAAATTACTTACAAAATCTAATTAAAGCTAGATATTTGGTGTGTCCGTTTTCTACAGCACAATTGTTTTTAAATGCATTTCAGAATCTTTCATTAAAGCTAGATATTTAGTAAAAGCTAATACAATTTTTCCAATCTTTTAATAGCCAATTTGATGTAGCTTCATGTTATCCTAAATAGCATTTCTCCACATATCTAAAGCTATGCTAGCCCTCCATACATTAGCATCTTCTCATTGCTGCTCTTGGGTTTGAACAATATGTTCAAAATTATCTTCTTCATTAACTGGTAATACCGAAGATGAAGATTCGTCTATTGGTTCAATTGGAAATTCATCAGAACGACACTCTTTATTACTAAGCAATTCAACAACACTCTTTTCTCGAAGTTTACTGTGACTTGGGTGGGACTAACAAAGAACAAATTATTCATTATTAATATATTGCAAATAATATATTGTACTAAACTAGTAAGCTATTAATATATTTAAAAGATTATGAACTAAGCTCACCTTCAAGTAATCTTTCCATACTTCATCACTAGCAGTGAACGTCTTTTCAATTGGGTCCCACCCAAAGCCAGAGTTGTTACGCATAAGCGTAGACATCTTGTTATATTTCTTCTTAAACCACTTCATTCAGCTCAAGTAATTATTATAAGTTTTTGGGAACCTAATTTTCGCATTAAGACGAGGAAGTATCAGTCTTTCTACATTTTGCTTGCTAAGTGACCCATTAGCATCACGCAATCCACTATTGATAGCATCCACCAAGAGGTGCAACAACTCATTGGTATCGTCCATGGTCCAAGATTCATAGTTCTCTTTCTCTTTGCCCTTTCCTTCGTTATTTCCTTGTTGTGAATCCCTCATTAAATTACTACTACAACATATGTAAGAAATTTATTAGTTATTTCACAAGAATACATATCATACCAAACAAGAAAAGAAAAGAAAAGAATTTCACTCATGTTTCCTATTTTCTATTTTCTTTCTAATTGTCCATGTGTATGTCGGGTGTTATATTCCTAAATGAAAACTGTTGTTTTCAATTTATTTCTAATTGTCCAGAAACTATTCACTACAACAATAATAAGCATATGAATTTCAACGAGTTGCTACAATAATAAGCATATGTTGGTCTGGATGAAGGAAGATATAATACACCGCCCTAAAACTTGAAATAAAAATAAAAGACAATCTTGTTGGTCTGCTACAATAATAAGCATATGTTACTGTTGAACTGAAAATACTAACATATGTTGGCAATCCCTGTGGGGGTTAATCTTTGGATTGGAAAATATTGATTTCCTAGAAACTCATGTATTTGTCAATGAGAGTATCAAACTACTGTATTGGTCTGGTCATTCTTGAGTGCTATTGTAAAGTCGTTGAAGAAATACGAATTCTACTATATTGGACCAGACCTGTTTTGTTCATGCAATAGGTAGCAACAATTGTTCGAGACACAGACCCACGAAGAATGGAAAAGATAGCAGCAAACCCACGAAGGGCCATAGACACATATCATATACAAACATGGCATATAACAAATATACAGACAATAAACGCAAGAAGACATAGCACGAGAAGGAAGCAATACCTTGTTGAAGAGCTGTTTATCTTCACGAAGAGCTGTTCGTCTTCTCTAGCAGACAAAAAAAAAATCTCACGTGAAAAGTCTGATGGGTTAGGGTGAGATTTTTTTTATAGGGTTTGGTATTTATACCTCCCACTAAAAAGTCACACCAATTCCCTATTTAAAAAAAAATCCTTCGAAATTAGCAAGTTTTTAAATACCAAAAGACTTTTTGTTACTTGTTTAAAGTCTTGATTGAATACCACTAGATTTGGACACCCTCTTTAAAAAATCCTAATAGTCCTGATTGAATACCACAAGACTTGTTTAGATTATTTAAAAGTCTTAATTGAATACCACAAGACTTATTTATCCCAAAATAGTCTTTTAAAATCCTAATTGAATACACCCCCCTTAGATATTTGGTGTGTCTGTTTTCTACTTTTTGTTTTAAATAGCTTGTTTTGTTTCATTACAAATTACTTAATTATTACTCATTAATCAATTTACGTTGAAACATCCAATGTTGAATGGTTGAAGTGTTTCAAAATCTTTGGTCTAATTTGTTTTAATTGAAATTTCAAAGCAAATATATATATTTTAGAACAAGTATATATTTGATTTTATTGCGTTGGGCCTTTGTACATTTACCTTCATTCATTTTGGTTGCCATCAATCTTCCTTTATATAATGGTCCTTTATGTTATATAACTAAGGGAAAGTGTAGAGAGAATTGGAAAATAGAGAAAGACAATAGAATTTGTGTCAATCAACTTGTATATCTCATCTTGATAAGACCTCTTATTTATAGGCTTACAATGGTAAAAAGACATTAACAACTCATAAGTTACAAGCCCATAACTACGGTATTTAGTGTATAGATTACATAGAATTAGAAAGGGTGAATGCTAAGAGGTATGGTTGCCTCATGTAAATGAGTGGTTATTAGCATGGAATCATATGCTTGACAAGTATAGCCTCAGGGGAACAAGTGGTTGAAAGAAATATTTGAATTGCTGGAAAAATGGGCCCTTGTGTATGGCAGAAATACTTTCACAGCTGATATGAAAAGCACACAGCGTAGTGAATGTATGAACAGTGTCTTAAAAATATAATTGAAGCCAAAGCATAATCTTTTGCAGTTTTTTGAACGTTATGAGAGGGTTTTGGTAGACCGTAGATATGAAGAACTAGTTGCTGATTTCAAGATGTTGCAAATAACATCACCTGTACTATTACTAAGTGTAGAGATGTTGCGGCACGGAGTTGAGGTTTATACTCCGAAGGTATTTAAACTCTTTCAAGAAGAGTATAAGAGAATAAACATATATAAAGTTGGTAAATCTGAGATGACAATTGAGTATAAAGTGTCTTATATTAGTAAATCTCAAGAGCACTTGGTTAAGTTTGAAGCTTCAACAGAAAAAGTCAATTGTAGTTGCATGAAGTTCACGTTTGTTGGGATTTTATGTGCTCATGCAATGAAAGTGCTTGATAAGAAAAATGTGAAAAGGATTCCATCCCAATACATATTGAATCGGTGGAGGAGATATGCAAAGTCTAAGAGTATCACTAGTTATAATGGATTTGGGATTCATGACAACCCCAAAGAGTCAATGGGAAAGCGTTACAACCATTTGTGTCAGAATTTTCTTGAGATTGCATCCTTTGCAGCAAAGCATGAGAAATTAACAGAATATGTTGATCAATGCTCCATTGAGATGCTCAAAGGTTTAGAGGATATAAAGACAAATCTTTTTGGTGGAAATCAACATGTTGACAGAGTCATTGAGCAAACTAATTCTGCTACACCAATCGTAACTGGAGTTGAAAGAAAAGCTACAAGTTGGACGCCCACGCAATCGATTGAAGGACCCCCTTGAACGAAAAAGACAGAAAACATCAACAAAAGCTTCTGGAAGACGACAAATAACAATACAGGTAACTTCATACATCCTGACACTGTGAATATACTAAGTGCATAGTACTTTATACACCACTTATGAATTTTTTTTTTTTCTGTCAAAAACCTGTTTGTAGAAAATTGATTTGGAGGTTCACAAGTGCAACAGATTGTTGGACATAAGGTTCAAGCATTTCCTCTTCTAGGAAATTACATTTTTCTGTTTCAGTTTGCATATAAATAATTAATTTAAACTTCTATTGTTATTTATTCCTCTGATAGGAAACTTGTATGGAAAATGGAACCTATGTAAGATCCAGGCATCAACCAACGGAGAGGGGGGTGATGTGCCTTACACATGCCCGCATCCATCTAGCATGAGGCCTTTTGGGAGCTCACTAGCTTTGGAGTCATGGGAACTCCAAAGTTAAGCGAGTTGGGGGCTAGAGCAATCCCAGGATGAGTGACCCACTGAGAAGTTGCTCATGAGCTCACAGAAACAAAACCGTGAGGGGAGAGGGGGGCCCAAAGCGGACAATATCGTGCTACGGCGGAGTTAAGCGAGTTGGGGCCAGAGCAATCCTAGGATGGGTGACCCACAGGGAAGTTGCGCGTGAGCTCCCAGAAACAAAACCGTGAGGGAAGAGAAGGGGGCCCAAAGCGGACAATATCGTGCTACGGCGGAGTTGGTCCCGAGATGTGACAATTTGGTATCAGAGCCACTCTGTCGTGTGGTGCGAGTGTGCCGACGAGGACTTCGGGACCCTAAGAGGGGTGGATTGTAAGATCCAGCATCGAACCAACGAAGAGGGGGGTGATGTGCCTTACATGTACATGCCCGCATCCATCTAGCATGAGGCCTTTTGGGAGCTCACTAGCTTTGGAGTTATGGGAACTCCGAAGTTAAGTGAGTTGGGGGCTAGAGCAATCCCAGGATGCGTGACCCACTGGGAAGTTGCTCGTGAACTCTCATAAATAAAACCGTGAGGGCAGAGGGGGGCCCTAAGCGGACAATATCGTGCTACGGCGGAGCCGATCCGGGATGTGACAATTTGGAATTCAGAGCCACTCTGCCGTATGGTACGAGTGTGCCGACGAGGACGTCGGGCCCCTAAGGGGGTGTGGATTGTAAGATCCCACATCGACCAACGGAGAGGGGTGATGTGCCTTATATGTACATGCCCGCCTCCATCTAGCACGAGGCCTTTTGGAAGCTCACTGGCTTCGGAGTTATAAGAACTCCGAAGTTAAGCGAGTTGGGGCCAGAGCAATCCCAGGATGAGCAACCCACTGGGAAGTTGCGCGTGAGCTCCCAGAAACAAAACCGTGAAGGCAGAGAGGGGGGCCCAAAGCAGATAATATCGTGCTACGGCGGAGCCGATCCCGGGATGTGACAACCTACATGCCATTTTCAACATAGGAAAACTCTAATATGATGACAAGTTGGCAAGACAAAATTTCTTTCACCCAACTACTTCATGTAGGTATATTCATGATGTTACTATTTCTATGCTAAATTTACCTTATTAACTTGAAGCTTGGATACTTTGTAGGAACAAGTACATATTGATGTTTTTTCACAAGACCAAGAATTGGGAAGTTGAGCAAGATCTTTTTGCTGGATATTTTTTGGGTAGTGCAGCTATGAAATATTTAACAGATGAAGATTGCACAAGTTTTTTGTTGGGTCGTGCAACATATCAAAGGAGATCATACTTGAACATTTTGTGCAGCACATGAGAATTGGGTTAATAGGGATTGCATATTTTGTTTTTTGATTGTGCAACATCATTTACTTAAAGGATAAAAGTTGTATATGTACTATTGTTGCTTAATGGGTGACAACAAAATGACTTAATGAAAAGCATTTTTTTTCCCTTGGAACAGGTTGGATGCAACCTATTCAACCAATTTACTTTAGCAAAAGATATGAAAACCAGTTAGCTTGCAAGGAGAGGAGAAAATTATATAACAAATTAAATACCTTTTATTTATTTATCAACATAAGTTTATATGCAAGGGTCTGGGAGTTTAAAGTCGTTGGAGTTTGCTGTTGAGGAGGCTTGAGTTAAGCTAAAACCAGCCAACAAGACTTGGGTTAGAGAGTTGAAAGAAACAAAAAGAAAAAAACAAAAACAAACAGGTGTCTTTTTGTAAAGTGACCACGTGGTATGTGTAGGAGGAAAGGCTCCTGATGTATCAGGAGCCAAGCAATGTCCTTAACTATTTGGGAGTTCAAAATACAAAATTAATTTCAATACTTATTTTATGTTGAATACAATTTTCGAGATTAGTTTTAAATGGATTGATTACCTCTTTAAAACTGAATTATATATATATTGTTACATTTATTGTATAAGTTGTGATATCTCTTTTGTCAGGATTTATCTTATTTTGTTTTAATTAGCCCTCAAATGTTTACATTACTTCCTTTTGATAATAATAATAATTATTATTTATTTTAAAATCGTGTAGACTTTTTGTAGGAGTTGATTATTTTCTCAAAGGGAACTTTAATGCTATAATTTTATTTGTGACTAATGTTGAGTAGTTTTGTTTTATGTTGAAAAACGTTAGAGCCATTTATGTAGTCTAATTGGATTGCTTTACTATCGTAGGCTTTTCTTCTCACTTTTCTTTCCCACAATTTTGAGTGTGTTTTCAATTTCTTTATGCTCTCGTGGGAAAGATTCATTACATTCATTTAGTGACATAATAATTTTTATATTTCCTTGG
The DNA here is from genome assembly GCA_018703695.1 of Prunus fruticosa. NCBI lineage: Eukaryota > Viridiplantae > Streptophyta > Magnoliopsida > Rosales > Rosaceae > Prunus > Prunus fruticosa. Next base: position 11,020,381 of record CM031923.1, read on the forward strand.
CAAACGTGTTGTGTTCGTGTGAAATTTGTTTATATTCTAAAATTTTATTATGAGACTAACTTGTCTTCAATTTTGATATGAAAATGTGTGCAACTAATGATGATCTTGGTATAGAATTTTGGTGGAGACTTCTTATTGTTTTAAAATGTCATATTGAGAATCGAGAAGATACAATGACAACTTGGATATGCGATCATGATTTCAACCATTTGGAGTGCACCAAAAGGGAGTAAGAGTATCCTGAAATACTTAGTATTTATAATTAAATTTATTTAATGAATTAAGTGTTGCATAATTTGTTCATAGCTTCATCAGGTGCACTCAAAGTTTCAAAGACTATTGCAGACCCATATTTGAGTATCAATATTTGAGAGGTATTTAGATTATATGAATTTATATATAGTGGGATTTCCGTTATATTTTAATGTATACCAATGTGTATATAATTTCCAATTATACTTAGGTGAAATCCACTAACCATTTGTGTGCAAGATTGTGTAGGAAATATTTCTAATAAAATGCAGGTTTAGAGCGCGCTAAAATGGAGAACAAAGACATGACCTACATTATATATTCCTTGCGAAGGCTAGTTATGATATGCATGCCTCGTGGAGGAGGCTATTAATGCAAAATGTCGAGGGAGATGTGCTTAAGCCCATAAGGGAGTCACCTAGGGAGGTAACCCAACTTCTGTGATTGGCGATCCCATGAAGTTCAATGTGGTAGAAACAATCCATGCTACGTGACTCAAAAGCACTCATAAAACTATGGAGATATCCTTGAGATATTCTTCTGCTCATCCCTAAAGCAAAAAGTGCTATTTTATGTGATGTCAGGAAGGGATTTATCCCTGAATGAGTTTCGAGGCAGGCAAACTCCCGCAGGGTGCAGGTCACATGTACTCTTGGAGAACTCACCTAAGTGAGAGACGTCATGAGGCCGCGACTGTGAGAATTGGGCTATTCTCTAGTAACTCTCATGAGAAGCAAGACTAGCGCATGGCCATAAATAGCGCTACCTCGCATCCAAGTCTCAACCAATACTATGTGTGGGATATGTTGAAGTTTGGTCAAATGTGCCGAGTTCAATACTAAGTGAAGATTCAAGCCCGGAAAGCACCTACACCTATTGCATAGTATTATATTGCCCATATATAAATATATATTTTCACTTTCTTTTTTTTGTCATGGTAAAATTTTGAAAACCTTGTGGGGGATTGTTGGAATTTTAAAAAAGGTTTTAAAAATTTAACCATTTTGATTGTTTTAATTATTTTGGCTGTTTTATTTTATTTATTGTGGGGGTTATAAATATTTAATATTCAGGTTTTATTTCTATATTGAATGCCTTAATTTTCTGGTTGGTGAAGGTTACATGTTCTTGGATGCCTATAAAAGGCCACTCCTCCTTCACATTTGTAACAACCACAATACACCATCTGAATATCACATACCACAATCACCACCACAAACTAATTCTCTCATTTTCTACTTTTATATATATTCACTACTTATATTATTATTTTGGCAATGGTTCTGTGACTTGGATACCTATATCCGTTTATGAACGTGCTTATAGCGGATCTTGAGTTTGTATACTTTGGGTCGTATCTTGGAGTCTTGTAGACCATTAGTACCTGCACGTAGGGAGGCAACAAAGGCTTTAGGACAGCGTCTTTGACGTGCTTCACCGTACCAAACTCACCTTCTTACTTATTATTTATTTTGCTTTTACTTACCTATTGTTTTGTTTTCTTCAATTTCATTGTACCCTAAAAGCTTTCCAATTTGTTTATAAGTTATTTATCATAAAAATGTTTTTGTATTTGGCTTTACGGAAAAGGAAAACTATAATTTTTATAACAATCCTCTGATGTCTAAGTTAGTTCAATTGGATCTTGATAAAGATATGACAATAGCTAAAGTTGATGGAGTGTTGGATAGAATTAACTCTATCTATTTCTCGCAAGTGCACGAACCAATTATAGTATAGGAATGCAAGCACGAGGTCGTTCCAGAGAGACTTGGATGAAAAACACTTATTACTACTACTTAGACTCACAAGTAATCCTAAGACTAAACAGAATTTAAATGAGGTTGTGTTGAGTTTGTTTTGAGTAACAACTACAAAAAGGAAAAGCATATAGCAAGTGATTGAAAACTTCTAAAGGGAATGCAAAATAGCAAGTAACCAGCAAGTAGATGTTTAGAAAATGTAGAGACAAAGGAGACAAGCACTAGGGTTTCAACTTCACCATGACAATCCAATTTCAAGCAACAAGTTAACAATCACCTAAGTTGATTACAATTTCTGGAGTTCGTTCTTTCTTATGTATGATTATCCATATGGTGTTTGGTTTTAATCAAGTACTCAGAAACACAACTTAGCTATGGTGTTTAGTCTAGGCTATGAATCTGAATCCATTAAGCTTAAGAAGAACACAAAAGAACCAAGTAAACATTTAAACATGGTGTTTGTCCTAAATGCATTACCCACTCATTCACTAATCGGTTCAAGAGTCATATGGTGTTTATGTAAACTTGAACTAGATAACCAACATGCATGTGTTCATAGTGGCCAGTTATTTAAACATGCATAAAGATTCAACTAAGAACAAGTGAATGAAACCAGAAAATTAGGAGTAATCAACAAAGGATAAAGTTAACTTGAAACATGAAATTGTTTTGTTAGGTTACATTGAAACCCTAGCTATGGAAATTAGCTGCTCATAATGGGAAATAAACTAAGACAGAAATGAGAAAACATAATGAATGCAATAAGAGTAGAAAAACCCTTTTTGAAGTTCTTCTCCAAGTGCTTCTCCACGTCTAATGCTTCTCCAAATGCTTCCCCATATCTAGAAGGATGTATGACAGCCAAGGAGATGATTTGGGATGAGTTTGGGTGAATTGTGATGGTAGAGAAAGAGGAAATTCGTAGGGAAATGGAAGGAAGGTTTGCTGGAGCTGTTTTGGTGATTTGAGGCAATTTGGAGTGTTGGGTTGATTTCTGGAGTGTTTAAGGATGGCTGGAGTGAATTGTGGGGTTGTGAATCCCAGGAATTGTTGTGATGAAAATGTTTGGAATGGAAGTGGTATTTATAGGGAGAGGGAAGTGAGAAATCTGAATTGAATATGGCTAATGGACTCAACACTTGCATTAGATAATCAGAAATGGTTGCTCCACTTCTCCACTAACTCCCACTAGCAGCCCTAGCTCATCCTCATGTCAGCATGACCAAGCTTCCATTCAGCAGCCCTAGCTCATGCCTAGCTCACCATGACCAAGCTTCCATTCAGCAGCCCTAGCTCATGCCTAGCTCACCATGACCAAGCATGCAATGAGCTCATCTTCCTGTCAACATGATGAACAACTTCTTGGGCTTACGAATTGGGCTTGGCTGAATCAAATGTCGACTTTAAGATGTCCATTTTGAAGTTCAGAATGTCATTGATCCAACCGCACAGGTATTGGCCCAATCCAAGTTCAGAGGAAGAAGATAAGTCCGAAATGAATTTCTAACTCAGTCTCCAGCTTTTGCTCCATTTTGCTTCAAATGCCTCAAGTGGTACCTAGAGCTCAATGAACTGAATAACAAACACAAAATGGATTAAAAGCACAAGTTTTATTTAAAAACATAACCAAACAATAGGGTAGAGTGTTACAAAATGATACATAAATATGCATTGATCAATACCCCAAACCTATATTTTGCTAGTCCTCAAGCAAAACTTAAACTTAAACTCCACAACAAAACACACAAAACAAAACTTATTACACCATTTTCGTAGATGACACGATTGCATTGAGCATATGCAATAAGCCTTTAAACCTCTAGGTGTCCCTAGTAGGAGGAGTTGTGTCTCCTGAGGGTTTACAGTGATGACTCCCACAAACATCTACAAATTCTGCAAGACAACTAATAGTTAAAGAATCACTTTTAAACAAACTAAGGAAAACCAATGAATGCACAATCACACTTTCAAAACTAATGGTATGCCACTTCAGATCTTCACACCATGGTGTATAGTGTATTGCCACTGCAAAAAGAATTTCAGCATTGAAGTCACCATACTCAAATACTTAGATAGAAATCGCCTCAACTCTAGGTCTCACGGGTATCGCTCAAATCTTCACAAAGAAAAGAACCTAGGGTTTAGTTTCTCAACAAGCATATGTGAGTGACGTTATGTAAAGGGAAACAAGATTTCACATATGAACTAATCATAAAACAAAAGCACGATTTCTGGAAATAAGATCTCAAGAAAGGAAATCAAATGCTAAGAACCAAGAAAGCATACATTGCATACCAGCACCCATGAACCGGACTTCCCCAAAGATCAGTTAGGTCTTAATCAAGCTTGTAATTTCAGGCTGAGGGTAGGGGTTATGAAAAGAAGGGAAATGAAAACTAAGAACTCAAGAACATGCCAAGAGTGCTTCTTCTTGCTGCAAGGTAAATGGCTACACTTGTGAATCTTGAAGGCAATGACTTGTGCTTCTTTGAACTGAATTTGAACTAAGAACATGTTTTGTTTTGTTTTTTGTTTTTTTTTTTTTTTTTTTTTTTTTAGGAATTTGGCCCTCTTTTGCTTTTCTCCTTGAATTGCACAAGCACACTGATTCTCTCCATTTGTTTGGTATAATGCCCATCCTTGCTTCTTCATTTTGTTGAGATCTTGACATGTTCTCCAGTTATAGGGTATGGCTTAAACAAGGGATGGTATCTTAGGTTAAGATACAAGGGTAGGAGTAATGTGGGTGATGAAAGAAAGGCTTAAGTGTTTGGATGCAAAATTGGGTAAAGGAAGCACACAACAGGGAGGGATATCAAAGCCTTTTAGTGACTTAAACACACATAGCCTACATCATATCAATGGGTACATCCTTTCCACAAATGTCAGCAAGCAACATAGCATCTGCAAAAGATCAAATAGTTCTTAGTATTCGATGAATATAATGAGATCAACATAAAAGGAATTTGGGAAGTTGTAAGAGTAGAAACAAATAAAACCCTCTCAATGAATGGAATAGGCTCAAATTAGCTCACTAGGGTAGTCTCCACAATTCTTCTAAAGATATCTAAGTATGGCAGCTCTTGGACAGAAATTCCAATTGCATGACAGTGTGTATGGTAGAAATTCTGATGCAAACACTTCCATGGCAACACACTAGCAAAGAATTAGTGACAATGACATTGCATATACATCTTCATTAGTAAGCAAAAAGAAATCTTTCACTAAGACTCAGAAATTCAACAACAGACTCAAAAATTCAACAAGTTTCATCCCACACCCCAAACCTGAATGAAACATTGTCCTCAATGTTTAAAAGAAAGGAAACAAAATGCAAAAACCAAACGAAACATAAAACGCAAGAAAGGAATCAACTCTAAACTAAAACAAAAACAACAAAACCTGGTTGGGTTGCCAATAGTTACGGTGTGGTGAACTCAAGAGAGTCCACAGCTCGTGTTTCCATTTCATCATCCAAGTATTGTTTCAATCGCTGCCCATTCACCTTGAAAGTTGTCATGTCCCTTAGGTTCTCAATCTCAACAGCTCCATGAGGAAAAACTTGAAGCACTTTGAATGGCCCCAGCCATCTAGATCTCAATTTACCTGGAAAGAGACGCAAACGTGAGTCATATAACAAAACTTTCATACCTGGCTTGAATTCTTTCCTGAGGATGGCCTTGTCATGATAGCGTTTGGTCCTCTCTTTGTAAATTTTTGCATTCTCATAAGCTTCGTTCCTTAGCTCCTCCAATTCATTGAGCTGCAATTTTCTGACATTCCCAGCTTCTTTGAGATCAAAATTGAACTTTTTAATTGCCCAATATGCTCGGTGCTCAAGCTCCATTGGTAGGTGACAAGCCTTCCCAAACACAAGTCTATAAGGGCTCATCCCAATGGGAGTCTTATAAGCTGTCCTATATGCCCAAAGTGCATCATTGAGTCGCAATGCCCAATCTTTTCGAGTAGGATTGACAGTTTTCTCCAAAATATTCTTGATCTCTCTATTGCTGATCTTGACTTGTCCGGAAGTTTGAGGATGATATGGAGTTGACACTCTATGTGTGATATTGTACTTTCTCATTAAGGCCTCAAATGGTTTGTTACAGAAGTGGCTGCCACCATCACTAACGACAGCCCTAGGAGTTCCAAACCTAGTGAAAATCACATCTTTCAGGAATTTCAGAACAACTCTATGATCATTAGTCCTTGTAGCTAACGCCTCCACCCATTTGGATACATAATCTACAGCAACAAGAATGTAAGTATAACCCAAAGAGGAAGGAAAAGGTCCCATGAAATCTATACCCCATATGTCAAACAGCTCCACCACCAAAATGTTGTTCAATGGCATCATATTCCTCCGGCTTATGTTTCCCATTCTTTGACACCTATCACATTTAGAACAGAAATAAAATGCATCTTTAAAAAGAGAGGGCCAAAAGAAACCAGATTGAAGAACCTTAGCTGCTGTTTTCTTGGCACCAAAATGACCTCCACATGCAAATTCATGACTAAACTTGAGTATGCTTTGCTGCTCATTCTCTGGGATACACCTCCTTATGATTTGGTTCGGGGCCATGTTTGAACAGATATGGATCATCCCAGAAGTAATGTTTGGCTATGGCAAGGAATTTCTTTCTTTCCTGAAAAGTTAGATCATCTCTCAAAACACCACTAGCAAGATAATTGACAAGATCAGCATACCATGGTTCTTGGTCATCAATGGCAAATAGTTGTTCATCTGGAAAAGATTCATTGAGGGGCAAGACATCCTCAAACTTGTGGTTACCATCGATGAGACGAGATAGATGATCAGCAACAACATTCTCACACCCTTTCTTATCTCGGATTTCTAAATCAAATTCTTGCAACAACAATACCCATCGAAGCAAGCGTGGCTTAGCATCCTTCTTGGTTAACAAGTACCTAAGTGCTGCATGGTCAGAATATACAATCACTTTAGAACCAACAAGATATGAACGAAACTTCTCTAAAGCAAAAATTACAGCAAGTAACTCCTTCTCAGTTGTTGAGTAATTGAGCTGAGCATCATTTAATGTCCGGCTCGCATAATAGATTACATGAGGGAGCTTATTCACTCTTTGACCTAGAACTGCACCAAGAGCATAATCAGAAGCATCACACATTAATTCAAAAGGTAATGACCAATCTGGTGCCTTGATAATTGGAGTTGATGTTAGTTCAAGTTTCAGAGTGTTAAATGCATTCAAACAATCTTTATCAAAGTTAAAAACAGAATCTTTAGCCAAAAGATTGCATAGAGGACGAGTGATTTTGGAGAAATCTTTAATAAAACGACGATAAAAACCAGCATGTCCTAGAAAACTCCTCACACCCTTCATCTGAAGTAGGGGTTGGCAAATTAGAAATCAAATCAATCTTTGCTTTGTCTACCTCAATACCTTTGCTGGAAATAGCATGGCCTAACACAATACCTTGCTTCACCATGAAGTGACACTTCTCCCAATTCAGAATTAGATTAGTTTCCTGGCATCTTTTAAGCACTAATGACAAATGGTTAAGACAATCATCGAAAGAGGATCCAAAAACTGAAAAGTCATCCATAAATACCTCAATGAACCTCTCTATCATGTCTGAAAAGATAGCCATCATGCATCGTTGGAAGGTAGCTGGGGCATTGCATAACCCAAATGGCATTCGTCTATACGCAAAGGTTCCAAAGGGGCATGTGAATGTTGTCTTCTCTTGATCCCCCGGGGCTATTGCAATTTGATTGTAACCTGAAAAACCATCAAGGAAACAATAATGTGAGTGACCAGCTAGCCTTTCAAGCATTTGATCAATAAAAGGCAAAGGAAAGTGATCCTTTCTAGTAGCTGTGTTTAGCTTCCGATAATCAATGCAAACTCTCCATCCCGTGATGGGTCTTGTTGGCACCAGCTCATTGTCCTCATTCTTGACCACTGTGATGCCTGACTTCTTTGGGACAACTTGGATAGGACTCACCCATTTGCTATCTGAAATAGGATAAATGATTCCTACATCAAGTAATTTGAGTATTTCAGTTCTTACAACATCCTTCATATGTGGGTTGAGTCTCCTTTGGGGCTCACGAGTTGGCTTGGCATCCTCCATCAAAATTCGATGCATGCACATTGTAGGGCTTATTCCCTTGATATCTGCAATGGTCCATCCGATGGCATTCTTGTGCTCTCTCAAAACTGTAATCAACTTGTCCTCCTCTAATGGTGAAAGGTCAGAAGCTATAATGATGGGAAGGGTTTCTGTCTCACCAAGATAAACATATTTAAGGTGTTGTGGAAGAGGTTTTAGCTCAAGTTTAGGTGGCTTGACAATGGAGGGAACTAGTTTAGTGGTGGCAGGTGTAAGAGGTTCAACAATAGGTGAAATGAAAGAATCAAATGGTTTCAAAACCTCAAGAGCAGCTGCCACTTCAATGAACTCAGACTCATCATCAAGGTCACCTAAAGGTTGTGTCAAAACAATTTTTAAAGCATCATCAGATTGTGCCTGCACAAACTTAGACAAAACCAAGGAATCCAAACAATCAATTGAAAAACAATCAAGTGAATTAGAAGGATGAGTTAAGGATTCAAACACTTTGAATTCTATGGTTTGGCCAAGGACTGTCATTTTCAGAATGCCATTTTTCACATCAATAAGAGTGTTTGCTGTGGCCATGAATGGTCTTCCAAGCAAGATAGGCAGCTCACGATCATGAATGGGTGCATCTTCCATGTCTAACACTACAAAATCAGCAGGCAATATTAGCTTATCAACTTGAACCAAAATATCTTCAACTATACCTCTAGGATATTTCACTGAACGATCAGCAAGTTGTAAGCTGAAGTGTGGTGGATTTTAATTTTCCCAAACCAAGTTGCAAGTATACTGAATAAGGCATTAGATTGATACTTGCACCTAAATCCAACATGGCTTTTTCAGCTCGTTTATCTCCAATGGTTATGCCGATGGTAAAACTACCTGGATCCTTGAGCTTAGGAGGAAGTTTCCTTTGAAGGACAGCACTCACATTTTCAGACACCAACACCTTTTCATGAGGGCTATACCTTCTCTTGTGTGAGTTCAACTCCTTAAAAAATTTAGCATAAGTTGGCATGTTCCTGATCACATCAAGCAAAGGCAAGTTAACATTGACTTTACTAAGTATATCATAGATTTCATTAAAAGACTTATCCTGTTTGCTTTTAGCAAGACGTCCAGGAAAAGGAATTGGTGGCACATAAGGGGTCTCGGCCTTGTGCAATGTAGGTGAAATTGTTGACTTGCCAATGGGAATTGCTTCTTTTGGTGTCGTCTCTTCTTTGTGTTCATCACCTGCATTCACAACATCATGATTAGTAACTTCTTTGCCAACTTTATTATCAATAACCTTACCACTTCTAGAACTGAGATTGCTTTGGCTTGCTCATGATGATTGGGATTCACATTTGGTTGGCTAGGGAATTTTCCAGGTTCTCTTTGGTTCAAAGCATCCACAATTTGTCCCAATTGAATCTCCATCTTGGTAAGGGCAGCAGAATGTTGTTGAAGAGCACCATTAGTAGTTTGCTGGAATTGCAAAGTATTTTGGGCCAACATCTTGACTGTGTCCTCCAATGAACTTGGTTTAGGCTGGAATGATGAACTTGCTTGATTTTGATTTTGATTTTGATTGTTGCTCCAAGAAAAATTTGGGTGATTCCTCCAACCAGGATTATAAGTGTTCGAAGAATGGATCATTTCTTGGCCTTTGGTTGTAAGAATTCATCATGTGGGCTTGTTCTTGGACAAACTCAGGATAAGCATTACTAGCTGAACACATGTGAGTTGAGTGTCCTTGAGCATTGCAAATAGCACAAACTTCGACTTGAGGAGCTTTAGGTCCCATATTGAGCACAGCATCAAGCTTCCTTTGTAAACTAGCCACCTGCGAAGCAAGCTCATTGTTAGGACTAATCTCATAAATACCAGCTTTACCTCTTGTATCTTTGTGTTGAGCATTGGATCCCAACATCTCAAATATGTCATATGACTCTTGAGCATCTTTTTTTCTTTAAAGCTCCACCTGCAGCATTATTGACAGTAGATTGACAAGTTTCGGTTAGTCCATCATAAAAAATTTGCATTTGTAAGTATAGAGGTAACCCATGATGTGGACATTGCATTAGAGTTCCTTTGAAACGCTCCCAGCATTCATTGAATGGTTCGCCATCATGTTGTGAGAAGTTGAAAATCTTGGACCTCAAGGTGGCTGTCTTTTGGGCAGAGAAAAACTTCTCCAAGAACTTCTTAGCAACAGCGTCCCAAGTGGTTAGTGATCCAGGGGCTAACGACATCAACCAAGTCTTTGCTCTATCTTTCAAAGTGTAAGGGAAGACCATCATCCTCAGATTTGCTTCAGACACATCCTTCAAAGGCAAAGTACAAACAACAGTATAAAATTCTTTAATGTGAGCCAAAGGATCTTCATTAGGTAAACCATAAAAAGAAGGAAGCATTTGAAAGTGAGAAGATTTAAGCTCATAGTTTCTAGCTTCTCTGGACAGCAAGATGCATGAAGGTGAATTTGGTATGATTGGTTGAGCAAGATCCTCCAAAGCAAGTTGGTCATGGGCTGCCATCTTTTCTTCTTCTTCTTCTTCTTGATCTGAGTTAAAGATGTTGAACAGAGAGTACTCTTCAGAGCTTGTTGAATTGGAGGTTTCGGCTTCTAAGGGATTGAGGATAGATTCAATGGCTGCCTCCCTTGCTTGATCAAGCCTTCGTTCAAATTCAGCCAGTGATGGTTGTTGTGTACCACGGATTGGTTGGATCCTAATGGTTCCGGATTGAGAGTGTTTCTTGACCGCTGATACAACTTGTTCAAGAAATGGTTTGCTCGACATGCAAATACCTGAAAACAAAGAAAAACTAAAGAAAGTAAGCAATAGAAATAAGACTCTTAATCAAGTCCCCGGCAACGGCGCCATTTTCTTGTTGGATAGAATTAACTCTATCTATTTCTCGCAAGTGCACGAACCAATTATAGTATAGGAATGCAAGCACGAGGTCGTTCCAGAGAGACTTGGATGAAAAACACTTATTACTACTACTTAGACTCACAAGTAATCATAAGACTAAACAGAATTTAAATGAGGTTGTGTTGAGTTTGTTTTGAGTAACAACTACAAAAAGGAAAAGCATATAGCAAGTGATTGAAAACTTCTAAAGGGAATGCAAAATAGCAAGTAACCAGCAAGTAGATGTTTAGAAAATGTAGAGACAAAGGAGACAAGCACTAGGGTTTCAACTTCACCATGACAATCCAATTTCAAGCAACAAGTTAACAATCACCTAAGTTGATTACAATTTCTGGAGTTCGTTCTTTCTTATGTATGATTGTCCATATGGTGTTTGGTTTTAATCAAGTACTCAGAAACACAACTTAGCTATGGTGTTTAGTCTAGGCTATGAATCTGAATCCATTAAGCTTAAGAAGAACACAAAAGAACCAAGTAAACATTTAAACATGGTGTTTGTCCTAAATGCATTACCCACTCATTCACTAATCGGTTCAAGAGTCATATGGTGTTTATGTAAACTTGAACTAGATAACCAACATGCATGTGTTCATAGTGGCCAGTTATTTAAACATGCATAAAGATTCAACTAAGAACAAGTGAATGAAACCAGAAAATTAGGAGTAATCAACAAAGGATAAAGTTAACTTGAAACATGAAATTGTTTTGTTAGGTTACATTGAAACCCTAGCTATGGAAATTAGCTGCTCATAATGGGAAATAAACTAAGACAGAAATGAGAAAACATAATGAATGCAATAAGAGTAGAAAAACCCTTTTCTGAAGTTCTTCTCCAAGTGCTTCTCCACGTCTAATGCTTCTCCAAATGCTTCCCCATATCTAGAAGGATGTATGACAGCCAAGGAGATGATTTGGGATGAGTTTGGGTGAATTGTGATGGTAGAGAAAGAGGAAATTCGTAGGGAAATGGAAGGAAGGTTTGCTGGAGCTGTTTTGGTGATTTGAGGCAATTTGGAGTGTTGGGTTGATTTCTGGAGTGTTTAAGGATGGCTGGAGTGAATTGTGGGGTTGTGAATCCCAGGAATTGTTGTGATGAAAATGTTTGGAATGGAAGTGGTATTTATAGGGAGAGGGAAGTGAGAAATCTGAATTGAATATGGCTAATGGACTCAACACTTGCATTAGATAATCAGAAATGGTTGCTCCACTTCTCCACTAACTCCCACTAGCAGCCCTAGCTCATCCTCATGTCAGCATGACCAAGCTTCCATTCAGCAGCCCTAGCTCATGCCTAGCTCACCATGACCAAGCTTCCATTCAGCAGCCCTAGCTCATGCCTAGCTCACCATGACCAAGCATGCAATGAGCTCATCTTCCTTCAGCATGATGAACAACTTCTTGGGCTTACGAATTGGGCTTGGCTGAATCAAATGTCGACTTTAAGATGTCCATTTTGAAGTTCAGAATGTCATTGATCCAACCGCACAGGTATTGGCCCAATCCAAGTTTAGAAGGAAGAAGATAAGTCCGAAATGAATTTCTAACTCAGTCTCCAGCTTTTGCTCCATTTTGCTTCAAATGCCTCAAGTGGTACCTAGAGCTCAATGAACTGAATAACAAACACAAAATGGATTAAAAGCACAAGTTTTATTTAAAAACATAACCAAACAATAGGGTAGAGTGTTACAAAATGATACATAAATATGCATTGATCATGGAGTTTTCTCTCACGGGAAAAGCCGAATGGCCTTAGCAGTGAGTGGTGGTACTTAGCCGCGTGGGAGAGAGTGGAGAGAGAGTGTGGAGCAAGAAAAAGGTTTTTTGGGTGAGAAAGTGTTACCTTGAATGTCTTGTGTGGTCATGTATTTATAAGCTCCTTGTATGCTAGGGTTTGAAAAATAATCCTTATTTGGCTAGGATTATTCTTACCCATAAATAGGAGATTGGGATTTAATCAAGTAGATTTGATGAAAATCTCATCCTTGATTTGGAGAGATATTTTCATCTTAAATCAAACATAATTTCCCTAAATTAAATAGGATTTAATTAGGGTAATCAGTTGACCTAAGGAATATTCATTTTCCCCGTGTCGCCCATCTATTGGTTGTCGAAATATATGTTCCAACAATAGTGTCATGGGGATTCGAACATGAGGTCATTGTCTGCAAATCAAGGCCCTTTTTCACTGAGCTAGACCTCATTAGTTCGAACCTAAACATTTTCTATCTGGTTTTCGCTCTCATGTACTTAAACCTAAAAATTTCATTATAAAAAAAAAAAAAGTATAAAAAAAAAACATACACGCAAACGCAGTCCTAAAGAATCATCTGCCTAGCAAGAGTCTTGTAGTTTAATAATTAAAAGAGGGGAGGGGGTAGGATTCTAGAGCTTTTAAAAATCTGGGTGTATTCAGTTTGGATTTATACAAACTTTAAAAGAGGTTTTACAAGTCTGGGTGTATTCAATTCAGACTTGTATGAACTTTTAAAAAGTCCATACAAATATGGGTGTATTCAATTAGGATTATAAAAAAGTTGAATAAAATCTAGGTGCATTCAAAGAGTCATATATTTGGAAGGATTTCATTAATGGTGTGTTTACTAATCATGAATTGAATTCTCATTAGGAATTGAATTCTACTTTTGAGAATTCCTCGTTTACTTCACATCAAGGAATTGAAAAGTAAGTGGAGCCCACACAAAATTAGGAATTGAGGAATTCAATTCCTAATTTTGGAGGAATTCAATTACTAAATGGAAGGTGGGGTATTCTAATTCAGGGAGAACCAACCCATCAGGAATTCGTTTTTTTCTACCCATTATATCCTCCCACAATTTTCAAATTTCCAAATTTCCAAATTTGCCACTCTTTCATTACCCAACAAAACCTACTACATTCTGTCAAAAAAATCCCTTCTTCTCTTTGTCTGAGTTGCCACCATCTTCTCCCAGCTACCACCTCTTCATGCTCAAGAATTCTCAGGTAACATTTCTTTCTTACAAGTTTTCTAGTTGGTGTTCTTAGTATTTCTTGACTATTATTATTTTGTATTGTTTTCCCATTTTTCTTTGGTTTTTTTCTTTTGTTTTTCCTCTGTATTTTTGTGGTAATATTAATATAATAGATGATGAATTTCTGTGGTTCAATAAGGATTCCATGATAAGTTCGCCATTGTGGAGTAGGAGCTAGGGGTTTGATTTTTGGGTTTTAGGTTTGGGTTTTTTTTTTCTTTTTTGTGCTGAGCTCTTTTTTTTTAAAAAAAACTTGTTCTTGGGTCCTCGTTGGAGTTTTATAAGCTTTTCTGGGAAAAATAATTAGTATATCAAAGAGACTTCTCTTTCCTATATCATAATACGCCTTGTTAATATGCATTCAGTCAAAGTAAGAGAATGTAAGTACTCAAACAGTTCTTATCTTTGTCAGTTAATAATTAGGAATATAATTTTGTAGGTGGTGTGATGTAATAGATTTACGTGCATTTTTTATCTATTTGGTTTCATTCTATGACTGGTAGGAGATGAAGTATATGACAAATTTATTAGTTCTTTCTATAGCAATGATGTTGATTTGGTACTAATTGCCACTTATCAAATTGCATTTCATAATATTAATTGGTGTATACATTTTGTTCTTTTTCATTGTGTTCTAGTCTTATAATTTGATTGAGTTTTTTTTCTTTATTATTTCTTTATTTACTTGGCAATTGATGTCCTTTATGACATTTTTTTCTTTTGTTATGTGATGTAGACAAATGGCTCATCTAAGTTTGTCCACAAAGAAGAAATTACATGCTTCATTAAATGCATTGATTGTCTACCTTCGAACCATATTTGTTGCGTGTGCTGCTGCTTGTTTCTATGCTTGGTTTCATTTCCAAAAACACCTTAGAAGCCCCTCATGATCAATTATAAGAGTCTATAAGCAATTAGATTACCTATATGGCCTAATTTATGAGAGTGATGTGACATGTATTGCCCAACTACGGATGGATAGACAATCATTTCATAAATTATTTCAAATTCTTGTCACTAGAGGACAACTACGACCGACTCGAAATGTGTCCATAGAGGAGATGATTGCAATGTTTTTACATATTCTTGCACCCCATATTAAGAATCGCACAATCAAGTACAACTTTAGTAGAATTGCTTAGAAGCACTAGATGGAACATATATTAAGGTGTGTGTACTAGAATTGGATAAACCAAGGTATAGAACGAGGAAAAATGAAATAGCAACAAATGTTTTGGGAGTATGCTCTCCGGAAATGCAGTTTATATATGTTTTGTCTGGAGGGGAGGGTTCCGCACACGATGGGCGAGTCCTTAGAGATGTTGTGACTAGGAGAAATGTATTGAAAGTCTCTAACGGTAACATTCAAAAAATTTATTAAGTAAATTGAACTTCTTATCACTTAAATTATGAGAAAAATAAAAACATAACATTTGAATTTCTTCTTAACAATAGGTTATTACTATTTAGTTGATAGTGGCTATACAAATGGAAAATGTTTTCTTGCACCTTTTAGAGGACAACGATATCATCTCAACGATTGGAGAGATGGATACCGACCTACAACGCCGGTGGAGATTTTTAATATGAAACATTCAAGCGCTAAAAATTTCATTGAAAGATGTTTTGGATCACTAAAAATGCGGTGTGCAATTCTTAGGAGTCCATCATTTTATAACATTACAACACAACACCATATAATTTCAGCGTGTTGTATGCTCCATAATTTTATAAGAAGAGAGATGCTTGTAGATCCTATGGAAGATAATATGAACACTCAATTGCAAGATGGGAATTTAGAAGCGAATGACTACATTCGCTTCTATGTAGTCCTCAGATGAGTGGACTACATGGAGACAAAACCTTGCACTAGAAATATTTAACACTTGGAGAGCAGCTAGGGAAGCTAGGGAATCTTAATAAGTTAATGCAACTAGTTATGTTTTCTTTATTTTTAATGTGCGTGTAATGTGATAAAGACATAGACATTATTTGTATGTCTCAATGTTTTTGTAATAAAGTTTGGAATGTTTCTTTTAATTAAAGCATTGTTTCTCTTTTTTAATCTTTGTATGGTGATTTACATTTCATTAGTTTAACATGGTAGTAGGGAATGTTTAGATACTTTGATTCTAGTTTGATTGATAACTTTATAAAAGGAAGGGAATATATAATCTTGGTTGGGTTTCATACTTATGTTTGTTGCTAATGTAGCATGGAGTGTAGGTCTAATTTGAAACGAGGAAGGGCCCAACAAAAACATTTTTGGATAGCCAGTGAGGATGCAGCATTGATGGAGTCATTGAAGGAATTATATCATGACACGACATGGCGAGCTGACACTAGTTTTAAGAATGGTTACTTGGACAAGTTAGAATGTATGTTGGAAGCCAAAATTCCCGATTGTGGATTAAAGGCGTCTCCTCATATTGAATCACGAGTCAAGACATTGAAGTTCAAATATTTTTCCCTAACTGAGATGTTATCTCTAAGTGGATTTGGATGGAATGAAGAGAAAATGATGTTGGTATGTGAGAAAAGTGTATATGACGAGTGGGTGGAGGTACACTTCTTAATTACTTCTTATTCCCTCTTCATAAAATCCATATATGATGCTTATATTTTGTATGATACTTTTTGTGCCTTACCTATTAAGGGTGAGCAATAGTCATAATCTACCCAAAAGTGTCATAATCTCAACAAAAGTATCATAGTATCTTCAAAAGATTCATGAGCTCAACAAAATGGTCATGATTTGTTCCCAAAAGTATGCTGCCAGCAAAAGATCTATTTGCAAAAACTATCTTCACTCCCCAAAAGAAGCAATGTCTTCGTCGCCTATATGCCAGATTGCTCCCAAGTTTGCAACAAAGTAGTTACATATTCTCTTTTTGATTCATCATGCATGATGAAAAAAACTCTTAGCAAATCATGTTCTTTGGCCAAAAAGTTTGTCACTTTAAACAATTGCAAGGAAGTCAAAAATTCCATTTTGCTCAACTCACCATGAAGTTTCTCTTGCAAATCATGTTCTTCAGTCAAATTTATTTATGTTGAGAGAACATGAACTAGACCATCAAGCTTAGGTCCCACTCCGGCAATAGCTTGTGCCATAGAAGAAAATTGCTTAGTCATCTCATCCACAACTTTTGGCCTCTTATTATGACTATTATGAGCAACACTTGATGTACTATGTGTAAGCCTTTGTTGTTGGGTATTTGGTTGTGCAAAGGAAGCATCAAAATCATCAAGCCCCTCAAATGGTGACCCCAAATCAACAATCATGTTCACATTTTCAACAAAATCATCATCCTCACCTTCATTGTGATTCATAGTTGCATCTTCATGCCTAACTTCTTCTTCATCGTCATTCGCATTACCAGCATTTGCACATACAACACGATCTTTTCCATATGTCTCTCCCAAGAGATAGTAGTGTGGAAATGGCTTATCGTACAAACCACTTGCCTCTTTTTTAGACTACATATACAATGAAAACAGATAAGTAGGTATTCCAATGGCATGTAATACAATTGTACATGATAACAAATTTCAACAAATAAGTTTTAGTTGCTTGTTGCAACTACTGATTACACCCACAGCCCACATATCAACCTTGGAATCGTAGAAGCGTGAGCCGAGCAACACCTCCGGGCTCTGGACCAGCGAGTTGTTACATAATCTTTGAAAGGAATGCCCGGCTGAATCTTCTTAGCAGAACCCAAATCCCCAATCTTGACCACACCTTGCTTCACCAACAAGTTATCCGGTTTGAGGTCACGGTGGCACCACCCATTCTTGTGCATGTGATCTAGCCCAAGAAGAATTTGATGACACACATTCCTGATTTGTGCCTCATTGAATCTCTTATTCTGCAGTTGCATAAATTGAGATAAGTTGCCCTCCATGAATTCAAAGACAAGGGAAGCCGTGCCATCAACTTCCATGAAAGCTTGTTTCAAATTGACAATATTCGGGTGGTTCTTCAACTGAGACAGAGACTCAACTTCCGCCATTTGGAGAAACTCCTCCCATGAAGTCAACCTCAATACCTCATTCTTCAGTTGCTTAATTGCAACAATCTCACCAGTCACCTTGTGCAAAGCCTTCCATACAACCCCAGAACTTCCTTCACCGAGCGGCTTAAGGAACCAATAATTCTCCATTCAAACTATCTCAAGAAAACAACACAGACCCAACAAAACTCTCTCTTTGTTAATGGAAACTCAAGAGCTTTCGTCAAATATGGAAATTGACGGTTGCCCAGAAGCAAAACCTAGTTGATTTCCTACTGGCTTGCTCACTCACTCAAGGTAGAAAATACAAGGTGCCCGGCTATTATTTATAGCCTAAATCTTTCCCAATCCTATAAGGAAAAGGAGTAAATCTTTCTCAATCCTATAAGGAAAAAGAGTTTTCGTACTTGAAGCAGTTCTATTTTACTTGGGCCCAAAGTTTTTCTACGGTCAACATTTTTATTTAGAGTCAAAGCTTTTCAACGGTAAAGATTTTATGGTTTAAATTTTAAAGTTGACAACGTGATGTTGTATTGATCGATAGGTTCCCACAATATGTATTTTGATATATTTCTAATGTGATGTAAAAGATTTGCATATTATGCTTGGAGAATTTGCTATTGAGAAGTTGATAATTATTTATAAGTTGTTCAAATTTATTAGTTCTTATCAGAATTTTTTGTATATAGATTAGGGCTGGGCACGGTCCGGTTCGGTCCGGTGCATAGCTCGAACCAGAATTGAAATCGGCACTGTTCATTGGTCCAGTTTTTAGTAAAAACAATGGAAAAATCGGACCAAACCGAACTGGTTGGGCCCGGTCCAGTTTTTCCATTTGGGCCCGTTTTTTTTTTTTTTTAAATCTGTTTGTGTTGGGCTTCAGGAGCATATAAGATCGGCCCGTTTCAGATTCCTGTGAAAATTTGGCCTCAACTTAAATAATTTATACATGCCAAGCATATGCATTTTAACTTCCAAATACAAAATGTGGTCATCCAATCCAAACATACAAAACATGGCCATCCAATCCAAACATACAAAATATGGTTATCCAATCCAAACATACAAAACATGGTTATCCAATCCAAACATACAATCTTAAGAATTATACAACCCAATGTGAAAATTGTTAATTAAATTACAAACCAAATTAGAAGTTCGAAATATAAGCCCAAAATTAAAACATAAAAACCAATGAAGACTTCACATATTAAATGATCACTGGAACGTAGAAGGACTTGAGTTGGTAGGTGTCGGTAAAATTGCAAGATCTACAAATAAAAACATAAGCACATTAAAACATTAGGCAAACATGCAAACTATATATATAGTAATAGTATACATCATTAAATCACATAAAACTAAAAACAAATACCTGACTCAATGGATTCATAAAACTCCATTTCTTGAACGGTTGGCTCATATTGTATAACGGAGATGTCATCGGACCTTAACCAATTTTGATAACAAATTAAGGCCTCCACAATCTTAGGAGTCAAACTTGACGTCCCATTCACATTGGGGTCCGCGGCATAACTAGTAAAGCAATACTTGCACCTAGCTCTCTTTTTACTTGTCAAAGATTTGCTACCATCCTTCTTCACAGTCTCAACCACATCATCATATTTCTCAAAGTGATCCCACACCTCCGATTTTTCTCTTGATAATTTTCTAGTCTCTAAAGGAGGTAATGGTGGAAGACCACTTTGTTGAGGATGTGTTTGGGCTTGAGGTTGGGTTATTGGTATAGTAGGTGATGGTGATGATGCGGAAGCGGAAGCGGATGCGGAAGAAGAGCATACTTCATTACTATTACTAGGCAACTGCTCAAATTGGTCCATCCCTCTTTTAATATTTAAAAATCTGCACCTAATTATTTATCAATACAAAAATCAGCAGCATACAATAATATCAACATACAGCAGAAATAAACTAATAGAGAGAGAGAGAGAGAGAGAGAGAGAGAGAGAGAGAGAGAGAGAGAGATTTAACTTGAAGTCTAAAGTACAAGAACATATCTGCCACTCCGACATACCAATATATAAATGTTATCAATTTGTGAGAAGCATGAAGCATATTTAAAAGGAGTAAGTCTCAACTTACTATAGGTAAGACGATACAATTTTCCTAAATCTTTTATCTATCTATCATGTGTATTATGGATCATTTCCATCATGCTACATGAAAAGATGTACAGTAACTTAAAGGCACTACAATCTTGATATGATGACCCAATAATATCAAATTAACACACATGCTAAAGAAACCACCTTTATCTAATTAATTTTCACAAGTTCACAACAAAGATAAATTTATAAACATAAAGATAAACCTTCATAATAACTCATTGCTTTCTCAAAGACAAGAGATGGTTTAACTTACAGTGGCAGCTCACACATCAATCCTTCAGATAATAATTGATTTACTCCAGCTATAAAATTCAACAGCTTCAAAGCCCATCTATCTTCTATTGATTCAATACGAACTTTAACTTTTTTTACAACCTATACAAAAAAAAAATCAGACCATAAGAGTGCATAGAAAACATGGAGGTAAGAATAAGAACTTCCAAAAGCCAAATAAATTTTCTTACAACAGTACAAAACCAGATATACTACAAGTACAAAAGTATGGAAGAGTGCTTTGTACTTTGGCAAAAAAATTTAAACAAGTACCATTAATGCAGTACAAAACCAGATATACTACAAAAGTAGAAAATTCAGTCTCTAATGCGTACCTCTTCCTCAAGTTTTGCATGGCGAGCACTGCCTTTTTTCAATGTCAATATGTGAGGAAGGCCCTTTGCTCATTGCTTCCTCTCAATCACAATATACGTTCCTGAAATTTGAATGCATAACAAATTCAACAATTCAATTTGGTTTCCCTTCAATTCTTAGCAACAGCATGACAGCCAAAAAAAGAAAAAAAAAGCAACATCATGATCAAATTTCAACAATTCCATTATTATTTCTAATCATATAACAACTGCAAATGCAAATGCACCCCCCAGCTGCAAATGCTGAGCAGAACAAATGGGTCTTGGTTCAAGAGAAATTCAATATATTTCGAAGAACAATAACAAAGGATTTCGTGGAATAAAAAAGTAAGGTAAGGTAACTGTACAAAAAGTTCCCATCTGTTGAATAAAAAAGTTAGTGGATAAGGAAAGGAAAAAAAAAGTATTATGCTACCGATTCAAATATATATATATATATATATAACTAATATGATGTTGTGTGTAAAAAATCCCACAAATACTATAATATAATATGATGTTGCTGTTACCATTTCCTCTGAAAAATTTTACATTCAGAAGAGTCAGGCCAAAACAAGTCAACAAAGGCAAATTAAAATGACCTAGACTAGGATTTTGAAAGACCCACCGATTATGTCTGTTGCAAGTGAAACTAGCAAACTTGGATTTTGAAGCAAAGAATCGTTCGTACCCCTAGAAGCCAAACACAAGGCACTGGAGATCAATATTCCTAATCATAATCAGAGGAAAGTAGTCCCCCAAATTTGACTTCCCAGCCTCCATCATAATATACAAGCAAACAAATAGAGAGAGAGAAGGAGAAGAGGAGTGATCGGTTCATAATTGTATATCATTTTGTACCCTTCTAGCTTATGATTTGGTTATGTTTTTGAGTT
The DNA here is from genome assembly GCA_018703695.1 of Prunus fruticosa. Classification (NCBI taxonomy): domain Eukaryota; kingdom Viridiplantae; phylum Streptophyta; class Magnoliopsida; order Rosales; family Rosaceae; genus Prunus; species Prunus fruticosa. Next base: position 11,042,103 of record CM031923.1, read on the forward strand.
AAACTTGTGCTTTTAATCCTTTTTGTGTGTATCTTTTAGTTAATTGAGATTTAGGTAATAATGATGGCCTTGGATAGGAAATGATGCAATCCAATCATGTGAAGGCCTGATTTGGATGAAGGGAAGAAGAGCTTAAAGACAAACTCATTTTTGCTACAGCCCCCTGCCAGTCCAGTTTCGTAGGTCATATTGCAAGCTTTGTTTCAGCAACCTACATAGCTCGAATGAGGCCACATTCTTCATGAAAGTTGTTCCAATGGGTGTGTACTATAACATATCCAAAATTCAGCCCCATTGGATAAATCTGGAGTCCGTTACCTAGCAAACACAGAACCATGCTCAGGATGGATCTTATCAGCGCGGAAAATGAGTTAGCAATTTGTTTCGGCCTTAACTTTTTCCTCCGACCTTGGATTGGCCCAAATAACATATGGCTGGAAAGAAGACATTCTGAACTTCAATTTCGAGTGCTTAAAATCCTAATTTGATTAAGAGAAGCCCAAGTTGTAAGCCTTTGAAGTTGCTAGTCATGCTGACCTCAGCATGTGCTGGTTGGATGCTTGGTCATGGTGACCTAGGCATGAGCTATTGTTTCTGGATGGAAGCTTGGTCATGCTGACATGAAGATGAGCTAGGGCTGCTGGTGGGATTTATTGGTGAAGTGCATCAACAATTTTCTAATTCAAGTGCATCAACCAATTCATATTTTCTAATTCAAGTGCATCAACCAATTCAGATTTTATAATAAAAGTGTTGTATGCATTAGCCATTTTGAATTCAGATTTTCACTTCCCTTAGGCCTATAAATAGGGAAGTTCTCTAAGCTTGTAAACACACCCCAAGGGGGGGAGCTCTCAAACACTTCTCTAGAGCTCCCTTCCCTTCTCTCCCTCAAATTCTCTTAGTTTCATTTTCTAGTTTTCAATTGTTGTAATGAAATATTTGTGCTGAAATTCTCCTTAAGTTTTTCTTTGTTCCACTTTACTTTTCATTATGTAAATTCTTTTCTTTTGTTTCTAGTTTGATTAGTTTCCAAGTTTCAATTATGGTTCATGTTCTTATTCATTATGCTTATAAGTTAATATGCTAGTTTGAATGATTGATCACCATTTAGGCTTGCATGTTAGCTATCTTGGTTTGAATTAAGAGTATACACCATGCTTTAATTCGAATTGAACTATGAATAGGAAGAGTATGTATGGACATTCGACAACATGGATTAGATACATGCTTGGTTGTTTAAATTGTTCTTCTATGCTTAATGGGTTCCTAATGCTTAGTTTTATGTTAGACAACAAATGATCAAATTAGGGAATTAGGAACACAAGGTTAGGACCAAACACCATGGCCTAATCATACATTAGCTAGAATCAATCCATTAATCTAATTGAACTTGGGAACTTATCTACTTGAGTTAGTTATTTTCTTTCTTCCTTGTTTTATTTATTTCCTTTTGTTTTCATTTATGTTTTGTGTAGGAAAACTGAGTTGGATCCTTCAATCACCAATCCCTGTGGAATCGACCTCGCACTTACATACGCTAAACTACCAACGGCTCGTGCACTTGCGAGTATCACAAGTTGAGGATGCAGTTGAATCAATTTTGGAGCAGCTGTATCTACGCAACAAGTTTTTGGCGCCGTTGCCGGGGATCGGTAACATTGTTTGATTCTATTTGGTTTTCCTACTTTTTATTTTTATTTTTTGTATATAACTGGACAGTTTTATGTTTTAAAGTTAATGGCGTTAATTGACAAGTTGTGTTTGTAGTCCAACGGACAAGGACAATTGCCTGACAAGCAAGAGAACTGGGTTTGAGTCCCAGCTTACACAACACAAAAGAGGTTCAAGTAGCATGTTGGTTATTTCTTGTTTATGGTTTCATTCACTTGTTCTTAATTAAATATCTTGTTCAAGTTTACATAAACACCATATGACTCTTGGACTGATTAGTGAATGAATAGGTAGATATTGAAGACAAACACCATGTTTAAATTCTACTTGGTTCTTTATTGTTCTTCTTGTTCTTAATGGGTTCGGAATTTGTGTTTAGACTAAACACCATAGCTAAATACTTTTTCTGAATACTTGATTAAAACCACACACCATATGGATAATCATATTTGAGAAAGAATGAACTCCATAAACTAGTTTAATTTACCTTGCTGCTTACTTTGAAGCATGGAATTGGATGTGTGTTTTTCCTTTTATTTCCTAACCCTTTTGATTCCATTTCAAGTTTGTGTGTTTGTTTTAGCAATTTATGACAGCTTAATAAAAATGGAGAGAGATGGCAACCTCAATCATACGAATGGGAAGTGTGGAGCAGTGGGAGAAGTCGCGACCTCCAAATGCATCCATACTCGACCTAATCGCTTCAAGGGGGAGCATTTCAATCCTTTCTCTTCTTTAAATTCTGTTTATTTCTTGGTTTGTTTCTTTTAGTACAACAATTTATGTCATTTGTTTGAGTTTGTTTAGAGTACTTAGTTCATTTTCATTTATGGTTTGTTATCTTAATTTTTTTTTCTCTTATCTTAAAAACTAAAAATTCAAAATTCAAAAATTCAAAAAGATTTTTCATATGAGCTGACTTATGGTAACTCCAGGTAAGCACTTCCGTCAAATCAGTGTCTAGGAGTTCTTTAGGCGACACCTTCGGTGTCTAAGAAGTTTGGGTTTTAAGCGGGACCATTGTGACCCCTCCAACCTTCCCGGATCCCCTGGCTGTGTTTTCTGAGGCCCTAAACTGGTCATCCGTGAGTTGCTTGTATATTCGTGTGTTTTTAAACTAAGTTTTTTTTATTTTCTTTGTTTTATTTTTTATTTAGTCTTTGTTTTTATTTTGTTTTTGTTTTTGTTTTGTTAAGTTAGTTTTTGTATTTATTTTGTTTAGTCGTGGTTTTTATTTTGTTTTTGTTTTTATGGTATGATTAGTTAGTTTATTTCTGAGTGTTAGAAACACATTTTTATTTTATTTCAAACACTGCATTAAAAACAAAAAATCAAAAAAAACAAAAAAAAAAACATTCAAGTAAATTAAAAAAAAAACATTCAAGTAAATTAAAAAAAAAAACAAAAAAAACAAACTTCTTCTTCTTCTTCTTCTTCTTCTTCTTCTTCTTCTTCTTCTTCATCTTCATCATCATCATGGCTTACCTCTATTGTCTCGCACTTGTAGGATCTGCAAGGTTCTACATGGTCATCATTTTTCCTCTGCAGTGCTTCCACATGCTGAGTGGCACAATAGAGCCGCTTCTGGAGGTCCGCCATCATAGCCTTCAAGGAAGCCACTTCCTCGCTCAGAGCGGCACACTCCCGTGTCCTCGCCAGGAGTCGCATGCCCAAATTGGTAGCCGAGACCGCTTGGAGCACAGTTAAATCGTGGGACTCATCCACCGCCATCTTGTCAGACCTACGTGCAACATGCAGATGATCTGCTGGAGTTAGTTTACTGCCAATCAATGTTCCCAGCACTGACCTGTTCGGCATTGCCTCAGAAAGGTTCGGTATTGCCTCAGCAAAGTTTGAGGCAGGACCGTGATGATATGAAGAGTTTGGGAAGACAGAGGTTGGAGGAGCCCTTATCCGGGCATTTGGTGGTGCAAGGGATAGCTCAAGGTTGAGATCATCAAGGTGAGTGCATGAAGATGCCATTTGTTTTGCTTCTGAATTTTTTGATGTTTTTCCTTCAGTTTGCAGGAAGAAATGCTGGGTATCATCCGCTTGGAGAGGTGTGGTTTAAATAGGCATATGCTGATGAGAGAGAGCCAACACCATTTCGGATTTCCCGGGCAGGCTGAACCTAATCGCTTCAAGGGGGAGCACGTTAACTTTCACTTTACTTTACTTTTTTTTCGTGTTTTTCTGGTGTTTTATGTTTTTGCCCGTTACTTTCATTTTCTAGTGCTTTGTGTTTCTGCCTTTTCCTTTCGGCTATCTTTGTTTTATTTTAGTTAGGGAACTGTGTTTTCTTTCCGTTTGTCGTCTTTGGTTTATTTTAGTTGGGAAGTGTCTTTTCCTTTTCTTTTTCTTTTTATTTTTCTTTCTGCAACCTTCCTCTTTTATTTCCGAAACAAAATAACGAAAATACAAAAACAACAACATAAAATAAAAAATGCAGTAGAAATCATTTCTTCAGCGCTAGGTGTCTCGACCATAGGAGCTTTGAGTTTGGCCCTCTGGCTGTCCTCTTCCGGTGCTTCACGCACAGCCTCTTGGGGCTCATCACTTGAGCTCCCAAAGATCGCAATCTTAGCTTGTGCGTAACTACTCTCGCGATCTGCTTGCTTGCGTTTACCCGGTTGGTCTAGGTCCTCCAGCTGCTTTCTCATGTCACGAGAATACAACTCTACCATTTTTGTTAGGCTTCTATTCTCATCCTGCAATACTTCTAGCTGGTGTCGATTCACCTCCACTATCCTTGCCCTCTCCCTTTTCAAGCTTTTTATAGCAGTCTGACACTCTTCAACCATACTTCGCTCCGCCGCTAACTGACCTTTTAGAATCTCTACCTCATGGGATTTCGCAAGTAGGCGATGCCCCAAACTTGCAACACATGCAGGACTCTGCACGCTCAGTGCCAGGGCATCACTGGTGACTCGGTTGTCATCCCTTGTCCCAAACACACGTATATCTTTAGGAGTTACTAGATTTCTGCCAACTCCAATGGCAACATCGTTGTCTAGGAGTATTGAGTCATTGACTGTCACAGGCCCTCGTGCAGAGGCAAAGTATGGCACCCATACTGGTGCCGTTGCTTGGCCTCGTTTTAGAGTCGGTGGAGCTCGGTTGAGATCCAACGAAAATGGGTAGTTAGAGGCCATTTGATTTCTCACTCGCTTTTCCTCTTTCTTTCGTTTCTCTTTTGTGTGTTTCTGAGTTTGTGTTTTTCACCATTTCTTTTTGGCTTTTTATAGACTTAGTCTGCTAAACCCTAGCCGCTGCGGTTCTAAGTTCTGTGCGGCCCTTACGGCTTATCTCTATATGTCGCCGCACCCGTTTCCCAACATCCCTTAATTCCAATTTCATCTTCCACCACCTTCACATGTAAAAGTCGTCGCGCCTTCCTACGAGGCCAATAATTCTGGCTTGGGGGATGTGACAGCTGACTCTGTGCGCCGACACGTCCCTCACCCCTTTTACCCGTAACTTCCCAGGAACCAAGGCATCAGGGACCACACTCTTTCTTTTTAGAAATCCCGCCTTCGCGCTCGCAATTCACGTTTCATTTAAAAAATAAAAATAAATATAAATAAAATTGAACATGTGGGCTTTGGACTTCATTGTGGGCTTCGGGTTTTCACCATTGTTTAGGTTTCAAAGTGGGTTAACTTTGTTTTGGGTTGGGTTTTCAATCGTTTGGGTTTGGATTTGCGTAAGACTGTCTTTTAGGAATTACTGTTTTGAGTGTTTTCAATTCTTTTTATTTGTTTGTTTGTTTTGTAATTTTTATTTTGTAATTATTTTCTTTTTGTATCTTATTACTTTTATTTGCTTTAATACTTTCATTTCTTGTTATGACATTGCTTGTTCCTAATTTTTAAACATTGAGGACAATGTTCATTTCTAGGTTTGGGGGTATTGGAGTTTAGCAAGTAAATTTGGTTTTAAAAAAAAATAAAAATTTGATTAATTAATTTCTTGCTTGTTTTTCTTTTTTCTATATTTTGAGTCTTGTTTTGTTTTGAGTCACTTTCCGAACACTTATGATGAGATTGTGATAAATGTTTTCATGACTTAAATAAAAACTAGATTTCATTTTATTATTATTTTATTTATTAAAAAAAATTCAACATTTTTATAAAATAAAATTGGCATTGTTCTAGCATGTTATGTTCGAAACTCTCTTTGCACTTGCCATTTGTTTCATAATTTTCCAATTAAAGGATTTGCATGACCCAAAGAATTGTATCAAGCATAAATTAGACTTATATAACCATATAATGTGAGCTTTTGAGCCTTGTGCTTCATTTCATGTGTGTTATACATATACTCTTATTTTCTTGTCATCAAAGTTGTTGTTTGATCTCATTATTCATTGATTTGGTTGAACACTTAAAAGTCATTCATTCTTTTGCAATTTGATTTCATGACATTTAAGAAATGATATTAAGGCAATCTTTGGATCGTTTGTGCCTTTCAAGCTAACCTTATGCATGCTTAAGCATGATTTTCCATTGTTAACCATTTTGAGCCTACATGTAAACCTTTTCTTTCACTTAACCAATTATATTTCCTCGCCTTAGCCCGAAAAACAAGAATTTACCTTTCTAAGGAACTCATGAGCTCTAATTCGGATGTGTTTTTCATGCTAAGTTTGGGAAGGGATATTACATAAAAAAAAAAAATTATAGAACTTCACACAATTGGTGAAAGAAAAGAGAAAAGTTCTGATTAAATGGTAGTTGATTGAAATTTCATTTTTGGGTTTCATTGGTGTTTGGAAAGGAGTTTAAATCATTGTAAATGAAGGTATAAGGAGTTTTGATCATGTAAAAGAAAATATCTAATCGTGATGATTCGAAGTTTTGTAAATAATTATTTTATGCTCTTACATTTTTGAGTTCCTTGGACTTTGTATTATCCATACCTTTCATTTCTTACTCACCTTACACCCTTGGCCCCATTACAACCTATGTTAAAGACCTAAATTGATCTTACATGTCATATGGTTGAATTGCATTCATTTTTCTACTTTTAAGTGTTTGACATCCTTCTTGAGATCATATTAATGCAAGTTTTTCATCTTCCTATTTTGAGTTAAGTCCCTTATGGTTTAACTCTAATCTCATGTTTATAACTGAGTGATGCATTGTAGCCCTCTTCTGAGTGATTCATTTGTGAGAGGACAACTTTGGTGAGATTTGAAGTTGCATTTGTGCTTGGTATGATTTTTGAAATTGTGTGAAAACTAAGATTGGATAATTTGTTGCATTTGGCAATCACACTACTAGACTTTGAGCATATTATGTTTTGAACTTTGCCGCATTGTAAATAATGTCTAAATTGAGTTTTTATTGTTAAAACTTTTGAGTCATGTGCATAAGTCATTTCTCTTCAGAAAATGTTCGGAAAGATTGTTTTGAGTTATATTTTTATTTTATTTTTTATTTCTTTTATTTTTATTTTTGTAATTATTTTTGTTTTTGTTTTTGTTTTATTTTGCTTAAGGACTAACAAATTAGTAAAGTTTTCTAACCACTTTGTTTTGTAGAGTTAGAAAAACGTTTGTGGGTATTCGTATCTGTTAAACCCTCAGGAGACACAACTCCTCCTCCTAGGGATGCCTAGAGGTTTAAAGGCTTGTTGCATACGCTAAATGCAATCGAGTTACCTGCGGAAGTGGTTTAGTTAACTTCTTATTTTGTTTTTAACTTTGTTTTGTGTTGTTTTGCTCGAGGACTAGCAAAATCTAGGTTTGGGGGTATTTGATCGGTTCATAATTGTATATCATTTTGTACCCTTCTAGCTTATGATTTGGTTATGTTTTTGAGTTAAACTTGTGCTTTTAATCCTTTTTGTGTGTATCTTTCAGTTAATTGAGATTTAGGTAATAATGATGGCCTTGGATAGGAAATGATGCAATCCAATCATGTGAAGGCCTGATTTGGATGAAGGGAAGAAGAGCTTAAAGACAAACTCATTTTTGCTACAGCCCCCTGCCAGTCCAGTTTCGTAGGTCATATTGCAAGCTTTGTTTCAGCAACCTACATAGCTCGAATGAGGCCACATTCTTCATGAAAGTTGTTCCAATGGGTGTGTACTATAACATATCCAAAATTCAGCCCCATTGGATAAATCTGGAGTCCGTTACCTAGCAAACACAGAACCATGCTCAGGATGGATCTTATCAGCGCGGAAAATGAGTTAGCAATTTGTTTCGGCCTTAACTTTTTCCTCCGACCTTGGATTGGCCCAAATAACATATGGCTGGAAAGAAGACATTCTGAACTTCAATTTCGAGTGCTTAAAATCCTAATTTGATTAAGAGAAGCCCAAGTTGTAAGCCTTTGAAGTTGCTAGTCATGCTGACCTCAGCATGTGCTGGTTGGATGCTTGGTCATGGTGACCTAGGCATGAGCTATTGTTTCTGGATGGAAGCTTGGTCATGCTGACATGAAGATGAGCTAGGGCTGCTGGTGGGATTTATTGGTGAAGTGCATCAACAATTTTCTAATTCAAGTGCATCAACCAATTCATATTTTCTAATTCAAGTGCATCAACCAATTCAGATTTTATAATAAAAGTGTTGTATGCATTAGCCATTTTGAATTCAGATTTTCACTTCCCTTAGGCCTATAAATAGGGAAGTTCTCTAAGCTTGTAAACACACCCCAAGGGGGGGAGCTCTCAAACACTTCTCTAGAGCTCCCTTCCCTTCTCTCCCTCAAATTCTCTTAGTTTCATTTTCTAGTTTTCAATTGTTGTAATGAAATATTTGTGCTGAAATTCTCCTTAAGTTTTTCTTTGTTCCACTTTACTTTTCATTATGTAAATTCTTTTCTTTTGTTTCTAGTTTGATTAGTTTCCAAGTTTCAATTATGGTTCATGTTCTTATTCATTATGCTTATAAGTTAATATGCTAGTTTGAATGATTGATCACCATTTAGGCTTGCATGTTAGCTATCTTGGTTTGAATTAAGAGTATACACCATGCTTTAATTCGAATTGAACTATGAATAGGAAGAGTATGTATGGACATTCGACAACATGGATTAGATACATGCTTGGTTGTTTAAATTGTTCTTCTATGCTTAATGGGTTCCTAATGCTTAGTTTTATGTTAGACAACAAATGATCAAATTAGGGAATTAGGAACACAAGGTTAGGACCAAACACCATGGCCTAATCATACATTAGCTAGAATCAATCCATTAATCTAATTGAACTTGGGAACTTATCTACTTGAGTTAGTTATTTTCTTTCTTCCTTGTTTTATTTATTTCCTTTTGTTTTCATTTATGTTTTGTGTAGGAAAACTGAGTTGGATCCTTCAATCACCAATCCCTGTGGAATCGACCTCGCACTTACATACGCTAAACTACCAACGGCTCGTGCACTTGCGAGTATCACAAGTTGAGGATGCAGTTGAATCAATTTTGGAGCAGCTGTATCTACGCAACAAGGAGACATCCAAAATAGCAAGCAAACAGAGAGAGAAGAGGAAGATCATGACTTACTTGAGGTGTGCGCTACGTGATTGTCGTTGTCGGCGGCAAGGAGCGGCGGCGTGGCTGCGTCTGAGAGAAGAAAAGCAGATAGAGAGTGAGAAGGAGAAGATGAGACTGAGGGAAAACCTAATTTGCGTAAACTAAAGTGGGCCTGTTTCTTTGTAATCAGATATGGCCAGTTCTATTCTAACAAAATAGAACTTGCCTAATAAAATAATATTTTTTATATTGTATATTATATATAATATATTTAAAAATATATATTAAATACTGGACCGGTCTGGTTCGGTCCGGCCTGGTGCCGTCTTGTGTAAAATCAAAATCAAAATCGGTTTGAACCGGTCTGGTCCAATTTTGTTGACTTTTTAGTCAACTCGGTTTTTTCCCTTTTTTTTCATCCGGTCTGGTTCGATTTTCCAATTTTTCGGTTAATATGCCCACCCCTAATATAGATTATTAGCCCATATTTTTCCTATCCATTAGAGGACTTTTACTTTAGGCAAAACTTCACATATGAGATATGGACAAGGATAATTGACTATACGAGGAGAAAAGAAAATAGGAAAAGGACTTTTTGATATGAGTCATTGCTGCTTCAAATTAAGGAGAAAAGTGTTAATTGGGTTTCAAATTAAAACGAAAAAACAATAATAATACCAAAGGCTTAACTATATAATTCAAATTTGTCATCTACTTCAATCCAACAACAACAAGGATATTTTAGTAATTAGCACCACTCTTATCTCAATTCCATATAGTTTAGTAAACAGCTTCATTAGGAATCCGGAATCTAATTCTCCTCAATCCATATGGTTTGGTAAACAACTTCATAGGAATCCGGAATTTAATTCTCCTCAATCCAATTCCTCTTGAATTCAATTCCTTGTAATCCGATTACGGATTAGTAAACATGCCATAAGTGATAAATTTTGGTAGGTTTTAAGGTGGGACCTATAAATAACAAAGACCATAATAAATCCAACCTCCCCCCCCCCCCAAGTATTTCATCAAATGCTAGTTTTTTCTCTCTACATACGCCCTAGCTTTTCCCTCTCCAACAGAAGACGAATAGCCTTCCTCCATTTGTGAATGTATGCTCGCTATTTTTTCTTTGATCAATACCTCGTTAGGTTTTCTTTTTCCATGATTTTTCTTCATCGTGTTTTTCTTGTTATTAGGGTATAGTTTGGGGTTACATGTTTTACTTGTTATTACAGTTTAGCTTGGGGTTAGGGTTTATGCTTTGTTACTAGAGTTTATGCTTGTTACAAGGGTTTATGCTTGTTTTTCTTCTGAAATATCTATATAAAACTTTATAAGAATTGTTCGTTGAATCACTAAATAGGAAATTGAAATATAGTAATTGACAATCTTTCTGTAATCGAACAAAACAATTGAGACAAACTTAGATAAACAGTAAATAAACGAAAAGCCAAAAATTAACTATAACTTTTAAATGCTATTTTGGAAGCCTAAACGAGCTCATAAGCCCAAAATCCTCAAACTCGTGGCATCGTTCCCTTTTCGAAAAGGTATCATGCGCCCATTTAGAGTTCAGAAGCCAAATTTGGAAATTCCTGTTGCGTCCTTTTTCCATTCTTTTGTCCAATTCTTTTTCAATCCATTCAGCCATTTGTTCTACATCATTCATGTGTGTATTCAACATAAGATGTGTATGTTGGGATCTATGGTTGCTCATGTACATTTTTTGGGATGTAGTGTTTTGTGGGTTATGTATATTTTTTATGCTTTATTTGTGATTGATATGATAAAATTCATAGCTGCGCCATTCAAATGGAGTCTAAAAATGCACAACAAGTAAATGGAAAGGGGAAGAGCAAACAAGATTATAACACTTGGAGTGTGGAAGAGAGTAGAATATTGTTACAACTCATGGTTGATGTTGCATCCCGTGGATGGCGTGATGCTAATGGAATGCTAAGCAAGGCAACTATAGAAACCAAAATACTCCCTAAAATTAATTAAAAAAAACTTTAAGTGTCACAAAATCTATTCTCAATACCAGAGTCGGTTGAAATACTTTAAAAGAGAATACCAAAAATATTCACAACTTCTCAATCACAGCTCTGGGTTTGGGTGGGATCCAACCACAAAGAAATTCACTGCTCCTGAAGAAGTTTAGAAAGACTACTTTAAGGTTAGGTTATTAAATTTTCTTTAAATAATTTTGTTTGGTAACTTGAATACATAATTATGTTAAATTATTATTATTTTATTGTTTTTGTTATAGTCTCACCCAAAAGACACAAGTATTCAAACAAAAACTTGTGAGGACTATGAGAATCTGCAAATTGTAATTGGGAATGCAACTGCTATTAGAAGAAACTCATTAGGATTGGGTGATGATACTGATGCAAGAACTTTTAGGGCGGAAGATAGACATGTTGGAATAGAAGACTTTGTTTTTTATGATGAAAGTCAGGCTTTTATGCCAAATCATAATGAACCACCACGCCAAGATCCACCACTCAGACATTCTTCTTCATCCTTACCCTTTCAGGCCACTAATTGTGAAGGTCCCTCAGAAAGCTCAAGCCAGAGGAAACGAATTAGAATAGATTTTGAAGGGAATGCTATCTCAAATGAGACCACCCAACAAGCTATGGGAAGAATTAGCCTTAGCATTGACTCAATTGCCACCGACTTTCGAGAAGTCCATAACCCATTGGCAAAAAGAGAAAAAGAGAGAGAGCATCAGAGTTATATTTGGGATGCCATTAAGGAGACCCCAAATTTGGATGAATGTGCTCATTATAAAGCGCTTTCTTTGTTGAATATAACACAAAAAAGGATGCATTTTTGAAAATGTCCCTAGGAGCGCTCAAATTGGATATCCTACAATTTGGAATGAGTGGTTTTTTTGAGAGTTTTTGGGAATGACTGGTTTGTTTGGAATGATTGGTTTTTAGGATTGTTTTTTGGTTGATAATGCATCAAGATATTTGGACTATTTGTTTTGTTTATCAAACATTGTTGTTTATGTTTAAATACTCTATTGGCTATTAAATAGTTGATGATGAATTCATCAACTTGTTTTGCTTTTTTGAATCCTTTATTTCTTTTGGAAATCTGGAATTTATTATTGATTGCAATTTGTTATTAGCTCCAGTGCAATTTATTATTATTTCCAATTTGTTAATAGCTCTGGTGCATATGTGTGACTTGCAATTTGTATGTTGTAGGTCCAGTGCATATGTGACTTTATTATTAATTGTGTTTGTAATTTGTTTATCATTTTATTAAGGTGGTATCAATATATAAAATGGAGGTATAAGTAATTAGGCTTGTGCGGTTCTACCAAAAAAATCGATAACCAGCAATTCCTGACCGATTTTTTCTGGCAGTAAACCGCATTCACCAAAAAGTCAACGGCGGTTCGGTATTCATAACCGAGCCAAAGAGTCTCAGATACGGAAGCGGTATTCAATTTTCCTAAACTGTCGGTTACCGACCAAACCAATATATATTATTTATTATTTTAATTATACGTATCAGCATTTTATTGGGTGTGATGGCGAGTTCTGTGGGTTTACAATAGAGCCAGCTACATTGAATCACCCGAAAATTTAAGAGATTCCTTCGAAATCATCGATCTCATCTCATTTTCGTTGAACCCATCGAACTCTCTCTCCTCCTCTCATTCTCTTCTCTGCTCTCCTCCGATCCGGCGACATCCTCGCCTCTATGTCGACGAGTTCTTCACCTCCTCTTGTTCTCTTCTCTCCTCTCCTCTCCTCCAATATGGTAAGAATAAAGAATAGCCTCTCTCTCTCTGTCTCTTTGTCTCTCTTTTTCTCTTCTCTTTTCTCTCTTCTTTCTTCTTTCTTCTTTCCTCTCTCATCCTCCCTTATCTCTTCTCTCTTTAGTGTTCAATAGGATGGCGGCGGAAAACGTAGCTTTTCAAGCTTACTTTGAGGAGATAGAGAAGGATGGGATGAAGAGAGTGGGTCCTCTAAGTAATGAAGATTGGGAGAAGTCAATCTCATTTGTTCACTTTCTTAAGAAATTCTATGACACAACCTTGAAATTAAGTGCAACCAAAATAGTACATCCAATATAATTTTTCTTGAATTGGTTAGTTTACAAGTTGAGATTGAACTCAAAATGAATGATCCTAGAGATTCGGTCTTGCAAAGGGTGGCTTCATCAATGAAGAAGAAGTTTGACAAGTATTGGGGGAGTTTTGAAAGTGTGAACAAGATTATTTTTGTAGCATTAGTGCTAGACCAAATATTTCAACTTCAAATGCTTAAGATAATCTCAAGGCCGAAGAAAATAAGATAGATGAGGTTGTGCGTGAAGTGAGAACATGCTTATTCACTTTGTATGATGAGTATAGAGGGGTGGATGGCTTAGTGAGACAACCAATGAATGAAGGCGAAGATGAGAATGTTGGAAATGATCTTGAAGGCTATAATGATGTTCAAACCAAAATGTTTCATCAACTTGTGCAACGAAGGAAGGAGGAACAATTTGTGGAAATATCCATTAGTGTGTACTAGTGATTGGCTTAGGGTGGATAAATTTTGATTCTACAAGGAACCAATGGATGAAGAGCTTGCATTCTATAAAGAACTTGAAGCACTTGAAGCAAGTAAGACATAATCTACTATTTTGTTTTAAATAAATTATGTTTCTATTTTCTTTTTTTAACATTCATGTTTGTTTTTTAACATAATTTACTATTTTGTTTTACTTGTTTTTTTAACTAAATGTGGCAGGTACTCAAACTTCTACAACAACACTACCTCCTCGATTTGTTTCCACATCATCATTACCTACTCTTTGAGTTGTGAGAGACACCATGATTTGTTCAACAAACTTTGTTGTGACAATTTAAGTTTTCATTGCAATTTTCATATCGGGTTGTAATTTTAAATATTCTCATTGCACTTCATTTCATATTTGGGTTGTAATTTAATTTTAAATAAGTTTTCATTGCACTTTATTTTGTATTTGGGTTGTAACTTTTTATTAAGTTTTACTTGTTATGTATCATAATTTGATGATATGATGATGCATGATAATCAAAAGTTTTGAATGACAAAAGTTAGGTGGCCTAAAACTTATATAAACAAAGGCTTGGAACAAATGGCCTCAAAAGGTTTCTGAAAATTGGGCAAAATCTTCAAAATAGGGCTTGAAACTCAAAAAAAATATATAATAATAATAATAAAGGGCTTCACAGTAAGCCCACAACCGAACCGTAACGGCCGACGATGCAGTTCAACTGCAGTGTGGTAAACCACATTCTGATGGGTGTCGAATCGGTAGTCGGTTGCCATAGATCGGTGCAGTAACCGAACCAAAAATAGCACTAGAAGAAATTGAGGAGGACGAAGAAATTTATGAAACAATTTGGAATTTATTAATGGCGATTCAAGCAGTAGCTCATGCATTGAATGAGATTATCATGCATAGTGAAAATATTGAACGTCCATTAACCCAGTGACCAATTACTATGAAAGGATCTAATTATATACATCATGTATTGAATGATGATTTAGAGCATTTCTGAGAAAGGTATAGAATGTATCTTGATGTGTTTCGAAAGTTATGCAGTATTATTAGAGAAAATACACTCTTACAAGATACAAGATTCATTTGTGTAAAAGAAATGGTTGTGACCTTTTTGCTTATTGTGGGTCAAAATAATAGATATTGTCTAGTACGTGATACATTTGGGCGATCCCACTTCACTGCTAGTAATTTTTAACAAAGTTTTAAAGGCCTTGAACACAATAGCACCGAAGATGCTAGACAAACCTGGATCCGCAGGTACCAGCTAAAATAAGGGAAAGTTCAAGGTTTTACCCATACTTTAAGGTAAATGTGTTTTCTGGTGCAACTTGTTTTATTATACTTTTATGTTTAATAATATCTTTTAAACTTTTGTGCTTATTTTAGGATTGTATTGGAGCTATAGATGGCACACATATTCCAACAATGGTAACAGGATCGAGACGTAAGTAGCTATTGTAATTGTCACAATACGATATCACAAAATGTATTAGCAACTTGTAACTTTGATTTGGAATTCATATATGTCCTTAGTGGGTGGGAGGGCTCAGCTCATGATTCAAGAGTACTACATGATGCTTTAATAAGGAGGAATGGAATTAAAGTGCCACAAGGTATTTTTAATTTTTTAATTTTTTCATTTATAGTTTACATTAGGTCATACATTGGATACTAACATATGTGTAATCTATTATCAAGTAAATTTTTCTTAGTAGATTGTGGATTTCCAAATCGACACCAATTTTTGGCTCCATTTCGAGGTGTTTGATATCATCTCCAAGAGTTTGGTGGTCAAGGTCGTGCACCTACAAATGAAGTTGAGTTGTTCAATCTTCGTCATTCGTCCTTGAGGAATGTCATTGAGAGGATATTTGGTATATTTAAGTCATGATTTACACAAATGAAGGTTGGTCAGAGTGGAAGGGGCTCTGGTCGCTTAAGCAAGTGGTCTCTGGTTCGAGCCCTTGTGGATACAGAAAACTTTCTTGGGAGAGATCCCCGCATATGCGCTCGACAATACCTCGAAGGATTAGGCCTGAGCTATGCATGGGGATACCTTGGGAAACCAAAAAAAAATCATGATTTACAATTTTTCAAGTCCGCACCTCCATTCCCATGTACGACACAAACGGAGATAGTGTTAGCTTGTGTAGGACTACACAACTTTCTTCAAAAAGAGTGTAGACCTGACGAATTTCCTGTTGAATTGGAGAACGAATTTTTTCATCTTCATCGTTACCGGTTAATGAAGGGAATCCTGAACTAGTTTTCCAAACACAAGAACAACAACATAATGCTAATGAATGGAGAGTTGGTATAGCTTTGGATATGTGGAGAGATGTTGGGCACAATACAACAATGAGAATCAAGGATAATGAATGAAAGTTAAATATTTTCCTTAAACTTTTCTTTCAAATTTGTAATAAATTTGTCACTATATTTTTTGTGAATTTCTTATGAATTTTGCCTTTCGTTAACCATAATTTTTTTTTAAAAAAAATTATTTCATGTTGTTCAGGGAAAAGATGTTATGAATTTGACTTTTTATTTCATGTTGTTTAAAATTTTATTTCATATTGTTCAACTAACATCAGTGCAATCTTGGTACAAATCATGTAGTTCCATCTCCTTAGAGTTGTAATATTGGTACAAATCAAGTATCAAAACATCTCAACATCAGTGCAGAAATTTTCTCATCCCTCAATGCATAAATTTTCTCATCTCAACACATATGCTATGAACCAGCCCGCTACATGATGTAGTGCTTCATCTAGGCAAGGATGCCGAAGTTAGTATTCATTTTTAAAAAAATATGTTAAAGAAATTATAAAAATCGGGAATAAAAGCCATATAAATCTTAAGAAAGTTTATAAAAAAAATTATATATAAGGCTTCTGAAAGTCTATACGAAATCTAAAGTTCCATAAAATTCTATGAAATCTAGCACTTAAACAAAAATCTTTTAAAATGCTCTAGAATTCTAATTAAAATAATAATAATAAAAATTGCCCTGCCTCTCCTCTAACCTCCTAACTAGGAGTGGGCACGGTCCGATTCGGCCCGATTCTCCCTTAAACTCGAAATCGGAACCAGATACTGTTTATCCAGTCCCGTTCGATACCGATTTTTCAATTAAACACCTAAGAGAACCGCACCAACCCGAACCAGTTTATATCCAATTCGGTTTCCGGTTTTTCAATTTGGACCGGCCCTTGGGCCCAATTGATTTTTTTATTATAAATTTTTAGAGATTTAGGGCCAACTGAAGTTTTTAAAACAAATTTGGGCCTACAAATTCACAATTAGCCCAATTCCCACCCAATCATCCCAAACATTAAATTTAAAATTACAAGTCAATAACAAAACAAATACACATAATTGCAAACAAAATTACTAAAACAATTATAGAAATAACATTTAAACTACTCCATTTTCCACTAAAAAAAAAAAAAAAAAAAGCTCCATCTTCCCCTTGTTCTTTCTCGGAGGCAAGGGCAACACAAAGAGGCATCTTCTTCAAACCTTCTCTATTAAGCTCTCCCAGCCCCTGGATTTCCTGTGCAAAGATATACTGCTTCTTCTGTTATCCGCCGTTGTGAAGCCATATGAGTTGACTGAGGTGAGAAAGTATGTCCTCCATGATATGATTGCACAAAAGTCTTGTCCAATGAATTAATAAACTTTGAAGAATCGGAAACTACATACATGTCATTGTTATGTGTTCTCAACTTATCTACCCTGTAGGCTTTTGTCAATGCATTGTTGGGTGCCAAAATGGTAATATAACTTCCTGCTACTCTTGATTGATTGATCGGTGCATATTTACATATCATTTTGTACCCTTCTAATTTATGATTTGGTTATGTTTTTGAGTTAAACTTGTGCTTTTAATAAGTTTTGTGTTTGTTTCAGTGTAATAAGCTTAAGGACTCACTAATTGCATTTTGGAGACAAGTTAGCTCAAAATGGTGTCTGCAGATCAACCAACTTCACGGATTGGACTGTACTTGCTCAAGAAGAACCAGATAATGAGCCATACATAATTGGAAAGATACAGAAGTCTATTTTCTATAGAATTTTACGGTTCATGATTCCGAGTCTTCTAGAGAAAGTTATACATGTTTTGGCAACTTAAGGTCAAATTCGGCAGCATCTGCGTTACTGGGCCAAAAAATCACATTTGAAGGTCTTCCGGATTTTTCCTTGAGTTGGGCTGCATATGCTTGGAAAGATAAGACAAAGAGCTTCAAGATCCATATTTTTCCAGAATTTTATGGATGGAGAAACAAGCCCAAAACGAGCCCAAAAAAAAGACTGCAATGCATTGTCATGCATGACATATGCATGATGAAGTGTTGTTGATTGTGGGAAAGTTTGGTGAAGCATTTTCAATACCTATATTTGAATGGAATTTTACAGCAGCCAAATGAGCCAAAAGATGATGAAGTGGGAGTTGCAACACTAAGCCTAAAGACAAGAGGAATTGTTTTCAAATGCAATAGTGTGTTAGGTGAATTAAGTGTTGTAAGTTGGTGAAGTGAGTGTGGTAGGTAAACCTATTGTATAATTCAGATTTTCACTTCCCCTAGGCCTATAAATAGGGAAGTTCTCTAAGCTTGTAATCACACCCCAAGGGGGGGAGCTCTCAAGCACCTCTCTAGAGCTCCTTTCCCTTCTCTCCCTCAAATTCTCTTAGTTTCCCTTTGTAGTTCTCAATTGTTGTAATAAGATCATTCTAGTAAATTTTCTTTGTACTAAATCTCAAACACTTTTCCTTTCTCTTCTTCTAAATTCTTCAAACATTCTCTTCTCCAAACACTTCCCAAACACTTCTCCCATTCCTTCATCAAATTCTCCAAATTTCCCAAACACATTTCCCTTCTCTTCCAAAAGTCTCCATGTCTCAAACACTTCACAGACACCTTTCTCTCCACTCCCTAAGTTCTCAAACATTCTCCATGTTCACAAACATTCTCCATGTTCTCCAAACACTTTCTCAAACAAATCTCTCTTCCCTTCCAAATCATCAAAGCTCTCAAACACAATTCCCTTTTCTTCCAAAATCCTCAAGTTTCCCAAACACCTTTCTCTTCTCCAAGTTCTCAAATACTTTCTTCTCCCTTCTCAAATTCTCCAAACACTTTTCCCAAACACCTCTCATTTCTTCCTCAAAGTTCTCTTAGTTTCCTTAAATGTTTTCTTAGTTGTAATTTATTTTTCTTGTAATGTACATTCTTTCTTCTTGTTTTGTTCTTTTGTTTTTATTTCTGTTTTGTGTAGGAAACTAAATTGGATCATTCAATCACCAATCCCTGTGGAATCGACCTCGCACTTACACATGCTATACTACCCAACGGTTCGTGCACTTGCGAGTATCACAAGTTGAGGATGCAGCTGAATCCATTTTGGTGCAGCTGAATCTACGCAACAAGTTTTTGGCGCCGTTGCCGGGATCGGTAACATTGTTTGATTCTATTTGGTTTTCCTACTTTTTATTTATTTTTATCTTTTTCATAACTGCACAGTTTCATGTTTTAAAGTTAATGAGGTTAATTGATAAGTTGTGTTTGTAGTCCAACGGACAAGGACAATTGCCTGACAAGCAAGAGAACTGGGTTTGAGTCCCAGCTTACACAACACCCAAAAACAAAAAGGTTCAAGTAGCATGTTGATTATTTCTAGTTTATGGTTTCATTCACTTGCTCTTAATTAAATATCTTGTTCAAGTTTACATAAACACCATATGACTCTTGGACTGATTAGTGAATGAATGGGTAGATATTGAAGACAAACACCATGTTTAAATTCTACTTGGTTCTTTATTGTTCTTCTTGTTCTTAATGGGTTCGGAATTTGTGTTTAGACTAAACACCCTAGCTAAATATTTTTTCTGAATACTTGATTAAAACCACACACCATATGGATAATCATATTTGAGAAAGAACGAACTCCATAAGCTAGTTTGATTTACTTTGTTGCTTGTTACTTTGAAGCATGAAATTGGATGTGTGTTGATTTTCCTTTCCATTTTAGTTTTAATTTCCTAATCCTTTAATTCTGTTCCATTTTAGCAATTTATGACAGCTTAATAAAAATAGAGAGAGATGGTAACCTCAATCATAAGAATGGGAAGTGTGGAGTAGTGGGAGAAGTCGCGACCTCCAAATGCATCACGCTCAACCTAATCGCTTCAAGGGGGAGTATTCCAATCCTTTCTCTATAGTTGTTTTGTTATTATTTCAGTAATTTTAATTTTCTATTTCTTTTATTTAAAAAAAAATTTAAAAAGATTTTTTATATGAGCTGACTCGTGGTAACTCCAGTGAGCGTCTCCGTCAAATACAGTGTCTAGGAGATCTTTAGGCGACACCTTCGGTGTCTAAGAAGTTTGGGTTTTAAGTGGGACCTTTGTGACCCCTCCAACCTTCCCGGATCCCCTGGCTGTGTTTTCTGAGGCCCTTAACTGGTCATCCATGAGTTGCTTGTATATTTGTGTGTTTTAAAAAAAACAAACAAACAAAACAAAAAAAATTTAAAAATTGAAATTTGAGTTTTTATTTATTTTCCTTGTAAATTGCAATTTGGAACTTCTTTGTTTTTTTTCTTTGTGTGGTCAGTTAGTTGTAAATAATAATAATTTTTAAAAAAATTAAAAAAATTCAATTTGGAACTTCTTTGTTTTCTTTTATCTTTTTTATTGTTAAGTTAATTTATGTATTTATTTACCTGGTGTGGTTAGTTAATTTATTTCTGAGTGTTAAAAACGCATTTTTATTTCACTCAAACATTACAAACAAAGTTTTTTAAAAAAAAGTTAAAAAAACAAAAAAAAGCAAAAACAACAAAACATTCAAGTAAATTAAAAATAAAAACAACATCTTCATCATCTTCATCTTCATCTTCATGGCATGCCTCTGTTATCTCTTACTTGCAGAATCTCCAGCAGCTCCACATGGTCCTCATTTTTTCTCAGTGCTTCCACGTCCTAATTGGCACAATAGAGCCGCTTCTGCAAGTCCGCCACCATAGCTTTCAAGGAAGCGATTTCCTCGCTCATCGCGGCACACTCCCGTGTTCTCGCCACTAATCGCATGCCCAAGTTGGTAGCCGAGATCGCGTGGAGCACCGTTAAATTGTGGGACTCCTCCACTGCTGCCTTGTCAGACCTCTTTGCCACATGCAGATGATCTGTCGATGTGAGCTTGCTGTCAATCATGCCTTCTAGCAGCACTGCTCCGTTCGGCACTGCCTCAGAAAAGTTCGGTATTACCTCAGCAAAGTTTGAGGCCGTACCGTGATGATATGTGGAGTTTGGGAAGACATGGTTTGGACGAGCCCTTATCCTGCGCATTCGGTGGCGCAAGGGACAACTCAAGGTTAAGATCATCAAGGTGAGTGTATGAAGATGCCATTGTTTTGTTTTTGGATTTTTTGATGTTTTCTCTGAATTTGCAGGAAGAAATGCGAGGTGCTCTTCTACTTCACCAAAACGAGTTTAAATAGACTTATACAGACGAGGGAGCCGAAAGCACTTCGGATCTCGAGGGTGCTATCCTGTGCTCCTTTCTCTCGGATCCCTTCATTTCTGGCGCAAATTGCGAGCACGTTTTTTAAAAGGGAGCATGTCTAGACTTTCACTTACTTTTGCCTCCCCTGTTTTCTGATGTTTGTGTTTTTGCTTTTTCAGTTGTTATTTTATTTTTTTATTTTTTTATTTTTTTCAATTCTTTTCTTCTTGTTTGACAGGTGTCTAAATGATTTAGTTGGAAGAAGAGACAAAAATTAAAGATGCGTCTTGGACACCTGGTGCAAGAATCTCATCTCTTCTTTTAAATTCTTGTTTGAATTGTGTATTTATTTCAGTTTTATTTTTATTTTGTTTTTATTTAATTAGTTTGTATAATTTAAAACTCATAGGATATTCTTTGAAGGAGCTAAACTTTTGGTAACTCCAGTGAGCAACCGCAGTCTATCCAGTGTCTAGGAGTTCTTTAGGCGGCACATTCGGTGTCTAAGAAGTTTGGGTTTTAAGAGGGACCATTG
Organism: Prunus fruticosa; assembly: GCA_018703695.1. Taxonomy (NCBI): domain Eukaryota; kingdom Viridiplantae; phylum Streptophyta; class Magnoliopsida; order Rosales; family Rosaceae; genus Prunus; species Prunus fruticosa. The sequence goes on from CM031923.1 coordinate 11,063,861, forward strand.
TGACCCCTCCAACCTTCCCGGATCCCCTGGCTGTGTTTTCTGAGGCCCTTAACTGATCATCCTTAAGTTTTTCTCTTAACAGAAAAAGCAGTTACTTGTGTGTTTACTTAACTAAACATAAAAATGCATGTTTGGGTTTTCATGTTTTTGTTTGATCGTCGTTCTTTAAATTTAGGGTTATTCGTGTCTTTGAGATAACATAACGTTTTTATTTCCCAATTTAAAAAAAACGCACATACATTTTTAAAATTAAAAAAATAAATAAAAGCTGAAATCATTTCTTCTTGGCACTCGGTGTCTCGACCATAGGAGCTTTTAGTTTGGCCCTCTGGCTGTCCTCTTCGGGGCTCATCACTTGAGCTCCCAAAGATCGCAATCTTAGCTTCAGGTATAACTTTTCTCGCGATCTGGTTTCTTGCGTTTACCCGGTCGGTCTAGGTCCTCCAGCTGCTTTCTCATGTCACGAGAGTACAACTCTACCATCTTTGATAGGTTTTTATTCTCGTCCCGCAATACTTCTAGCTGGTGTCGATTCACCTCCACTATCCTTGACCGCTCCCTTTTCAAGCTTTTTATAGCACTTTGACACTCTTCAACCATACTGTGCTCTGCCGCTAACTGACCTTTCAGCACCTCTACCTCATGGGACTTCGCAAGTAGGCGATGAACCAAACTTGCGACACATGCTGTACTCTGCATGCTCAGTGCCAGGGCATCACTCATGACCCGATTGTCATCCCTTGTCCCAAACACACGTATATCTTTAGGAGTCACCAAATTTCTGCCAACTCCAATGGCAACATCGTTGTCCAGGAGTATTGAGTCATTGACAGTCACAGGGCCCCCGTGCGGAGGCAAAGTAGGGCATCCATACTGGTGCTCCTGCTTGGCCTCGTGTTTGAGTCGGTGGAGCTAGGTTGAGATCCAACAAAAAGGGGTAGGAAGAAGCCATTTGATTTCTCACTTTATTTTTTCTCTCTTTTTCTTGCTTGTTTTCTCTTTTGTGTGTTTTTGCGTTTGTGTTTTTCCCATTCTTTTTTCTTTCTTATAGATGTAGTCTTTGGCAAACCCTAGCCATCGCAGCATTTCCTGAATCTCCAGCATTCCTCGAGTCCCACAACCTTCTCGCTTTCCAACCATACCCAACTCACTTATCACGATGTGACCTCTCTGAACGGACGCGTTCGAGTAAAGTCGTCACGACTTTGTATGGCCCCGTAATTTTCGCTTGTGGATCTGCGGCGCCTCTATGCGTCGACACGTGGCTCCTGCTTCTGCCCGTGACTATCCATGAGACGACATCAGGGACCACATTCCCTCTTTTTAGAAATCCCTCTTTGCGCTCATAATTCACCTTTATCTTTTTAAGAAAAAAAAATTAAATTAAAACATGTGGGCTTCAGATTTCAGGTTGGGTCGGGTTTTACCGTTGTTGGGTTAATTTCATTGTGGGCTTTGGGCTTTCAATTGTTTGGGTTTCAGTTTGTGTAAGACTATCTGTTAGGGCTTACTGTTTTGAGTGTTTTACTGTTTTGTTTTTTATTTATTTTATATTTTATATTTTATATTTGTTTGATTGTTTTGTAATTTTTATTTTTGTAATTATTTTATTTTATTTTATTTTTGTGTGTTTTGTAATTTCTATTTGCTTTAATACCTTTCATTTGTTGTTATGACATTGTTTGTGGCTAATTTTTAAACATTGAGGACAATGTTCATTTCTATGTTTGGGGGTATTGGAGTTTAGCATGTATTATTTTTTTTTTTCTTAAAAAAAATAATTGCTTGTTTTTCTTCTCTTTGAGTTTTGTTTTTGTTTTTAAGTCACTTTCCGAACACATTTGATGAGATTGTGATAAATGTTTGCATGACTTAAATGAAAATTGGATTTCATTTTATTTTAGTGTTTTTTTTTCTTTATTAATTTTTTTGGCATTGTTCTAGCATGATATGTTTGAAACATTCTTTGCACTTGCCATTTGTTTCATAATTTTCCAATTAAAGGATTTGCATGATCTAAAGAATTATATCAAGCATAAATTAGACTTATATAACCATATAAAGTGAGCTTTTGAGCCTTGTACTTCATTTCATGAGTGTTATACACCTACTCTTAATTTCTTGTCATCTAAGTTGTTGTTTGATCTCATTATTCATTGATTTGGTTGAACACTTAAAAGTCATTCATTCTTGTGCAATTTGATTTCATGACATTTAAAGAAATGATATTAAGGCATTCTTTGGATCGTTTGTGCCTTTCAAGCTAACCTTATGCATGCTTAAGCATGATTTTCCATTGTTAACCACTTTGAGCCTACATGTAAACCTTTTCTTTCATTTACCAATTTTATGTCCTCGCCTTAGCCTGAAAAACAAATATTTACCTTTCTAAGGAACTCATGAGCTTAAATTGGGATGTGTTTTTCATACTAAGTTTGGGAATGGGTGTTACATTTCGAAGGAAAAAAAAATTCACACAATTGGTGAAAGAAAAGAGAAACTTTAAGTGGTGGTTGAATGAAATTTCATTTTTGGGCCTTCAAAATAAATTGGTGTTTGTTCAATTAAAGGAAAGGAGTATGAATAAATGTAAATGAAGGTATAAGGAGTTTTGATCATGTAAAAGAAAAAATCTAATCGTGATGATTCGAAGTCTTGTAAACAATTATTTTATGCTCTTACATTGCGAGTTCCTTGGACTTTGTATTATCCATACCTTTCATTTCTTACTCACCTTACACCCTTGGCCCAATTACAACCTTTACTAAAGACCTAAATTGATCTTAAATGTCATGTGGTTGAATTGCATCCATTTTCTTACTTTTAAGTGTTTGACATCCTTCTTGAGATCATATTAATGCAAGTTTTTCATCTTTCTATTGCGAGTTAAATCTTTATGGTTTAACTCTAATCTCATGTTTATAACTGAGTGTTGCATTATAGCCCTCTTCCGAGTGATTCATTTGTGAGAGGACAACTTTGGTGAGATTTGAAGTTGAATTTGTGCTTTGTATGATTTTTGAAATTGTGTAAAAACTAAGATTGGGAAATTGGTTGCATTTTGTTATCACACTACTACACTTTGAGCATATTATGTTTTGAACTTTGCCACTTTGTAAATAATGTCCAAAATTGAGCTTTTATTGTTAAAACGTTTAAGTCATGTGCATGAGTCATTTCTCTTCAGAAAATGTTCGGAAAGATTGTTTTGAGTTCTTTTTATTTTTGTAATTGTTTTTCGTTTTTGTTTTGTTTTTGTTAATGTATTTATGTTTGTTTTTTTTTTTGGTTTTGCTTAAGGACTAACAATCTTTTAAGTTTTCTAACCATTTTGTTTTGTAGAGTTAGAAAAACGTTTGTGGGTATTGATAATTGTTAAACCCTCAGGAGACACAACTCCTCCTACTAGGGATGCCTAGAGGTTTAAAGGTTTGTTGCATACGCTAAATGCAATCGAGTTACCTACGAAAGTGGTCTAGTTAACTTCTTGTTTTGTTTTTCTCTTTGTTTTCTTTTTGTTTTGCTCGAGGACTAGCAAAATCTATGTTTGGGGGTATTTGATCGGTGCATATTTACATATCATTTTGTACCCTTCTAATTTATGATTTGGTTATGTTTTTGAGTTAAACTTGTGCTTTTAATAAGTTTTGTGTTTGTTTCAGTGTAATAAGCTTAAGGACTCACTAATTGCATTTTGGAGACAAGTTAGCTCAAAATGGTGTCTGCAGATCAACCAACTTCACGGATTGGACTGTACTTGCTCAAGAAGAACCAGATAATGAGCCATACATCATTGGAAAGATACAGAAGTCTATTTTCTATAAAATGTTACGGTTCATGATTCCGAGTCTTCTAGAGAAAGTTATACATGTTTTGGCAACTTAAGGTCAAATTCGGCAGCATCTGCGTTACTGGGCCAAAAAATCACATTTGAAGGTCTTCCGGATTTTTCCTTGAGTTGGGCTACATATGCTTGGAAAGATAAGACAAAGAGCTTCAAGATCCATATTTTTCCAGAATTTTATGGATGGAGAAACAAGCCCAAAACGAGCCCAAAAAAAGACTGCAATGCATTGTCATGCATGACATATGCATGATGAAGTGTTGTTGATTGTGGGAAAGTTTGGTGAAGCATTTTCAATACCTATATTTGAATGGAATTTTACAGCAGCCAAATGAGCCAAAAGATGATGAAGTGGGAGTTGCAACACTAAGCCTAAAGACAAGAGGAATTGTTTTCAAATGCAATAGTGTGTTAGGTGAATTAAGTGTTGTAAGTTGGTGAAGTGAGTGTGGTAGGTAAACCTATTGTATAATTCAGATTTTCACTTCCCCTAGGCCTATAAATAGGAAGTTCTCTAAGCTTGTAATCACACCCCAAGGGGGGGAGCTCTCAAGCACCTCTCTAGAGCTCCTTTCCCTTCTCTCCCTCAAATTCTCTTAGTTTCCCTTTGTAGTTCTCAATTGTTGTAATAAGATCATTCTAGTAAATTTTCTTTGTACTAAATCTCAAACACTTTTCCTTTCTCTTCTTCTAAATTCTTCAAACATTCTCTTCTCCAAACACTTCCCAAACACTACTCCCATTCCTTCATCAAATTCTCCAAATTTCCCAAACACATTTCCCTTCTCTTCCAAAAGTCTCCATGTCTCAAACACTTCACAGACACCTTTCTCTCCACTCCCTAAGTTCTCAAACATTCTCCATGTTCACAAACATTCTCCATGTTCTCCAAACATTTTCTCAAACAAATCTCTCTTCCCTTCCAAATCATCAAAGCTCTCAAACACAATTCCCTTTTCTTCCAAAATCCTCAAGTTTCCCAAACACCTTTCTCTTCTCCAAGTTCTCAAATACTTTCTTCTCCCTTCTCAAATTCTCCAAACACTTTTCCCAAACACCTCTCATTTCTTCCTCAAAGTTCTCTTAGTTTCCTTAAATGTTTTCTTAGTTGTAATTTATTTTTCTTGTAATGTACATTCTTTCTTCTTGTTTTGTTCTTTTGTTTTTATTTCTGTTTTGTGTAGGAAACTAAATTGGATCATTCAATCACCAATCCCTGTGGAATCGACCTCGCACTTACACATGCTATACTACTCAACGGTTCGTGCACTTGCGAGTATCACAAGTTGAGGATGCAGCTGAATCCATTTTGGTGCAGCTAAATCTACACAACATTGATTCACCATCACTAAAAGTTATATTTCTTCTAATGCAGGATGGTTCATGGATGGTAAATATATATTATATATATGCATTAATTCTCTTTTATATATCTATATGATTCAATTAATCCAAGTACTTTTATTTCATAAAATAATCAATATTTTATGACCAATAATAATTTGTGCCCGTGCTTTGAATTTGCAGTGTTCCATGTGAAAGATGAACACGGCAACAAACTTACAGACCAGAATGTCATCAACTATATCCAGAAGATGATTATATTATTTGGTTTCTTCATGATCAACGAGTTTAGTTAATCAATATTATTGACTTCGGTAGAGAGGCCTTGATAAATGATTTTGCATATATATCATAAAAAGAGAAAGAGGAGTAGACAAATCCACAGAAAAGAAACATCGGAGTAGAGATCTTATAACCTGCAAAATGTTCAGAGCCTTCAGAGCCTTTCTCATGTCACCATTGCTAAGCCGCACAACTGCCGCCAAGCCACTCTCAGACACATCAAGCCTAGTCCAAAAAAAAAAATAGAGAGAGAGAGAAAATTGGGGTTTTACTTCAGCTTGAAATTTTCATTTTCATTATCTCCAAACAGCAATTAGGGTTTTACTTCGAGCTTGAGATTTTTACAGGAGAAAAAACAACGAGAATGAAACGAAGGAATACTGAACGTTTGCGTTTGATAGAACCCTAAATCAATCATACCCACATCTTCGATCGTGAATCAAATAAAACAAAAAATGAGAGAACAAGGCAACACAATAAGCAATGAAGAATTAGAAAGAGAGTAACTAGCTCACCTGGTTTCGTGACGCCACCGAGTCAGAGAGAGAATGAGAGAGAGAGAGAGAGAGAGAGACAACGCGGCGGATTGAAAAGATAAGGGAGAGAGGAAGGAAAGAAAAGGTGGTTTTAGGGTTAGGTGTTGGTTGATGGGCTTTTGTTGTTGGGCTTGGCTAAGGTTAGATGTTAGTAGTTGGGTTTGGGAAGTGAGAAAAATTCTGGGCTTAGTGGTTGGGCCACCAAAAAATATATATTAAAAACTGGACCGGTTTGGTCGGTCTTGGTCCGGTGTTATTTTATGTAAAATTGAAATTGAAACCGGTTTGATCGAATCAAATCCAATTCGGTCCAATTTTGTTGACTTTTTAGTCAACTCGGTTTTTCCGGTTTTTTTCATCCAGTTTGGTTCGATTTTCCGGTTTTTTGGTTTATATGCCCACCCCTACTCCTAACCACGTGGAGTCTGTCATATGCATGTGCCACAGCCGGAGAGCTGACACGCCAGTAGACTACTACTCCATCCCTTCTTCTTTGATTAAACCAAAAATAAAAGTTATTTCTTGGTTACAAGGAAGACAATAGTACAAGAAAGTAGTCTCACTAAGAGAAATGGCTCTGGGTGGTGATGGTGGTAGAAGGAATACAACAGCATTGATCGTCCGTGTCATTCTGGGTTTGTCTGCAAGCTTTCTCTTCTGTTTCTCAGCAGCCAATCAGCCCTGCACCAATCGAAAGTCATCGTCCCCATTGGTTCACTTGGCTTCTTCGGCTGTTTTTCCCCTTCAAGGCAATGTTTATCCTCTTGGGTATGTTTTTCTTTTGTTACTTTAACTGGATTGTTGCTGTTTGGCTTTGAAACTCTCCTTTTATTGATGCCATTATCAATTCTTTTTTGGTGTTTTTTCTTTTTCTTTCTTTGTTGCATTTCTATGTGCTGTTCATGGGTCAACAGATTATGGACCCACGATTTCATGTCTAACTGCTCTGCTTTCCTCTTTCCTTTGATGCAAGGCTTTCCAATTCTCTCTGTGTTCTTGGGTTTGTTTCTTTAATTTCATTCAGATTTTTGGTAGTTTGGGTGCTCTTGGTTTGTTGAGCACTTTGATATTTCTTTTTTATCTGGCATTAATTCGTTTAGTGAAAGCTCCGTTTCTACTTATCTTTTGAATACTTTACCTAATTTGATTGTTAGTGATGCATGCATATTCAACAAATTCAATCGACCCTTTTCTTCTGTTCTTTCTTTATTTAATTTGTTTCCTCTTCAATTGTCATAGTTAATTTCCTGCACTAGTACATTTTCTTTATGTATTTCGTTTTCCCCTCAATCTTCATAGTACTTGAACATAATGAAAGAATTGAAGTTGTTCAATTTTGGTCTGTTTATTTATTATATGTTATAAAGGTTGATGCTTTTCTTTTAGCTTAATTCTTTCTAAATATGTGTATTCTTTTTATGTCTAAGATTTGATGGATACTAGGACTTGGTGTTCTGTCTTCTCATTTTGGCTGTCCAATTTTTATCTTTTCTCCCTTTTGATGTGAAGAATGACATTGCCGAAGATTTTATGGTATTGCTTTTACTCTGCAGGTGCTACTCTGTGTCCCTCAACATAGGCCGCCCAGCCAAGATTTTCGAACTTGATATTGACTCTGGCAGTGACCTTACCCAAGTCCAGTGTGATGCTCCTTGTACGGGATGCACCAAGGTAAAGTTTTCTATTGATAGTGAGACTAACATTCTAATGGTCATGTTCTCACACAGTGCTTGTGTCCGTCACCTGTGCATGTGCATTTGCAGCCTCGCGAGCATCTTTATAGACCCAACAATAATCTTCTGCAGTGCGAAGACCTTCTTTGCACTGCATTCCACTCACCGCAGATGACCAATGTGACTATGAGGTCAAATATGCTGATCATGGATCATCTCTGGGTGTGCTGTTCAAGGAATACTTTCCCCTGAAATTCACCAATGGCTCTCTCCTCAGTCCCCATTTGGCCTTTGGGTGGGTATTCCATCAGGTGGTTTGATGTAGAAACGTAAACACATTAGTTAAAATTATGTAAACGATCAAGCTTGAACATTAAAACTTATAACATGTTGAATTAATGTCTTGGAACTAAACTGCCTGTTCACCTTCTAAGTCTGAGTTAATCGTATTATGTTTTCTGTTTCTGTTGTGTGCAGGTGTGGATATGATCAGAAGTATTTTGGTCTGGTCACACCTGCCACTGCCGGAGTCATTGGCCTTGGTAATGGAAAAGTCAGTATTGTGTCACAACTAAGTCACCTAGGTCTAACAAGAAATGTTGTCAGCCACTGTCTAAGTGGGCAAGGTGGAGGATTTCTTTTCTTTGGGGCTGATCTTGTCCCTTCATCAGGAGTCATATGGACATCAATGCCTCCCAATTCCATGGGGTGAGTAGTCTCTATTTGTCCTGTTTACCTTCTGATAAAGCATCATTTCTAGTCTGTACATAATCCATGGCATTTCCATAGAGATAATAACTTGATTTTTATTTTCAGGAAATGGTACACATCTGGACCAGCAGAACTTGTGTTTGGTGGAAAGGCTACCAGTGTAAAGGGACTTAACATGATTTTCGACAGTGGGAGCACCTACATCTACTTCAATTCCCAAGCTTATCAGGCAAAAGTTACTCTGGTGAGAAGGAAACAACAGAGAGCATTCTACTTTGGATAATTATTACTATCCTTTATAGAAAACTAACCATCAATTGGTGTGATCAGGTGAGAAATGATTTAGAAGGAAAGCCTCTGAAGGATGCAACTGAGGATCAATCCCTCCCAATCTGCTGGAAAGGCAGAAAACCATTCAAATTTGTTCGTGAAGCAAAGAACTATTTTAAGCCCTTAGCACTGAGCTTTACTAATGCCAAGAATGTTCAGCTGCAATTATAACCTGAAGCTTATCTTATAGTTACAGTGAGTGCCCTTATTTTCTCTCGTTCTTTCTCTTCATTCATTTACCCCCTTCTGTGAGTATTAGAGAGAATAGAACACTTGAAAAACATACCTAACAAGATCATCATTGTCAGAAACATGGCAATGTGTGCTTGGGGATTCTGAATGGCACTGAAGTAGGACTAGGAGATCTGAATATCATAGGAGGTAACTCATACTAACAGAACAAAAACGTTCTGATTCTTTTTATTTATAATTTCTTTTCTGTGATAGAATTTGATCTTTTACTTCCTTTCTATATACAGACATCACTTTGCAAGATAAAATGTTGATATATGACAATGAGAACCGGCAAATTGGATGGGCTCCTGCAAATTGCAATAAGCTTCCCAAGTCCTGAACCGTTGCCATAATTGCAAGATAAAATGTCACTTAAGCAGGAAGAAAGAAAAAAGTTCTTTTTGTCTATTGCAGAACTTACAAGGTGGCAAATGTAAGTACTGTATATCCCAATACTCAATAAGTACTTTTTTATCAATAAATTCATGGACTAGTGTTTCCCTGCCATTAAAGAGGACATATCTACTTCAGTAGGGATCCCTGCTTCTAAAGAGGTGTCCCCAATGCGATCATGAAACAGTCATGATGATAATTAAATGGCTATTGAAATAAACAAAAAAACAATGTTTTCGTTGACTATGATCCAAAAAATAGTGTGATCTAATTGTGATCCAAAAAATAAACAAAAAACAGTGCTTTCGTTGTTTTCTGCATTTATTATTCTTGTGTTTTATTTTTCGCAGTCTTAGGCTAATATGGTTTGGTGTGACTTCTTAAATGTATTTTAGATAAAACGACAACTACACAGAGTAAAAAGAATAATGCATGAAACAGTTTATTCAATTGTGAGATCATAATACGGAAAATACAACATAAGGTTAATGTCTTAAGTATCAAATTCAAGAAGAAACCAATTCAAACTAACAATAATCTCCTAAACTAGACTCTCCACAGGACCATGTTGTAGAAATCAAGACAAACTGGGCACTATGAGACGTGAAAACACCCGTTCCCATTCCGACCCTGGTTTTTTCCAATGCCAGTTGCTCCGGCCTACTCCTCATTCTCACCTGAGACTCACACTGAAACATTTAATGAGCATAACTCAGTAACTAACAAATAGACAAAATAAACAAAGACTTCAGTTAAAGGCTTTAAGCAGTATGTCTGCTATATGAGAATAATTGTGCTATATGACATGTATGCCTCAATTAAAAAGAAGAAGAAATCAAAATCCTTTTATATTTTACCCTTTCCTTTTCTTGCTCAAATCCTCGGTACTCCCCTCATGGAAGACAATGCTGTTAACCGCTTGAACAAGTATACATTCCTTCAAACCTTTAAAATTTTGGCATGGTCCTTTCACCATGAACCGTTCCTTTTACCTTTCATTGTATTTTTCTACCTTAGGCATTTCCGTAGGTCCTGAAACCATTTTAACAAATTCCAAAATCATTTCTGAAAATTCCCTATTACGGCGAAAACAATCCCGTAAAACATCTTGTCTAACAAAAACTATGCATATGCTATGCACTTTACTACGATGTCATGCTCTTAATGTAATCGCTACTCGGAGCAGCCTTAATAACACAAGTCAGAAAACTCAAACATACTTTCCAAATCTGTACATAAGCAGCGTGCAACTCAGTGATAACCGGTCATTAACATAACACAGAACGAGTCTAGTTACTTACCTTGAGTGTCCAAAGCTCACACACCTTTCACATAGTAAGTTTAACCTATAAAAGTGCAATCATATAATCATATAATTGCATGATTTTAAGAAACACAAAGATATTATACGGCCCTTTCAAAACTTTTAAATGAAATCTGCCAGCAATGATCTCTTACTATAAAAATTTGTGATGCCCTTCTAATGTGTGCAGGAAAATTTCTCTGAAATTCTTTAAGTATGAAAACAACCCAAAGATGTTTCCCTAAAAATGTCAGAGCCTAAGTCTGCTTCAAACAATGCCTTTTCTTAAAAGCAAACCCGTGTTCCTGAAATGGGCTGAAGAACAATCAGTCTCAGACTTTGAAGTAAAAACCCTACTTAGACTACAAATTTAGGTTTGACAATTTGAGGGCTTGTTTAGCTTGGGCTTCACTACGTGGTGTAGAAAAACGAGATCAGCAGAGTGTTCTAGATTAGGTTTTCAATCTGGCAAACCTAACTTTGAATCACTTCTCCTTCAACTCCGCCCGAATCCATGAATTTTCTGACAAAGTAACCAACCCCAAAACGCAACCATTTTTTTGTAGTAGTTTCCTCTATCAGTCCAATTTCAACCATAAAAGTTTCAGAATGTATTACTGAATTAACAATCAAACATAAATACTTTTCCAAAACTGTTGTTAACGATTTCCGAAAGAATCCTAATTATTTCCCAACCAACAATACTACTAGGTTTTCTAGACTCATACCTTCACACTTGCACAAAACTTCTCTGTAATGAAAAATTACCTCTTCTCAGCTTTAACTTACTCTTCTCTCTAGGGTTACTGTGAAAAGTAAGGATGGAGAAGTAACTAGGGTAAAAGGGTGGGAGGAGGGTTTGAGGTCTCTTTTATAGGTGTTTGCTGGAATATGAGGGCTGGCACAGGAGCTATTCCAGGTTAAGCAGAGCTGAAATTGCACTCTGGTTAACCATAAAAGTTCAGTAACTTGGCTAAACTTATGAGAAGGAACTTCAAGTTCTCTGACTAGGAGAAAAAGAACTTCAAGTCCTGAACCATACCCAAAAAATGGATCACATTTCCATAATATATATATATATATATGTTTTTTCCTCTTTCCCAGTTTCATAGAGATAATACCTTGATGATTTTATTCTCAGGAAACACTACTCATCTGAACCAGCAGAACTTGGCTTTGGTAGCAAGCCTACTAGTGTCAAGGGCCTTCACATAGTGGTATTTGATAGTGGGATCTCCTACACTTCAATTCCCAAGCTTACCAGGCAATAGCTAATCTGGTGACAACAATAGAGAGCATTTTTGTATAGTTAATTGATAATAATTTTTGTAGATAACTAACCATCACCAACTCATGTTATCAGGTGGTAAATGATTTAAATGGAAAGCCTCTAAAGGATGCAACTGAGGATCAATCCTCCCAATCTGTTGGAAAGGCAGCAAACCATTCAAATTTGTTCGCGATGCATAGAACTAATTCAAGACCTTGCACTGAGCTTTACAAAGATCAGGAATGGTCAGCTGCAATGTGTGCTTGGGGATTTTCAATGGCATGGAAGTAGGACTGGCAAATCTGAATACCATAGGAGGTAAAAATACTAACATAAGAAAAATCTTCCCCCTCTTTGTTTTTTTGGTGGATAAAGTCTCATATTTTACTTTCTTTTTACGGACATTACTATCCAAGACACGATGTTGGCATATGACAACGAGAACTGGATGAGCTCCTGCGAATGCAATAAGCTTCCCAAGTCCTGAACCATTCTGTCATATTTGGAAGATAAAATGTTACTTCAGCAGGAAAAATGTTACAAGGTGGCAAATGCGAGCATCTCCCAATACCAGATGAGACATACTGTCCTCGATCCATCTCTGAATCTACATCAGTTGTAGGGAGCCCTAAATAATTCTTTGGCTTTCGTTTGGTGCTGTTCCTAAGCGGTTTCTGCACATTGCTCCCCACTGGCGTATTTTTGTAATTTTCTTTCAACATCAAATACGTAAAATTTTAAATAAATAAATAAATAAAATCAGAGTTTTATCCAAGCCAAAACCAATTTTTACAACATAATTCTGTCTCTTATTAGCTATAGCCTACTCTGAATATTTCCATGGGAACAGGCTCGGAAGAAGCTAAGCATATTCGAATGATGCATTCAATTTCTCAACTGGCAACAATGCGCACGAAATATTGGAATGATCAATTACTCTCTGTTTAATTAGAAGATAAAGTCAAACAAATAAACATGATCAAGTTTGGGATATTTTGGTGTCCAAACACAAATAACATAGTGATGTTTTGTTATATTACAGAAAGTGATCATGTACCACAGACATCTGATTTCTAAAGCAAATTGCATCACCCTTGTGTAGGAGCAAAATTTAATCCTCAAGTAAACAATCAAGCAACACGTGTTCCTAATATTCTCCAAAATCGCTAGACCTGATGGCCAAACCATACATAATAACCCACTACCATGTCCATTATGGAATTGCTGATCATAAGAGAAAAACAAGGAACATGGAACATAGAGCCAATACTTAAAATGACATTATTACTGTTCTACTACCATCTACTTGAACACTCATTAGCTCGAGTGTCAGAGTGTTTTCTTGCAAGTAGTCCCTTTTTCCTTATTGTTGGCAAGCGAAAAAGTGTCCAGCTTCGCAACATTGATTACAAGATCACTTGGAGGACCCGAAATTTCCGCCCCAACACCCTAACAAAGTTCTGTTATATTGAGATACACAATAAGCATATAAAAAATCTAATACGAAGTCGACCAAACTACTTCCGATAGACATTCTATTATTCTTGAATCTTGAACTTGCAGGGCTGGTACCATATTCATTCTTCCTACGTTTATTTGCTTCTGTACTCTTTTCTGCTCCTCAAGAGTATAATCTACATAAAATCTCAAAGGGCAGAGAAAATAGGGACACCTGGCAAGGTGGCTCCTGCATCAACAATGTAGACATTGCCTGAGACATATTCAGAAGAGTCGTGTACTAAATAACGAACTAGTGATGTCAATGCTGGATCCGAAGTGCCAAAAGTTCTTAAGGGGATAGTTTTCATAGCCACATTGTGTAGCCAGTCTTTTTTCATAAGACCCTCCGTGATTTCAGATCTGAAAAGTCCCGGCGATATTGCATTCACTCTGATTTTGTGTACTCCCAATTCCAAAGCCATAACCTGTTAAACTTAATAATAATTAGAACCCTTCACTTACACTACCATGTGCAGAGACAAGTACATGGAAATTTTAACAGTCAAAATGTATGGAAGGGGAAAAAAAAGTAAGACTGAATAGATCAGTAATTCAAAATACATTTCCAGAAATTCTCAGAGGCAACAAAAGCAAAAACAGGATAGGTGTGGTAACACACAGGTCAACCAGTAGTCGATGTGACAAATGACTATTTAGCAATAAGCAGGTGCTTACCATCAATTTTAGCTGAGAATTTGAAGTGGAAAAACTAAAGATATTTATTCTACCTTTTGTGTGCCTATGATTCTTATTTCTTATTAACTACAGTTCTCTAATTCTTAAGTTTTTTCCTTTCCACAAGAATAACATTTGATACATTTTCAAATTGCTCCTGGACATTGAATCTGTTTGCTTGTTTCCCCTTTTTATCAATTGCATTGCCATTTCGACAACACTGTCCTATAAACCATAATTCACAAAGCACAATATTTGGCAAGAACAAGTCATAATTAAAACCATGATGAATCTACAATATCTCAAACAATGCCTAGGCAAAGTTTCGAAAAATATCGAGGAGTGAAATTGTATGTGTTTGCCCAGCACGAACTCGAACTGCGGGCCATGAGTTGTGATACCCACGGACCTGCTTAGATTCATTTGGTTGACTGACCATAACCCATGATCTGAACTTTAACCCAACAAGGAACTCCTGCAATTGGGGTGAGCCAGAGCTCAAATTGGACTCTGATTAAGCTTTCGGTAAAAGCTCAGTAACTTGGCTCAGCCTAAGCCAAAAAGCTTCGAGTCATTAACCATTCCCATACAAAAGATAGACCACATTAAGATGACTAGTGTTCTAGCATTTAAAACAGTGCGATTAATGAACTAAAAAGACCAAGAATCAAAAGCTTCCTTCAACCAGGAAGGAGAATAGAAGGAAATTTAGAGGGTGTCCCATAGGCATAATAACAATATTCCCTTAGTAGACTAAAAAAGAATTGAAATACTTCTAGGCTCATTTCTGTCCTTAAGTCTATTTTTCTTATTATATCCACCCCTTCCTTATTCAAAGACTTTGTAATGGTCTTCTTTATTGCTTGTGTTGAGCAATACCCACCACCCCAAGAGGCAGTGCATTCCTTCAAGTTGTTATAATTCAATTATAGGCCAAAAGCCAAGCTAAGCCAAGCAGATAAAAAAAAAAGTATGATTCCTTTCTCTTAAGTTATTAACAAGACTATGTTAAGTCAATGGAGATACCTTTGCCAAAGTGTTTACACCAATCTTTGAACAATTGTATGCTACACCTCCAGGCAAATGTCCACGATGAAGACCTGCAATGGAAGATATATTGATGATTGATCCTCCCTGATCAGCGTCGCGCATGTGTATAGCAACATATTTTGACACCAACCAGGTCCCTCTCAAATTTGTCTTGAAAACATTATTCCATTCCTCCTCAGACAATTTGAGTGCGGAACTCACATTACCTGAGGAACACATATGGAAATGAGCGATTATGATACACCAACAATGACATGCCACAGAGGTACAATATGATACCCAAACAGTGAGTCTGTGATAAAGGTCAAACTCTAAATATTAAGACACTAAATTTGGGAGCATGATATTAATCACTATCTAATTTTTTATAGTGCCTAATGCATATTTTTATCTTTGTTTTCTTATAGAACCTTTTGTATGTTAAAATATGAAAACAACCACCGCTTAAAATCAAATTTTATCCATTTCAAATCATGCATGAAATGACTCCCCAGACATATGCCGACACCGGTCTTGCAAGAGTGTCTAAGAGTGCGGAAGAGGAACATTGTTCTTTGTCATTGACACACACAGAACGTGCTGGACTAAACATAACCACACAGAATGCAAAGGTTTCCCTTGTTTGCATTTGTCATCAACACCTAACTACACTTTCACCTACTTGACTCATCTCATTTAACATCAAGCGCAGAAACATGACAAAGAATAGAATCGACATCTATCTACATTGTCCCTGGAACTCTGTTTGCAATGAAGACCCAGCCAGCTGATACTTGTAGCACTCAAATGGATTCAAGCTCACAAATAACATATTAAAAATCAGCAATTTTTTATTGCCTGCCCACTTCCCATCATTCTAGAGTTCAACAACTAGTCAACCAATGATAATGCAAGAAAAGAATACAGATAAACTAAACAAGTCAAATGGAAGTTTTGGGTTTTCCTATACAGCCTAAATCTTATTGTTGGTTCTAGTACCTCAATTTATCTTTCTCCAAAAACCCAACCACATATGTTAAACTTAACACACACAAAACAAGAAATTTTCTCAGGAACCAAAAAGAGAACGCAAAATCCCAAACAACAATCAAAGCTCACCTCTAACACCGGCATTGTTAACGAGGGCGTCAATGCGCCCAAACGCGTCCCAAGCCTTGTTTACAGACTTCTCAATAGCTGGCCCGTCGGCGCTGACATCGAGCTCCACAGCCACGGCCCTGGAGCTTCCAGGCCCATTCACAGAAGAAGATGAAGAAGATGAAGAAGGCGCGGTAATGGTTAGCTGGTTGATTTCATCACAGACGGATTGAAGGCGGTCGATGCGGCGAGCCGCCGCGACGATCCTGCATCCGGCTTTAGCCAAGTCCAAGCAGAACTCGCGGCCGAGGCCAGACGAAGCGCCGGTGACCATGACGACCTTGCCGTGGAGGTCGCGCCATGGCTCGAGGTGGTCCGCGACTTGGTTCGCCATACTTGCTCTCAGTCTGTGTTGGATTTGTTTGGTGGATGAGTCTGGTGTGACAAATGGCCAGGAGGAAGGAGAATATCCACGGGGTTTGCTGTGGTCTTTACATATGGGAGTTTTGTTGCGAAATCTGGACCGTTGGTAGGTTCTGTATGGACGGTCGAGATGTGGGTCAAGTATTTTCATCATGACAAAACAAAAAGATGTTTGGTAAGGTCGCAGGTGGTGGACTCTTTTGTTGAATTGGGAAGGTTGGCTACTACTTTTGATTTGATCAATTTAATTTTTGTTTGGTTAATTTCTGGTTTTTCAGGTATTAGATTGCGTTTTTTTAATGCGGGACTGAGAGCCGCTCGTGAGTTTTCAGATGCTTAGGGTGAAAATTAAAATGAACCGTTTTTGTAGATGCTCGTTGCACAAAAATAAAATATTGTTTCCCTCTTTTCGGCCAGGTAGGCCGATAGAAGGAGTTTTTGGTGGTCCTTCTTCTCTTGAGATACGTAGGCGTGCCACCACCAAGCCACTTGATGTCTTGGATGGAAAAAAATCGTGTGAGCGTGTTTGCGCTTCTAACTTTTAATCAAACGATTGATCGACCAAGTAAGGAACCTCCTCTTGGCCTAGGTTCTTTTTCTTCCTTAAGGCCAAAGATGATTGAACTTTGTATGACTATTTTTAGGATTTTTGTGATAAGTATAATGAATGTAAATGCAATAAAAGAAAGGACATAAATGTAAGTGCGATAAACGAAATGACAGAAATGTAAATGCGATAAAATAAATTAAAGCGATAAAGACTTGAATTAAATTCGAATGTAAAGACAATTGAAATTAAATTGTAAGAAAGTAAGCTTACACTAGGAAAACAAAGAACTTTGATAATCTGAAAAGCTTGAAAGATAAAATCCTAGACTATGAATTGAAAAGTACGGGATAAAGAGATAGATTTTGTGTGTTTTGTCTGAGCTCCTTCTCTCTTCTTCTGATGACCTATTTATAGAGATCCTTCAGCTCATGGGTTTGGCCATACAACTAATCTATCTTGAAAATCCTCCCGATGTTAATGCCTTCCGAAGCTCTAGGCGTGAACTACTCAATGTCTTGGAAATCTTCCCAATATTAATGCTTTTCGGAGCTCTAGGCACGAACTATCCGATGTCTTGGAAATCCTCCCGATGTTAATGCTTTCCTGAGCTCTAGGCACGAACTACCCCGATGTCTTGGAAATCTTCCCAATATTAATGCTTTCCTGTCTTTGAACTCCGCTACTTGTAGGAAAACATCTCCTAAAACATCTGCTAGAAAACATCTGCGAAAATATCTGCTAGAAAACATCTACTAGAAAACATCTCCTGGAACTTCTGAACTTAGTTCCATAGGCTGAGGTTTGGACTTGATTTGACACTTGGTGAGAAGTTGTGAACTTGGAGCTTCTGACTTGGTTAAGACTCCCACCAACGTTAAGTGACATGTGAACTCCAAATATTTGGATGTCGGCCGCGTGAGCTCCCCACTCAACCAGACCTCTTAGCCTTTTATTTGATATTGTATGAATGTTGGTATTTTGCATATCACCAAAAACTTCGACCGCACACTCACCTTCATTTCTTTTTGCAGACCTCCAATGCCTCTAGCCAACTCTTTGCAGCCACTATTTGGCCATTTTGCAACCACTATTTGGCCACCTTGCAGCCAACACTTTGCAGCCAACCTTTTAATACCCATGCCAATTTGAACCAAGTTTGAGAATACCAAAGTAAACCCACGTGGGTCCTCTCATGTCCAAACCATCTCTTCAACCAAGACTTCCATTTTCCAGCCAACTCACTGACATGAGAAGCCAAGACCTTGACTTGGTTCCAGCCAACTATTTGGCCATCTTGCAGCCAACTATTTGGCCATCTTTGCAGCCACTATTTGGCCACCTTGCAGCCACTATTTGGCCAACTCCTCTCCTAATCAAGGTATTAAATATCGATAATATCCCCAATAATATCTTATTTTTGGGGGTCCAATATTTTAACAACTAACCATAGTGTTATCGTCAATATATCGATATTATCCCGATAATAATCTGGGAAGATATTTTCAACATTTTTATGAATTATTTGGGCAATATATCAAGATATTATCTGGATAATATCCCGATACAAAACCCAAAAATATTTATATACATGGTATTTGTGAAAACCATTTTACTCCTTCAACACCTTAACCACCATATCACTTATATTTTTGTGAAAATACTAAAATATTTATATATATACATAGTTTTGTTTTGAATTCTTTTTGCAAGAAATAAATTTTCACATGAGATGAGTAGTAACTATGATGAGTAGTAACTATGGTTATACTCATAACCAACCATTTCCCTACCCTTCATATCTCATTCCTGTTGGGATGGAATCAAGCGACTTATGGAAAGAATCCGAGACTCAATCTTCAAATGATTTTGCTTATGGACAACGTCAACCAATCTCGGATCCATATGGGTGACATGTTAACAATTACATGCAAAACTATTTTGGGGATTTATCATTTGATGACTACTCTTCAAAATATACTTACTCTACACATAGAGATGATGAAGATAGTGAAAATTTTGAACCTCATAGGAACTCTATGTGGTACTAAGTCACTCATGTATCTTACCATGCAATGTATAAAGTGTAAAATATTGTAGTAATTCATTATATATAAATGATTATGGTGTGTTTAATCTTCTTTCATTAATTACTACATATTTTCTACATTTACGGTATTTGTCATCTCTCTATATAATCAACTTAAATCAGTTAAATCCATCATGCAATGCATTTCCTTCCAATTTTTTGTGATAAACTAATAGATAATTGACTAAATAAACATCCTACAAAGTTTCAATAAAAATTTCCAAGTTTTTCTTACAATTTTCGTGGTTTTTATTCAATTTTTTCTAGATCCGACAATAATATCCCGATATTTCCTTTAGATATTTCCGTGTTTTTTGACTTCCAAATATTTCGATACCTCCAATATTTAAGACCTTGCTCATAATATATATATATATATATATAATATAATATAATATAATATAATATAATATTAAGCAAAGACCTTTTGGCCCAATCAATTCCAAAAACTCCAAGCTTTGGCCGTAACATGCATGCATCCATTCATTCATATATATATATATATATATATATATATAATAGGACAAAATAGCTTTCGACCCATCATCCAACTTTCATTCACTCTTAAAACTTTCCAGCCACCACTCATGCATATTCATTTATTTATTTATGCTAAAACAATTAGTTTTAATCCTAGAGACCTTCAGCCCAATTTATGGCATTTCAAATACCTCCAGCCGCAACAATTCTAATATTCCAAACCAAAAAGACTCGGCCGCCACTCTTTTGCCCAAGAACCCGGCCGCACTTTTTCAGTTCCTAGCATGGCCGATTTCTCCAAGTTGCCCGGGTGAATTTTCCTACCCCCAAACAAATACTAAACATTATGTATTTTTATGATTTCAAGTAGATGTGCTGGTTTATATATAGCTTACATTAACACATGTAGAAATGAACGTGCACATGGATTTCCTAAGCATGTGTGTATTGATAAGAAATATTTTTGGTAGACAATATAAAATTGGTGATTTTTAACATGTGGTTTGTGGTGAGCCTGAATCCATTTTATCGCTACAAGTGTCGGTTTGCTCGGTCTTTTTTTGGGTTTTTTCTTTTTCTTTCTTTGTTGCATTTCTATGTGCTGTTCATGGGTCAACAGATTATGGACCCACGATTTCATGTCTAACTGCTCTGCTTTCCTCTTTCCTTTGATGCAAGGCTTTCCAATTCTCTCTGTGTTCTTGGGTTTGTTTCTTTAATTTCATTCAGATTTTTGGTAGTTTGGGTGCTCTTGGTTTGTTGAGCACTTTGATATTTCTTTTTATCTGGCATTAATTCGTTTAGTGAAAGCTCCGTTTCTACTTATCTTTTGAATACTTTACCTAATTTGATTGTTAGTGATGCATGCATATTCAACAAATTCAATCGACCCTTTTCTTCTGTTCTTTATTTAATTTGTTTCCTCTTCACTTCAGCAGGAAAAATGTTACAAGGTGGCAAATGCGAGCATCTCCCAATACCAGATAAGACATACTGTCCTCGATCCATCTCTTAATCTACATCAGTGGTAGGGAGCCCTAAATAATTCTTTTGCTTTCGTTTGGTGTTTGTTCCTAAGCGGTTTCTGGCCATTGCTCCCCACCGGCGTGTTTTTGTAATATTCTCCAAAATCGCTAGACTTGATGGCCAAACCATACATAATAACCCACTACCATGTCCATTATGGAATTGCTGATCATAAGAGAAAAACAAGGAACATGGAACATAGAGCCAATACTTAAAATGACATTATTACTGTTCTACTACCATCTACTTGAACACTCACTAGCTCGAGTGTCAGAGTGTTTTCTTGCAAGTAGTCCCTTTTTCCTTATTGTTGGCAAGCGAAAAAGTGTCCAGCTTCGCAACATTGATTACAAGATCACTTGGAGGACCCGAAATTTCCGCCCCAACACCCTAACAAAGTTCTGTTACATTGAGATACACAATAAGCATATAAGAAATCTAATACGAAGTCGACCAAACTACTTCCGATAGACATTCTATTATTCTTGAATCTTGAACTTGCAGGGCTGGTACCATATTCATTCTTCCTACGTTTATTTGCTTCTGTACTCTTTTCTGCTCCTCAAGAGTATAATCTACATAAAATCTCAAAGGGCAGAGAAAATAGGGACACCTGGCAAGGTGGCTCCTGCATCAACAATGTAGACATTGCCTGAGACATATTCAGAAGAGTCGTGTACTAAATAACGAACTAGTGATGTCAATGCTGGATCCGAAGTGCCATAAGTTCTTAAGGGGACAGTTTTCATAGCCACATTGTGTAGCCATTCTTTTTTCATAAGACCCTCCGTGATTTCAGATCTGAAAATTCCCGGCGATATTGCATTCACTCTGATTTTGTGTACTCCCAATTCCAAAGCCATAACCTGTTAAACTTAATAATAATTAGAACCCTTCACTTACACTACCATGTGCAGAGACAAGTACATGGAAATTTTAACAGTCAAAATGTATGGAAGGGGTAAAAAAAAGTAAGACTGAATAGATCAGTAATTCAAAATACATTTCCAGAAATTCTCAGAGGCAACAAAAGCAAACAGGATAGGTGTGGTAACACACTGGTCAACCAGTAGTCGATGTGACAAATGACTATTTAGCAATAAGCAGGTGCTTATCATCAATTTTAGCTAAGAATTTGAAGTGGAAAAACTAAAGATATTTATTCTACCTTTTGTGTGCCTATGATTCTTGTTTCTTATTTAACTACAGTTCTCTAATTCTTAAGTTTTTTCCTTTCCACAAGAATAACATTTGATAACACTGTCCTATAAACCATAATTCACAAAGAACAATATTTGGCAAGAACAAGTCATAATTAAAACCATTATGAATCTACAATATCTCAAACAATGCCTAGGCAAAGTTTCGAAAAATATCGAGGAGTGAAATTGTATGTGCTTGCCCAGCACGAACTCGAACTGCGGGCCATGAGTTGTGATACCCACGGACCTGCTTAGATTCATTTGGTTGATTGACCATAACCCATGATCTGAACTTTAACCCAACAAGGAACTCATGCAATTGGGGTGAGCCAGAGCTCAAATTGGACTCTGATTAAGCTTCGGTAAAAGCTCAGTAACTTGGCTCAGCCTAAGCCAAATAGCTTCAAGTCATTAACCATTCCCATACAAAAGATAGACCACAATAAGATGACTAGTGTTCTAGCATTTAAAACAGTGCGATTAATGAACTAAAAAGACCAAGAATCAAAAGCTTCCTTCAACCAGGAAGGAGAATAGAAGGAAATTTAGAGGGTGTCCCATAGGCCTAATAACAATATTCCCTTAGTAGACTAAAAAAGAATTGAAATGCTTCTAGGCACATTTCTGTCCTTAAGTCTATTTTTCTTATTAAATCCACCCCTTCCTTATTCAAAGACTTTGTAATGGTCTTCTTTATTGCTTGTGTTGAGCAATACCCACCACCCCAAGAGGCAGTGCATTCCTTCAAGTTGTTATAATTCAATTATAGGCCAAAAGCCAAGCTAAGCCAAGCAGAAAAAAAAAAAGTATGATTCCTTTCTCTTAAGTTATTAACAAGATTATGTTAAGTCAATGGAGATACCTTTGCCAAAGTGTTTACACCAATCTTTGAACAATTGTATGCTACAGCTCCAGGCACATGTCCACGATGAAGACCTGCAATGGAAGATATATTGATGATTGATCCTCCCTGATCAGCGTCGCGCATGTGTATAGCAACATATTTTGACACCAACCAGGTCCCTCTCAAATTTGTCTTGAAAACATTATTCCATTCCTCCTCAGACAATTTGAGTGCGGAACTCACAGTACCTGAGGAACACATGGAAATGAGCGATTATGATACACCAACAATGACATGCCACAGAGGTACAATATGATACCCAAACAGTGAGTCTGTGATAAAGGTCAAACTCTAAATATTAAGACACTAAATTTGGGAGCATGATATTAATCACTATCTAATTTTTTATAGTGCCTAATGCATATTTTTATCTTTGTTTTCTTATAGAACCTTTTGTATGTTAAAATATGAAAACAACCACCGCTTAAAATCAAATTTTATCCATTTCAAATCATGCATGAAATGAATCCCCAGACATATGCCGACACAGGTCTTGCAAGAGTGTCTAAGAGTGCGGAAGACGAACATTGTTCTTTGTCATTGACACACACAGAACGTGCTGGACTAAACATAACCACACAGAATGCAAAGGTTTCCCTTGTTTGCATTTGTCATCAACACCTAACTACACTTTCACCTACTTGACTCATCTCATTTAACATCAAGCGCAGTAACATGACAAAGAATAGAATCGACATCTATCTACATTGTCCCTGGAACTCTGTTTGCAATGAAGACCCAGCCAGCTGATACTTGTAGCACTCAAATGGATTCAAGCTCACAAATAACATATTAAAAATCAGCAATTTTTTATTGCCTGCCCACTTCCCATCATTCTAGAGTTCAACAACTAGTCAACCAATGATAATGCAAGAAAAGAATACAGATAAACTTAACAAGTCAAAGCATCAGGGAAATCCCAGAACTTGAATTTATCTTCGAATTTTAAAAAATGGAAGTTTTGGGTTTTCCTATACAGCCTAAATCTTATTGTTGGTTCTAGTACCTCAATTTATCTTTCTCCAAAAACCCAAGTACAATATACCACATATGTTAAACTTAACACACACAAAACAAGAAGATGTAAAATTTTCTCAGGAACCAAAAACAGAACGCAAAATCCTAAACAACAATCAAAGCCCACCTCTAATACCGGCATTGTTAACGAGGGTGTCGATGCGCCCAAACGCGTCCCAAGCCTTGTTTACAGACTTCTCAATAGCTGGCCCGTCGGCGCTGACATCGAGCTCCACAGCCACGGCCCTGGAGCTTCCAGGCCCATTCACAGAAGAAGATGAAGAAGATGAAGGCGGCGCGGTAATGGTTAGCTGGTTGATTTCATCACAGACGGATTGAAGGCGGTCGATGCGGCGAGCCGCCGCGACGATCCTGCATCCGGCTTTAGCCAAGTCCAAGCAGAACTCGCTGCCGAGGCCAGACGAAGCGCCGGTGACCATGACGACCTTGCCGTGGAGGTCGCGCCATGGCTCGAGGTGGTCCGCGACTTGATTCGCCATACTTGTGTAAAATATCAAATACACGTTTTGGCTCAATGATCCATCAGTGTGATGGAGGGTTTGTATTTATAAACAAACTATACAAAAGCTGAGTTCTCCCACAGACTTTGAAAAACAAAGATACCTCTAGGAGGTTATCCTTATCACAGACTTTGAAAAACAAATACAATCTGACCAAACTACCAAACTTTCAAATGTACAACCCAATCATGATTTTGAATTCAAAGCTAAGGATAGCGTTGGGCTAACAACTTGCTCTCAGTCTGTGTTGGATTTGTTTGGTGGATGAGTCTGGTGTGTGACAAAAGGCCAGGAGGAAAGAGAAGATCCACGGGGTTTGCTGTGTGGTCTTTACACGTGGGAGTTTTGTTGCGAAATCTGGACCGTTGGTGGGTTCTGTATGGACGGTCAAGATGTGGGCCAACTATTTTCATCATGACAAAACAGAAAGATGTTTGGTAAGGTCGCAGGTGGAGGACTCTTTTGTTGAATTGGGAAGGTTGGCTACTACTTTTGATTTGATCAATTTAAGAAGTATGTCACGCCCCAGCCCATAGATTTAAGTAAATTGGTTAAGATGATTCACTCCTTAATTATAGAATTTAATAAAAATAATAACTAAAATGTGAAAAAATATTTAAATAAACTAAATAAATATTTCACATAAAATATTAAGGAAACAACAACATCTGGAATCTTAAAATTTTTACATTATTTTACAAGTCAGGTTCGGTACTTGCAAAATCTATTAAGGGTGAGCAAAAACAGCTCAGGAGGGACATAAACCTTTTTACATAAAATTGATATAATTAAATTAAGTGACATACAATCATACAGCCAAATATCACATTATTAATAATAATGCATGAATGCTCTTCATCTAATCCTGTTAATTCATATAACTGGACAAAGCAACATGCACGTTTCATACCATGCTTATACCACTTGGTCCCGAATGCCCATTTATATATACTAACACCCATCTCAATCATCCCAAAATTCCTCTTTTGTTAGTCATCTTGTCTCACTCCCCTTCGCCAGTCCAGGAATCACCCAATAAAAACCATGTACACTGTGGGATCCCTAAGACCTAATACCTGCCAAGAGTTAGACTCAACTACACAAAAGACTATTTCCATTACCCTATTTTCCATCATTATTTTCTTCACCCAACATCTTCAACTAATTTCCATGGCATGATATAATTATGCATTTCACATATCCATATATTCCACAACAATGTAGTTATTTAAAATATCATCAATGCATATATAATTATGTCAACATTGTTCAAATAGTTAAGAGTACATAAACACACCCAATATAAAGAATGTCAACCAAAATGTACCACGCATAATATAATGCTCACGAAATTTAATTAAAACAATCTCTGTAAAAGGCCCCCAAGAAACCCCTACCTCGTTTCCAAAGCTAGCTCCAAGTTAAGAAAACATACAAGCTACGACCTCTAATTCATTCTAAGAATTTGATCACCTCTCTCTCTCTCTCTCTCTCTGCATGCACTACTATGCAATGTCCCTCTCTCTCTCTCTCTCTCTCTCTCTCTCTCTGCATGCACTACTATGCAATGTCCTGTGTTTTCAAAATCAAAGGCAGTGACCCATACTAAGGCGGCATGTCAATGGGTTCTAATTGGTGGAAGATGGACTTCAATTGATAACATTTGCTCCAAGTTTTAGTAATTATTAATTCCTCAACAACACCAGCTCATACTAAAAAGATTAGTCATCAAATGGAATGACACTTGTTGAGTAATCAATCTCAAATAGAAAAGTTTTAGCACAACTAACTTACACGTCAAACTCAAAGCAAGGAAAATACTGCCACCCCTTGCTTGTTTGCATGTAAAGCTTTTGCCAGCACCAACTCTACACCATTTAGATAGCCATATGCATGAACAAATTCACTACTACTAAAATTCAAAAGAAAATCTAAAGGAAATCATTAAAACCATTTGAATACAAGGAACGTACAAGAACTATGTGAATAAAAGGAATTTAAATTTTGTAAACATATAATACATCTATATAATAGAGTAAGATATATAGATATATAACAATTATTTTTGTTTAATCATCATTTAAGAAAAAACGGACTCTCACAAACTAGCATGTTAATGACGGCCTTGTTAAACCCTTCTTAGAGAAAACAAAATCTCGGGGCAGGAAAGAGTACCACACACACTATTGACTAAACAAAAGAGTCAAACAACTTATACAAAACATACAAACCTAAAACCCAACCACAAAACCCTTAAAACATCATCCTATCACTACGTAGGTACTGTCAAAGAAGTCCTCCTGTGATCTAGAGAAAGCAACATAGTTCTTCGTACAAAGTCAAAAATGTACTATGGATATTAGAATAGATCCAGCCAATCACCCAACCGCAAAACCATTGAAACACATCTCATCACTACGCAGGTCCTGTCAAAGAAAGCCTCATATGATCTAAAGAAAGCATCATAGTTCTTTGTACATAGTCAAAAATACATTATGAGCATCATAACATATCTAGAACCTCAGTTGACAAGCAACCGCCACCTCCAATTTTCTTGATTTAGAACCTCAATTGACAAGCAAGGGAGACCAATATTGGCCTCTTAGCCTGAAGAAATTTCCGAAGAAAGATCTTCATAGTAGGAACGTTCATAGGTTGCCAAGCCCACGAACGTTCCATATGAGAATTATTAGGGAGACATTGGAGACCTTTTGTGGCTAGTCTCCTCCGCCTTGTCAATAAAATCCTCGATACAAAAACTATGCTTACCAGAAAAAGTCGTGCCACTAACAATCAGACGCCTAACACTAGTTTATGCATGCTTCTGATTCCTACTTGGTGCCGCATACTTGTCATCCCCTTGAGCAAATCTAATTTTTTTTTATAAGGATGATCTCTTAATAATGACATGAAAAATATATTATTTGAATCGTTGAAATTTTTTTCATAATGGACGTTGAAAGGTATCCTTATTTGAGGGATCCCGAGGTATCTTTAGGTATGGTATTTATGTATGTTAGTGATCTTAAAAGACCCTTAAAGGTATCCCTCAAAAAAATTGTATGTATGTGTATGTTACATGTTCTTCACGTGTAATATGGATAAAGGGTCCTTCGGAAAGAAATGTCCTTGAAATCCATGAAACTCAACCCAAAGGTCCCATAGGAAAAAAATCCCTTTGTCCCACTGGAAAAATGTCCCTTTGGAAAGCAAAGAAAACAAATGTGTCCGGTTTATCAAAAAAAAAAAAAACAAATGTGTCCCTTCGGAAGCAAAGAAAACAAGCCTTAGGAAAAAAATCCCTTTGTCCCACTGGAAAAATGTCCCTTTGGAAAGCAAAGAAAACAAATGTGTCCCTTCGGAAGCAAAGAAAACAAGCATCTACAAAATTATGTGTTGAGAGAATCAGTAAAGAGGCACTCACAGGTTCGTTCGTTCTCTCTCTGGTGTGGCTCTTTTCTTGCTCCAGTGTGCAGGTACACTATGCCACACTAATTGTGGGAACACATATTTCGCTGGCCAATAAGAAGACGACACGTGAAAAAGGAATATTCCTTAGGTAAACTAATTACCCCATTTAATTAGGAAAATTATCTTTGATTTAACAGAGGAATATATCCCTAAATTAAGGAATCAATTTCCACTAAATATCTTGGATTAATTCCTATCATCTTTTTGGGTAAGAATAATCCTAACCAAATAAGGATTATTCTTCCAAAACCCTAGCATACAAGGAGCCTATAAATACATGGCTACACAACATACACAATGTAATTCTTCTCTAATTCCAAAACCTTACACAAACTTTTCTCTCTTTCTCTCTCTTGCTTGCCGCCACTCTCTCTCTCTCCTCTTTATCACATTGCTCCGGCCACCACACACGGCTCCTGACACTCGGCTCTCCCCCTGAGAGAAAACTTTGTCCCTTTTAGCTATTGTTGTATCTTTCTCAAGATCCAATTAAATTAACTTAGGCATCGGAGGGCCTTTGGCCAACACCCTCGGGTGTGGGTCTGTTGACTTAGATATGTTTTCCTGGAACCAAGGGAGAAGAAAGAGAAGGAAGATCGAAGATCAAGGAATCAACCCGCCAATATTCCTCGTGTGAAAATTTGCTCAAACATATTTGGTGCTTTCATTGAGAGCACGGGTTATACTCAATGTGTGTTCTTGAATCAAAGGAATCTGTTTCCTCCTATTCATCACTCAATCGAAGCCTTCCAAACAACCATGGTTGGACTTCACGACGACGCGATATGCGATAGGCCAAAGCCATATGTCTCACAATCTTGCAATCGAGGTCGTGGCTCCACCTCACGACTCTCTGATTGTGGGCCTCGGTTCTCCCTTGCATGGTCCCACGACTGGGACCGCACCTCCTCCTCAAGGCACCACAATTGTGAGCATGGCACCGGCCCACGCCACCGCATCTCCGCTCGGTCCTATGGCAACATGCCATGAATTTCCGCAAGGCCCTATGATGGAAACCGTGGTACAATATCACAGCCCGTGGGCAGTCACAACTTTGAAGCCGCATGACCTCACGGTCGTGCCAGGAATCCATCTTCTCGACGCCGCGTGACGCATGGTGGGACCTCCCATCACAACCATTCCGCGACCATCGCAAGTTACGGCCCGATCTTGGAGCAACTTCATTCATTCCCTCATTTGCCGTTGCGCTTGACATACACTTCCGTGTACACCTCCAACGAAACCCTAGCTTGTGTGCAATTGGGCTCCCTCATTTGCAGTCAGAGCAGACCTCAGTCTTAGAGTTGACAAGCTGACTCAAAGAGTAGATGACCAAAACAACTTGGTTGGACAGCTCCTCAACCAGATTGACTTGGTTCGAAACCTTGGCCTTAAAGAGGGAAGGATGGACGAACGCATCAGCAGACCGTTCAAGAGGTCCCAAGTAGGTAGAGTAGGACCGAGCAGGCAAGGAGAAGGACAATAATGAGCTGCTCAGCGCGCATGCATGTCACAAGGATCTGCAAGCCCTTGTCAAAGTGAGATCGAGTACCCGTTCAAGATTAGGTCCAAGGACTAACGTACATGAGAGGTTGGGACCACAAAGAAGTATTCATGAGAGGCTAGGCCCTCAGGAAGGTCAGTCCATCGACCTTCGTCATGAGGTATGTGAAGAGGAACGCTCCCCAGGCCGCTCTGAAAGAACCAACTCACGTCAACAAGCCACAGAGAACCCCTCACAAGCACAGTCCACCAAAACATCACATAGGCAAGATAGCCGAGGAAGTCAGCCCTCAAGAGTCAACAAAGAATTTAATGAGCGGAGCCCGCATCATGAGAAATACCAACGTGAACCATGTGTCTTGCGAGTAGGGGACGTCGAGAAATTCGTTAATGACTACCTTCGAGACTTGAAAATTGGAGGAGATTTAGAGGATGCTCTACGTAGGGAGATAGACCAAGTGAACAGTTCACTGTGAACTGCTCTCCATTCACTCCTGAGTTCGAGCATCCTGCTCGGCGAAGCGGTTCTCAACGCCATCCTTCAAGCCATTCAAAGGAGATTCCGAACCCGAAAGCCATCTCAAGTACTTCAAGAGTGCTATGATCCTGGACAAGGCTGAAGACGCACTGATGTGCAAGGTGTTTGCAATGACCTTGCGAGGAGCAGCCCAAGATTGGTTCCATATCCTATCGTCCGGGTCAATCGACACCTTCAAAGAGCTGGCTCTCATCTTCTCCAAGGAGTACACTTCTTACCAGATGATCAAGAAGAACCCTAACCACCTGTTCAACCTAGCACAATGAATCCCACCGAGACTACATCAAGAGATTCAAGGCAAAAAAGGTAAACATCGTAGGATGCGATGACCGAATCTCATCCTTTGCCTTCAAAAAGGGCTTGCCAGCCGAGCATGACTTATATTGCGAGTTGATGATCACTCCAGCCAGAGTCTAGTTGAGGTCTTCGGGGCCACAAAATGCTACACGCTCTAAGATGACAATCGAATCGGGGCCACAAAAGGCAGGACGATCAACCAACCAAACATGCAGGTAAGAGGAATGGCAGGGTTCAGCAACAAGAACAATGGCATATGCAAATATCAACCCCAGGGAGATGCTCTGGCAGATGAGAACTACACCAAGTTCTCCATCCCAATACATCAAATTTTAGACCAAGTGAAGGAGAAGCCCTGCCTGGGTGAAGAGACTACCACCCTCGAAGGGAGATCAGGCTAAGAGGGATATCGGAAGGTACTGTGCCTTCCATGGGACGCACGGGCATTACACAAATGATTGCTTTGCTTAGAAAAAGCACCTCGAAGAACTAGTGACAGAAAAGTCAAACAATATGGGTAGAATATTTTCAGATATATTTCATTCTCCAAAAGGAGGTATTTATAATACATGATGTAAACCCTAGTAGGATTAAACTAGGAAAATAAGTGGTATCCTAATTACATAATATCTATACAAAGAGAAATAAATAAAACAATATCCTAATAGAATAGGGATATCTCACTAACACTCCCCCTCAAGTTGGAGCAAAGACGTCACGCATGCCCAACTTGTCAAGCGAGTTGAGGAAGATACTTGTAGAAACAGCTTTCGTAAGAACATCAGCTGAACCTGATACTCTGAACGGATGAAGGGGAATGACACAATCTCCGCATCCAACTTTTCTTTAATGAAATTTCGATCAACCTCCACATGCTTTGTACAGTCATGTTGTACATGATTATGAGCAATTGCAATTGCAATCGCAGCCGTATTGTCACAATATAAATCCATGGGTTTTTTAGGCCCGAAACCAAGGTCTTTCAACAATCTCCTCAACCATAGTAACTCAGATACACAATGGGCCATTCCCCGATACTCTACCTCAGCACTAGATCTAGACACCACATTTTGTTTCTTGCTCCTCCACGTAACAAGATTGCCACCTACAAATATAAAATACCCAGATGTCGAACGCCTATCCTGGCTGAACCTGCCCAATCAGCATCTCTATACCCTTCTACATCCGTATGGCCATACTTGGAGAAAATTAACCCCTTTCCAGGAGTTACTTTCAGATACCTTAAAATACGAGTCACATCCCCCATATGATCTACACTAGGAGAGTGCATAAACTGACTCACTATATTTACAGCATACGCAATGTCCGGACGGGTATGAGCTAAATAAATCAACTTCCCCACAAGTCGTTGATAACGTTCTTTATCAGTCGGAACTTGATCGGGATATATCCCCAACTTATGATTCTGCTCACTAGGGGTATCAATTGGTTTACAATCCAACATTCCAGTTTCTGCAAGTAAATCCAAAACATACTTTCTTTGGGATAGAAAAATACCATGTTTAGATCTGGCAACTTCAATCCCAAGAAAATACTTTAAATCACCTAATGATTTCATCTCGAACTCTGGAAGCCAAATACTTCTGAAGACTCTGTATTTCTACATGATCATCTCCAGTCACAATCATATCATCAACATAAATAATTAAAGCCGTCAATTTACCTTTATGACGCTTCAGAAACAAAGTATGATCAGAGTTACTTTGCACATACCCAAACTTATTCATGGATGGAGCAAATCTTCCAAACCACACTCTTGGAGACTGCTTTAATCCATACAAGGATTTCCGTAGCTTGCACACCACACCCTCCTTAGAGGTCAGGGGATACCCCCGGAGGATCCATATATATTTCTTCCTTGAGGTCACCATGGAGGAATGCATTTTTGACATCAAATTGTAGCAGCGCCCAGTCATGGTTAGCAGCTAAGGATAAGAGTACACGTACAGTGTTGAGCTTAGCTACTGGAGCAAAAGTCTCTGTGTAATCCACTCCATATGTCTGAGTATACCCTTTTGCTACCAATCTTGCCTTGTAACGGTCAATGGAACCATCAGCCTTGTGCTTCAAAGTAAACACCCATCTGCACCCAACTGCCTTTTTTCCTTTTGGTAAAGGAACTAACTCCCAAGTAGCATTCTTGTTCAAGGCTTCCATCTTAACATGCATTGCATCTACCCAGTTTTGATTCGAGAAAGAGCATCCTGCAACTTAATTGGCACACATACACTAGATAATTGACACAAATATGATGCATATGACTTAGATAAACGA
Organism: Prunus fruticosa; assembly: GCA_018703695.1. Lineage (NCBI taxonomy): Eukaryota > Viridiplantae > Streptophyta > Magnoliopsida > Rosales > Rosaceae > Prunus > Prunus fruticosa. The sequence goes on from CM031923.1 coordinate 11,096,396, forward strand.
TGAGTTGACATATAATGGTTAATGGGATATTTAGACTTGGCATGTATATCAGGAGAATATTGCACTTTAGGTTTCCCACGGGTAGTACGTGGGGGCAAAGAATAGGTAGGCACATCACTAGAAAGTACCTCATTATCACAACTTGATTGAGGCAATGGAGGGCAGAGTGGGGTCTATTATCAATTTCATCTGTACGAGTGTCGCTAATATCACTGTTATGTCCTTATGAGAGAGGCTCGAAAACACCAAAATATCGTCTCGCGACCGGTAGTGACTTTCCTCGCGACCGGTCGCGTCACTCGTATCGGTACTGTCGTCACTCGTCGAGGCGAGCGACCGGTCACTTCCTATGTGTGACCGGTCGTTTCCTGGGTACATCCGTTCGCGACCGGTCGTGAGATCACTGCGACCGGTCGCTTCACTCGTATCGGTATCTGACCTGTTTCGTCAGGCAGGCGACCGGTCACTTCCTATGTGCGACCGGTCGTTTTCATTACATATTCGTTGGCGACCGGTCGCGTCTTCCCTGCGACCGGTCGCTTCCTGTCGCCAGAAATTCCTTCTTCAGTTCCAAAAACTTCCATATTTTCCACTCCGAAACTCTTCAATTCACTCCCCCTCTCCCCCTGAATTGGAGAGGAGGGAGAAACATAATAGGGTACTTCTTCATGAAATGTGACATCCAAAGTGACATGTACCTTCTGAGTAGGCGGGTGATAACACTTATAACCCTTATGAGTAGTAGAATAACCAATGAAGACGCAGCGGAGAGCACAAGGATCAAGCTTACTCCGTTGATGGGAGTAGACATGAACATACGCAACACACCCAAACACCTTCGGAGGTAACTTAGAGACCGAAACCGGAGGAGTAAGAGCACACAACACATCAAGTGGAGTCTTGAAATCAAGAACCCGACTAGGAGTACGGTTAATCAAGTAGGCAGCGGCCAAGACACCATGTCCCCAAAGATGATGGGGAACGAGACATATCCAACATCAGAGAGCGAGCAACTTCAAGTAACTGACGATTCTTCCTTTCAGACACACCATTCTGTTGAGGTGTGAATGGAGTGGTAGTTTGGTGAATGATACATTGATCACGAAAGAATTGGGCCAAGGTATGATTCACATATTCACCGCCATTATCAGTGCGAAAAACTTTAACACGAGCATGGAACTGAGTAGACACCATGGCACAAAAGTCAGGAAGAATAGAGGCAACATCATGTTTATTCTTCATCAAATACACCCATGTTAAGCGAGTGCAGTCATCAATAAACGTAACAAACCAACGGAAACCATGAGAAGTCACACGAGCAGGACCCTAGACATTAGAATGTACTAACTCAAAATGCACAACAGCTTTATTATTACTTAAGGGAAAAACAGTACGGTGGCTCTTGGCCATTACACAAGTCTCACATTTGAAACTAGACTCATCACACGAACTAAATAACGAAGGAAACAAATATCTAAGATAACCAAACGACGGATGTCCTAAGCGACGATGCCATAACCAAAGTTGTTGCTTGTCTTTGACACTGCCACTTAGAGCTTTATTAGCGACACAATCACGAACTGCTGCAGCCGGCAACTTTAAGTAATATAACCCCCCTATCCGTTTACCATGCCCAATCTTCTCGTGAGTCCTGAGATCCTGGAAAAAACAATGGGTAGATGTTGCGTCGATTTCAGCTGCACCAAAATGGTTTCAGCTGCATCCTCAACTTGTGATACTCGCAAGTGCACGAGCCGTTAGGTAGTATAGCATATGTAAGTGCGAGGTCGATCCCACGAGGATTGGTGATTGAATGATCCAATTTGTTTCCCCTACACAAAATAGAAATGAAAAAGAAAATAAATAAAAAAAAAAAAAAAAAGAAATAACTCAAGCAAATAAGTTCCCAAGTTCAATTAGATTAACGGATTGATTCTAGCTAAAGTATGATTAAGCCATGGTGTTTGGTCATAACCTTGTGTTCCTAATTCCCTAATTTGATCATTTGTTGTCTAACCTAAAATTAAGCATTAGGAACCCATTAAGCATAGAAGAACAATTTAAACAACCAAGCATGTATCTAATCCCTGTTGTTGAATGTCCATACATACTCTTCCTATTCATAGTTCAATTCGAATTAAAGCATGGTGTCTACTCTTAATTCAAACCAAGATAGCTAACATGCAAGCCTAAATGGTGATCAATCATTCAAACTAGCATATTAACTTATAAGCATAATGAATAAGAATAAAAACCATAATTGAAACTTGGAAACTAATTAAACTTGAATACTTAAGAAAGAATGTACATTACAAATAAAATTAAAGTAGAACTTGAAAACTTGAAGGAAAATTTAGTAAAATCATTTTGTTACAACAATTGACAACTTGAAAGGAAACTAAGAGAATTTGAGGGAGAGAAGGGAAGGGAGCTCTAGAGAAGTGTTTGAGAGCTCCCCCCCTTCGGGTGTGATTTGAAGCTTGAAGGCTTCTCTATTTATAGGGCTAAGAGGAAGGAACAATATGATGAAATCCAACACCACCATTCCTCTTTTAATACAACCCATAACTCACACTTCATCTTTTCTATGTTAGTGTGGTTGGAATCAATCTCATCCCATACTTCTTTTGCTGCACCTCAAGCTTTCCTCACATGGGTTCAAAGGTGATGTGGCTGCCTTTTGCTGCCCACCCCTGTTTTGGTGTAGGAAGGCCATAGATTTCAAAACATATCCAATGGGGCTCAAATTTGGATATGTTATACTAGACACCTATTGGAACAACTTCTATGAAGAAAGTATTCCCATCGGAGCACCAGAAGTGTGCGTTCTGAGCCTTGCAAGTTGGCTGCCGAACAGAGACTGGAATTGACTTCATTTCATTTATGCTTTACATGCATGCACATGCTTTCTCTTTAATAGCTCCATCATGTACCAACTTGCTCCTTTAGAATTTCATAGCTGGAATGCCTCCACACTTCACTCATTATGTTGGGTACAAAGTCAGTTATAGTTGGGGTGAGGAACATGGCTAAAAGGAGGCACATGGCAAAAAGCTGGCAGCTGCAAATCCTGCTGAGCAAGGTTGAGTGTTGGACGGGGTAAGCACTCCAAATATGTCCAATTGGGCTGAAATTTGGATATGTTGTACTAGACACCCATTGGAACAAGTGTCATGAAGATCATCACCTCATTCGAGCCCCATAGCATGCTCATCCAAGGCCAAGAAGTTGACCTACGAAACTGGGCTGGCAAGGAGTTGTAGCCAAATTGTGTTTGTCTTTAAGCTCTTCTTCCATTCACCCAAATCAGGCCTTAACATGCATGAATTGCATCATTTCCTATCCAAAGCCATCATTGTTACCTAAAGCTCAATGAATTGAAAGATAAACACAAAAATGATTAAAAGCACAAGTTTAACTCAAAAATATAACCAAATCATAAGCTAGAAGGGTACGAAATGATATACAATTATGAACCGATCAAATACCCCCAAACCTAGATTTTGCTAGTCCTCGAACAAAACAACACAAAAACAAAGTTAAAACAAAACAAGAAGTTAACTAAACCACTTTCGTAGGTAACTCGATTGCATTGAGCGTATGCAACAAGCCTTTAAACCTCTAGGCATCCATAGTAGGAGGAGTTGTGTCTCCTGAGGGTTTAACAGAAACGATACCCACAAACATTTTACTAACTCTACAAAACAAAGTGGTTAGAAAACTTATTAGATTTGTTAGTCCTTAAGCAAAATAAAAGAAACACAAAAACAAAAATAATTACAAAAACAAAAATAAAAATAATTAAAATAAAACTCAAAACAATCTTTCCGAACATTTTCTGAAAAGAAATGACTCATGAACATGACTCAAAAGTTTAAAAGCTCAATTTTAGACATTATTTACAAGGCGGCAAAGTTCAAAACACAATATGCTCAAAGTGTAGTAGTGTGATAGCCAAATGTAACAAATTCCCTAATCTTAGTTTTCACACAATTTCAAAAATCATACCAAGCACAAAAACAACTTCAAATCTCACCAAAGTTGTCCTCTCACAAATGAATCACTCAAGAAGAGGGCTACAATGCAACACTCAATTATAAACATGAGATTAGAGTTAAATCATAAGGGACTTAACTCAAAAATAGGAAGATGAAGAACTTGCATTAATATGATCTCAAGAAGGATGCCAAACACTTAAAAGTAAGAAAATGCATGCAATTCAACCATATGACATTTAAGATCAATTTAGGTCTTTATTATAGATTGTAATGGGGCCAATGGTGTAAGGTGAGTGAGAAATGAAATGTAAGGATAATACAAAGTCCAAGGAACTCACAATGTAAGAGCATAAAAAAAAAATTGTTTACAAGACTTCGAATCATCACGATTAGATTTTTTCTTTTACATGATCAAAACTCCTTATACCTTCATTTACAATGATTTAAACTCCTTTCCAAACACCAATGAAACCCAAAAACGAAATTTCATTCAACTACCATTTAATCATAACTTTTTTTTTCTTTTCTTTCACCAATTGAGTGAAGTTCTTTTTGTTTTTGTTTTTTTTAAAAAATGTAATATCCCTTCCCAAACTTAGCATGAAAAACACATCCAAATTAGAGCTCATGAGTTCCTTAGAAAGGTAAATTCTTGTTTTTCAGGCTAAAGCTAGGAAATATAATTGGTAAAATGAAAGAAAAGGTTTACTTGTAGGCTCAAAATGGTTAACAATGGAAAATCATGCTTAAGCATGCATAAGGTTAGCTTGAAAGGCACAAACGGTCCAAAGAAGACCTTAATATCACTTCTTAAATGTCATGAAATCAAATTACATAAGAATGAATAACTTTTAAGTGTTTAACCAAATCAATGAATAATGAGATCAAACAACAACTTTGATGACAAGAAAATAAGAGTATCTGTATAACACTCATGAAATGAAGCACAAGCCTCAAAAGCTCACAATATATGGTTATATAAGTCTAATTTATGCTTGATACAATTCTTTGGGTCATGCAAATCCTTTAATTGGAGAATTATGAAACAAATGGGAAGTGCAAAGGAGGTTTCGAACATATCATGCTAGAATGATGCCAAATTATTATTATTATTTTTTGTTTTTTTTACAATAAAAATTTACAAGGAAAAAAAAAAAATAAAAAATTCAATTTTCATTTAAGTCATGCAAACATTTATCACAATCTCATCAAATGTGTTCGGAAAGTGAATAAAATCAAAATAAAAAAAAATAAAAATAAAAACAAGAAAATAAAAAAAAAATGAAGGAAAAACCAAATTTACATGGTAAACTCCAATACCCCCAAACCTAGAAATGAACATTGTCCTCAATGTTTAAAAATTAAGAACAAACAATGTCATAACAAGAAATGAAAGGCACTAAAGTAAATATAAAATCACAAAACACACAAGAATTAAAATACAAAAATAAAATAATTACAAAATAAAAATTACAAAACAAACAAACAAAAGAAACGAAACAGTAAAACACTCGAAACAGAAAGCCCTAAACAAATAGTCTTACGCAAACCAAAACCCAAACGATTGAAAGCTCAACCCAAAAGAAAGTTAGCCCACTTTGAAACCAAAACAACTGTGAAAACCCGACCTACAAAGAAATCCGAAGCCCACACGTTTAAAATTTTTTATTTTTGAATCTTTTATTTTTTATTTATTTTTTAAGATGAAACGTGAATTGGGAGCGCAAAGGCAAGATTTTAGAAAAGAAAGAATGTAGTCCCTGATGTCTCGGCTCCTGTGAGTCACAGGCAACAAAGTGAGAGACGTGTCACAACAGAAGCCCTCACACATTCCCAAGTCAAAATTATTGGTCTATTGGGTGAAGCGAGACGACTTTTTCACTTTGAAGGTGGTGAAAGGTGAAAATGCAATTAAGGGGGGGTTAGGGAATGGGTGCGGCGACAAATAGAGATAAGCCGTAAGGGCCGCACGAAACTAGAAGTGCAGCAGCTAGGGTTTAAGAGAAACTAAGTCTATAAAAGAGAAAGAGAAAGAGGGGGAAAACACACAACTCTGAAACACACAAAAGAGAAAAGAAAGAAGAAAAGAAAGTGATAAATCAAATGGCCTCTTCCTACCCATTTTCGTTGGATCTCAACCTAGCTCCACCGACTAGACACGAGGCCAAACAGTGACACCAATATGGATGCCCTACTTTGCCTCCGCACGAGGGCCTGTGACAGTAACTGACTCAATACTCTTAGACAACGATGTTGCCATTGGAGTGGCTAGAAATTTAGTCACTCCTAAAGATATACGTGTGATGGGGACAAGGGATGACAACCGGGTCGTGAGCGATGCCCTGGCACTGAGCGTGCAGAGTACGGCAACAGTCGCAAGTTTGGGTCATCGCCTACTTGCGAAGTCCCATGAGGTAGAGGTGCTGAAAAGTCAGTTGGCGGCGGAGCGAAGTATGGTTGAAGAGTGTCAGAGTGCTATAAAAAGCTTGAAAAGGGAGAGGGCAAGGATAGTGGAGGTGAATCGACACCAGCTAGAAGTATTGCGGGACGAGAATAAAACCCTATCAAAGATGGTAGAGTTGTATTCTCGCGACATGCGAAAGCAACTAGAGGACCTAGACCGACCGGGTAAACGCAAGCAAGCAGATCGCGAGAGTAGTTACGCTCAAGCTAAGATTGCAATCTTTTTGAGCTCAAGTGGTGAGCCCCAAGAGGCTGTGCATGAAGCCCAGGAAGAGGACAGCCAGAGGGCCAAACTCAAAACTCCAATGGTCGAGACACCGAGCACTGTGAAGAAATGATTTCTACTGCTAAATGTTGTTTTTATTTGATTTTATTTCTTTTGGTTATTTTTGTTTTTGTTTTCGGAAATAAAATAGTAAAGTTGCAGAAGGAAAAAGAAAACGGAAAAGAAAGCACATCTCCCAACAAAGACGACAAACGGAAAAAGAAAGCACAGTTCCTTAACTAAAATAAAATAAAGATGATAGCCGAAAGGGAAAAGCAAAAACACAAAGCTCTAGAAAATGAAAGTAACGGGCAAAAACATAAAACACCAGAAAACACGGAAAAAAGAAAAGTAAAGTGAAAGTAAAGGTGCTCCCCCTTGAAGCGATTAGGTCGAGCATGCCCGGGAAATCTGAAATGGTGTTGGCTCTCTCTCATCAGCATATGTCTATTTAAACCACGCCTCTACAAGCGGATGATACCCAGCATTTCTTCCTGCAAACTCAAGGAAAAACATCAAAAAATTCAGAAGCAAAACAAATGGCATCCTCACCTATTCTCATTGATGACCTTAACCTTGAGCTATCCCTTGCACCTCCGAATGCCCAGAATAAGGGCTCCTCCAAACACTGTCTTCCCAAACTCTACATATCATCACGGCAGAGCCTCAAACTTGGCTGAGGCAATACCAAATTTTGCTGAGGCAAGGCCGAACAGAGCAGTGCTGCTGGGAGGCATGATTGGAAGCAAGCTCACACCGGCAGATCATTGGCATATAGCACATAGGTCTGACAAGGTGGCAGTGGATGAGTCCCACACTTATACCGCGCTCCAAGCGGTCTCGGCCACAAATCTGGGCTTGCTGATCGGTGCATATTTACATATCATTTTGTACCCTTTTAATTTATGATTTGGTTATGTTTTTGAGTTAAACTTGTGCTTTTAATAAGTTTTGTGTTTGTTTCAGTGTAATAAGCTTAAGGACTCACTAATTGCATTTTGGAGACAAGTTAACTCAAAACGGTGTCTGCAGATCAGTCAACTTCACGGATTGGACTGTACTTGCTCAAGAAGAACCAGAAAATAAGCCATACATCATTAGAAAGATACGGAAGTCTAGTTTCTGTATAATTTTACGGTTCATGATTCCGAGTCTTCTAGAGAAAGTTATACATGTTTTGGCAACTTAAGGTCAAATTCGGCAGCATCTGCCTTACTGAGCCAAAAAGCACATTTGAAGGCCTTTCCGATTTTTCCTTGAGTTGGGCTGCATATGCTTGGAAAGATAAGACAAAGACCTTCAAGATCCATATTTTTCCAGATTTTTCAGACTGGAGCCACAAGCCCAAAATGAGCCCACAAGCTGGCTGCAATGCATTGTCATGCATGACATATGCATGATGAAGTGTTGTTGATTGTGGGAAAGTTTGGTGAAGCATATTCAATACATATATTTGAGTGGAATTTTGCAGCAGCCAAATGAGCCAAAAGATGTTGAAGTGGATGATGCAACACTAAGCCTAAAGACAAGAGGAATTGTTTTCAAATGCAATTGTGTGTTAGGTTAAGTTGGTGAATTAAGTGTAGTGTGTTAGGTGAAGTTAGTGTGTTTACATAATTCAATTGTATAATTCAGATTTTCAACCTCCTTAGGCCTATAAATAGTGAGGTTTCCTAAGCTTGTAAAAAAACACCCCAAGGGGGGGAGCTCTCAAACACTTCTCTAGAGCTCCCTTCCCTTCTCTCCCTCAAATTCTCTTAGTTTCCCTTTTGTAGTTCTCAATTGTTGTAATAAGATCATTCTACTTTTCTTTTCTCTTCTTCTAAATTCTCCAAACACTTCTCTCATTCCTTCATCAAACTCTCCAAATTTCCCAAACACATTTCCCTTCTCTTCCAAAAGTCTCCATGTCTCAAACACTTCACAAACACCTTTCTCTTCATTCCCTAAGTTCTCAAATTCTCCAAGTTCACAAACATCCTCCAAGTTCTCAACCACTCTCTTCCAAATTCTCAAAGTTCCTAAACACATTCTCTTCCAAAATCCTCAAGCTTCCCAAACACTTCCCTTTCTCTTCCAAATTCCCCATGTTCTCAAACACCTCTCTCTTTCTCTCCAAAAACTCTCAATGTTCTCATTGTAATGTACATTCTTTCTTCTTGTTTTGTTTCTTTTGTTTTCATTTTTGTTTTGTGTAGGAAAACTAAATTGGATCATTCAATCACCAATCCCTGTGGAATTGACCTCGCACTTACATACGCTAAACTACCGAACGGCTCGTGCACTTGCGAGTATCACAAGTTGAGGATGCAGTTGAATCTATTTTGGTGCAGCTGTATCTACGCAACAAGTTTTTGGCGCCGTTGCCAGGGATCGGTAACATTGTTTGATTCTATTTGGTTTTTCTACTTTTTCTTTATTTTTATCTTTTGTATAACTGGACAGTTTCATGTTTTAAAGTTAATGAGGTTAATTGATAAGTTGTGTTTGTTGTCCAACTGACAAGGACAATTGCCTACAAGCAAGAGAACTGGGTTTGAGTCCCAGCTTACACAACACCCAAAAACAAAAAGGTTCAAGTAGCATGTTGATTATTTCTAGTTTATGGTTTCATTCACTTGCTCTTAATTAATTTTCTTGTTCAAGTTTACATAAACACCATATGACTCTTGGACTGATTAGTGAATGAATGGGTAGATATTGAAGACAAACACCATGTTTAAATTCTACTTGGTTCTTTATTGTTCTTCTTGTTCTTAATGGGTTCGGAATTTGTGTTTAGACTAAACACCATAGCTAAATGATTTTTTTGAATACTTGATTAAAACCACACACCATATGGATAATCATATTTGAGAAAGAACGAACTTCATAAGCTAGTTTGATTTACTTTGCTGCTTATTACTTTGAAGCATGAAATTTGACGTGTGTTGATTTTCCTTTCCATTTTAGTTTTAATTTCCTAATCCTTTAATTCTGTTTCAAGTTTTATGTGTTTGTTTTAGCAAGTAATGTCAGCTTAATAAAAATGGAGAGAGATGGTAACCTCAATCATAAGAATGGGGAGTGTGGAGCAGTGGGAGAAGTCGCGACCTCCAAGTGCATCCATGCTCGACCTAATCGCTTCAAAGGGGAGTATTCCAATCCTTTCTCTTTAGTTGTTTTGTTATTATTTCAGTAATTTTAATTTTCTATTTCTTTTATTAAAAAAAAAATTTAAAAAGATTTTTTATATTAGCTGACTCGTGGTAACTCCAGCGAGCGTCTCCGTCAAATATAGTGTCTAGGAGTTCTTTAGGCGACACCTTCGGTGTCTAAGAAGTTTGGGTTTTAAGTGGGACCTTTGTGACCCCTCCATCCTTCCCGGATCCCCTGGCTGTGTTTTCTGAGGCCTTTAACTGGTCATCCATGAGTTGTTTGTATATTTGTGTGTTTTAAAAAAAAAACAAAACAAAAAAATTTTAAAAAACAAAAAAAAAAATTAAAAAAAATTGAAATTTGAGTTTTATTTATTTTTCCTTGTAAATTGCAATTTGGAACTTCTTTGTTTTTTTTTCTTTGTGTGGTCAGTTAGTTGTAAATAATAATAAATTTTAAAAAAAATGAATTTGGAACTTTTTTGTTTTGTTAAGTTAGTTTATGTATTTATTTACGTGGTGTGGTTAGTTAGTTTATTTCTGAGTGTTAAAAACATATTTTTATTTCACTTCAAACACTGCATTACAAACAAAGAAAAAGTTAAAAAAAGTAAATTTAAAAAAAACAAAAAAAAAACAACAACAACTTCTTCTTCTTCTTCATTTTCATCTTCATCTTCATGGCATGCCTCTATTCTCTCTTACTTGCAGAATCTGCAGCAGCTCCACATGGTCCTCATTCTTTCTCTGCAGTGCTTCCACGTGTTGATTGGCATAGTAGAGCCGCTTCTGCAAGTCCGCCACCATAGCCTTCAAGGAAGCGATTTCCTCGCTCATCGCGGCACACTCTCGTGTTCTCGCCAGGAATCGCATGCCCAAATTGGTAGCTGAGACCGCATGGAGCACCGATAAGTTGTGGGACTCCTCCACTGCTGCTTTGTCAGACCTCCTTGCCATATGCAGATGATCTGTCGGAGTGAGCTTGCTGCTAATCATGCCTTCCAGCAACACTGCTCTGTTCGACACACGCCTCAGAAAAGTTCGGTATTGCCTCAGCAAAGTTTGAGGCCGTACCGTGATGATATGTGGAGTTTGGGAAGACATGGTTTGTAGGAGCCCTTCTCTGCGCATTCGGTGGCGCAAGGGACAATTCAAGGCTAAGATCATCAGGGTGAGTGCATGAGGATGCCATTGTTTTGTTTATGAATTTTTTGATGTTTTTCTTTGAGTTTGCAGGAAGAAATGCTGGGTATCATCCGCTTGAAGATGTGTGGTTTAAATAGACATATGCTAATGAGGGTGCCAACACCATTTCGGATTTCCCGGGCATGCTCGACCTAATTGCTTCAAGGGGGAGCACCTTTACTTTACTTTTCTTTTTTTTATTTTCTCCGTGTTTTCTGGTGTTTAATATTTTTTCCCGTTACTTTCATTTTCTAGAGCTTTGTGTTTTTGCTTTTCCCTTTAGGCTATCATCTTTAGTTTATTTTAGTTAGGGAACTGTGCTTTCTTTTTTCCGTTTGTCGTCTTTGTTTGATTTAAGTTTGGGGAAGTGTGTTTTCCTTTTTCTTTTTATTTTATTTTATTTTTCTTTATTCATTATTTTTTTTAATTTAAAAATAACTTGTTTTCTTCTTGTTTGTCAGGTTTCTCAAGAATTTAATTGGAAGAAGAGACAAAATTAAAGATGCGTCTTGGACACCTGGTGCAAGAATCCCAACTCTTCTTTTAAATTCTTGTTTGAATTGTGTGTTTATTTCAGTTTTTATTTAATTATGTAGTATAATTTAAAACTCATAGGATATTCTTTGAAGGAGCTAAACTTTTGGTAACTCCAGATGATCAACCGCAGTCTATACAGTGTCTAGGAGTTCTTTAAGGCGACACCTTCGGTGTCTAAGAAGTTAGGGTTTTATTCTCGTCCCGAGAGTACAACTCTACCATCTTTGATAGGCTTTTATTCTCGTCCCGCAACACTTCTAGCTGGTGTCGATTCACCTCCACTATCCTTGACCGCTCCCTTTTCAACCTTTTTATAGCACTTTGACACTCTTCAACCATACTGTGCTCCGCCGCTAACTGACCTTTCAGCACCTCTACCTCATGGGACTTCGCAGTAGGCGATGAACCAAACTTGCGACACATGCTGACTCTGCATGCTCAGTGCCAGGGCATCACTCATGACCCGGTTGTCATCCCTTGTCCCGAACACACGTATATCTTTAGGAGTCACCAAATTTCTGCCAACTCCAATGGCAACATCGTTGTCCAGGAGTATTGAGTCATTGACGGTCACAGGCCCCCGTGCGGAGGCAAAGTAGGGCATCCATACTGGTGCTCCTGCTTGGCCTCGTGTTTGAGTCGGTGGAGCTAGGTTGAGATCCAACGAAAAGGGGTAGGAAGAAGCCATAGATTTCTCACTTTTTTTTTCTCTCTTTTTCTTGCTTGTTTTCTCTTTTGTGTGTTTTTCCCCTTCTTTTCCTTTCTTATAGATATAGTCTTTGACAAACCCTAGCCATCGCAACATTTTCTGAATTCCCAAGCATTCCTCGAGTCCCACAACCTTCTCACTTTCCAACCGTTTCCAACTCATTTGTCACGACTTGCTTTGTCTGAACGGTTAAAAAATTATAATTAAAATTAAAACATGTGGGTTTCAGATTTCATTTTGGGTCCGGTTTTACTGTTGTTGGGTTAATTTCATTGTGGGCTTTGGGCTTTCAATTGTTTGGGTTTCAGTTTGTGTAAGACTATCTGTTAGGGCTTACTGTTTTGAGTGTTTTACTGTTTCGTTTTTATTTTTTTTTATTTTATATTTGTTTGATTATTTTTGTAATTGTTTTATTTTATTTTTGTGTGTTTTGTAATTTTTATTTGCTTTAATACCTTTCATTTGTTGTTATGACATTGTTTGTGGCTAATTTTTAAACATTGAGGACAATGTTCATTCTAGGTTTGGGGGTATTGGAGTTTACCATGTATTATTTTTTTTTCTTAATTAAAAAAAAAAATTAAAAATTGCTTGTTTTTCTTCTATTTGAGTCTTGTTTTGTTTTTGAGTCACTTTCCGAACACATTTGATGAGATTGTGATAAATGTTTGCATGACTTAAATGAAAATTGGATTTCATTTTATTTTAGTGTTTTTTTTTCTTTATTAAAAAAAAAAATTTAATTTTGGCATTGTTCTATCATGATATGCTTGAAACCTTCTTTACACTTGCCATTTGTTTCATAATTTTCCAATTAAGGATTTGCATGATCTAAAGAATTGTATGAAGCATAAATTAGACTTATATAACCAACCATATAAAGTGAGCTCTGTTGCATAGATTTAGCTGCACCAAAATGGATTCAGCTGCATCCTCAACTTGTGATACTCGCAAGTGCACGAGCCGTTGGTAGTTTAGCAAATGTAAGTGCGAGGTCGATTCCACAGGGATTGGTGATTGAATAACCCAATTCAGTTTTCCTACACAAAACAGAAATGAAAACAAAAGAAACAAAACAAGAAGAAAGAAAAGAACTAAGACAAGATGGTGAGGTTTTAGAATCCACCCTAATTGTTCTAATCATGTTATGGCAGCAAGTAAACAAATTGATTCACTCATGAAGATGCTCACAAATAAGTCCATGATGTTTGGATCAAATTGTATTGAACATCACAAGGACCCCAAGCATGGTGTTTACATTAGGAGACCTAGAAACCAAATCACATGAGTTGCTAATGGATGGAATGAAGATGATCCCCAAACCTTCCCAACAAGAGCATAACACATAAAACCTTAGGTGATCAATCAAAGGATGCAAAACAGCTCCATTAAAAATAGTGAAGAAGAATTCATGAATACAATCAAACTTTATAAACTCAAACCATGATACAAGACTAGCAAGATGTTTATTACAACTAATAACAGAAAAATAAAGTAAAACAAAGGAAATACAAGAAGAAAATAAAAGACAAAGGGAGGAGAAGAAGATAAGGACAGCATGCTAGAGATGGAAAAGATTCATCTCCATGGCTGCCAGGAGGCCAAAGCCTCCCAGCTGCTGCCTTCTCCCTTCTCTCCCTTTGTGACTCTCAACTTTCCCTCTCTTTGCGTACAATGGAAGTGTAAATGATGGATCTCAGGATCTGAATTGAATGTGGAATGGAAGTGGTATTTATAGGGAGAGGGGAGTGGGAAATCTGAATTGAATATGGCAATGACCTAACACACTTGCATTAGATAATCAGAAATGGTTACTCCACTAAATCCCACTAGCAGCCCTAGCTCATCCTCATGTCAGCATGACCAAGCTTCCATTCAGAAACCAATAGCTCATGCCTAGCTCATCATGACCAAGCATGCAATGAGCTCATCTTCCTGTCAGCATGATGTGTATTTCCATGGGCTCACGAATTGGGTTGGGCTGAATCAAATGATGACTTTAAGATGTCCATGTTGAAGTTCAGAATGTCATTGATCCAACCACACAAGTATTGGCCCAATCCAAGTTCGGATGAAGAAGATAAGTCCGAAATGAACTTCTAACTCAGGCTCCAGTTTTTCACTTTTTTGCACCATCTTGCTTCAAATGCCTCAAGTGTATTCATCTCATGCCAATCAGCCCTTAATATGCATGGATTGCATGAATTATGCTCTTTTGCTCTCTTGGCCTACAAAACACACAAAGAGAGGCAAATAACTTAGAAATCTAAGAAACTAAGCAAAATAAGTAAGTAAATTGGGCATGTATATGTATGAAAATATGAGCTTAACAAGCTTTTGAGCCTTGTACTTCAATTCATGAGTGTTATATACATACTCTTATTTTCTTGTCATCTAAGTTGTTGTTTGATCTCATTATTCATTGATTTGGTTGAACACTTCAAAGTCATTCATTCATGTGCAATTTGACTTCATGACATTTAAAGAAATGATATTAAGGCCTTCTTTGGATCGTTTGTGCCTTTCAAGCTAACCTTATGCATGCTTATGCATGATTTTCCATTGTTAACCATTTTGAGCCTACATGTAAACCTTTTCTTTCATTTACCAATTTTATTTCCTCGCCTTAGCCTGAAAAACAAATATTTACCTTTCTAAGGAACTCATGAGCTTTAATTAGGATGTGTTTTTCATACTAAGTTTGGGAAGAGGTGTTACATTTTGAAAAAAAACAAAAAACAAAAAACAAAAAAATCACACAATTGGTGAAAGAAGAGAGAAAAGTGGTGGTTGATTGAAAATTTCATTTTTGGGCGTTCAAAATAAATTGGTGTTTGTTCAATTAAAGGAAAGGATTATGAATCAATGTAAATGAAGGTATAAGGAGTTTTGATCATGTAAAAGAAAAAAAAAAATCTAATCGTGATGATTCGAAGTCTTGTAAACAATTATTTTATGCTCTTACATTGCGAGTTCCTTGGACTTTGTATTATCCTTACCCTTCATTTCTTACTCACCTTACACCCTTGGCCCAATTACAACCTTTACTAAAGACCTAAATTGATCTTAAATGTCATGTGGTTGAATTGCATCCATTTTCTTACTTTTAAGTATTTGGCATCCTTCTTGAGATCATATTAATGCAAGTTCTTCATCTTTCTATTTCGAGTTAAGTCCTTATGGTTTAACTCCATTCTCATGTTTATAACTGAGTGTTGCATTATAACCCTCTTCTGAGTGATTCATTTGTGAGAGGACAACTTTGGTGAGATTTGAAGTTGAACTTGTGTTTTGTATGATTTTCGAAATTGTGTGAAAACTAAGATTGAGAAATTTGTTGTATTTGGCTATCACACTACTACACTTTGAGCATATTGTGTTTAGAACTATGCCGCTTTGTAAATAATGTCTAAAAATTGAGCTTTTATTAATAAAACGTTTAAGTCATGTGCATGAGTCATTTCTCTTCAGAAAATGTTCGGAAAGATTGTTTTGAGTTCTTTTTATTTTTGTAATCGTTTTTATTTTTGTTTTTGTTTTTGTTAAGTAATGTATTTATGTTTGTTTTTGTTTTTGGTTTTGCTTAAGGACTAACAATCTTTTAAGTTTTCTAATCACTTTGTTTTACAGAGTCAGTAAAACGTTTGTGGGTATCGTATATGTTAAACCCTCAGGAGACACAACTCCTCCTACTAGGGATGCCTAGAGGTTTAAAGGCTTGTTGCATACGCTAAATGCAATCGAATTACCTGCGAAAGTGGTCTAGTTAACTTCTTGTTTTGTTTTTCTCTTTGTTTTCTTTTTGTTTTGCTCGAGGACTAGCAAAATCTAGGTTTGGGGGTATTTGATCGGTGCATATTTACATATCATTTTGTACCCTTTTAATTTATGATTTGGTTATGTTTTTGAGTTAAACTTGTGCTTTTAATAAGTTTTGTGTTTGTTTCAGTGTAATAAGCTTAAGGACTCACTAATTGCATTTTGGAGACAAGTTAACTCAAAACGGTGTCTGCAGATCAGTCAACTTCACGGATTGGACTGTACTTGCACAAGAAGAACCAGAAAATGAGCCATACATCATTGGAAAGATACGGAAGTCTAGTTTCTGTATAATTTTACGGTTCATGATTCCGAGTCTTCTAGAGAAAGTTATACATGTTTTGGCAACATAAGGTCAAATTCGGCAGCATCTGCCTTACTGGGCCAAAAAGCACATTTGAAGGCCTTTCCGATTTTTCCTTGAGTTGGGCTGCATATGCTTGGAAAGATAAGACAAAGAGCTTCAAGATCCATAATTTTCCATATTTTTCATACTGGAGCCACAAGCCCAAAACGAGCCCACAAGCTGGCTGCAATGCATTGTCATGCATGACATATGCATGATGAAGTGTTGTTGATTGTGGGAAAGTTTGGTGAAGCATATTCAATACATATATTTGAGTGGAATTTTGCAGCAGCCAAATGAGCCAAAAGATGTTGAAGTGGATGATGCAACACTAAGCCTAAAGACAAGAGGAATTGTTTTCAAATGCAATTGTGTGTTAGGTTAAGTTGGTGAATTAAGTGTAGTGTGTTAGGTGAAGTTAGTGTGTTTACATAATTCAATTGTATAATTCAGATTTTCAACCTCCTTAGGCCTATAAATAGTGAGGTTTCCTAAGCTTGTAAAAAAACACCCCAAGGGGGGGAGCTCTCAAACACTTCTCTAGAGCTCCCTTCCCTTCTCTCCCTCAAATTCTCTTAGTTTCCCTTTTGTAGTTCTCAATTGTTGTAATAAGATCATTCTACTTTTCTTTTCTCTTCTTCTAAATTCTCCAAACACTTCTCTCATTCCTTCATCAAACTCTCCAAATTTCCCAAACACATTTCCCTTCTCTTCCAAAAGTCTCCATGTCTCAAACACTTCACAAACACCTTTCTCTTCATTCCCTAAGTTCTCAAATTCTCCAAGTTCACAAACATCCTCCAAGTTCTCAACCACTCTCTTCCAAATTCTCAAAGTTCCTAAACACATTCTCTTCCAAAATCCTCAAGCTTCCCAAACACTTCCCTTTCTCTTCCAAATTCCCCATGTTCTCAAACACCTCCCTCCTTCTCTCCAAAAACTCTCAATGTTCTCATTGTAATGTACATTCTTTCTTCTTGTTTTGTTTCTTTTGTTTTCATTTTTGTTTTGTGTAGGAAAACTAAATTGGATCATTCAATCACCAATCCCTGTGGAATCGACCTCGCACTTACATACGCTAAACTACCGAACGGCTCATGCACTTGCGAGTATCACAAGTTGAGGATGCAGTTGAATCTATTTTGGTGCAGCTGTATCTACGCAACACTTGCGCCTACTAGCAAGAACACGAGAGTGTGGATCTCTGAGCGAGGAGGTGGCTTCCTTGAAAGCTCAGGTGGCGGACTTGCAGAAGCGGCTTTATTGTGCCAATCAGTATGTGGAAGCACTGCAGAAAAAGAATGATGACCATGTAGAGCTGCTGCAGATTCTACAAGTGCGAGACAATAGAGGCAAGCCATGAAGATGAAGGAGAAGAAGATGATGTTGTTTTTTTTTTTTATTATTGTTTTTTTTTTGTTTTTGTTTTTTTTTGTTTTTTTGTTTTTTTTTAATTCAGCGTTTGAAATAAAATAAAAATGTGTTTTAACACTTAGAAATAAACTAACTAACCATACCACGTAAATAAATACATAAACTAACTTAACAAAACAAAAACAAAAACAAAAACTCAACAGAAAAGAAAACAAAGAAAATAAAAATAAACTTAATTTAAAAACACACGAATATACAAGCAACTCACGGATGACTAGTTAAGGGCCTCAGAAAACACAGCCAGGGGATCCGGGAAGGTTGGAGGGGTCACAATGGTCCCTCTTAAAACCCAAACTTCTTAGACACCGAAGGTGTCTCCTATAGAACTCCTAGACACTGGTATTGACGGAAGTGCTCACTGGGGTTACCATAAGTTAGCTCATATGAAAAATCTTTTTTAAATTTTAAGATAAGAAACAAAAACAAATTAAGATAAAATGAAACAACAAACCATAAACGAAAATGAACTAAGTACTCTAAACAAACTCAAACAAACGAAATAAATTGTTGTACTAAAAGAAACAAACCAAGAAACCAAAGAAAAACACAAACAACACTTTCTATCACCCGTTTATCACCATTTGGACAGATTCGTTTCTTGCCTTTTTCAGCTTCGACCTGTGTTCAGTTTTTTGCCTATAACTTTCCAACCGCAAGTCCAAATTTCACGTTCTTTATATGGTTGGATTCAGCACAGAAAAACAAAGAACTCATCGAGGACCAAAAGGCAAAAATAATTACGAAAATAAACAGAATTCAAAGAAGAGAAATGATTGAAATGCTCCCCCTTGAAGCGATTAGGTTGAGCATGGACGCACTTGGAGGTCGCGACTTCTCCCATTGCGCCACACTTCCCATTCTTATGATTGAAGTTGTCATCTCTCTCCATTTTTATTAAGCTGTCATAAATTGTTAAAACTAACACACAACTTGAAGTGAAATTAAAAGGATTAGGAATGAACAATAGAGAACTAAGTAGACTTTAAACATTATAAATAAAAAGTAGGAAAACCAAATAGAATCAAGCAATGTTACCGATCCCCGGCAACGGCGCCAAAAACTTGTTGCGTCGATTCAGCTGCACCAAAATGGTTTCAGCTGCATCCTCAACTTGTGATACTCGCAAGTGCACGAGCCGTTAGGTAGTATAGCATATGTAAGTGCGAGGTCGATCCCACGAGGATTGGTGATTGAATGATCCAATTTGTTTCCCCTACACAAAATAGAAATGAAAAAGAAAATAAATAAAACAAGAAAAAAAAAGAAATAACTCAAGCGAATAAGTTCCCAAGTTCAATTAGATTAACGGATTGATTCTAGCTAAAGTATGATTAAGCTATGGTGTTTGGTCATAACCTTGTGTTCCTAATTCCCTAATTTGATCATTTGTTGTCTAACCTAAAATTAAGCATTAGGAACCCATTAAGCATAGAAGAACAATTTAAACAACCAAGCATGTATCTAATCCCTGTTGTCGAATGTCCATACATACTCTTCCTATTCATAGTTCAATTCGAATTAAAGCATGGTGTCTACTCTTAATTCAAACCAAGATAGCTAACATGCAAGCCTAAATGGTGATCAATCATTCAAACTAGCATATTAACTTATAAGCATAATGAATAAGAACAAAAACCATAATTGAAACTTGGAAACTAATTAAACTTGAATACTTAAGAAAGAATGTACATTGCAAATAAAATTAAAGTAGAACTTGAAAACTTGAAGGAAAATTTAGTAAAATCATTTTGTTACAACAATTGACAACTTGAAAGGAAACTAAGAGAATTTGAGGGAGAGAAGGGAAGGGAGCTCTAGAGAAGTGTTTGAGAGCTCCCCCACCTTCGGGTGTGATTTGAAGCTTGAAGGCTTCTCTATTTATAGGGCTAAGAGGAAGGAACAATATGATGAAATCCAACACCACCATTCCTCTTTTAATACAACCCATAACTCACACTTCATCTTGTATATGTTAGTGTGGTTGGAATCAATCTCATCCCATACTTCTTTTGCTGCACCTCAAGCTTTCCTCACATGGGTTCAAAGGTGATGTGGCTGCCTTTTGCTGCCAACCCCTGTTTTGGTGTAGGAAGGCCATAGGTTTCAAAACATATCCAATGAGGCTCAAATTTGGATATGTTATACTAGACACCCATTGGAACAACTTCTATGAAGAAAGTATTCCCATCGGAGCAGTAGAAGTGTACGTTTTGAGCCTTGCAAGTTGGCTGCCAAACAGAGACTGGAATTGACTTCATTTCATTTATGCTTTACATGCATGCACATGCTTTCTCTTTAATAGCTCCATCATGTACCAACTTGCTCCTTTAGAATTTCATAGCTGGAATGCCTCCATACTTCACTCATTATGTTGGGTACAAAGTCAGTTATAGTTGGGGTGAGGAACATGGCTAAAAGGAGGCACATGGCAAAAAGCTGGCAGCTGCAAATCCTGCTGAGCAAGGTTGAGTGTTGGACGGGGTAAGCACTCCAAATATGTCCAATTGGGCTGAAATTTGGATATGTTGTACTAGACACCCATTGGAACAAGTTTCATGAAGATCATCACCTCATTAGAGCCCCATAGCATGCTCATCCAAGGCCAAGAAGTTGACCTACGAAACTTGGCTGGCAAGGAGTTGTAGCCAAATTGTGTTTGTCTTTAAGCTCTTCTTCCATTCACCCAAATCAGGCCTTAACATGCATGAATTGCATCATTTCCTATCCAAAGCCATCATTGTTACCTAAATCTCAATGAATTGAAAGATAAACACAAAAAGGATTAAAAGCACAAGTTTAACTCAAAAACATAACCAAATCATAAGCTAGAAGGGTACGAAATGATATACAATTATGAACCGATCAGGAGTAGAATAGAAGGTAGCAGAAGCATTAAGTGTATCAAGTAAACGCCCAACAGGTAATAAATTGCAATGAATATTGGGAACCAAGAGGGCATGAGACAGAGGTAAAGAAGGGGTGAGATGGATGGTACCTTCACCGGTAAGTGGGGAAGGTAAACCATTAGCATTAGTAATATAGGGGTCACAGGGGTTATGCGACAACTCATCAAACATATTATCGTTATAAGTCATATGATCAGAAGCACCAGTGTCAATTATCCATGTAGTAGAACCCATACCTGGCATAGTATCGGAAGCACATAGATTTGCAGATGGAGCCGGAGGACGGGCCTCATCAGGAGTCACAGTGTAAGTGGCCTTGGGGCCATACATACGAACTTTGTAGTCAGCAAACCAATCAGGATAACCATGCTCCTTAAAACACTTCTCGGAGTAATGATTCCCATTACAATGGCGACACTTAAGCGGACCTTCAAGAGAGGTAGAGTTAGGGGCGGAAGGACGAGATCCAGCAGAAGATCCAAACTTCCTAGATGGAGAGCGACCGGTCGCGTCATGCCTGGGCGACCGGTCGTTGACGTGCTTGGGTCAACCTTGAGAGCCAGCGATCCCCCTCCAAGCATAGCGGACTGACGAGTATCTTCCTCCATGACCATGACATAGGCTTCGAGAGGAGGTGGAACAGGACTAAGAGCAAGAATACGGCTACAAACACCATCATACGGTGGATCAAGCCTGCCAAGAAAATCATAAACTCGATCGGCTTCAATTTCTTTCAGACGACGAGCCCCATCAGGAGAACAACTATACTCATGCGGACGTAGACAATCAATCTCTTGCCAGATAGCATGAAGTTTTTCATAGAACACTTTCACGGATTCACCATTCTGACCTATAAGGATGGATTGCCGTCCGAGTTGAAACAAATGAGAACTATTCTGAGTCACAGTATAGGTCTTCCGAGCAGCCTCCCATATATCATAGGCAGTATCACCATGTTCGAACAAGGCACGAACTGGTTTAGTCATGGAATTGAGAATCCATGACTGCACCAACAATTATCTTCCTCCCATTCAGCATAGGCAGCGGAATCTTGAGACGGAGCAGGCTTCTTCCCATTGATCCAACTTGCCATACGACGACTAGTAATCGTAATACGCGCACCACGAGACCAAGATGCATAATTGGAGCCATCCAATTTGTCAGACGCAATCGGGGTAGAGTAATCACGCGAGGGACGTGACTCCGTCGGTGTAGACGCACTAGTACCAATCACAACCTTGGAATCACCACCCATGATAGCAGCGGAAACAAACACAACACAAAGCAGATACGATAAACACAGGCAGAACACGGGCACAAGAACCCTAAAAGGAAATTAGGGCACAGAGTAGAACACGGCACAAGAACCCTAAAAAGAAATTAGGGCACAGAGTAGAACATGGGTGGGCACAACACACACAGGTCACCAGAAAGTAGGCTCTGATGCCAAGTCAAACAATATGGGTAGAATATTTTCAGATATATTTCATTCTCCAAAAGGAGGTATTTATAATACAGGATGTAAACCCTAGTAGGATTAAACTAGGAAAATAAGTGGTATCCTAATGACATAATATCTATACAAAGAGAAATAAATAAAACAATATCCTAATAGAATAGGGATATCTCGCTAACAAGAAAGCCATTGCACAGAGTTCATAGCAAAGAAGGCCATCTAGCATATCGAGGTTCGTGATGCGGCCAAGAAGCCTCCCCAGAAGGTCATAAGCATTAACGCAATACTGTCGATTTCTACACCACAATAATGTTCCTTGAAAAATGAAATATTTCTTAAAGTAGTACTGCGATCATCACAATAAAAGGTGCTCATGCATACTGCATAATCTGTAGTATATCTTTTACAAGCTCGGTGCCAATATGATGTCTCTCGTTGAACGGAAAAGAAATACCAAAAGGCTACAAGTACCTAAAAGTTAAACCAGTACATAAGCATTATAACAAACATTATGATACATTAAGGAAAACTCTCTGGGAGGAAGATGTTCATAATGGGAAGAGATGTATTTGGAAAAAAAAATTATATTAAAATAACAGTACTCTTGTGGGGAGATGTGAATTTTCAGCTTAATTGCATTCAGAAATTTAAAACAATTATCTAATTATGTGGTAACAGTTGTTGATAAAGATGGAACTTGCTAGTGCTCAATAATTGAATTTTGGAAGTGCATTGACATCTACACTCACTCTACTTATATATATTACCACATCAATTAAGCCAGCACCATATGGTCACTTTTATTGTAAATGAAGTTCAAGTTGATCAAGCATTTTATTACCAAAATAAATATTAAAATGAAAAAAGTAAAACTTACATGGTTGGCAAGAATGTACAGAAAAAAATTGAATACGGCTTTGACTCGTATTCCAGTTGCCCTTATAAGTTTCTTGGATGATAAGATCATTCGAAAAATCCTCGGCAAATACTGAATGAGAAGAAAAATGTTCAAAACCTTCCTGTGTTCCAAATATTCCGGCCCTTTCATTTTGAAGAAAAGCACTACTACTAAAATCTGACATGATGAATAGTAATGGGTTAGAAATCTATTATTTAAAGCTGGAAAAACCTAGCTCGTAATCTACACAAAAAAATAATAATTTAATTTCTCTTACTTGTGGCATGGGAAGAACAGAGAGAAGGTCAGTTAAGAAAGAGAGCCATGACAAATCCCCAGCAAACTTCTTAGCAAATGGAATTATCTCATTTTTTTTTCAACGTTGGTTGCCAATCCAACTGTTGTGACTTTTCTTTTTGTGATTGCCTTGTAGGCCTTATTACTAGCTTCCCAAATTTGATATCCAATATGCACTACGAAAGTGAAGTCTGTGAGAGATCGCAAAATAAGAGCCACATTCCTCAACTTTTTGTCCATTCCAAGGCATTTCTTTTCCTTATCGATGAATGGAATGTAAAAGAACAAGGGATCTAGGGAAACTGCAATAACACATGAAATTACAATTATCTTATTCCACAGTGAAGCTGAAAGAAGTTTTGTTTCCCATTTTTCCTTTGGTCTAAGTCCTCCACTTTCGGATGTGGGATGTCGTGCTTTCCCCTTAGCATCTTCCTTATTGAAATCTATACCGTGTGTAGTGCTGATTAAAAGAAAAATGCAATCAGAAAATTAAGAGAAGTAAAACGACTTAACTCTAGAAATTAGAGTATCTAACCCAAAATCAAAATGAAAAGTAATACATATATATATACTTGTAAAATCTTATGATACTCACTAGGACCCAATTAGTGTACAGAAAGAAAAATAAAATAAAGAAGAGAGAGAGATAATCATTCATTTTAATACACGTGACAATTATAAATAAACATAACTACAAACTTTTCACACAAATAGAATAATACTGTGATTTAAAATGTATAGTTAAATCCTCTAAAAATGACATCAGTATAAAAGAAACAAACCTTACGATAACGGAATCATCACTATACTGTGCAGCCATAACTAGCCTTTTTATAAGTTGGATAGGAGTAAATAGAGAGATTAGAAGAGAAGAAGAACCTTCTAGAAATAAGGATGATCTGTGAGGCAGAAACGGAATGGAAAGGGTTCTTTTGCTAGTAAAAAAAAGCTGTGGGGGGTTACTAGGCAAGTTCGTGAAATTTATAAGTAGGGGCAATGAGTTCTGTTTCCCTCTGTTGACTGACCAAGACTTTGTTTTTTGGACTGATTACGAACCCAAGTGTACCTGTACCGGCCGGTCCATTTCTAATATCTTCTTCCAATGAATTCTTTCCATATTTTACAAGGAAATCGAAAGCATATTTCTTATAGTTTTTTCTCTTCCTTACTTCCAGAAAATAAAACTAGATGTTTTATATCAATTAACTCCAACTCAGCCAAGGGTTGCTTCTGGTTCGTTTTATTGATATGTTATTATTTAGATGTTATTCTTGTGGAACAACTTTGGTCATTATTGGCTTATTTGGGAGTGTTTATGGAAGAGATAAAAGTGCTTTCTAACAATTAAAAGTGTTTGGCAAAACGACACTTGTAGTCCATGTGGTTTTCAACTTTTACCACTAAGGTTCCTCTGGTTTCAATTTCGTCACTTTTGCCACTCTGGTTTAAGAGTCCAAGCAATTCGAGGACACTTCTCAATTTCCGTCAGATTTCTTTTAGTTTTGTTGGTGCGTTTGGATGAGGGAAATAAACTTGAGATTTTGACAAAACTCAAAATTTCTAAATTGACATGAACCAATTCCCATGTTTGGATAAAAAAACATAGAAATTTAGAAATTCCGCATGGGAAAAAACATGGAATTTGGAGATCGTAAATCCCAACTTTAAATTCTATCTAAAAGTCGTCATTTCTAAAATCCCAAGAGAGATTGAGTTTTAAAAAAAGATAACTTTACAAATAAAGGTTAAATTCCGTGTTTTAAATCCGTCATCCAAACAAGAAACTTTACAAATTCTAGAATATTAATTTCCGTCATTTTAAATTCCGTCATTTATGAAATCCTTTGGACTTTTAAATTTCCTCATCCAAACGCACTGGGCATCAGCTGTTGCCGTTAGTTATTGAATAAGTGGAGGGGCATTAAGGTAAAATCCCCTGTAATTCATAGCTTGGATAGTAGAAGTACCAGGATCGACAAGGATCGACATCGCGCCCTTGTCTGGGTTGGTCGCGTGTGGGTTGCTCTTCGATTCGCCGGAAAATTGCCAGATAGTCCCCGCCGGCGAGGTTGCAGTTTCTTCGACGACGTTGTCGTCGATCGGGAATAACAGCGATGATGAGTCTGGGAGGGATGACTTCGATAATGATGAGGCTCAAAGCTCGTATAAAGGTCCTTTGGACATGATGAACGCGTTGGAGGAGGTTTTACCTATGAGGTTAGCAGCAGTTCAACTAGATTCATTTAATTTCTTATCTGCAATTTTGTTTTAGTTTTTTTTAATGATTTTGCTTTTGGGTTTTCTCTAAATCTTAGGAAAGAAAACGATTCATTACACAAAATTACAACTTTATTAATCAATCTATACGTTTGTCTTGATTGGTTAAATCAAAAGGTCAAATTCATGTCGTTTTAGAGGATGTTTCTAATTTGGGTTCGTTGTAAATTGTAATTGTTTGCATAATATGAGCTGGTTTTTTTTTTTCTTGTTTGATCTGGGCGTTTTGACTGATGAAATGGGTTTTTTTATGCAGGATGTTGGAGTTTCTATATAATAGCAGGTGTTCTTGCACAGAAAGTATATGAGGAAACGTTTCAGAGAGAAAAGAGAGAGAGAGAGTGAGAGTCTGTTAGGCAATGATTGTAATCATGCACACTCATCGTGTGATCTCATTCTCCTTTTAATATATATATATATATATATATATATATATATATATATATATATATATATATATATATATATATATATAACTTGCAACCAATACAAAAAAAACGACTTAGCCAGTACACAATTGTACCAGCCTGTGAGCTGTACCTTCAGCATGAATCTGGACATGTTAGTCCAACAATATCTGATGGCATATGAGCCATACACCTATCTAAAACTAACAATTTGAACCTGGAAACAATTTATACTTCAACACTCCCTTCTAAATTGTTAACTGGTTTAACACCAAGCAATCCCCTAAGATAGTTGAACCGATCTTTAGGCAGAGCTTTAGTGAAAATGTCAGCCACTTGTTCTTCAGACTTGCAGTACCTCAAGTCCACTACCCCATCTTGCAAAGCATCTCGGATGAAGTGATACCTGCGGTTGATGTGCTTAGTTTTCTGATGGAAAACAGGGTTCCTTGTCATGGTAATGGCAGAGGTATTATCTACCATTAATGGAGTTGCCTCAGTCTGCAATTCTCCAAAGTCTTCAAGTACGAATCTCAGCCATATAGCATGTGTGGTAGCCTCACTGGCGCTAACATATTCAGCTTCAACCTAGAGAGAGCTACACTATGTTGTTTGACTGATGCCCAAGAGAATGCTCCACTGCCAAAAGAGAAAGCATAACCTGAAGTACTTCTCTTATCATCTTGACTTCCACTCCAGTCACTATCACAGGTACCCAATTAGGACAGCCTCCTTTCCCTTCTGATATTCTATACCAAAATCAATTGTGCCTTGGATATATCTCAGCACCCTCTTAGCCATTCCATAGTGTTTCTTAGTTGGACAATGCATGAACCTAGCTAATAAGCTAGCTGCAAACATAATGTCAGGTCTTGTAGCTGTTAAATACAGCAGACTACCTACAATCTGCCTGTACTCATTCTCATCTCAGGATCACTTCCATCATCCTTGCACAATTTTTCACTTGCCACAAGAGGAGTACTAACTGGCTTACATTGTTTCAAACCAAACTTGTTCAGCAATGTCAGAGCATACTTCTTTTGATTTATGAAAATGTAGGATTCAGTTTGAATCACTGCCATACCAAGGAAATGATATAGAAGGCCTAAGTCAGTCATTTCATACCTTCTCATCATTTCAGATTTGAACTCTTCAATCAATTCCCCACTGCTTCCTGTATACACAATTTCATAAACATAGATTGAGACAATTAGAGTTCCTGAGTCTTCCTTAGTCTTGCAGGTACAATGTAGCCTCGCTTGTGCTTCTGACATAACCACAGCTAATGAGATAGGCATTGATTTCCTCATACCAGGCTCTTGGAGCCTGTTTTAAACCATACAAGGCTTTCTTCAATTTGTACACCTTGTCTTCATATTTTGTAGTCACAAATCCATCCGGTTGATCTACATAAACTTCCTCCTTAAGCACACCATTTAGGAATGCAGACTTGACATCTAACTGGTATAGTTTCCACCCCTTTTGAGCTGCCAAAGCTATGAGAGTTCTAATTGTGTCAAGTCTGGCCACATGAGCAAAAGTCTCATTGAAGTCAATTCCAGGCTTTTGTGCATA
This sequence comes from Prunus fruticosa, assembly GCA_018703695.1. Classification (NCBI taxonomy): domain Eukaryota; kingdom Viridiplantae; phylum Streptophyta; class Magnoliopsida; order Rosales; family Rosaceae; genus Prunus; species Prunus fruticosa. Next base: position 11,124,108 of record CM031923.1, read on the forward strand.
GCCTTTGACCACCAGCCTAGCTTTATGCTTCTGTATTGAGCCATCAAGGTTCAATTTGGTTTTATAAACCCATTTCACACCAATCACTGGTTTATCACTTGGTCTATCAACTAGTTCCCAAGTCTCATTCTTCTCAATCATCTCCATTTCTATTTCCATTGCCCTTTGCCAAGCCTTATCCTTTGAAGCTTCTACAAAATTCTCTGGCTCAATGATGCTCATATTGCATCTAGCATAGATCTCAGTGATGTCTCTAAGCTTCACAGGTGTAGAATTTGGAGAATCACTTGGTGAATCAGGATTAGCAGCAGCTGTAATCACTTGAATTGGGCTAGAGATGTTGTCTATCATTGTTTCTTCATATTCCTCTTCAGAGCTTCTGGAAGTGTCTTCAAGCCTCATTGGAACTGTGATAGAATCAACAGTTTTCTTGTCCCAATCCCATAATGAGTTCACATCAAAGATCACACTTCTAGATGTAGTGACCTTGTTGGTTTGCAAATTGTACACTCTGTACCCCTTTTAACATTTGCCATAGCCAACAAAAATTCATTTTTCAGCTGCATCCTCCAACTTAGATCTCAACTGACTAGGTACATGGCAGAAACAAATAGAGCCAAACACTCTTAAGTGCTTAACCCCTGGCTTTCGTCCACTAAAAGCTTCAAAAGGAGTGACATTATCTAAAGCTTTTGTGGGGCATCTATTCTGAATATAGACAGCTGTATTCACTGCCTCTCCCCAGAATTTGTATGGTAGTTTCTTTTCTTGCATCATTGTCTTGCTCATTTCCACAATGGTCCTGTTCTTTTCTCAGCAACTCTGTTTTGCTGAGGTGAATAGGCCACGGTTAGTTGTCTTTCCAAACCAATTTCTTCACAAAACTACAGAAATTCAGTGGAAGTATATTCCCCACCTCTGTCACTTCTTAGTTTCTTGATTTTGTAGCCACTTTGTAATTCCACCATAGCTTTGAATTTCTTGAAAATATTAAACACTTCTGACTTAAATTGCATGAAGTACACCCAACACATCCTAGTGCAATCATCAATGAAAGTCAAGAAATATTTGTTCCCACCTATTGTTGTAGTCTGCATTGGTCCACAGACATCTGAATGAACCAGTTCCAGAGGTACACTAGCTCTCCAAGTTTTCTCTTTACCAAAGGCCTCCTTGTGAGATGTTCCAATTGCACAGTCTTGGCAAATTCTGTCTGCATTGCCAATTTCAGGTAATCCATAGACCAGCTCCTGTTGTTGTAACAACTTCAAGCTTTGCAAATTCAAATGACCAAACCTCCTATGCCAACACCAAGTGGATTCTTCAATTGTTGCTTTCATAGCTACAGAGGTTGCATATTTTAATGAGAGTGGGAAACATCTGTTTCCTGTTATGGAAACCTTTGCCACCAGATTTTCCATTGACCTGTCATCAAATATCTCCACCATTGAACTCCCAAAAACCAGATAATAGCCATGTTCTACCATCTGACCCACACTAAGTAAGTTCTCATCCAACCCTGGTACGAGCATGACTTCTTTAATATGTCTAGGCCAAGATTTAGTGTCAATTATCAGAGTTCCTTTACCAGTTGATTGCACCAAGTCACCAGTGCCCATTTTTACCTTTGCAGTGACTTTGGTATCAATGTCAACTAGTAGAGATGCATGTGAAGTCATATGGTTGCTGCATGCACTGTCCACATACCACACACCATTATTTTTCACTATTTCAGCAGCATGACAAGCATAGAACATTGTACCTTCTTCCTCCTTATGTGTTGCATAATTTGCAGATTGATCAGATTTTCCTCTGCAGTCTTTGGCTATATGACCAAACCTATCACACTTGTAGCACTTCGGTTTACCTTTGAACCAACATGCACCATAGTGCAGTTTGTCACAGGTTTTGCAAGGAATTTTGGCTCCCTCAGTCTGATTTTCTCTCTTGGCATTGTTTTCAGACTTTCCATCCCACTTCTTCCCTTTATGAGATTTCCAATTCTTCTTGGATTTAGAACCTCCTGCCTGCCCTGAGTGTGATTGGTCTTTAGAGTTCACATTTAGACTAGAGAATGCCTTCTCAGTCACTCTCTCATTATGCCTTTGCAGCCGTTGTTCATGAGATTTTAGAGAGCCTATAACCTCTTGAACCCTTATAGATTATGTATCCTTTGTTTCCTCTATAACTTCAGCAATAGAATCATATTCTCGGGATAAACTAATCAAGAGTTTCTGAACAATTCTCTGTTCAGTTAACTCTTCACCATAAGCCTTCATTTGATTTACCAGCTCAAGCAGTTTAGTGACATACCCAGACAATGATTCATCATCATGCATACGAGTGTATTCAAATTCTCTTCTAAGAGCTTGAAGTTTCACAGATCTCACCTTCTTATCACCTCTGAATTCTTGTTGCAGGATCTCCCATGCTTCCTTGGCTGACTCTTTCAATGCAATTCTGGGGAAGATGTCGTCAGAAACTGCACCTTGGATCAGTCCCAAGGCTTTAGCATCCTTTGCAACGTTCTCTTCCAAAGCAAGCTTTTGAGCTGCAGTCAGAGCTTCTCCTTCTTCGTTCTTCACAGCAGGTTGCTCATACCCATTCTCAACCATATCCCACAGCTTGTGAGATTTGAAGATTGTGCACATCTTTATTCTCCAGAAATCATAGTTGCTTCCATTGAAGATGGGAGCACGAAGCTCACCCATGCTAGATCCAGCCATGTGAGACCAGAAATAGAGAGTATCTCAGCTAGCTCACTACGATTCCACTACGCCTAGTCTCAGATCGGAACCTTCGCTCCTGATACCATGTTGGAGTTTCTATATAATAGCAGGTGTTCTTGCACAGAAAGTATATGAGGAGACGTTTCAGAGAGAAAAGAGAGAGAGAGAGAGTGAGAGTATGTTAGGCAATGATTGTAATCATGCACACTCATTGTGTGATCTCATTCTCCTTTTAATATATATATATAACTTGCAACCAATACAAAAAAAACGACTTAGCCAGTACACAATTGTACCAGCCTGTGAGCTGTACACTCGGCATGAATCTGGACATGTTAGTCCAACAATATGTGATGGCATATGAGCCATACACATGTCTAAAACTAACAATTTGAACCTGGAAACAATTTATACTTTAACACAGGAGAGGGATCTCAAAATTCTATAACTACAAATCCAAGTCCTTCACGAGTCTGGTAGAGGCTTCATCTTCTTCCAACATCAAAGACCTTGCAAAACCAGACAATGCATATGCCAGAAAACGCAGGAACCTACTTGTCTCCAATCACATGTGGGAGATGAACCGAAGCTTTCCACTGAGAAGCAATGGGGGCAGGATTTCAAAGAGACCCATCTCAACGAGTCGAAGCACATTGGCTTTGGCTATTAAATTGAGCAGCTGTGCTGAATTACAGGGGATTTTACCTTAATGCCCCTCCACTTATTCAATAACTAACGGCAACGACTGATGCCCTAACAGAGCTAAAAGGAATCTGACGGAAATTGAGAAGTGTCCTCGAATCGCTTGGACTCTTAAACCACGAGTGTCAAAAGTGACGAAATTGAAACGATAGGGACCTTTAGTGGTAAAAGTTGGAAACCAGCAGGGACTACTAGTGTCGTTTTGCCAAAGCGTTTATGATTGCGCTTGAAACACCAATATATTTTTGAGTCTGGAATATTCATAATTTTGAGATACATTTTCATTCCAATCCAATTCTTTTTGGAATTTTCGGCCATTGGATTTAATTTGGACATGTCAAAGTTGAAAATCTTTGGATCCAAATTGGTGGCAATAGGAATTTTCAATCCAACTTGCACCCTACTCATATCAAGGACAAAGCTCAATAAACATCCAAAAAGAGAACCACACGCATTAGGTAGGACATATATCTCACTTCTATCAATTTCATTTCATTATACTCTTAACATTCCAATTTCAATAAGAGACAAAGACCTTGACTCGAGTGCATGAAAACGCCAAAGTCTTTCTTCCCCAAACCGTCTTGCAATCAAGAAAAGAAGAGTGATATATATGAAAGAAGATACTGGAAAGACTTTTCAAAGTCAGAAACTTCGTGATGAAGCCTTGTGAATTTATTGTGAAGACTTCTTCTTTATTTTGGCTCTTACTTTGTCAACTTATGTTCTTATCTTTTCAAGAATCTTCCTTACAATTGTGCGCTAAAATAGCTTCTTTGTTTTTGAGTGACCATAATACAACCATGTTTATGAGGGGAAAACAAAAGAAGAAATTATTGCCTGCATATATACTGAAACAGAAGATAATTAAATCAGACAAGGAAAATGATAATTAATTAAAGACCATGTCTAGTTACCACCCAAATCATCAAAGCTGCAAGTCAATTAATTGTGCAGTTAGGACTGGTATAGGGTGTGTCATGAGACATGGACTAGTGGAATCATGGTTCATGAGACATGGACTAATATCAATTTTCTTGAAACACGATCTCAAAAACTTAAAAAATAAACGGCTCCGGGCAATGAAGTATAATTTAAGTATACCACACAAGGTCTCTCAAATAATTCATCAATAAATGACTTCAATGTATCAACACACAATTACACTCTCCCTTGCATGGATGGTGGAGATGAAAGAGATAAACATTATCACTATTGTCTCGGATTTGTATCGTGGCTCCCAGATTTTGGGTCCAAGGTCAAATAGACGAAGTAGTGGGATTATATATCCCACTTTTTTGGTAGGATAGGTTATCCTACAAAAATACACATAATGGAAACTAAGCCTTTCCTGCACGCGCTTCCGCGCCAAAGAGGCTTTTTTATTTATTTTTTTATTTAATTTTTTTAAAAAATTTAAATTTATTTTAGAATTAAAAAAAGAGAATGGGTAGTTGTGTTCATAGAAAAAGAATCCATTATCTGATTTTTTCTTTTAATTTAAAATATTTTTAATATAAAAAAGTGTGAATTTACCATATTATCCTCATTTAATTAATAATTTCAATTCTTAATGTTTGTATTAACCAAGGGATTTTTCCTGGTATTTTGAATGTTTCACGATTATCTGCCTTTTGCTTTATATATATAGATTATGGCGAGATTATTATTTATCCTATCCACATTCATTATTGAGCACCAAACATGGCATTAGATTAAGCTAATACAATCCTACTACTTATCCTAATTACAAATAAACTTTTTTGGCAAAAGGTCACTTTTGGTTCAGTCTAGTTTATCACTTTTACCACTTTGGTCCCTGTCATTTCAATTTTGTCAATTTTGTCCTTGTAGTTTCAATTTGAAGCAATTTAAGGACAATTCTCAATTTTTGTCAAATTTTTTTAACTTCCGTTAGTTTTGTAGAGGGGTAATTCGGTCCACAAATTAATAAATTAAGAAAAATAATTTTAAAATAAAAATAAAACATCTTTCTCCATTCCTCCTCCCAACCCCCGACGCCCACCAACAGTCCCCACCCCAGCCAACCCCAGCCAACCACCACCTCCCTGTAACCAACCAACCAACCTAGCCACCCAAGCCTGCCCCAACCCTTAACGATACATAAACAGGCCTCGATATAGCGAAATTGTACAACCACGATTTTGCACTTTTTCACAAGAACCACCACCACAGCAACGTCTCTATTTACCAAAACTCTAAGCCTCTGTTAACATTCGCTGTTTCAAAATTCAAAAAAGCTTCAAATTTTCAAATATATATAAAAAAAAAAATCATAAAGAACAAATGTCCCAAATCCAAACCCCTAATTAATCAAATTCACAGAGATGAGGTTTTGATGTGGCGATAGGTGTACAAACATGAATGTTGGGGACGATGACGACGCCGTCAACAAACCCCAAAGACCACGACATCAACGCCACCCGATCACCCAAAAACCGTCGTCGCCATCAAAGCCATGTGGCCACCGCCATCATCTTCGTCGTCGCGTTGTTGATCTCCACCGCGACTTGGCTCTCTCTCGTTTTCTCCGGCGCCCCTTAGCCCTTCCCTGCCCCTCAAACCCTCACTCAATCCCGCAATCGCAGCCTCTCACTCTCTTAACAACAATAGCAACGTCGTCTGGTTGGAAGAGAAGCTCCCCGAAAACAAAGTCGATCTTCCCTTGCCACCGATCATGATTTCCCGAGGACATATCACGATTTCGTTTGAGGTTGGGGCAGGCTTGGTTGGCTTGGGTGGTGGTTGGGTTACAAGAGTTGGTTGGTGGGGACTTTTGGTGGGTGTTGGTGTTGAGGATAAGGGAAAATATAGGTTTTATTTTTATTTTTAAATTATTTTTCTTAATTTATATTTATGGACCGAATTGCCCTTTTAGAAGTAATGGAAGTTAAAAAAATTTGACAGAAATTGAGAATTGTCCTTAAATCGCTTCAAATTGAAACTAGGGGACAAAATTGACCAAATTGAAACGCAAGGAACCAAAGTGATAAAAGTTGACAAACTACAATGACCGGAAAAGTGACTTTTTGCCAACTTTTTCCTAGTGACACACGCATGCACTGACTCAAGTAGCAAGTCAATTAACTGTTTTTGGCCTTTCTCAAGTTCTTAAAAGCAGATGGAAAAAGACATATGAGGTAGGTATATATACTCATGTCGTGGTTAGCTAGGGGAAATATACGGTCTTCCCATTTACTGATTTGTCTCTTCCAATTTTCCTGTCTACGCCGGGCCGTCTCTTCTCTTGTAAAGTCCAGCCAATATCACATTGATAGCACGAGTCAATATCCTACAAGATTCGTTGGCACGTGAGAGAAAAACTAAGATTCTATGGAGATATGATGACTGAATGGATGAGGACGTGTGTGGCAAGTATTTGTATATGATATATTAGTTTTGTAGAAAATTTGGCATAAGTCCAATTATGAGGTGAGATTTTGGGTGCAATCGACGCAGAAATTGTTGTTGATCAAGTCCTTTGACTTTTGCATCACATAAGATTACATGCCTATTTCAATTTATTGATATTTACTTTTTTTATTTTTTATTTTTTTGTTCCAGTTATGCACCTAAATTTGAATTTAATTGCAAATCTATTTATTGAATTCTAAAATTTTAGGAGGTATACCGACATCAAAATTTGTAATAAGAGTTCATAAAATCTTCATACATTAACAATAGGTAAGGTACCTATGCATACACCTCGTATGCAGTATGCAGGTAATTAAACCCATAAATTACCTCTTGTCCAGGTAATTAAATCCATAAATTACCTCTAGTCTAGGTAGTTATACCCTCTAGCCCAGCTAATTGAACTCATATAATATCTTGGTATGGATCTTTAAACTCAACTGAGATAAAAATCCATGGAAGACATGTACGTATGTATATAAATATGAACCTCCAGAAAAAACTATTTAAGAAAACTCAAGAAAAAAACACTTACGTGTAAGGCAGGTACATATATACCTATAAGGCAGGTACATATATACTTGTATGTATTAACATTATTTACCTGTATGTGTAAGGTACATAATTTAATGTGGGTGCTTGTTGATCGATTGGTATAATATGTGAGTCTTTACTTTTTATTGATTAAATTGTATTTTATTTATATATTAGGAATATTATCAAGGAAAAAAAAATTCAAAATTCAAAATTTGGAATTCAATTTCAAGGAAATAATGCATTAAATTTAGATTTTCAATGTGTTTTCCTTATTTACCTTAAAGGGTAAAATCAACACAACAAAAAAGTAATAAATGTCAAAGGACCTACATCTAAAACCAAAAACACGAGGACTAGACCCAATGACAGCTAATCGTTTTTGGACCTAGATCTAAGAACCCCTTAGTTTTGTCTCCATTTATGCAGAAAAACTTTTTTTTTTTTTCTGCGGGAATATTTGAAAACAATTTAAAAAGCGTTTTCAATTGTAGTTTTCATTATATATAGGGCCAGTTTGGCATTGGTGTGTTGTGAAAATAATCGATGTCAGATTTGCTATGAGAGAAATCAGTTGTGAGAGAAAACAGTTTGGCGTTTGGTAAACTTTTTGTTAAAAGTTCTGCTGGTACAATAATCAGTTTCTAAGTGCCAGTTTGGCATTGTTGTGCCTGTGAAAATAATCGCTATTAGATTTGATGTGAGAGAAATCAGCTATGAGATAAAGCAGTTTGGCGTTTGGTAAACTTTTTGTTAAAAGTGATTTTGGTACAATAATCAGTTTCTAAGTATTCGGTAATTTTGTGTGTGGAAATGTTGTGAGCTATGTATAACGAATAAAAAAGGCATTATGTTGAAATGAATTTTCGGTTTAAGTGTTTGATAAAAGGTATATATATATATTGTTAAATATGTTTCCATCACACCCTAAAAATTATTTTAATTATAAAATAAATAAAGTATTATGTTGAAAATTAAATATTTGTATCCAAATGCTCTAAACTAATGTTTCAAGTTAAATTCAATATTTTCTATTAAAAATAAATATTGTGTCAAATAAACAAAAAACAAGGACATAATTTAAATATAAAAAAAACAAATAAAGAGAGAGTGAAGAATGAAATTTATAGTTAAAACCCTAGAAACCAAAGAGAAAGAGGGAAGAATGAAATTGAGAAGAAATAAACATAATATGCCTCTTACCTGAGTCTTGTGGCTTTTCAGGAGTGTACTTCAATTAATTCAACAAGAAAAAATAATAGGAAGAATAGATGAGATTTAAGAGAATGAGAACTCTGTGAAAGAGATGGCATGAAGAAGCAAAGTGATGCAAAGGAGAAAAAGCACGAAGAGAAGAGATTGCGTGAAATAGATTGGGGTATTTTCAGAAGTTTGTAAAGTTCATTAAACCAAGCGCCTCTTCGAAACTAATTCCTGCATAATCAGAAAAATGTAAACCGCTTATGGTTTATAACATCGCTTTCAGGAGAAGCACCCGTCAAAGTGTTTTTCTAAGAAGCACTTGCATTTTTAACAAAATATTCAACATTCTTCTAATAAAGGTGCTTCGAACAAAAGCGATTATGAGCATAAGTACTTCTTATAGAAGCAGTCTCAAACGGTATTTCATATTTAGTTTAACATAAAGTTTAGTAATCCAAACTTGAAACACCAATATATTTTGGAGTCCGGAATATTCAAAATTTTGAGATATATTTTCCTTCCAATCCAATTCCTTTCGAAATTTTCGGACATCGGATTTAATTTGGACGTGCCAAAGTTGAAAATCTTTGGATCCAAATTGGCGGCAATAGGAATTTCCAATCCAACTTGCACCCTACTCATATCAATCCAAATTGGCGATAATAGGAATTTTCAATCCAACTTGCACCCTACTCATATCAAGGACAAAGCTCAATAAACAACCGAAAAAAGAACCACACGCATTAGGTAGGACATATATCACACTCAAGCACACAATAAAACGTTCTCTGAATTTTCTTATCCATGAATCCAAGACATCTCTCACTTCTATCAATTTCATTTCCTTATACTCAAACATTCCAATTTCAGTAAGAGACAAACATTGACTCAAGTGCATGAAAAACTCCAAAGTCTTTCTTCCCCAAACCATCTTGCAATCAAGAAAAGAAAAGTTATATGAAAGAAGATACTGGAAAGAATTTTCAAAGTCTGAAACTTAGTGATGAAGACTTGTGAATTTATTGTGAAGACTGTTTTTTTTTTTGCTCTTACTTTGTCAACTTATGTTCTAATCTTTTCAAGAATCTTCCATACAATTGTGCGCTAAAATAGCCTCTTTGTTTTTGAGTGACTGCTGTTCGATTCAGCTGCACCAAAATGGATTCAGCTGCATCCTCAACTTGTGATACTCGCAAGTGCACGAGCCGTTCGATAGTATAGCATATGTAAGTGCGAGGTCGATTCCACAGGGATTGGTGATTGAATAATCAAATTTAGTTTTCCTACACAAAACAGAAAAACAAGAAAGAAAATAAGTAAAACAAGAAAGAAAGAAAAGAAAATAACTCAAGCAGATAAGTTCCCAAGTTCAACTAGATTAACGGATTGATTCTAGCTAAAGTATGATTAAGCCATGGTATCTGGTCCTAACCTTGTATTCCTAATTCCCTAATTTGATCATCTGTTGTCTAACCTAAATTAAGCATTAGGAATCCATTAAGCATAGAAGAACATTTTAAACAACAAAGTATGTATCTAATCCCTGTTGTCGAATGTCTATACATACTCTTTCTATTCACAGTTCAATTCAAATTAAAGCATGGTGTCTACTATTAATTCAAACCAAGATAGCTAACATGCAAGCCTAAATGGTGATCAATCATTCAAACTAGCATATTAACTTATAAGCATAATGAATAAGAACAAAAACCATAATCGAAACTTGGAAACTAATCAAACTTGAAACTAAAGAAAAGAATTTACATAACAATGAAAAGTAAAGTGGAACTAAGAAAAACTTAAGGAGAATTTCAGCACAAGGATTTCATTACAACAATTGAAAACTAGAAAGAGAAACTAAGAGAATTTGAGGGAGAGAAGGGATGGGAGCTCTAGAGAAGTGTTTGAGAGCTCCCCCCTTGGGGCTATTTTATGAAGCTTGAAGACTTCTCTATTTATAGGGCTAAGAGGAAGGAACATCATGATGAATTCCAACACCACCATTCCTCTTTTAATACAATCCATAACTCCCACTTCATCTTGTCTATGTTAGTGTGATTGGAATAAATTTCATCCCATACTTCTTTTGCTGCTGCACTTCAAGCTTTCTTCACATGGATTTTCAAAGGTGTTCAATTGTGGCTGCCTTTTGCTGCCAACCCATGTGAGTTTTCTTTTGGTTGCTGGAAAAAACGATTCTTCTAAACCAGACTTGGTGTAGGAAGGCCTGAGGTTTCAATATGTATCCAATGGGGCTCAAATTTGGATATGTCATAATAGACATCCATTGGAACAACTTTTATGAAGAATGTATTCCCATCTGAGCAGTACAAGTGTACGTTTTGGGTCTTGCAAGTTGACTGCCGAAAATAGACTGGAATTGACAATGCATTGCAGTCAGCTTGTGGGCTTGTTTTGGGCTTGATCTTCCCTCTTACAAAATCTGGAAAAATCTGGATCTTCAAACCCTTTGAATTATCTTTCCAAGCATATGCAGCCCAACTCAAGAAAAAATCGGAAAGACCTTCAAATGTCATTTTTGGCCCAGTAACGCAGATTCTGCCGAATATGACCTTAAGCTGCCAAAACTTGCATAACTTCCTCTAGGAGACTCGGAATCATGAACCGTAAAATGCTCCAGAAACTAGACTTCTGCATCTTTCCAATGATACAGGGCTCATCATCTGGTTATTCTTGACCAAGTACAGTCCAATTCGTGAAGTTGACTGATCTGCAGACACCGTTTTGAGCTAACTTGTCTCCAAAATGCATTTAATGAGTCTCAAGCTTATTACACTGAAACAAACACAAAATTTATTAAAAGCACAAGTTTAACTCAAAAACATAATCAAATCATAAGTTAGAAGGGTACAAAATGATATATAAATATGCACTGATCAGTGACCATACAACTATGATTATGAGGGGAAAACAAAAGATAATTAATAATCATAATAATAAGAAAAATGATAATTAATTAAAGACCATGTCTAGTTATCACCAAAATCATCAAAGCTGCAAGTCAATTAATTGTGCAGTAAAGACTATATAGGAATCAATTATGTTCGCGCCTCTACATTATCCTGTTCCAATGGTCTAGTCTCCAGTGGAGTGATTGACCCGTATGCTTTAATAAAAGAGGATAATATTTGGGAGTTTTTTTATTTATTTTTTGCTAAAGTTAGAAAGGGTGGAAGAGAAAACTCACAAATAGGGGTACCACAAGGCTTGAATTGAGGACCACTTGAAAGCACACTAAAGACCTGGGCCAGTCCAACTAACACCCCGTGGCTCATATATCAATGAAGTTAATTACGACAAATTTTGGCCCAATTTCTCGCCGACCCATCTGACTATTGGACCAAATCAACAGCACAGAGTTTGGGCTATATTTTACCAAAATTGGAAGTCAGCCTAGTACATTTCAAAGGCCCATGGGGCTAATTGTGACACACTGATCCAATTTTAACCATGTATTTAATCTATTTAATTTAATTAATTAATTTAGTTGTGAAATTTCAATTTTACCCTTGGGATAGGGTCACGTTAGTCACTTTTAGATCCGTAAGGATTGGAATTTGAGTGGCACTGTTGCGTAGAGCTCGTCGATACAAGTTCGTAGACACGTAGTGAGCCCAAATCAGAGTTTTAACGAAAAAGTTATGGTTAAAGGAAGTGTAGTGGCACAATCGTAAATTTTTCAAAGTCAAAATTTTTAAAACCCAGCTCGGTCTTTCTCTCTCTCTCTCTGGAGTAGACCTAACTCAGATCGCCCCTCAGTAACCTAACCCTCTCAGAGTCTCTCTCTCTCGACTCGTCTCTCTCGCGCTCGCTTACTCTCACTCCTAGTCACCTCTATAAGTCTCTTAGAGTCCAGAGACTCGTTCTCCCTCTCCACCGGAATGAAAAAGCATTTATGATCTCTCTTTGCCTAGTAATAAAAGGAAATTAGGCAATAATAGATTGTAGGAATTACAAATGAAAGTACCATTTTTATATCGATATTTGAATGAGAAAAAGTAATTCTATTAAAAGTAATTCTATTAACATACATTTTGATTGGAGAAACATTTACATAAAATGGGGATAACACTATTTTGCTATCTCTAGTCAATTATGGTATGACGTACATGTGATTACTTTTCCACGTGTCAGCCTATGATTAGCCAGGGATAAAAAAAACAGCGCTATCCCCATTTCATACAAGTTTTTCTCTATCAATTGGCTTCCAAGGAAAAAAAAAACCAAAAACAGATTGATTCCCAAACAGTAGAAAAAGTATCAAGTTGAAGTTATCATTGTAGACTGGAAGTTTCACCAACAATTTCCTTCACCTTTTCTCGCCCCTTATGAGCAACATTCATAGGAAACACAAACTGTTCAAATAAGGCTCAAATACAAGCGCAACGTTGAAAATATAAAATGGACATTAGAAATACAAGCCCAAATTATAAAATAAAAAAAACCCTATATAAAATGGACTTTAGAAATATACTCAAAGCCGATTTACAACATGACACAGAGGCTTCAAACTTCCTATAAATTACAAAACTATCATTAATTTATTAAAACAGGCCCAACCCCAAAACTTCATTAAAAAAGACTCAAAATACTCAATAGGACATCAAAGTAATTTTAAATTCAACACGGCACATTGGCCTTTTAAGGGTTTGTTTATATATCAAAATAGTGCTATAATCGTGATAACGAGACCACACATCATGATTCTCTCTCCCCTTTTTTCCTCCATTCCACTCCCTTTCTCTCTCCTCTTCCATGCAACTTCCTCACCTTTTCATGAATAATTGAAATGCAAAGCAAAGAGAAAGCTTTTGCATTTGCTCACCTGTTGTGAGCAACATTCCTAGGAAACCCAAGAAGTCCTGTTGTGGGCTCTCCATCACGTGAAAATGCGTCAATAATTACAGGAGAAAAATCATCATTGTAGACTAGAAGTTTCACCGAACCTATTTCCTCATCTTTTCATGAATTCACATTTGATGCAAAGCAAAGAGAAAGTCTTTTGCATTTGCTCACAACCAAACTCTTCAAGTAAGACCAATTTGTTTTCTGACTACAGCCAAACACTGAAACAATTATCATGGCTAACCAAGGAGCTCTTCCTCTGTTTCATGAATTCACATTGGATGCAAAGCAAAGAGAGCTTTTGCATTTGCTCGCATGACCAACTTTCCAACTTCAGTTAAAATTTTAAGTTTGGACTTTTCCAGCTCCAACAATCACCCTTCAGTCAAATTTGTCACCGACTACGTCATTAGTCATAGTTTCTTTAATGGAGGTTTTTTTTATACATTGAATATAGGCATTTTCGATGAAACAAATTTGAGTTGTAGAGACCGTAAAACATGAAATGAAAATACACCTCTCCTTGCCTACTAATAAAATGCTGAAGAGGTAGTTTTCTAAAGAAATGAAAGCAATGAGAAAATAAAAAGAATTCAGTTAAGAAGAGTAATTTTTTATTTATAAAAAAGTAGATTTTAAAAAAGGACATGTGTCAATTTATGGTTGAAATACATTACTAGAAAAGGAGAATTTGAGCAGTAATATTTGGGTAACAGAAGAAGAAAAATAAATTAGGCAATAATAGATTGCAGGAATTACAAGTTGATTCCCTTGTTGAAGGAAAGTACCCTTTTTAAATCTATATTTGAATTACAACTTTCCTATCTCTATTTGTAAAGGTCAATCTAAAATTGCAGCTAATGAGAGAAGAACTCGAATAGTGTTAATCTTTGCAACCAAACAAATATAATGTATTCTTAGATTTCCAACTTTGCTTTGATGTAGTTCAATCAATAAAATAAAAAATAAAAAATCTATCCTCCTTAATCTTAATTTAGCTTATAAAACGTTCTTTAAAAAAAAAGTCACTTACTAGAAAAAGCATCCTTTTAAAAATAAATTATATTAAATTTTAGTTGTGCATTTTTTAAAATCAAAATAAAAAATTTAGAATGGTGAAAACATCCTAGAGACTAGACTAGAGACTAGAGAGCACTTCACCGAAAGTATGTCTCCTAGAATAATACAATATTAGCTACAGGTGGCAATAAACAAAACATATCCGGTCTGGTTTAACTTTCGACGAGCATTGACGGGTCGTGTCGGTGAAAACGCGTCAATAATTGAAGACAGGAAGTTTCACCGACACTTCCTCCCCATTTCATGAATTCACATTGCCTTTTACATTTGCTCACATCCAGACTCTTCAAGTAAAAAAGACTCACATTTGGCTTAGCGAATCCAAAGAGAGAAGCAAACACTGAAACAATCATCTTTGGCTTCGATGGCCAACCAAGGAGCCTCTTCTTCTTCTGCTCCTTTCACCAACTCATGGAAATACCATGTCTTTCTGAGCTTCAGAGGTTTTGACACTCGCTCAAATTTCACAAGCCATTTGTATAGCGCTTTGCGTCGAGAAGGAATTAACACCTTCATGGATGATGATGAACTCAGAAGAGGAGAAGAAATATCAAACGCGCTTCTCACAGCAATTGAAGACTCAAAGATTTATGTGGTTGTGTTCTCCGAAAACTATGCGTCCTCTAAGTGGTGCTTGGATGAGCTTGTTAAGATTCTTGATTGCAAAGAATCAAATCAACAATTGGTCATCCCAGTTTTTTACAAGGTGAATCCATCAGATGTACGGAATCATAGAGGAAGCATCGGGGATGCACTGGCTAACATGGACTGCAATAATGTGGAGAAGGTCAACAGATGGAAGGAAGCACTTTCACAAGCAGGAAAATTGGCGGGGTTCACTCTGTCCGATGAGTAAATTTTCAACCCCCTTATCCTTACATAATTAATGCCGAGAAAGTAACCGGAAATATCACATTATTTTTTTTCCCTTTGTTTTGAGTAGGAATGGAATACAAATTTTGTTTAGTTTTTCAATTGTACCCCTATTAAAAATATAAAAAATCTATTTTGAATTAAAAAATAAAAAAGGAATACCAATAGTTGTTGGATAAAATTGTAATTATAAATTATTAGTAAGGATAAATTAATAAAAAAAAAATTAATGCTAGCCTTACTTTTTCATGAGAAGGGAAAGTAAAACCTAAGAAGGGAGGATTACTTCACTTTCCCCTCTACTTTCTCTTTGTCAGGCAACGATTTTCCACGACTTACCAAATATGGGAAAACAATTGATTTCCCATCCCCTAACTGCTTTTCCCATGAACCATACGGGGCCTAGGTTTAATGTATGAGTTAACGGATCATCTTTTGAGAAAATAAATTATAAGATGTGACAAAAAAGAAAACAAATTCTAAGAGTTAATTTATTCATTGCTGCTCTAAATTCTCTTCTTTTTGTGTGTATTATGTTCCTTGCCCTTTTTAAATTACTTTTTATAGAAAAATGCCATGTGACTAAATGTTTTATATGCTTTTAAATTGGCAGACATAGATCTGAAGCTGAACTGATTCATAAAATTGTTCAACACATTTCACGGGAAGTAATAGACCGTACATATTTACATGTGACAGAGTATCCAGTTGGAATGCACCATCCTGTAGAAGATATAACTAAGCTTTTAGCTTTGAGGGAAGAAGAAGATGTTCGTATGGTAGGGGTATGGGGAACTGGTGGAATTGGTAAGACCACAATTGCTACAGCTGTTTATAATTCAATTGCCCACGAATTTGAAGGCTGTTCTTTTTTGGCAAACGTCAGAGAATGTTCAACGTGGCAGGGAGGAGGTTTAGCCAAACTACAGAGGACTCTTCTTTATGAGATTCTAAGGGATACAAATTTGGAGGTGGCCAACGTTCATAAAGGGGCCACTATGATAAAGCAAAGGTTGAGTTGTAGAAAGGTTCTCTTGGTTCTTGATGACGTAGACGACATGGAACAGTTACACAAGTTAGTTGGGGCATGTGAATGGTTTGGTGCAGGCAGTAGAATTATCATAACAACAAGGGATAAGCAACTGTTAACTGCTCATGATGTTAATTTAATACATGAGGTCAAGATTTTTGATGATCCTGAAGCTCTTGAGCTCTTCTGTTGGCATGCCTTTAAAACAAGTGGGCCTCCTTTGGGTGATTATGTGAAACTTGCAGAACGTGCAATACGCTATGCTCAAGGCCTTCCTTTGGTTTTGAAAGTTCTCGGTTCATGTCTATGTGGTGGAGATATAGATAAATGGAAAGCTACATTGGAGGGTTTCAAAAGCCCGAAAATTCAAGATGTTCTCAAAATAAGTTACAATGCATTGGATCATAGCGTACAGGAGGTTTTCCTTGACATTGCATGTTTCTTTAAGGGTAAAAGTAGAAAGCGTGTGATAGAAATACTTGTAGCTTGTGACCCCAACGCTAGCTATAGAATTGAAGTACTGAAAGAAAAGGCACTCGTAAGTGTTGAAGGAGATCACATTCAGATGCATGACTTACTCGAAGAGATGGGTAAGGACATAGTTTACCTACAGTCACCCACTGAAGCTGGAGGTCGTAGCAGATTGTGGTCTTATGAAGACATCGAGCATGTTCTTGCTAGTAATACGGTAAGTAAATTAAATTATACATGTGAGTGTGTAATGTTTTATTCAATTCAATAACTTACATCTTGTGCGTTAAGTATAATTATTATTATTTTAATCTTGAAGAAAAATAGAATTTGAAACTCTTGCATTTTTTGTAATATATACTTTGTAACAATAGCACATTTTTCCTTTTTATGTTAGGGAACAAATCAAATCACACGCATTGTGTTAAATTTTCCCAACCGAGATGATGTGATACACTTCATGTTAAATTTCCCCAACCCAGATGATGAGATATGCTTGAATGCTGATAGTTTCTCGAAGATGAAAAATCTTAAAATTTTCATAATCTATAATGTGTGCCTTTCTGGTGGCGTTCATTATCTCCCAAACTCGTTGAGAGTTATTGATTGGCATGGATGTCCGTTCCAATCTTTTCCACCCAAGTTTCGTCCAAAGGAACTAGTTGTGCTCAATATGCCTCGCAACCGCATCAAACAACTAGGGGAGGGATTGAAGGTACTTTAAACTATCTCTCATTCCTTGTTATTTTTAAGAGGTCTCCTTTATTAACTGATGTATGTTGTAAATTTCTTTAATGCCATCCATTTGATTTTTATTGTTTTTAATTTCACAGCATTTGACAAAGTTGACATCTCTGAATTTCGAGGGATCTCAATTCCTAATTGAAATCCCCGACCTATCCAGCAGCCCAAACTTAAGGTACTTGAATGCGAATGATTGTACAAGTTTAGTCGAGGTTCATCCATCTGTTGGATATCTTGATAAACTTGAAGATTTGGATTTTTGTGGCTGCCATAAACTCACGCAGTTTCCAACTAAAGTTAGGTTGAAATCTCTAATAAGTTTTCGTCTGTACGATTGCATAAAGTTGGAGAATTTCCCAGAAATTGTCGACAAAATGGAATCCTTAAATTATTTGGACCTTGGGAGAACTGCTATAAAAGAGTTGCCTTCATCCGTTGGAAATCTCACTGCCCTGAAAGTTTTAGAGTTAGGTGGAAGTGCTATAGAAGAGTTGCCTTCATCAACTGGAAATCTCACTGCGCTTGAAACATTATCTTTAGAAGGATGTGAAAACCTTGCAAATCTGCCACAACGTATTTATGGGTTGCATCTGGAGTCTATTAATCTCAATCGATGCCCGAAACTTGTCACACTTCCAAATAACTTGATCTCTGAAGCTTTATCGAGTGCAGAACTTCCTTTGGAGGTTCAAACCAACGCAAACAGTCCACGCAATGGCAACTTAGTGAGGCTGGGGATGATGGATTTTGAAGAGTGCAATGTATCAAACATTGAGTACTTGGAGAAATTTTGTTGCTGGTCCAACTTAATGAATATTAATCTATCCAAAAGCAATTTTGTCATTCTTCCTGTGTGCATTAGCAAATGTGTCAACTTGCGGGAGCTTGATTTGAGTGGTTGCAAGAAGCTTGTAGAAATTCTAGGACAACTTCCAGCGTCTATAGCAAGGATTGATATGGCTGATTGCATATCACTGGAAAGATTTTCAACATTGTCAAAGATATTGGAAGACGGAGACATGCAACATATTAGTTACATGGACTTGTCTAATTGCCATAGGCTAGGGTTGGACGTCTCAAAGATGGCAAAAAGTGTACTGAATGAGGTGACTTTTTATCTTTTTTCTATATAATTAATATGCATACATTACATATATTGTTTTTTTTTTTAAATTATCAATTTACATATATTGTTAATACTATACTATGTAGGCTGCACGCACGACTAATTAAGAATAATATACATGCCTGTGTTGTGTTGTATTATGTTGTGTTACAGATGAAGAGAAGTAAGAGGTTTATCGTTAAACTACCTGGCAGTGGCAGTGAAGTTCCAGAGTGGTTCACTTTTCGTAATTACTTTGATGAAGTGATTTTTAATGACCAAGTTAAGGACGTAGGTGATGATTATGATGAGAGTAAAACTCATTACGAACTTCCTATTGAAATTCATTGGACTTCCGGATTGGAGAAGACAAAATTGGTTTTGTGTGCTGTTTGGGAAATTACGGAATCATTTGTTAGCCCTTGTTCTCTTGTATTTAGTGTTTTGAATGGAGGACGCTTGTTGTGTCATCGAGATGAGATGTATGTGTTTGGAGGAGAGACAGGGGCAGGTGGTAATGTGTGGCTGGAATGTATTCCATTTTTGCTTGATGATCAATTAAAGCCGCCTATTTTTCGAGTTACTGTTTCGGGCCAAGGGTTGCTCATCAAAAGCATTGGGGCCGATCTGACTCATATCAGTATGTCAAGGGATGATGGTGATGATGGCAAACATAATGATGAAAATGAATTAGATGATGATGGTGATGTAGGTGTTGAAATTCGACCCAGAAAGAGAACAAAGATATGACCTCTGTCAGCATTTCAATGTGAGTTCGCATCACTTTATTTTATTTTTTATTATTAGCCTCACTTTCAGCACAAAATTGGTAATGAGTTTTTATTTTTAATATTTTTACGTGTTGTATTGTTGTTTACCATTTACATTTAGTGTGTTTTCAATCGTAGAAGAATTCTAAGTTAATTACGTTTTGTGTACTCTCTTAGGTGTTGATGTTGAAAACTTACTTCGTGTCTGGACCAAAAGGTGAGTGTGTAGAAAATATATTTTCTTGTATTTAACAGATTACAAAGTCCCTATTTATGCTAGTACATGATATCTACTTAAGGTAGGAAATAATATAGACATGAATACAATCCAATTTATAGCAGGAAATCCGATTTACAGCAGGAAAGGCTAATTGCTAGGAGAAGAATGTGAAGTTGACTTTCGTATAGGCTAGGAAAGGAAAGCTGTGTTAACACCCCCCGCAAACTGGGCGTCACAGGATGCACAAGTTTGGAAGACATATGCCGATGGCGTGGTTTGTGAAGGGCTTTGGTGAACAAGTTCGCAGGTTGGTCGACATAAGGAACAAAGCAAACTTGATGACTTCCAAGAGCAACCTTTTCACGGACAAAGTGATAGTCCAACTCAATGTGACGTGTGCGGGCATGAAAAACTGGATTGGCAGCCATGTACGTGGTGCTGAGATTGTCACAAAAGAGTTGGACTGGGAACCGAAGATGCACACCCAATTCATGAAGAAGGGAGCATAGCCAAGTGGTTCGGCACAAACATGAGAGAGGGCACGATATTCCGACTCTGACTCTAGAGCGCGAGACTGTGGGCTGTTTCTTGGAACACCATGAGATGAGGTTAGTTCCAAGAGTAATCACATATCTAGTGGTCGACCGACGAGAATCAGGGCACCTAACCCAATCCACATCAACGTAGGCGAAGAGCTGAGCGACGGCAGTTTGATGAGTGAAGGTGAGGCCAAGGTCAATAGTGCCCTTGATGTACCTAAGTATCCATTTGGCAACAACAGGGTGAGAGGTGCGAGGGACACTCATGAATTGAGCAACAGTGTTGACGGCAAAAGATATGTCAGGGTGAGTAAGTGTGAGATACTGGAAACTGCCAACAAGCTCGCGATACTCGGTTGGGTTGGAGATGAGAGCACCATAAGAGACAGAGATGAGAACCTTGGCAGCCAATGGAGTAGATGCGGGTTTGGAGTTGAGAAGATTGGCTTTCTGTATATATTTTTAAATAATTCTACAAAGAAAACAAAATTTTATAAATTTTAAATGAAAAAATAAAAAAAATTCATAGGGACCATTTGTGATAGGTGCGTGAACCTCATGGATGTTTTGTGAATATATATATATATATATATATATATATATATATATATATACAAAGAGCTTCCATTGAGGGATCCCTCAAATAAGCTTATTTGAGGGACACTCCTTGTAGGCCCCACTCCGGATTGTATTTCACTAATCCAAACCGTCTATTTTGTAGATACTCATTCAAAGATCATCTATACAAAAAATCACTTGAATCCGATATCATTTGACCACTCAATTGTGTTATTGAAATTTGAGTACTTTCTTGATGCACCGTTGTTCATTGATTTTGTAGGACACAATTGGATATCGAAACGGTTTCCGTCTAATTTTTTGTAAGGATGATCTATGAATAAAGACCTAAAAAATAGATGATTTGGATCATTGAGAAAAAAATTGTAGGGTACCCTAAAGGGCATCCCTCAAATAAAATTATTTGAGGGATCCCTCAATAGAAGGGGACTATATATATATATATATATATTATGTATGTATATATATGTATGTATATATATATATGTATGTATGTATGCCACATCAGCAAACTAAAGGAACCTAACGGCAGGGACCATTTGTGAGCACACATAACTAACCTTGAGGACCACGAATGACAAAAAAAAATAAAAAATTAAGGATGCAATCTGATAGTTTTTTAAACCTTAAGGACGTTTTGTGATATTAAGCCTTTATTTTTAATGAAAATATGCAAACCTTCTTTTGAATATGCTTGTATCTTAAATATATATATTTTTTAAAGGAAGCTAAAATGTTGACCTACACAGAAAAAAAAGATTGTACGCTTTGACCCAAATTGATTGTGGGCAATAAAGGAAGGTAGCCTAAAGAAGAAAGGTAGAACCAAAACATAGCAAATAAGAAAATAACAGTTCGAGCTTCTGATTATGTTTAGTAAAGGCTGGTTTGGGAGTGATTTTAGAGAAATAATCACTTTTATGGAGAATCAATTCTTCAAATAATCACTTTAAGTGATTTTCTAGAGAAGCACGTGAGAGATGCTTCTTTCCAGAAGTGATTCTGGCTTATCCAAAATCACTCTCAAACGATCCCTAAACCTCTAAGAATATCTCCAAAGGAGATGTCAAATCCTATGTGGCACTTTTAACAGATAAAAATAATAGCTGAAATTTACTCCAACCAACTGCTATAGTTGCTACGTGGAATGGCGTATGAAGCCTCTGTTGTCAAAATTGCGATCAAGTGCTAGAGACATCTTTTGATTGTTTTATTATTTCTTTGCCCATCTGGTTGTGGCTTTATCATTTCACTAGCCTCTTTGCACGTGCTTCCGCTCTTGCGAGAGGTTTTTTTTTAATGTTTTAAAAATTTAAAATTAAAATTTATTTTAGAATTAAAAAAGATAATGGGTAGTTGTGTTCCATAAAATAGGATTCATTATCTGATTTTTTTTTAAATATGAAAAAGTGTGAATTTACCATATTATCCTCATTTAATTTTTAATGTTTGGATTAACCAAGAGCATTTTTTGGTATTTTGAATGTTTCACCTTTCTCTGCATTTTGCTTTATATATATAGATTTAATACTTATCTATATTTTTTATTCTTCTTGTTATTATTTCATGTATCTGCTGTCATTATTATTTTTCTTTTTAATTATTTTCCTTTTTTATTGTCACTTGACACTACTATATTTTTGAATTTTTTACCGTTGAAAATTTATGTTGATCTTTTTTGTGTTCTTTTCATCAACCAACATGGAGATGGATGATTTTTTTTGTTTAATTATATTTATGTTACACTAGCCTCTCGCGCGCGCTTCCGCACCTGCGAGAGGCATTTTTTTTTTCAATTTTAAATTTATTTTAGAATTTTAAAAAATGATGGGTTTCCATAAAAATAGGATCCATTATCTGATTTTTTTTATTTTTTATTTTTTAATATGAAAAGTGTGAATTTACCATATTATCCTCATTTAATTAATAATTTCAATTCTTAATGTTTGCATTAACCAATGGCATTTTCTGGTATTTTGAATGTTTCACCATTCTCTACCTTTTGTTTTATATATATAGATACTAGCCTCTCCACGCGCGCTTTCGCGCCTGCAAGAGGCTTTTTTAAAAAAAATTTAAATTTATTTTAGAATTAAAAAAGATAATGGGTAGTTGTGTTCCATAAAAGTAGGATCCATTATCTGAATTTTCTTTTAGTTTTAATTTTTTTAAATATAAAAAAAGTGTAAATTTACCATATTATCCTCATTTAATTAATAATTTCAATTCTTAATGTTTGCATTAACCAAGGGCATTTTCTGGTATTTTGAATGTTTCACCATTCTCTGCCTTTTGTTTTATATATATAGATTTTATAATTAATTTAGGGATATGATTTCTCCACTCTCCTTTTCTCCACTTACACTCCCTTTTGCTTTTTAATACTTTTTAATTAATTTTTTCATTTTCTTTCCCATTCTACCCTTATCCTACATTAATTTTATTTTACTTCACTTTTATATTAGTTTCTTTTTCTTTATACTTAAATTTCCAACTTACACTCCATTTTTAGTATTTTTTTTTCCTTTAATTGAGTAAGAAATTAAGTTTCTTTTTTTCCTTTAATATTGAAAATGGAGTGTAAGTTAGAAAATTAAGTATAAGGAAAAAGAAATAATATAAAAGTGAAGTAAAAAAGAAATTAATGTAGGGTAAGGATAGAATAGGAAAGAGAAAGAACAAAATTGATTAAAAAGTATTAAAAAGCAAAATGGAGTGTAAATGGAGAAAAGAGGAGTGGGGAAATCAGCTCCCTTAATTTATAAGTATTTTTAAGTTAAAATTTTTAACTTGATTAATGAATTACTCTTAATTGTAAAATATAAAAATACATTCATTTAAAAAATTAATAAATAAATCAACACTAATGTAATAAAATAATATTTTAATTTCACATATCGGGTGGGTGTAAATTTAATGTTTGGTTATCTAACATCTAATGTAGCTAAAAATAAAAATAAAATTGAAACAACACCAAAAATTAGAAACCGAGACAATTATGATAAACCTCAGTTTTTCCTGTTGCCCCTTTACAACATTAATCGTCTATATATTTTTTAATTTCCTTTTTTCCTTCGAAATGAAATTTCTAATTTTTTGGGTTTATGATTTCACACAAGGGAGATGAAATTTCTAATTTTTACTTTATGATTTCAAACAAGGGAATTGATGATATGTGAGGTCAGGACTACGTTACTTTCAAAATTTCAAAATTTTTAAATTTTTTTTAATTACATTGGAGTTGAATGAAATTCTTAGTTAGGAGTGTACAAGATTCAATCCAATCTGTCCAAATTGATTGATCCAATCCAATTTCAATCGGTTTGAATGATTTGGCGAATTGGATTAGATCCATAATTTTCAAAACCGACATGATTGGATCGAATGACGAACTTGCTTATAAGAATCCAATCCCATCCAATATAGTTAGTTTTATGCTTATTTTGCTCTTGTAAGTATTTGTAGTTGAAAAGATTACGAATATTTTAAGTCATTTAATGGAGTTATGTTTAATATATTATATAATCAAAACAATTTTCTCTAATATTTCATTTATATTTACATTTAGGTCTATTAATATGTTTGATTAGATTAAACCTAAGGATAAATGTTTAATATTTCATTATTGTCTTTTTCCATGATCAAAACCGATAATCCAATCCAGTCCAATCTAATATCAATTGGAAAGGATCAGATTAGATTTAAACATCTAATATGATTGGATCGGATTGAAAAAATCTAAATCCAATATTTATTGAATCGGATGCATATTGACTAATACAATACAATTGTGGGAACATGAATTTTGGCAATCAATCAAAAGGTGACACATGAATAAAGGAATATTTGTTAGGTCAAATAATTGTTCTAATTAAATCCTATTTAATTAGTCAATTATCCTTGATTTAAGATAGGAATATCTCACTAATCAAGGATTTGATTCTCAGTGAATCTCCTTGATATTATCATGTCATCTCATTTAAGTATCCCTTCCATATGGGAATCACTCTCTACAAACCCTACCAAAGGAGGAGTCTCTATAAATAGATGGTATCACACGACACATGAGGTAATGCAAAAACCCTCGAGAACCTCTCTCTCTCTCTCTCTCTCTCATGGCCACGCGCCGCCCCTTTTCTCTCTTCTCGAAAGCTGTATTTTCTTAAGACCATTTAACTGACTTAGGCACGAAGGGCCTTTGGCCAACCCCCGGGGTGTCCTCCGTTGACCGCATCTATTTTGCAAGGATCAAGGAAGAAGAGGATCGAGTGTCAAGAGGATCTTTCACGAATATTCTCCCCGAAATGTATTTGTACAAACACCTATTTTCAGAGTCCCTCTTCACATGGGCTATATTAATACTATGTCGATGGCTCTTGCAAATTCCTTAATGAATAAAATGTGGCTTTTGAAACCAGAGGAAATAATATTTTGGTAACAAGAAAAAAAAAAAAGGAGAAAGTAGGCAATAATAGATTGCAGGAATTGCGATTTCATTCACTTGTTGTAAGTATTTTTTTCAAAATCTCTATTTGAATGAGAAAAAATAATTCTATTACCAAACAGATTGATTGGTTTTCAAAAGGAAAAAGCAAAAGCAGAATGATTCTGCACTAGAAAAAGTTCTAGCCACAAACAACAAGTAAAGGATCTGCTGAGATCCTTTATCCTTTCGGCCAAAAGTATCCTTTCAGCTAAAAGTAGTGTAACCCGGAGAGAATATCGGATGTTTTGTTGTCCCTTTGTAAAGTCTTTATATACCTCCAAGAGAGATGAATACAATTAACCCAACAAATTCACAATCAAACCTTGTTTTCAAGTTGGTATCAGAGCGGTGGAAAATACCGTCTCTTCAAAATTTCGGCTATCATCGCCGTGTAGCCTTAGCAAATCAAAGTGGCCATCCCCAGGGGCGGAGCCACACAGGGACCAACTACTTTCACTTATTTTTATATTTGTAGGTCAAATTAAAGTAAATGTCTTTGTCCTTTTACTTTCATTTATTTTTATATTACTCAATTTACTTAATTTTACAATGTAAATAAGGAGGTACCCCTTATTTGGATTCAAATAAAAATACTAGAAAATCAAATTCCCACCAAATCAAAATATGAAAAATCGGTTTTAGTGCAAAATACGATTTAGGCTAAAAATGATGGCTCATTAAGTCAATATATACTTCATACTAAAATCCTATAAAATCAAGTTTTCTTATTTAATGTGCAAGGAATAAAAGCCGCCAAAAATTATCTAGAGAAAATGATTATTCCAAAAAATCATTTTTCATACTTAGTCAATATTTTTACATAAAACATTTTTTCATGCATGATATGAATGCATAAAGGGACCTAAGGTTTTTTTTAGTTTGTGAAATTTTGATTTTTTCTTTCTATTGGGTTTAATGAGGGGAAAAGCTTTAAAGATATTTGCTAAATCGCTACTCTTTGTCTATCTCTTGCAATTTTTCTTGCTCAGAATGTATTTGTCTATCCCTTTGTTGAGGACAATTATGATTGCAACCAATAAGCAATATAATTCTTGACACATATATAATTTGTATGTAATGTGAGTTCGAATTTTTTGTATGTACTATGAGTTCGAATTTTTGATTCTTTATAATTCGTAAGAGGCCCCCCCCCACACATGAAATCCTGGCTTCGCCACTGGGCATCCTGTATCTTCAAATCATTGGCAAACTCCACCCTAACAAATCAAAACCCACATCACCATTTCTGAGCAAGAAGCTTAGAATTAATAAACCCATTTTTCGAACCTCAGCCCAGTTCAAAGAAAGCAGCACTTCCGAGAGCTGCACCTCCCGCCACCAGCCTCGAGCAGCACCTTCATCTTTCGCACTCTGTTTGTTTTGTTTCTTTTGCTGTTACCAGCTTGGTTGTCTCACAGACAAACGAACAAGCTCTTTTATATATATATATATATATATATATAAGACATAAAAAAAAAAAAAAAAAAAAAGGAAAATGGGTGAACCTGAGCCATCTGGCACTAAATCTGTTCCTATCATCGTTCACTCCGAAGGATCTTCTTTCAATGCAGGGATTGTCCTCAATGAAAGAAATTACGATATGTGGTCTCAAAATATGGAAATGCACATTGTTGAAAAGGAGAAATACTCATTTATTCATGGTGAATCAGAACCACCAATTGAAAAAGAAGAGGGATATGAGAAGTGGTATGTAGAAAATCAGAAGGTTAAGAGATGGTTACTGATGTCTATGCAACCTGAGATCATGAAGCGCTATATTCGCTTACCTACCGCCTGAGAAATTTGGAAGGCTTTGTCTAAAGCTTTTTATGTTAAATCCCGTTCGACGTTAACCCAAATGTACAAAGAGAATATAGTATTTTAATCACTCAAAAACACAATACAATTCAACATCCCAATTAATACTAACTAACCTCCTAATATAGTCAATTAATTGCTAATACAAAAGACTGAAACACCCTTAGCATCCTATCATTACCCTCCCCACAAAAACAATCCTTCTCCTCAAGGATGAAATTCTGGAATTCGAACCAACAAGTTGCTGCCATTTCAGTGATGGATGTGTGCCATTGAACTCATATTGTTGTAGCAATATATCAACTAGTTGGCTTGAAGAAGGCCCTCCATCAGAGCATGCAATTAGAAGATGCTGAACCAAACAATACTCACAGTCTCGCTGTTGCAGGATTGGCAGCCCACATAAAACTCCCCAATTATTGGAAAGCTCACTAACACAACAATGGCTCCAAGTCCTTTGGAATGAGTCCTAGGAGAAAGAAGTAAAGCTCTCAATGACTCAAGCGCTTGGCCATAACCTTGCAGAAATTTTCTTCTTTGCCAGGTATGTGTTCGGTTCATTTTTACACATGATTTATCATGTTATTCACCTAATATTTTGAGTTAGTTCTTGACATTTTGTAGCTTTTTACTTCATTTTTGTGTTTTCATAGGTTTTACCTGTTGGTGATACAACAATCAATATTACACTAATAATTTAATTCAACAATTAAATTAAACAGTAAATAAAATCACAAATTTAAATAAAACAGTAAAATAAAACCTGACTGGTTTTTCAGATAGAGGCTTGCAGATTGCAATGTCCTTGAAATAGAATTTCGCCCCTACTCAGTGCTTGTAGTTATGCAGGCGTCTGCTCCACCAGGATACAACTATCTCAAAACAAAGTCCTAGCACTAGGGCTTTGATTTCTGGCAAATTCTGATGTTTATCTCTCAGGCTATAGGAATATGACTTAGAATGAAATCTGCAATTTGATGATACCTTTCCAGAATCAGGGCTCTAGTTTAAATAAAGGGCTGATACCTGTTGGAACAGTTATCATGTAACGGTCAAACCCAATCAGACAAAACTTATCTGATATTTGAAATAATTCAAATAATTAATTAAATAATTAACTCGGAATTAATTTAATTAATTGGGTTTAATATTAAACCACAGAGCCCAAGAGGCCCAACTTTTGACTAATTAAGTATAAATTAATTAATCATTAACCAAACTAATTAGGCATTGACCCAAAGGCCAAACCTGTTTCCAATGTGGGACTAATTTCAACTCAAACATGTTTGCAATATCTTGCAAGAACCAACAATACCCCACATTTGAGTTGAAATTTGTATTCAAACACCTAACATACCCCACATTTGAATGGAAATTTAAATGAAAATGATGCATGAATCACCTGAGAGATAGGAGAAATGATATGCATCAGGAGAAGTGTCTTTTGGACTTGAACTTAGCCTAGTGAAAATATATTGGGTCTACCGGGTGACGTAGTGGATATAATGAACTTGAACTGTTCACCTTTTTTAGTAAACCGAGACAATATATCTCACACATATCAAATCTGACACACGTCAATTCATACGTTTGTGTTCATTTTGGTCCTGAACAAATCCCAGGTTTCCTAGGAGCTCTAGAGAATTTTAGCCATATCAACTCTCAAAAATGCGACCCCACATTTACTCCTATATAGGTGACATTAATAAAGAATAGTCTGTCATATTCCTCTTGATAACAATATATTAATGTTATTAAATGCATAAGCATACCCTCAATCATCAACAGACAACACACACATATCATAGAAATGGGCATTTTGTGTGTTCAATACTTTGAATCATCCCCAACTAGTTTGCCTATTGAACCTAGACCATGGGATCTCCAATCAATTAGGTTAGGTTTCCTCCCGGTTTGATTCATTGAATTGGCTTTAGACCCATTCCCTCGATGCATATAGAGTTTGCTCTCTTGGTAGGCCTTTGGTCAAAGGATCTGCTATATTTTCCTTTGACTTTACATAATCAATGGAAATGACTCCATTTGAGAGCAATTGTCTAATCGTATTGTGTCTTCGCCTTATATGTCTAGATTTGCCATTATAGACATTGTTTTTGGCTCTTGCTTGGGCAGCCATACTATCACAGTGTATGCAAATGGCAGTCAGGCTTGGACCATAATGGAATATCCTCAAGGAAATTTCGAAGCCATTCAGCTTCTTTAGCTGCTTTGTCCAATGCTACAAATTCTGATTCCATTGTTGAACGTGCTATACACGTTTGTTTAGAGGATTTCCAAGATACTGCTGCACTCCCTAATGTGAAAACATATCCACTAGTGGACTTGGTTTTTGTATTGTCAGAAATCCAATTTGCATCACTGTATCCTTCTAAGACAGGTGGATATCTTGTATAATCCAATCCATAACTCATGGTGTTTTTAAAGTATCTTAACACCCTTATTAAAGCATCCCAATGCTCATGTCCTGAATTGCTTGTATATCTACTAAGCCTACTTATCGAGTAAGCTAAGTCAGGCCTAGTAGAGTTCATCACATACATCAGACTGCCAATCACTTGGGAATATTCCAATTGTGAGATGGCATCACCAACATGTTTTTTTAATTTACAGTTGGCATCAAAAGGAGTTGCAGCAGGTTTACTGTCGAAATGTCCAAATTTTCGTAGGATTTGTTCGACATAATGAGATTGTGTAAGGATATAATCATCCTTGGTCCTTTTAATTTGGATTCCAAGTATGACATCTGCTTGACCTAAGTCCTTCATGTCAAAACTTGCATTCAACATTGCCTTAGTATGATTGATTACATCCTTACTTGTTCCCATTATCAACATGTCATCAACATACAAGCACACAATGACACAAGTATTACCATTGCTTTTAATGTAGACACATTTATCACACTCATTGATTTTGAAACCATGTGTCAACATTGTATGATCAAACTTTTCATGCCATTGTTTTGGTGCTTGTTTAAGTCCATATAATGACTTCCCAAGTTTACACACCTTCTTTTCTTGTCCTTGAATCACAAACCCTCAGGTTGTTCCATGTATATTTCTTCTTCTAATTCTCCATTCAGAAAAGCAGTTTTTACATCCATTTGGTGTATATCCAAATTGTAAACAGCTGCAATTTCTATTAACATCCTAATAGATGTAATACGCGAAACTGGAGAATAAGTGTCGAAATAATCCAACCCCTCCTTTTGGCGGTATCCTTTGGCAACTAAACGTGCCTTATACTTATCAATTGTGCCATTAGCTTTTAGTTTCTTTTTGAAAATCCATTTGTGTCCAATTGGTTTATTACCAGGAGGTAAATCAACCAATTCCCATGTATTGTTTTGCAAAATGGACTCTACTTCACTTTTTATTGCTTCCTTCCAAAAAGGAGCCTCAGGTGAAGTTATGGCTTCATGATAAGTTCGTGGTTCACTTTCAAACAAGAAAGTAAGAAAATCTGGTCCAAAGTTCTTTGGTACTTTTGTTCTTGTTCCTCTTCTTGGTTCAGAATCTATTTCTTGAACTCTTGAGGAAGAAGCTTCATCATGACTTTGATCATGTGACCACTTTCTAGTTGAACCAGATTTATTTTCTTTGTAAGGATATATTTCCTCAAAGAATTCTACATTAACAGATTCAATGATAGTGTTAACATGTATGTCCGGAATTTCAGATTTCACTACTAGAAATCTATACGCAGCACTATTGTTTGCATATCCAATGAATACACAATCAATAGTCTTTGGTCCAAGTTTAGTACGCTTTGGTAAAGGAACTTGTACTTTTGCTAGACAACCCCACACTTTCAGTGTTTTATAAGTAGGTATTCTTTCTTTCCATATTTCATAAGGAGACTTATTAGTCTTTTTATGTGGAATTTTATTTAAAACTCTATTTGCAGAAAGTAATGCTTCACCCCACATGTTGTGTGGAATCCCTGAGCTATTTAACATGGAATTAATCATATCTTTAAAAGTTTCTATTTTTCCTTTCTGCAACACCATTTTGTTGTGGTGTGTAAGGAGCTGTTGTTTGATGTACAATTCCATGTGTAGTACAAAAATCAGAAAAAGCTTGAGATTCATACCCCCCACCTCTATCGGATCTAAGTACCTTGATTTTTCTCTCAGTTGATTTTCTATTGCAGCCTTATATGTCTTAAACATATTCAAAGCCTCATCTTTTCTATGAATCAAGTAAACATAACAAAACTTACTGCAATCATCAATGAAGGATATGTAATAATTCTTCCTTCCACGAGTTGGTGTAGACTTAAAGTCACAAAGATCACTATGAATTAAACCAAGTAACTCATTTGATCTTCCCAAAACTGACTTAAAAGTTTGTCTAGCAAATTTGGATTCCGTACACGTTTGGCACTTATTATTGAAATCAATATTAAATTTTGGTAATAATCCTAAATTACACATTCTATGTAAAGAATGAAAATTAACATGTCCTAATCTAGCATGCCATAAATTAGATGACTCAACAATAGAAGTAGAAGCCTTATTTATTTCATTAATAACATCAAAAGCCAATACATTGAGTTTGAAAAGACCATCAGCCAAGTAGTCTTTTCCTACAAACGTTCCCCCCTTAGTTAGGACAAACTTGTCAGACTCAAATACAAGTTTAAAGCCCTTGTTACTCAACAATGGGCCTGACACAAGGTTTTTCCTAATTTCTGGAACATGCAGCACATTCTGCAAGGTCAGATTCTTTCCAGAAGTGAATTTCAGCACCACTTTGCCTTTTCCTGGAATTGCAGAAGCAGAGGCATTGCCCATATACAGCTTTTCTCCACCAGAAATCTGATGGTAATCAGAAAACATGTTTCTGTCACCACAGATATGCTTGGTAGCACCTGTATCAATCCACCAATCTTTGTCATTGGAAACCATATTGGTTTCTGAAACAACAGCAACAAACTCCTCAGTCACAATGGCCTGGTTGTTTCGCCCATGATTGTTGCCTTGATTGGCAGGATTATGATCCCTTCGATGGCGGCATTCTTGTGCTTTGTGGCCTGGTTTTCCACAAACCTAGCAAGAGCCCTTAATCTTCTTGAAATCCTTTGCTTTTGGTGCAAGGGCAGCAGCTTGCTTGTTAAAATTCTTGCCCTTATTCTTCTTGGATTGATCCTTAGGCTTGAAAGTTTTTCCCTCAACGATATTGGCATTGGCTTCTAAGGCAGACACATAATTTTTGTCACCCTTCCTATGATCCTCTTCCACACGTAGCCTGAGAATGAGATCTTCCATATTCATCTCTCTGCGCTTATGCTTGAGGTATATCTTGAAATCATTCCAAGATGGTGGTAATTTTTCAATTATTGCACCAACCTGAAAATGTTCATTAATTGAACATCCCTCAGCATGAAGTTCAAAGATTAACTTCTGGAGTTCTTCAACTTGTGTGATGACAGACCTAGAATCAACCATACTGAACTTCAGAAATTTGCCAATGACAAACTTCTTAGAACCAGCATCTTCGATTTTATATTTTTTCTCCAGTGATTCCCATAATTCCTTGGCTGTTTTACAGGCTGAATAAATATCATAAAGATTATCATCCAGACTGTTCAAGATATAGTTCCTGCAACAAAATTCAGAATGCTTCCAAGCATCTATGGCACTAAGAGTTTCCTTTGAAACAGGGTTCTCTATTGCCACTGGAACTTCTTCTTTGATAACATTTGCCAAGTTCATTGTTGTTAAATAAAACAACATCTTTTGCTGCCATCGTTTGAAGTCCACTCCTTTGAACTTCTCTGGCTTTTCAGAGTGAGGATTCTTAGCCCCATTGACGCCATTAGCAGATACTGATTGTTGATCCATAGTTTCTGTTTCATGATTGTTGCACTAATAATTTAATTCAACAATTAAATTAAACAATAAATAAAATCACAAATTTAAATAAAACAGTAAAATAAAACCTGACTGGTTTTTCAGATAGAGGCTTGCAGATTGCAATGTCCTTGAAACAGAATTTCGCCCCTACTCAGTGCTTGTAGTTCTGCAGGCGTCTGCTCCACCAGGATACAACTATCTCAAAACAAAGTCCTAGCACTAGGGCTTTGATTTCTGGCGAATTCTGTATGTTTATCTCTCAGGCTATAGGAATATGATTTAGAATGAAATCTGCAGTTTGATGATACCTTTACAGAATCAGGGCTCTAGTTTAAATAAAGGGCTGATACCTGTTGGAACAGCTATCATATAACGGTCAAACCCAATCAGACAAAACTTATCTGATATTTGAAATAATTCAAATAATTAATTAAATAATTAACTCGGAATTAATTTAATTAATTGGGTTTAATATTAAACCATAGATCCCAAGAGGCCCAACTTTTGACTAATTAAGTATAAATTAATTAATCATTAACCAAACTAATTAGGCATTGACCCAAAGGCCAAACCTATTTCCAATGTGGGACTAATTTCAACTCAAACATGTTTGCAATATCTTGGAAGAACCAACATTACCTTGGTTAGAATGAAAATGCGCTAAAAGTGCATTATTGGTTATAAATTCTGATTTTGTTCATTTTCGTAGGTCAACTTCTTGGCCTTGGATCAGCATGCTCTGATGCTCGGATGAGGTGAAGATCTTCATGAAACTTGTTCCAATGGATGTTGACTACAACATATCCGAATTTGAGCTCCATTGGAAAAGTATAGCCTATCCAACTGATCCTATATGTTACAGCAGCTCTAGAGAATTGTTTTGCTCCAGCTTTTACCTCCATAAGTGTCATCTTGATTCTTCTTGTTACCATACCATTTGGTAACAAGAAATTACTTTGGTTGAGAGATATTTTCTGAAACAAAGAGCATCTTGGTGAAGACAAGAACAAAAGAACCCATCATGGCAAGGGAACAAAGGCTAAGGCTTTAACAAAGGTGGTAGTTTTATATTGAAAGTAAAAGCTGGAAAGGAGGAGAGAAGGGAGCAAAGAGGAGGCAGCCATTGGAATCTAATTGGCATTCTATCATTCCATAATTTTGCAGAGATTTTGGAGCTGGAGATGAAGCTTGGAGTTAGGGAGCTCAAGGAGGAAGACAAGGGCAACAAAGCAAGAAGTGGAAGAGATTTCCACCATTGAAGACCTTGAGCTCCCATTTTCACAAAATCTGTAACTTCTTTCTAGTTTTGTTTTGAGTTTGTATTTGAAATAAGTATGAGTAACTAAACTCCATAGCTAGGGCTTAGGTTGAAGCCCTAAACATGAATACCTTATTGTTTTGATGCTTTGAGTGTATGAATTTTTAGATGTTGTTGATGAATGCCATTCACTAATATTTGAATCTTATGATATATGTTTGCTTCCTTTGATTAATCACCTTAGGTTGTATGCATGTAGCTAGAGTTGAGAAGTTGTGTAAGATACCCAAGAACATAATTTCTAATTAGCAACAAATGATTGAACTTGTTTAAGTGAGCATCATGTGAATTGGTTTCTTGACAACAATTGATGAATTCCTCTTCACTAAAATAATCTATCCTTGATGTATGCTTTCCTTTGATTGATTACCTTTTAAAGCATGCTTCTTGAGGTTGTTGGGATTATGTGTTTCTTCATGTTTTCCTAAGCAATAAATGGATGAAGTACGAATCATCCATGTGAATTGGTTTCTTGGACACCTAATGTAAACATCATGCTATTAGGGTTCTTGTGATGTTCATATTCTCTTTGAACTTAATGGGTTTTTCTTGTAATTGAATTGAAGTACTAAGCACACCTAGATTTGGTTATAGGGAAAGCACAAGTATTGTAGCACTAGCCCTGCACTTTATGTATATTAGAGAGAATCAATGCGTCTTGAGCCACTAGTCCCAGTCTTGATTGCGAACATCTTCATCAATATGTTTAGAGTTCATTACTTGAGTATCCATGAACATTGGTAGAATTTTTTAGGGTGGATTCCGAAACCCTAGTGTTTGTTACATTTTAATTTCACAATTTGATTTTCATTCTTCTCATTCTTATTTAAATTAGAGTTCATTTACATTCAAGCATTAGAAATAGATCACTCAAATCAACTCAAACCCCCCCCCCCTCCAATTTGTGTGTGTTTGTGTTGTTGGAAACGTTGTGTGTCTTCTTCACTGAATTTTATTTGTTTCCGTAATTGTTTTTGACTTTTGGTCTCTATTGTGTTCTTCCATTTTCTGTGCTGAATCTAACCGTATAAAGAACGTGAAATTTGGACAAACGATTGGAAAGTTAGAGGTCAAAAACTGGACAGAGGTCGAAACTGAAAAAAGAGAAAACGAATCTGCCAAACAACGACCGGTCGTCACTGTTCACGACCGGTCGCATGAAACTGTTCATCCACTGTTCACAGGTGATAAACAGGTGATACAGTGGTGATAAAAGGGTGATAGAAAGTGTTGTTTGTGTTTTTCTTTGGTTTCTTGTTTTGTTTCTTTTTTTTTACTTTTCTTTACTCATTTTTAGTTTCCAATTTGCTTTGTGCATGTGTGGTGTGTTAATTAGTGTTCTTTACGTACTCAAATTAGAACTTATAGGAAGCCGACAGTTCTTCGTGGGATCGACCACGTACTTACATAATCTATACCTCAATAGATTCGTTCACTTGCGGGTATTTTTAATTGGTTGTTTGCACATTAATTTGTGTCAATTAAGAACACAACAATTTTTTGGCGTTGCCGGGGAACTGGCACGACTGCTTATCTGTTTTGTTTGAGTATGTTTAGAGTACTTAGTTTCATTTTCGTTTCTTGATTGTTGTTTCTTTTTATCTTAATTTGTTTTTGTTTCTTTTTCTTCCAGGAACGTCCGAGGAGTCACCTCCACCATTACCAATGGCAGCTGCAGCTGAAATTGTGGAACTTACTATGCAAGAATACTTCAATAAATTTGTGATGGAGGAAGTAATTGCATTTGGCTCATTTCAAAATGATTTGCATATGAATGAATATTTCCCACAAACATACAATCCGGAGTGGAGAAATCATTCGAACTTCTGGTGGAGCGACAATCCAAATGTTCAACAAGGGCCATATCAACCATATCAAGGCCAACATAATACTTGTCCACCTCATGATCAACCCCAACATTACAATCCACCACCACTTAGCCAATCTCACCAACAACCTACAGGACAATCTTTGGAAGAACTTGTTTCTTCTATGGCTAGAACCGTAGATTCTATGGTTAGAACCGCAGATACTTTCATGAAGGAGACAAAAGCAGACGATGTCGTAGCCAATCTAAAAAATCATGTGGGGAAAATTGCTACAACTTTGAGTCAAAGGGAAGCTGGGATGATTCCTAGCCAAAAGTGATACCAACCGGGCATGAGCATGTTCAAGCAATTATCTTGAGAACTGGTAAAGTAATTTGTGAGATTGATAATTCTAAAAGTCTAATTCAAAATAATGATGAGATACAGGTTGAGCAAGTGATTAGGCCTAAGGAAAAGGATGAAATCAACATGGAGGAAGATAAACAAGCAGCTTCTCCAATAGGCCCGCTGCTATCTCCCAAGTCTTAACCAGCCTTCTATCAATTGAATAAGATCCCGTGATCGGCTTCCAAAAGAAAGATTTGATCGGCCTTGATCTATCGCACAACAATGCCATTGTCATCAGCATTCAGATTGCCCAAGCCGTGATTGACTGAATCCACGCAGATGAGGGCAGTGCAACTAACATCATACATCTGTTGGTCATCCAACATATTGGCATGTAGACAAAGATCAACATGTCAGCCAGGTCACTGACTGGCTTCAATGGCGCGACTTTAGTTACTGTAGGCACAATAGACCTTGACGTCTACTCTTCACTATTGATTGGCTTTCAAACTTTCATGATCATTGACAAAGTCTCCCATATAATGGCATCTTAGGCAGACCATGAATTATCAAGATCAATGTCATCACCTCTTCTACTCATTAGAAAATCCGTTGCCCAATCCCTGGAGGTGGTATCGAGCAGATCAACAATGATCAGTGATGGCAAAAAGATGCTTAGCCCAAGGGCTGAAGAAGAGCAAGCAAGCAAGCATAGCTCATACTGGTAAGCCGGACATAACAAGCAGGGAAAGAAGCAAATCCCGTTCCTAGAAGTCGAGCAAACCAGAAATGAAAGGGAATCACTACCCCTCAATAGCAATTAAAGAGTCAGGACCAAGGTGAAGGAATCTATCCAGAGGTCTCTCTTGAAGAAGGATGGAAGCCTGAGGTGGACGTTGAGCTAGTACCTTTTGATCCTAACAAGCTAGAAAGAAAAGTGCGGATTGGCTCGCTCCTAAGCCCAGAGGAGAAGGTGGAGCTAACCATCTTCCTCCATAACAACAAAGACGTGTTCGCATGGTCACCGTTTGACATCAAGTTTTTGATATGTTATTTTTGACATATCTCTTCCAGCCTTCAAATTCGTGTAGGATTTGACTACTCAGTTGGAGCAATTTTAACCTTCAATTTTTGCCATTTCATGTCCTTTTGGAGATGCTCTGGAGAGAGACGCAGGACGACTGCCATAAGCGTCCTAAGGGAGACAAAGGCTTCTGTCTAAAAGCATATTAAGGGAGATGCATGACAACTGCCAAAAGCGTCCTAAGGAAGATGCAGGACAACCACCATAAGCGTCCTAAGGGAGCACATGCATTTCTCTAAAAAAGGTCCTAAGGGAGATGTAGGACAACATCCAAAACATCCTAAAGGAAATCCAGAAGAACACTCTTCACGCAGGTGGTGGGTAAATATTCAAGCATAACACTCAAGCGGTTCACAAGACACAGTGCAAATTGAAGTTAAAGAAATAATTGAAGTTTCCATAGTAAAGTGACCAATTGGCCGAGTTTATTTAATCCACGTGGCATGCCACGTTAGCAATTTAACAAAAATTTTAACAGAACTTCACGGCAGGACCATTTTGATGTGTGAAGTGTTAACATAAAGGACCACTAATGTAAAAAAAAACATAAATGACCAAAAGATGATAATTTGGCAAACCTCATAGACTGTTTATGATAAAAACCCAACAAAAAAAAATGGTGCAGCTAGAAGCCTATAGGTGCCACATCATTTTATTAAATAAAATACTCCAAAGATGTCACTTAATTTTATTTTTTATTTTTTTATATATATATTTTTTTATCCTGGCCAAAAGGTGAAGGGGTTATATGCGCCTCCTATAGGTGCGCTCCTCAAGTTCACAGCTGGTGAAAAA
Organism: Prunus fruticosa; assembly: GCA_018703695.1. NCBI lineage: Eukaryota > Viridiplantae > Streptophyta > Magnoliopsida > Rosales > Rosaceae > Prunus > Prunus fruticosa. The sequence goes on from CM031923.1 coordinate 11,162,523, forward strand.
GACTAAGCGCCTCATGAACCGCCATTGCAACATGGATTATAAGCTTCTCGTCGTAGGGGATGATATAGGTAACCAAATGGATTTTCTTGCTGTCCCACCACTCTCTCTACCTAATTCCTTATTTCCTTTATAAACTAGTGTGCGTGTTCCTAAAGTAAAAGTGGAAGATTTTTATTTTTCTAAACCAAGAAGACCTCAAATAACAATCATTTGTGTCTTTTCCCCAATAAAATACACTTTTTCATTGGGTGCTTCTGTTCATGTTCTCTCTTGTGATGTGATGGAGGAAACTAGTGTGTTAGTTCATTAAGTAAAGGTGGAATTTTTTTAATGGTGCTCAAGCTTTTCTAAGCCATGAGGACCCCAAATAACACTCATTTGTGTATTTTCCCAAATAAAATACACTTTCCATTGGGTTTTTTGGTTCATGTTCTCTCTCTTGATGGCCTCCCTTTTCATTGGCTTGCTAGTTCTTTTGTTTTGTTTTTCTACTTGTCTCTTTTTCGGAAGATGGTCAACCAAGACCAATTATTACAAAAGAAAGAAAAATTACAAAGCTTGAAAAGATAATGGAGTCTTCATCTATTGTGGGATTCCAACAGGTGAACCTTGATCGACAACCTCCTCATCTTCAGCCAGATCAACTACGCCCTCCGTGGCTTCACCCTGCTCAACTATATGCTTATTAGATACAGCTGTCTACTCAACAGGCTCCAAGCTGCCTGCTCTGCAACATCTGACACAACTTCATCAACTGCACCCTCCTTGGCATCATCCTCCTCAGCTCCAGTCTCATGAGCCACCTGCTCTTCGACTGCCTCTATGTCCACAACATTTCTCTGCTCACCTTGAGTATGGGGCATGTCAAGGCAGAACAACTCGATATCTTCATCTTCAATGGAATGACAAAGAGTGACCCCACTTTTGCAATCCAAGTAGCCCAATTTGTATGCGTCAATAACGGCCTCAGACTTGGATTGTTTAACAACTTTGTGGTAGGCGTCAAACTTAGCCAGAAGCTTGTTGTACCTTTGGGTTATGTCGGCATTCTTGCGCTCGAGACGGAAGTAGGCCTCATTGCGACCATGTAGGGCAGCAGGAGAGTAGTTGAGTTCACTATCTTTTTTAGCAATGGAACTCTTCAGAAAAAACATGCTCTCCTTCATTTCAGACGTCCGCATTTCATGGTGAGTCTGCTGGCCGAGAGCTTGTTGGTCAGATCAACATTTTTCTTATCCAACTCATTTAGTAGAAGATGGGAAAACATAAAAAACTACTCCTTTTTGAAGAAAAGTGACAACAACTCCTTTTGCTTCTCCAAGAAAAGACTTGAGAACATGCCAAGATCGCTAGCCTGATGTATATGATCAACCATCTTGGCGTATACTTGATAGAAAATTTGTCTTGAGCAGATGGAGACACACATGTATTCCCTTAGCTTTATCAACCTTTAGACCAGTTGTTCAGTATCCGAAGAACCCTTCCCCAAGCAAACGACTCTCTAACCTTCTTAGTCGCAGCCATCCTCGCTTCCAAAGGAGTCAACGACGCTAAATCAACTTCGTGCACACGAACTTCGGTGAAGAATATATGTAGCCCTTTGTTTCTCGGGAGGCGAACTGGTTTCAGGAACAGACTTCTTTGTAGGGCAGATTGCAGGTTTTGAGCTTGTCAAATGGAGACTTGAGCAGAATGTCCCAAACATTTTTCATGTCGCCAATCTTCTTACTATCCATGCCAACGAGGTGCTTGACCCTGGTAGACGACGAAGGAGCAGCTCCCACTTGAGTCTTCTCAATAGACGAGACCTTTTTCGAAGAAGACTTGATCACAGGCAGAAGGAGGTCCCGACTTCTTTCTTAGCGGAGACATCTCTTGGTCGCGAGGTTGCAGCTTCATCTTTGGAGGACCTAGGGGCATCCTTCCTCTTTTCAAAGAATTTGGTCGAGGACTCCTGCCATTCAGGAGGCTGATCATCCAGAGTCTGGGCCATACTACTTGCATCTCTCAACATCCTTGGCAGGGGTCATACCACCAACCTTTGTTTGATACTTGTTCAACAGCCAGCGCCATTCGTGAAACCTCGCGGGGATGCTTAGGGCCCGACAGACTTTAGCCATGTCTAGCTCGAGATCCAGTTTCTTGCTTATGTCATTCTTTGCAAGTAGAAGACAAAAGTTAGTTAGTCACATGATCAGTTCATAATTGTATATCATTTTGTACCCCTTTAGCTTATGATTTGGTTATGTTATTGAGTTAAACTCGTGCTTTTAAATTGCCTATATTTTGAGAACAAAACACAACATTCAAATTGCCAAACAGTAACTAGGTAATTGCAAACACAACATGCAATTGCATTCACAGTTTGTGAAAACCAACTTTCTGTTTGTCAATTACGGGGAATGCATTTTTAGCTCATTTTCGTAGGTCAACTTCTTGGCTTTGGTTATGTTATTGAGTTAAACTTGTGCTTTTAATCCCTTTTTCTGTTTATCATTCAGTTCATTGGGCCTTAGGTAGCAATGGTGGCTTTAGATAAGAAAAGATGCAAAATGGTGCAAAAAACAGAGAGAACTGAGTTAGCAATTTGTTTCGGCCTTAACTTTCTCCTCCCAACTTGTATTGGCCCAATTAATATGTGGTTGGAAAGAAGAGATTCTAAACTGCAAGATAGACTATTCAAACGTATCAATTGATGAAGCCAAGCCCAATCCGTGGGCCCATCAAAATGCACACCATGAGTCAATTCCAGTCTATTTTTGGGCAGTCAACTTACGAGGCACAAAACGTACACTTGTACTGCTCAGATGGGAATACATTCTCCATAAAAGTTGTTCCAATAGGTGTCTATTATGACATATCCAAATTTTAGCCCCATTGGATACATATTGCAACCTCAGGCCTTCCTACACCAAGCCTGGTTCAGAAGAATATTTTTTTTCCAGCAACCAAAAGAAAACCCACATGGGTTGGCAGCAAAAGGCAGCCACAATTGAACACCTTTGAAAACCCATGTGAAGAAAGCTTGAGGTGCAGCAAAAGAAGTATGGGATGAAATTGATTCCAACCACACTAACATAGACAAGATGAAGTGGGAGTTATGGATTGTATTAAAAGAGGAATGGTAGTGTTGGAATTCATCATGATGTTCCTCCCTCTTATCCCTATAAATAGAGAAGTCTTCAAGCTTCAAAAAACACCCCCAAAGGGGGGAGCTCTCAAACACTTCTCTAGAGCTCCCCTCCCTTCTCTCCCTCAAATTCTCTTAGTTTCTCTTTCTAGTTTTCAATTATTGTAATGAAATCTTTGTGCTGAAATTGTCCTTAAGTTTTTCTTAGTTCCACTTTACTTTTCATTGTTATGTAAATTCTTTTCTTTAGTTTCAAGTTTGATTAGTTTCCAAGTTTCAATTATGGTTTTTGTTTTTATTCATTATGCTTATAAGTTAATATGCTAGTTTGAATGATTGATCACCATTTAGGCTTGCGTGTTAGCTATCTTGGTTTGAATTAAGAGTAGACACCATGCTTTAATTCGAATTGAACTATGAATAGGAAGAGTATGTATGGACATTCGACAACAGGGATTAGATACATACTTGGTTGTTTAAAATGTTCTTCTATGCTTAATGGATTCCTAATGCTTAGTTTAGGTTAGACAACAGATGATCAAATTAGGGAATTAGGAATACAAGGTTAGGACCATACACCATGGCTTAATCATACTTTAGCTAGAATCAATCCGTTAATCTAGTTGAACTTGGGAACTTTATCTGCTTGAGTTATTTTCTTTTCTTTCTTTCTTGTTTTATTTATTTTCTAGCTTATTTTTATGTTTTGTGTAGGAAAACTGAATTGGATTATTCAATCACCAATCCCTGTGGAATCGACCTCGCACTTACATATGCTATACTACCGAACGGCTCGTGCACTTGCGAGTATCACAAGTTGAGGATGCAGCTGAATCCATTTTGGTGCAGCTGAATTGACGCAACATCACACATCAAAGAATTCAAATAAAATTGAAGTAGATCAATAGAGTATGACATACCATCACAGTAGGTGAGGGGAACAAGTGGACCTTAGCTGACTTCGCCTTCTCTTCTTCCGCTAACTTCTAATGCATCGGCATGCCCCACGTGATCTCCTTGGATGAGATTGTCAAACAGCTTGTCATTGCATACACGAACCTAGGCGTACTTCTAGTAATGCCTCACCTCGAAGAAGTAAAAGAACTCTCGCTCCGTCATATCTAGCTTGAAGAAGCTGTTCAAATTATCGAAACGGATGATCGCCCGGAGACATTTGGAGTACATTATCTTGGGACACACTCCCTGACACAGAACACCTTCTTGAAGAACTTTGACAACGAGAATGTGTAGCCCAAGGAGAAGTAGAAGAGATGGAATGTGATAATCCTGGCATTCGGATCGTTCGGATCCACGCGAGGCACATTGTGAGTAAAAGGCGCGCCAGTCTGACATGCATGTCATCGGGTATGGCAGAAGCATAGGTGGTGCGGCATTTCTGGATGTGACCCTCTATCGTGACACGATGCAGATTAGCCACAAATCTTTTCTTGTATACCTTGGAACCACCCCACAAATGTAAGGGCACTTGTGAACTCGGTGATTGGCTACCCTCGTCGGAAGACATGACTGCTGAATAATGGCAAGAAAGGGGAAAAAATTGCAAGTCAAATAGCATGTCAAAACACTAAGTTGCGGCATAAAAAAAAACAATTCTGATTGGCCTAAGCCGCAAGCATGCAGCCCAGGCCGCATCGAATCCTCACCAGGTAAGAAGACAACATGTGGAAAAGGAATATTCCTTAGGTCAACTAATTACGCCTATTTAATTAGGAAAAATATCTTTGATTTAATCGAGGAATATCTCCCTAAATCAAGAAACAAATTTCCACCAAATCTCTTAGATTAATTCCTATCATCTTTTTGGGTAAGAATAATCCTAACCAAATAAGTATTATTCTCCCAAAACCCTAGCATACAAGGAGCCTATAAATACATGGCTACACAAGACATTCAAGGTAACTCGAAAAACCCTAGCTAATCGCTGCCGAAATTCTCCCTCTATCTATCTCTTTGCCGCACCCTCTCCCTCTCCTTTACATAGCTCCGGCCACCCAGCTCTCCCCGTGAGAGAAAACTCCGACCACTTTAGCTATTGTTGTATCTTTTTTAATGTCCAATTGAACTAACTTAGGCATCGGAGGGCCTTTGGCCAACATCCCTCGGGTGTGGTCTATTTACTTACATTTATTTCGCAGGGATCGAGGAAGAAGAGAGAGAAGGAATATCAAAGATCGAGGAATCAACTTGCGAATATTCCCCTTGCAAAATTTTAATCAAACAATATCCCTCAATAAAATTGTATGTATATGTGTGTTACATGTTCTTCACGTGTAATACATATAAAGGATCCTTAAGAAAGCAATGTCTCTGAAAGCCATGAAACTCAACCCGGAGGTCCCATTGGAAAAAGGTCCCTTTGGAAAGCAAAGAAAACAAATGTGTCCGTTCATAAGCAAAGAAAACAAGCATCTACACAATTCTATGCCGAGAGAATAAGTAAAGAGTCACTCACAGGTTTCGTTCTCTCTCTCTGGCGTGGCTCTTTTCTTGCTCCATTGTGCAGGTACACTATGCCACACTTATAATCCCCCCTAAGGTCACCAAAAGCCTCTTCCTTGTACTTTTTAGATGAGTTTTATATTTCTTCAAATAAATAATAAGTAAATCTCCATTTCTGTGTTTCACTTTCAATTATCTCAATACTCTTGGTGCAACATTACCACAATACAGTTGACTCATTTAATTTCTTGTAAGTTCTTTCATTTATACTAGTCTCTTCATATGTGCTTCTGTGCATGTGAGGTCTTTAATATATATAAGAAATATTTAAGTCGCGTGTGATTAAAAAAGACCTCGCACGCATGGAAGCGCATATGAAGAGACTAGTATAAATGAAAGAACTTACAAGAAATTAAATTAGCCAACTGTATTGTGGTAATGTTTTCTATATTTAAATAATGAGTAATGCTACACTTACCACATTTTTATCCCACATTTCTATACCACATGATGTGGCATGTCTATATCATATCCACATCAATTAAATCAATGAAGTGTATTTTAATAAAGAAAGTTTAGTTAATAAATAATAAAAGAAAAGAAAATATTAAATAATTTTAATTGATGTGGTTGTCCACCTCATCTGCTACATAAGTTGGTATGGGAATGCGGTATACAAATGTGGTAATTTCAAATTAATACTAAGCTAATTTCAAATTTGTTTCCATCTTTGCAGGGCATGATCAGAAATCAGTCTCGAGGAGTATGAAGATGACAAGCATACAGATCCATCTGGAGCCCGTGTTGAATTTTTCTTCATCCACTAAAATTGGCAAACCACTTGGAGAATTGTTATCAACTTTTATTCATCCACTAAATTTTTTCTGGCACTAACGCAGTGTTGAAGCTTTTCTTTCTCCGATAAGATTTCTTCCTTTTTATACCCGCTTTTCATAGTTCTTTGAATGCTTTGGTCTTGTGTTGTCCATAGAAATTTTTCCAACACTAATGCAAATGGAGCTTTCTTTCACACTATCACAAGTGGCCTCTGAATTTTTGAAACATTCTCATTTTGAAGTTATTTTCTTTCTCCCATATATAGCTTTGTTTACTTTGTGTCATAGATCGATAAGTTGTGTCATATAGGTCTCATCATTTGGCCCGTGGGCTCATGGGCCAATGGGGGCCCGCCTGGCCCATCGAAAAAAAGCCCGGCTCGGCTAGTTATGGGCTTTGAGATGGCTCTGGTCAGCCTTTGGTTGGGCTGGGCTTGGGCTTGGGTGTCTGAAGCCCAGCCCGGCCCGGTTAAGCCCAAGAAAGCCCGGCCCGGCTCATCCACAAAAGCCTGACCCATTAGGCCCGCATACATATATAATTATGTATAAATAAGAGTTTATGATTAGGATTATATCACTTAAATCACATATGTAATTTATTTCATTCCATTTACTTTTCTTTACTCATTCCTAGTTTTTATAATTGGAAGATTAGCACATTAATTTGTGTCAATTATTAATACAACAATTATATATATATATATATAAGATGAACAACATATCATATCACCAAATATAATCATATCACGAAACATAATCGTACCACCAAATATAATCATACTTTTCTTGAACACATCACCAAACATTTGCATATTTATTCATACCATCCTTTAAAAAAAATATTTTTTTTATACTTATTATTTTTTTAAATGATTTCTTAAAACGTATTACGGTCTAATTATGTAATAACCTCAAAAATAATACTTGGTTTTATTATTTTTGTGGAAAATCTTATTAAGTTGTGTGACTTTATTGGGTGTTTTATGTGAAAATATTGGAATTAAGTGAGTTTAATATCAAATTTGGACTAAAATGCCCTTATGATTAAGTTTATAATTTTGATGAATTTGTAACTTAGAAACCAGACTAATAGTAACTCAGAAAGAAGAAAGGCGGAAGGTTAACTGGAGGAAGAAGAAGACTTTGATGAATTTGTTTAACTGATAATAAAAACTCAGAATTGAATAAATGCAAATAACTAAAATATAAAGATAGTATGGAATATAGACGTAACTCAAATAACCAGAATATCTCATGAAATTAATAATAACTTGAAATTAACTCAAATTTAGAATGTAAAGGACTATGATAACTCAGACTTAAAATATAATTGATAAAGCAAAAGACAGAGAATTGTGAAACATTTAAAATACCAGAAAATGCCCTTGGTTAATGCTAACATTAAGAATTGAAATTATTAATTTAATGAGGATAATATGGTAAATTCACACTTTTTCGTATTTAAAAAAGCCTCTCGCAGGCGTGGAAACGCGTGTGGAGAGGCTAAAATTTTTAATTGATTTGGCTGTCCACCTCATCTGCTACATAAAGTGGTATGAGAATGTGATATACAAATATAGTAATTTCAAATTAATACTAAGCTAATTTCAAATTTGTTTCCATCTTTGCAGGGCATGATCATAAATCAGTCTCGAGGAGTATGAAGATGACAAGCATATAGATTCATCTGTAGCCCGTGTTGAATTTTTCTTCATCCACTAAAATTGGCAAACCACTTGGAGAATTGTTATCAACTTTTATTCATCCACTAAATTTTTTCCAGCACTAACGCAGTGTTTGAAGCTTTTCTTTCTCCGATAAGATTTCTTCCTTTTTATACCCGCTTTTCATATTTCTTTGAATGCTTTGGTCTTGTCTTGTCCATAGAAAATTTTCCAACACTAATGCAAATGGAGCTTCCTTTCACACCATCACAAGTGGCCTCTGAATTTTTGAAACATTCTCATTTTGAAGTTATTTTCTTTCTCCCATATATAGCTTTGTTTACTTTGTGTCATAGATCGATAGGTCGTGTCATGTGTTGTCACGCGACAAATTTTATGAAAATTTTGACAAAATGCGATGATAGAGACCAAAATGTGTGAGTCAAAAAATTAATGAGCACATTCATTTGAAGACTTTTGAAAAAAATAGTCCACAAAACTTTTTCCAA